>CP139507.1:465574234-466274883 GCA_021014915.2 Artemisia tridentata subsp. tridentata | reverse complement strand
GGCACAAGTGGTTCTGGGAATGGTAATTCCAATTCCCTAAAAGGTCAGAATATATTTAATAAGTCTTTTAAGATTTATTATGTTACATATATATCTGATGTGTATTTTGTGCAGGATGATGATGTTGCGTGGTGGGTTGACTCTGGAGCAACAATTCATGTGTGTAAAGATAGAGGCTGGTTCAAGACCTACGAGTCAATGAATGATGGTTCTATTCTTCATATGGGAAATGAGTCAACAGCCCTGGTGCATGGAAAAGGATGTGTTGATTTGAAGTTTAGTTCTGGAAAGATTGTTTCTTTGTTTAATGTTTTACATGTTCCTAATATTAGGAAAAACTTGGTTTCTAGTAGTGTTTTGAATAATTGTGGTTATAAACAAGTAATTGAATCTGATAAGTATGTTTTATCTAAACATGGTGTATTCATTGGTTTTGGTTATTTATGTAATCAGATGTTTAGACTTAATATTGTTCATGATATGGTTGATTCTGCTTTTATGTCGTCATCTAAATTGAATGATTCAACCCTTTGGCATGCTAGACTTGGCCATGTACACTTTAAAAGGATGCAAGATATGTCTAAGGATGGGTTAATCCCAGCATTTGACATGGACACTGAAAAGTGTAAAACTTGTATGATGAACAAGATAACTAAGAAACCATTTCAAAGTGTAAAACGTGAAACTGTGATATTGGAACTGATTCATAGTGACTTATGTGATTTGCATGCTACTCCCTCTTTGGGGAATAAGAAATACTTTGCGACTTTTATTGATGATGCTTCTAGGTATTGTTATGTTTATCTATTACATACTAAGGATGAAGCATTAGATAAATTTAAAGTATTTAAAACTGAGGTTGAATTGCAACAAGAGTCCCTGTTCAAGAGATTAAGGACTGATAGGGGAGGTGAGTACATGGATACTCTGTATTTTCAGTCTGTTGGTATAATCCATGAAACGACTGCCCCTTATACTCCTCAGCAAAATGGTATTTCTGAAAGGAAAAACCGAGTGCTAAAGGAGATGGTTAATTCCATGTTGTCCTATTCAGGACTGAGTCAAGGGTTCTGGGGTGAAGCTATGTTAACATCTTGCTATTTATTAAATAGGGTTCCCAATAAAAGGAACAAGACAACCCCTTATGAACTCTGGACTAAAAAGAAACCCAACCTGAATTATCTCAGGGTTTGGGGTTGTAGGGCAGTTGTAAAACTCCCTGATCCAAAGCTAAAAACTTTGGGTGAAAGAGGCATTGAATGCATCTTTGTTGGATATGCTGAGCATTCCAAGGCTTATAGGTTCTATGTTATTGAACCTAATGAATCTGTTTCAATTAACTCAATAATTGAATCAAGGGATGCAATCTTTGATGAGAATAGATTCTCATCAGTCCCTAGACCAAGTCAGAGGATTCCTAATGGAACTGATGATGTTGGTGTATCTGAGATCTCTGATGAGGTTGTGGAACAACAACCTGAACCTGAGCTCAGAAGGAGCACAAGGGTCAGGACTCCAAAATCATTTGGACCTGAATTTCAATTATACTTAATTGAAGGAACAAGGGATGAGGTCTCTGACCAACACTCCTATTGCTTTAATGTTGAGGATGATCCCAAAACATTTGATGAAGCAATGAAGTCCCAGGATGTTGCTTTCTGGAAAGAGGCAATAAATGATGAGATGGACTCCATCATGGGCAACAACACTTGGGTGTTGGCTGATCTACCACCTGGTTGCAAACCTTTGGGTTGCAAATAGATTTTCAAAAAGAAAATGAAGGTAGATGGAACTATTGAAAAGTTCAAGGCTAGACTAGTCATTCAAGGCTTTAAACAAAAGTCAGGGATAGACTATTTTGATACTTATGCCCCTGTGGCTCGTATCAGTACCATAAGATTGCTGATTGCCTTGGCATCTATTCACAATCTGATTATACATCAGATGGATGTGAAGACAGCATTCTTGAATGGTGAATTGGATGAGGAGGTTTACATGAACCAACCTCAAGGCTTCATCATGTCTGGCAATGAAAACAAGGTGTGTAAACTGATTAAGTCCTTCTATGGACTCAAGCAGGCACCTAAGCAATGGCATCAAAAATTTGATGAAGTGGTTTTGTCTAGTGGTTATTCACTTAACCAGTCTGACAAATGTGTATATAGCAAATTTGATGAATCTGGTAAAGGAGTCATCATTTGTCTATATGTTGATGACATGTTGATCTTTGGCACTGACCAAAATCAAGTTGACCTAACAAAAGAATTTTTGTCATCAAGGTTCTCCATGAAGGATATGGAGGAGGCTGATGTTATCTTTGGTATAAGGATTAAACATGAAAGTAACAAAATTTCAATCTCTCAGTCTCATTACATTGAGAAGGTGTTGAGGAAATTTAATTACTTTGATTGTACTCCAGTAAGTACTCCTATGGATACAAGTGAGAAGCTCTTGCCTAATACTGGTAAGGTTGTATCTCAACTTGAGTATTCTAGGGTAATTGGCTACTTAATGTATGCCATGACTTGTACTAGACCTGACATTGCATTTGCTGTGGGTAAACTGAGCAGATATACTAGTAATCCTAGTGCTCATCATTGGCAAGCAATTCAGAGGGTACTGAAGTATTTGAAGAGAACTATGGATTATAGTCTCTCATATACTGGTTATCCTTCTGTATTAGAAGGGTACACTGATGCAAGTTGGATCAGTAACACTGAAGACAATTCGTCTACTAGTGGCTGGGTATTCCTACTTGGTGGAGGTGCAATTTCTTGGGCATCCAAGAAGCAAACATGCATCACCAGTTCAACCATGGAATCTGAATTTGTGGCCTTAGCTGCTGCTGGTAAAGAAGCTGAATGGTTGAAAAACTTGCTTTTTGAGATTCCATTGTGGCCTAAACCTATAGCACCTATTTCAATCCGTTGTGATAGTGCTGCTACATTGGCAAAGGCTTATAGCCAAATGTACAATGGAAAGTCTAGACACTTAGGTGTCAGGCATAGCATGATTCGTGAGCTTATCATGAATGGGGTGGTGTCTATAGAGTTTGTTAGATCTCAACATAACTTAGCTGATCACTTGACGAAGGGTTTGGCTAGAGACTTGGTTTTTAAGTCTGCTAAAGGGATGGGTTTAAGTCCAACTTAGTCACTGAATGCTAAGACACCCAACTCCCTCCTGAGGAAACTTTGGAGTTGAGTTCAATGTGGAAAGCTGAACATTTAGTGGACTGGAGCACATGTTTTATATACATCCCAAGGTTGTGCTCAGAACCTGCTGATAAGGAGGATGAAGTCTTTACTTCTCAATGGTTAATTTTCTTTGAAAAAGTGCTTAGCAGGAGCATGATTAAAAGATGAACCACCTATGTAAATGTTGAAGTTTTGCCGCTTCAGGAAGCTTTTGGACTTTTAGCTTTTACAACATTTATGAATTGGATATGGACACATGGCTTGTATAGTGTCAGGAGTATTTAAGTGTTTGAAAATGTATGTGTATTTTATCTTCAGGTATTCAAATGGGTTGAAGGGTTCAATTCTTAGAACACCCTGATTCTCGAATATTTGAACGTGTAATGTACTAAGATGAGAATTCAATCTTCAAGATATTTTCATTTATGCATATGTTTTGTTTTGTGTTTAATTTTCATGCAAAGGAAGTGAACTAAATTTGGGGAGGATTGTTGGAAAATTTAGTACACTTGAGGTATGAGTTCACACCTGGTAATGGGTTTGGAGGTACGGAGTGTACACCCATTTGGTCCCTGAACACCCTGACTCAATTTAAGTGGTTTATAGTGTAAATGATAATGCTGCTGATGCAGATCATTCCTGCTGCTAGCATTATCATTCCTGCTGCTAGCTTTAATGATACTGCTGCTAGTAGTATCATTTTTGTTGCTAGTGTATCAATTCTGCTGCTAGCTTTATTGTTTCTGCTGCTAGCTTCATTACTGCTGATGCAAAACAATTCTGCTGCTAGCATTGGTGATACTGCTGCTGGTACTCTGATGCTGCTGCTAGTACTCAGATACTGCTGCTGAACTATTAGCAATAGATTCTGCTGCTAGCACAATTTATTGTGCTGCTAGGCAAACGCTTCTGCTGCTGGTTATAACCACTGACTCCTACTATTATGGAAATTATTATGATATAATTAATGGGCCATTAATTATACATAATTCCATGGGCTAGGGTTTGAGTAACTCTATTATAAATAGAGGTCGTATCATAACTGCATGGATACACAGAACACAAACCCTAAACACTTGAATACGATTTGGTTCTTGATTTGTGCCTAAAACAAGAACATCACTTGGTCTTATCCCATAGAGATATTCATGCAACCCAGGCATAGGGTCGAATAGTTTCTATTGGAAAGTGATTACACGATTTCAAGTGAGTATCCGGTACCTTGATTGATTATCTTAACCCTGTTCTGGGAACACCACGACACAACAACCAAACCAACAGTTATGCTGAACAACATATTTGTTAACTCGTAAGAATGGACAACATTTCAACCAACCTTCCAATTGGTTCAACCAATTGAAACAAATTCGAAAAAGTTTTTAATTCTCATTTCAAAAACTGTATAAAAGGTAAACATCATCAGATATTTGAAATATATTGTCAATAAAAATTAACTACATATGTCTAACTTATTGGTTCCATTCAAATTTTACAAAAACACTTTTAAGAATATTTTATCATGTCAAATAAAACAATCTAATACAATTCCTTGTTAATAAAAGTTTTAAATAAGACTATCTAATCCTTCTAAAATTCTTTGATAAATTGGTACATACGATGATACGAATGTTAAATAAGAAATAAAGAAATAACTGGGTTTTGTTTGTAATAAAGTCCCACGTGACAACTTGAAGGATGTGCAAAAGAAAAAGTTTCTCTCTCCACCTTATTTACACCAATCAAAATCCATCATTACTGCGTCTTCCTTGTTTACCACCATCTCACCGGAAATTTTTTTACAGTAACACATAAACTTCACACCAGAAATTTGATGCCCTCGAATTATTTGATGCCCTGGGCGGTCGCCAACAGGTCGTTTTTTTAATTCGTAATTTCTTGGATGAGTTGAACGAACAAGATATAATTTGCAATAAGGTCCTATTTTGATTTTATATTCACGTATCTGAATCTTCGATTCAACCAGGTATACTCTCAATTTCATCATTTTTTTACTTGCGTTAATTTATATAATCGATTTAGTTTTGTTGTTTTTTTGAATAATAGCCCTAAAAAAACCTTGAAAAACCACACACCACAAACCCTAAAAATATTTTAATTGATTCAAAAGTTGTTTTGATGATCAAAGATCATTCTTTTTCATGATCAAAGATCAGTTTCATTAATTCTTTGATTTGCAGTTTGTTTGATTGATTAGTTTATGGAAATGATGAAGCGAAAAAGGCAGATGCTCGACTTGAATGCTCTTCAATGATAGAACATCAAACAGATTCTGATGGTGCACACGCTAGTTGCAAGTTTAAGGTATGCTCTTATGGCTATTTGTCATATAAGGGGTGTTTGGGTAAGCTTATTTTAAGTTCTTAATAGCTTATTGTATTTTGGAAAATCTATTAAGCACTTTGAAGGTGTTTGGTTAAGCTTATGTCAAAAGGCTTATCTCATTTTCGGCAAGGAAATAAGCATAATCTGTTAGATTGGGGATTTTTATATACACATAAGCTTACCCATATACCCCCATAGTATAGCCTTGAAAAAATTAAGAGCATTATTACTTATATCGTTTATTTCTTTATCCCTTTAACTACTGCTATTGCAAGGATACTTGAGCGCTGCATATGTTTATATATTCTTTTGAAACATAAGGTGTGAAGATATTTTAAAGATCGAGGATGCACTAACTGTACTTGAAGTTGCTTAATATGAAGGGAACCAAATTAGGCTGTCTTTGCGAACATATATTCCCGGAACTGAATCGCCTGAGCAGAATCATGAGTTGGCTATAGAACTTTTGGATCGCAAATTGGAACTGAAGAATGCTGAGGTATTTTCGTTTATGAGTTCTTAATAAACAAATTTGTCTTCTTTTTTTTCTGCTTTACCTATACCATTTTATGTTTTCGACTTTTGATGCTCGCTTTTTCAGAATTTTCCAAATGATGTGTATATTGGTGGAATTATAGACGATGCCAAGTCATTTGTGTAAGTTACTTCAGCACCTGTGAGTTGGTTCTAATTGAGTTTGAGGGAGGGTGTTAAAATATCTATCAAACTTTCAGGGGCTGTTTTTGTCATTACATAAACTTCTATCTCTAACCCTCTTGTGTCTTTCTTTGTTTGAAATGTTTTATATTGTGCAGGGACTGAAGCTGTTATCTCTCAAAGTTGGAGCCTATATATAAGGATGCTTCGGTTTTGGGTTTGAGCAGATTTTTGGTGGATCATATTCACATCTCTCTCCAAGAGTTGGCTGATAAATCTCTTTGTCTTGTAAATCGTTTGACTGATCTATCATATTGATCCAGTCTTTGTGTATTGTTGTTCTTAACCTGATTGTTCACAGTTTGGTGTTCAATCCTGATCTCTTTTATCTTGTACTGTAATCTGATACTCTCTTCTTATTTGAATCAGGGGGTGGTTGGTTGGATTCATTCGTAAGTGATTTACAATTTCTACAATAAACAAAAACTCATTCTGAGCGTTATCAATTACGGACATGAAAACAACTCAAAAGGCCTAGCAATCCATCGATTCCAATTATTTCATTTCATTAGAAACATATATATAGATAATTACAACAAGATTAAGGAAAAACCTAAACACAATAAATGGGTCGAGCCCGATAACCTATCAGCTAATAGTTACTACTTACTAATATAATACACATAATGGGTAGCATTAGTTATAACTTAATTATAAAGCAAGTTGCTTACGCAACTGCAAAACAAACTCGTAAATCTTGTAAGGATCAGGAAGAGATTTTGACACGCTCTCTCTTTCCATGCACCTTTTAACCCATGCAGCCAGCTTTGGACACTCTTTTTCTATACTCATCTTCCCAAGGGTCTCCAACGTATAAAACCAGCAGCTGCAGGGTATGAATGCGATGTCTGCAAACCCGAAGCTATCCCCAATCAAATATGGCTTATCTCCAAGCTGTCCTTCCAACACCTTTAACCAATCTATGAATTCCTTCTTTGCAATTTCTAGTTCATCTCCTTTTGTACTCCATATCCTCTTCGCAGCATCATATATCTGACATACCAAACGAAGGTAATTAAGAATAAAATAATTAATAGTTAAAGACCTATAGTGACATATATAAATAATAGTTTGCGAATATACACTTTTTTCATATGTGAAATTAAGCTTTCTTTACATGGAAACTATGGTACCTTCTTGTCAATGAAATCAGCCCAGAACCGAGCTTGAGCTTTGAGATAAGGATCAGAAGGCAACAATGAGGGAGACTTGTTCCAAGCATCATCAATGTATTGAACAATGATATTTGATTCACATATCGGTTTGCCATTATGAATGAGAACCGGTATTTTCTTGTGAACCGGGTTCATTTCAAGGAGCAACGAGCTTTTGTTGGACAAGTCCTCTTCTTTGTTCTCATACTCAACACCCTTTTCAGCGAGTGCGATTTGGACCTTCATACCAAACACGCTACCCCATGTGTTTAATACTACAACGTTAGAGCTTGCCATTTGAAGAATTGGACAGAAAACGGTTGAATTATAATTAAGAGCTTAAGTTGTAGCACGACTTATATCACATTTATATTAAACACGACTGTGAAGTGAGATTGTTAGATTGCTATTTATAAAGAATAAAGTGAAAAGTGATTAGCTAAAAAGAAGTTAGAACTTTGAAGATGTTTCTTACAAGGTGTAGAGTGTTCGATGTTTGTTATATGTCAGTGCTTACACCACCAATGATTGTTGCTTTCCAAATGATGTACATATACTATTCTGCATAACCTTCTTGTATGTTAATGAATTGCTAACATCTTGTATAGACGTGAAAGTGAACAAAATGGCAGCTGTTCTATTATTATTGTACACTAAAAGTTGCGCACAATTTAAGTAAACTACAAACGGCTAATTGCACACAAATTTATAAATTGTCACTTTTTTATAGCTCTGCGTAGTTAATTATTTTTTTTAGATCTATGTAGCATACGTTTAAATTCGGTCTTTTGATCTATCATGTAATTAGTTGTTTGTATCATTTGACGATTTTACAATTAATTCATTCACTTAAATTTAACCGAGGAAAGATTAAATCGGTCAAATAATACACAAAACTGGTCATGTAATACACCAGAAATATAAAATTTAAAAGTAACTATAAAAAATTACAAGGTAGATATACTCATCTACTCTTGTGCAATTAGCCCAACTAAACATGGGTAGAAACATCCACATGGACACATGGTCATGAAGAAATGTGTGCACATGGTCAAACTAGCAATTAAAAACTACACTAAGCTTTTAAATGATACATTATATTAGTATAATTTTATATTTTTCAAAATGTTGCATAAAGTTGCTATTTTTTTTATTTTGGTTATAATCTGAATATAGTAAATATCAATTACAATAAGATGGCCGGCAAACGAGCAACAAGTTGCTATTGCTGAAATTATTCATAACCATTTTCGCAGTTAAAAAAAATTTGAAACAAGCATGTCCAGTTCATAGCTAACAGGAATATGAAGATAGTAACTTGTCACACGGCCACAATTACACGAGAAACAAACCAAACATCGATAACATCCACAAACAAAGTCGTCAAGCGACCACACAAACCAACTGAAATAGAAACAGAAGTTTAGTACTCATCTTCATCGCCTTCGTCCTCGGCACCCTCAGCACCAACCTCCTCATAATCCTTCTCAAGAGCAGCAAGGTCCTCACGAGCCTCAGAGAACTCTCCTTCCTCCATTCCCTCACCAACGTACCAGTGAACAAAAGCACGCTTAGCATACATAAGGTCAAACTTGTGGTCAATGCGAGAGAACACCTCTGCAACACTGGTTGAGTTAGAAATCATGCAGACCGCCCTTTGCACCTTAGCTAGATCACCTCCAGGCACAACAGTTGGTGGCTGGTAGTTGATACCGCACTTGAACCCAGTTGGGCACCAGTCCACAAACTGGATGGTTCTCTTGGTCTTGATTGTTGCAACTGCAGCGTTCACATCCTTAGGGACAACGTCACCACGGTACATGAGGCAGCAAGCCATGTACTTTCCATGACGAGGATCACATTTGGCCATCATGGAAGATGGCTCAAAAGCACTGCTGGTGATCTCGGCAACCGAGAGCTGCTCATGATAAGCCTTCTCGGCTGAAATGACAGGAGCGTATGACGAAAGCATGAAATGGATCCTTGGGTATGGAACCAAATTGGTCTGAAATTCAGTCACATCCACATTCAAAGCTCCATCAAATCTCAAAGACGCAGTCAACGATGAGATAACTTGAGAAACAAGGCGATTAAGGTTGGTATAGGTGGGACGTTCGATGTCAAGAGAACGTCTGCAGATGTCATAGATAGCTTCATTGTCGAGAAGAATGGCAACATCAGTGTGTTCCAATAGGGAATGAGTGGATAGGACACTGTTGTAGGGCTCAACGACAGATGTTGACACCTGTGGGGATGGGTACACAGTGAAACCAAGCTTGGATTTCTTTCCGTAGTCAACAGAAAGACGTTCCAACAAAAGGGAACCCAAACCAGAGCCGGTACCACCACCGACAGCATTGAAAACAAGGAAACCTTGGAGACCAGTGCAGTTGTCAGCGAGCTTTCTGATACGGTCCAAGCATAGGTCAACAATCTCTTTCCCGACTGTAAACAAGTATAAAAATTACATTATCGATCAGTAGTCATTCGGTGGTAGGGATATATATGTCAGATATATGGATGCTTATTCATACTTGTGTAGTGACCACGGGCAAAATTGTTGGCAGCATCTTCTTTGCCGCTGATCAATTGTTCAGGGTGGAAGAGCTGGCGATAAGTTCCAGTCCTGACTTCATCGATGACTGTAGGCTCAAGATCAACAAAGACAGCACGAGGGACGTGCTTCCCTGAACCAGTCTCACTGAAAAAGGTGTTGAAAGTGTCGTCACCTCCACCAACAGTCTTGTCACTCGGCATCTAGCCATCAGGCTGCACATAAAAGAATCCACCATCAACAAATATCATGAAGCCTCAAGTTCATAACCAAAGAATTACAACAAACAGATAAATATTGAACATAATTCGCGAAAATGAAAATGAGAAAAAGTGAGTTGAGGTGTTGAATCTGATAATTCAAAGATAATCTTTAGATTATGCTACAATTTTCATCACTATAAAAATCTGATAACGCAAAGTGATTAAAAACTCTAAACATAAAAACCGCTACATATTAAGATATTATCACGAAAAACAACTCGAAATGACACAACCTCTGTAGATCCACTTAAATTCAAACTTTAACAAAAACTAATAGGCAGTAACTTTAGAATCAATAGATCTACATCTGATAGTCTGCACACAATTCCGGTAATTAACTGAACAGTTAATCACTAACTATTTATAAAACTAGTTAGTAATAATCAACATGTCTACAACTAAACTAGTGAGATCTGAAATATATGTATGAAAGTTGCAAAAATCACGAATCGATAGTCGGTAGGTCGACCCCCTTGTAACTTCTAATCGGTCTAGGTAAGATTAATCGGTGATTAATATGATTGGCGTTTCTGGGAAGTTTTTGATATTTCCAACAAGTTTTGTTTATTTCAGGTGAGTTTTAGGTATTTACGGCAAGATTTGTCTTGTACCAATAACTTGTAATAGATATAAATAACGATTATAAGTGATTACAACAAGTTTCCGGCGGGTTTATGGTGTTTCCGGCAAGATTTTGCAGGTTTCCAGTAAATTTGACCACCGTTAACCACCGTTGACCGATTTGCACAAATCGAAAAGGTTGGCGGCCGATTAGCGCCTAGCTAGGTATCTATTAATCGGCATTGTAGATCTTTTTTGCAACACTGATATATATATAAAGAAAAATTATTTGAGACTATTATTTTATACTAAAGGACAAATCTTATCCACTCATTTTATAAAAGACAAAAAGAGAAGGTTAATTAACATTTTAATTAAAACCCACTTCCACAGTGTTTTTTAAAATATTACATATCTTAAGAATGGTAAATCTTAACCTACATAAATTACTACATCGTAACGATCATTTAATTATTTTTTAATAGAAGGGTACTTTCATACATTTGGACAAACTTTTATTTTTTTATTCTTTCATTTTTTCCCCTTTTTTTCGGTATCGTATCTTGCTTGATATATCACATGTGATATATCATGCAAACTCATGTGTCGAGAAAACCCTAAAAGAACAATAAAACAAAAATAAGTTTCTCGAAATTATATAAAATAGTTTCTATTGAATGATAATTAAATATTTGTCGTAATCGTGTAATTTGTTTCTGCTAACGATTAACTTTTTCATGATATATTAATTTTCAAAAATAATGGTGAAAATGAATTTGAAATAAAAAAGAGATGGTGGTGGGATACAAAAGGATGTTTTATTTTAGTTAAAAATGAATGAATATAATTGGTCATTGTGTTTTGTACATTATATTTCTACATATCATTCTGCACGCACACACAATAATATAATATGTTTTTTCTCCACTCATTATCTCTCGCATCCAAAGTTTCATTTCTCTTGTGTTTTATGTTGTCTAAAATAACTATATATAAGAAGAAGGTTAACCAGTAGTAATTATGGATAACATAAACTATCAGATTTGGAACTAATAACTAGATAACAATAAAGATCAGACGATTAACTAAACATTTAATCACTAGTTCAGCAATATAACTTTTGAAATATAAAAAAAATATGAGTTTTGCTAATGACAGCCCTGACGTTAAGAGTAATTTTTTTACTACAATTTAATATAAGAAACGAAATCATCCAATCAGAATCAAATGTTAGTTGCGCATCCAGATTTTTAGGGATTGTATCCATGTTTTTCGAGATTGACATCCAATCATAGTGATTTATAGATACCGGGCTGTCATTAGCAAAACGCAAAAAATATATAATATTAAAAAAAAGAGAGTTAGAGTAGATTGTGGACCTGAATACCGTGCTCGAGGCAATAAAGCTCCCAACAGGCGTTACCGACCTGAATACCCGCCTGTCCGATGTGAATTGAAATGCACTCTCTCATTATTAACAATTACTAGTAATCAAAAGACGTTTATCAAGACGCCTGGTGAGCAACTGCCTATGTTATGTTATGTGAGTGTTTTTCAAATGTGACTTGAATATATACTACAACAGTCTAATTATCTAACTATGGTTAGTTAGGTACAGTTATTTGGACCCATGCATGTGAAATGTGGGTTAGTTTCTTTTTTTGCCTTCTTTTCACTTTTTAACCTTTTTCTTTTAGAAATATAGAAATTCTTACCTCATAGAATATATTCTATCATGGGCTTACCTTCCCCTTATTTATCCTTTCTTGTGTAAAAATTGTTAGACCTTGTAAGAGTGCTTTGGTAAGGGAGTGACCAACAATACATTATTCGTCTGTCATCTCAGCGTCATCTCATTATCCTCTCAATAATACACTAATAACTAAAACACGTTTCTAACAAAAAGAACCAATAACACTTTGTAGGTCTCACAAAATACCAACTAACTCAAAAAAAAAAAAAAAAAAAATGGCACTAGTTGGTGGAATGGCTAAGTAAGGCGCATCATTCGTCCGTTATAAGTGCATTTGGCGGACAACGACTTCCCTTACCGAGCACTCTAATGGTAAAAAGCATTCACCACTGTATTTCTTCCTCCAATCTTTCACATTATCTTTACTTTCATACTAGTTAACATATTTTTTATCATTTACCTACCCCAATTCATATCTCATAATATACTGACCTAAAAAAAAAAATTCTCAATTAGCGGTATGCACCACTTATCTTTATTTTTTATTTTGTTTTCCTTCACACGTGAACAAACAATGTTGGTAACAAGGAACACGCATTGTTATATAAAATAATTTTTCTTCACGCGTTGTATTATACAACTAACTAGTCCTATAATCATGCCAAAGCATGCTTATAGAAATATGAGTCTGTTGTGAGAGAAGTAAGACTACAAAAGAGTTACACATGCTTTAAAGATAACGCGTAAAAAGAAAAATTTAAAATAAAGAGTTTTCACCCACTAGAACATAAATTGCTCATTTTCCTAGTAGCTATTTATTTTCAAATGTCAATTGATTTTAGAATAAACAAATAAATAATCTATATTGTATAAGTATACAAATTTTTGAGTTGTGAAACGAACTCAATTGCTTTTTATCATCAGGTACGGGTGTAACTGTCTACATGCTAGTTTCCTAGTTTTAGGTATAGTTGTTGTAAAACGAACTTAATCAATTTCTTCTATTTTTACTCAACTAAATACAATTTTCTTTCTTGTCCATCTCAAAATTATCTTAAACCTGATAACACTTTTTTTTAGCACACAAGTACACACCCACTCAAATTAGCAATATTGCAAATTATAGGGGTTGGGGTGTTTAGAGAAACTAGTTTTCTGTTGATTAAAGTTAACATTGATTGGTTTCTTAACACCCTTGGTAACAGGTCATTATTGAACCACCCAGTGGGACCAACACTATATATATGACAAAAGAAAACATCAATTCACATTTTGGTAACAGGTCATTATTGAACCACCCAGCAAGGTTGGGAAGTCGACATCAACAAGAAATTTTGGTTTATTTAACAAATACACTTCCCCATATCGACAAAAAGAGCAAGGTTGGATCAAGTGGTTAACACCTTGTTCGATCCTCACCCCTTGCAAGGCCGGAGGTCCTTTTCTACTTTCGGTAGAACCGGAAGCAGCCTCTCTACCTTAGGTAGGGGTAAGATAAGGTTGTCTACGTCTCAACCACTCCCATAACCCGTGAAAGACGGTATTGGGAGTTACTTTTCTATTTCCACATCGACCAAAACAACCATTGGTTCTGTTATGTAAAAAGAGTGCAAGCCCTTTCTTTGGTCTCTTTATAGAATGAACATATAACAATATACTATATGAATGTATAAAATTGTTATATCATATCTAGATGCACTTTAAGCCTTATAAATTGGCATGCTGAAGAGTGCATATAGCGCATTTCTAGCATTGGAGATGTACATTTACAGAAAGTTACACGTATTTTTTTTTACCGTAAGAACAAGGATAATATGGTCTTTCAAATTTCTTCCCGGGAGAAGATGTCCTTCTTATTGTGTATTCCATCACCATCAGGAACCAGGAAGACGTTGAACTTAATCTCTTTCAGAAAAATTGCTACGAAAGTTAGCGTGTCCCAGATTGTTGAATTGCAGCTACACTGTGATGTATGAATCAAGATACAGGCTGGGTTCTGGTCCATGCCTGATTCTCGTCATCAAAATCATCTGTCCTACGGTAACGACCATCTTGAAAATATGATATTCCAGTCCATACCCCACGAACAAGCAAGATGCTCACAAAGATTACGCTTCCAAGTGTACAAACAACCTGCAATTAAATGGGACAAACTGATAATAGTTAGCATGAATAATAGGTTCTTTTTAAGTATTGTTCATGGATACACAGATTGAGGTTAGCTAAATTACATAGTTATAAGATAAGTGCTCAAAATGTTCACATCAAATTTTTCGACAGGCATAGTGATAACAGAATTACGGCCCAATAATTTTGGTTCTGGCTAGTTAAGAAAAGGGTCAAAAGAGCTTCGGATCAAAACATGTAACGTTTGATATATGTCAATGAGGTCGGGCAAAATGTATAAATTTCAATAATCTTCATTTTTTTTAACAAAATAAACTATGAAGTGTTCTGCATTGGAATATACTTCGAGCAAATCCCAATCAATTTGACAAGTGCGACCCGCAAAAGCCGTTTCCTTTATGATATTTTTTAATTTACCAGTCTCGACCCGTTAGAGATAACACATAGCCTCAAACAACCCATTCATAACTCAAAAGCAAATGGGCTGAAAATTGCTACTTCTAGTAACATATCATTCCATGTTTTCTTGCAATAGTGAGAATGAAAAAGATGTGCAAGAGGATAATAAAGGTAAGCTTTAATGCAACAACCAAACTCATGATGGCTGTTTCAACACCTGGTCCTTTCTTTGCTTACAAGTTCATCTATGTGAAACAGATTACATCTTAGTTGTGCATGGTGCTGGACTTATAAAAGCTCAATAGAAATCATGATATACCTGGTCAGCTTCGATAATATAATATAGTTTAACTAACACAAATATGGGCTGCTTTAATCTTCTTATTATTGCTGAAACATTGCCACAGATTGGTCATCGAGTAACGCATATACTACCATTTTTCAATCTTAAAGGACACCAGAAATCATTCACAAATAATGTAGTTACTTCAAGTACACAAAGATTACCTTTACAATTTGCTGTAAATCTCTAAGGAAGTAAAACATATTCGAGAAGCACTATGACTGGGTCAAATATATAGAGGTATTATTGCAACTGATAAGAATCTAGACCTGAGAAAGGTTGCACCATTGCTTAGTTAGACTGTGATTACAAATTCATTTAAAAAAGAAAGATTAACTGTAAAAGAGCGTGTTAGGTTTTGGGTGGTTCACATATGATATTTCAAAGTTGTGAGTAATCAGTTGAATCTAATTGTGCAACAGGTTGCTGGATCAGGGGTCTTGAAAGGAAATCATATTTTTTTTTCTTCCAAAAACAAGTACTACGTAATGAATAGAAATGTGCAGGATTAATACGTTCCTTTTAGAGGGGCAGATTATGATGGATGTGCATGGCAATACAACCTAGTGAGGTTGAACATCATTCAAACAAAACCTGTTACTAAATATGGGCTGCTTTAAGCTTGTTATTATTGCTGAAACATTGCCACAGATTGGTCATCGAGTAACGCATATACTACCATAAATAACTAACACATCAAACTTAAGCTTGATTGCTATCACCAAGTTCAACCAATTTGTTTCTTGTATCATATTCCGACTTATCTTCTAAATAGTTGCAACATCTTCCAGCAAATAGAAATAGGGAAGACAGAAGTATTAATAGGTAGCTAATAGCTTACATAACAAATATGATCTCCAACAGACCAATTTCACAAAGAGCTTATAAAGAATGAATATGATCTGATATTTACCCTACAGACTAGCAAATAAATCTTAAGCAACAGGATATCATACAAATGTTCTTGTTGTGAACAGTTTACATGAGGATGCAATTAGAGAAACGTGATATTCCTTACCTCAAGGAACGCCTTTAGAATCCAAAAAAATGCCAGAATTATAACTCCGTTAACAGAGAATCCCACCTATAAATTGCAATAACAAACAACAAGTTACTAAACAAGCAAGATTTAAAAATCAAAAAGTAAAGAATTCATAAAAGTTAACCTCAAAAGGATCCCAATGTAATAACAGAAACAAAATAATGAAAAATTTAAACTTCCACTAATTTGACATAAACCTAGATTCGATGGATTCAAAGACAAAAACTTAAAGCTTAACAATTTCGTATAGGCATATTTGAAGCACCATTTCACTAAGACAAAGAAATAGAAACAAATTACCAGCTAAAGTTTCACCATATTACTAGATACCGTTCACTTATTTACTACCTCCATCTCCAATAATTTCAGAAATTTTATATCATAAGTTCTTAACAAGCAACACTTCCGATAAATATCCGTAACCAAGATGTGACAAATTCAATAGTGGAGATGAGTATGTAGAATGCATAATCTACATGTCAAGTAATTAGACATGTATTTTAGGTCTCTGTAGAATTACACCACATCACATAAGCAACTTCTTAAACAATGTGCTAGGATTATATCTCTAGTCTTGCAAAATACTAATAACCGACGCACATGCCCTCCAGTTACAATATGTGTAAGACAATGTTCAGACTCACTCAACGACATTAAAAAACGTGACCTTTTTCTTGCAAAGTCCTCTCCTTTGTTCTAGGTGGACCTATTTCCTCAAATTACTCTTTGACCGGTCAACAAAACGTTTGTAGCGGGGAACATCTATAGTCTAAACTAGAGGTGTCAATTTGTGCCCAAAATGAAAAAAATGGGCTAATTTTGGCTACTTTGTAAAAGATTTGGGCACATTTAGCCCATTGAAAAGTTAAATGGGCACAACGGGCACATATTTTCTCACAATTAGAGAACATTATAATCGTTTTTGAAGAAAATCTTATATATATATGGAATTTATTTCGTCATTTTCGGTCTTCAATAAAGCGATTTGTATAACATCTGCCAGTTTAGCCCGTGCCCGTGCCCGCCCGGCCAGCCCGTTTTGCCACCTCTAGTCTAAACTTAGTTTGCAACACAATTATACTACTAGAAATACCCTAAAAGCAATCAAATAACAACCCGAAACATGTAAAAGTAAAGCAATACCAATTTAGTAGGAATATTAATGGGCAAAACAGATCGAACAGCTTTACGGGCTCTTTTCGAAACCTTCTTAAACACATTTTGAACAAATTTAACCAAAAGATCCAAACTCCCATCTTCATCCTCCTCATCATCCTCCTCCTCATCCTCTTCATCGTCATCATATTCACCAGAAAATGACATCATATCGTCACGTCTCCTGTTGTTCCAGTGGTCAGGTTCAGTGGGTGGGCGGCGGGAGGCTTGGAGATGGAGATGGAGATGGGTAGTGGGAGTGCGGTGGTGGAAGTGGAGGAGGAAGGTGGTGGTGGTGGTGGGTTGTGGTGGTGGTCGGAGGAAGATGGTTGGACAGCGTGGTGGTTGTTGTAGTGTGACGGAAGATGACGTCATCGTCATCAGTAAGTGAGTGGTTTGATGGTGGTTGGTTGTACTTGTGGGGGTATGACTAGTATAAGTGGAGTCTTATTTTACTAGTGTTTTCTTTGTACTGCATACCTTTTACTGCAATTTATAATGTTAGTTTTATTGGGATTGAAAAATTATTTTTTAATAAAATAAAGTTATTCCCTCCGTCTCAATTTATTTGTCCATATTTCCTTTTATGGATGTCTCAAATTAATTGTCCACTTTTCTTATTTAGTAAAAACTAGAGAATCTAAAGGAGGAATATTCCATTTTAGTGGTTGAAAATTAAAATGGCCCCACTTTTATTAAACTTTGTGTTTTCTCTCTCCTGACAAATAAATTGAGACGGAGGGAGTTATTTTTTAATAAAATAAAGTTATAATTTATTTTTTGTTCTTCAGTCATATAAACCTCAACATTATCTCTCATGTTCAAATTGATGAGAGGATATTAATCCCGGAGAAAAGTGGACTAATAATTTTTTGAGATGATTCCAAAAGTAGCTCAGGCGTCCCACGTTACTCCTTTTCTAGATCAGAAAAAAAAATCCTAAATAGATTGGGGCGACTTTAGAATTGGACGACTCCACTACATTTGTAATAAATGATTCTTCATGACTATGTGCTTATTTGAACATGTTTGGTGTGTGTATTACTTGTCTTCATACCCATTTCTACTGCTAACAAAATTGTAGGTAGCCGGATCCCTAAGTTTATGCTTGGCGGATCCTTTCTGAAAAGGATCCGTGAGATCCGAGCAAACAGAGGACTATCAAAATTTTAATGCAGCCAAATTTTCAACAAAGGGACAACATATACTTGTTTTCTAACCATTGTTTTGTAGATTTTCAAAAATACATATGGAGCACTCGACGCCCTCAGTGAGTGGGAGCTTTCTTCAAAGCAAAAACATTGCAAATAATATGCAATGATCACGTTTAGTCTTCCTAATTACTTGACGCCCTCATCAAAGGGGAGCAACTAAGCACCTTTTTACCCAATTTGCTCCATATTTACATCTTTATGCTTTTTAAAACTTGAACTCGGGTTAGTTTCTTTTCGACACTCTTTTTGTTTCGACAAAAAAGGAGAGAAAAGTGTAAAAGCTTAAATTCAAACTTACGAATTTTATTCTTTTACTTAAAATAATTTTATGTTTTGTCATCAACAAAAAGTGAGAGATTGTTAATACAAATAAACCTTAAAAACGTTTATTTATATTTTACGATCTTCTAATGTTTTGTCGATAACAAACGTAAAATCATTTTAACGAGATAAATAAAATACGTAAACGCTTTGAACCAAAAGCTTAATAACTTATTTCATTAAACAAACCTTAAACATATTTAGTTAAAATAAGTTTAAATAAAGCCAAATCCATTTTATAAAAACACTTAAGTAAACTAGTTACTTACATTTTATAAAATACATTTTACTTGTAAATTAACTATGAAAGATTTGGACTATCCATGACCCAAAAACCATGTCCATAGCCCATAACCCATGAAGCTTGATCCATAACCCATAACTCATTTGCATGACTTCATAATGGGTAAAACCCATGACCCATGACCTAAAGTCCATAACCCATAACCCAAAGTCCATAACCCATAACCCAAGATATCTTTGACATCACTCATGAGATCACTTGACCCATGGACCTTGACCCATAACCCAAAACCCGAAATTGTAACCCAAAATCCGAACTGGTACTATCAGATAGACGGATCCCTTGGATTACACTAGCCAGATCCCTTTGGGAAGGGATCCGCCGGATCCGGGTGAACAGTGGACTGTTTACCTGTGGAAAACTAGAAGGGGAAGGGGGGTTGAATAGTTTTACGTCTTTTTAATTTTATTATGAAAACTTTGTTTCCTTTTAAAACCTTAGATTTGAGTTTATATGAAAAATGATACTTGAACAATATTATTAATTATATGTGTATCCTTTTAGATTTGTTATAAAAGTTTTCTTTTTATGAATGGAGTTTTAAATTGATCTTTATGTGAAATCAACTTCTAATTAATACTAACAGTTATATATGCCTATATGTATGAAAGTAATGACGATATAAAGAAATAAGTAAGAGATGGAAAGATCAAACCGAGACACGAGGGATTTATAGTGGTTCGGCTACAAGGACACCTTCCTTGCCCTACTTCACTCCTCGAGCACACCTTGCTCGAGAGTTTTCTTCACTACTTCAACAAGCTCCCTTATGGCGGAGAAAACCTTACACACTTTCGCTTACACCGGTTTAACGACACAAAGCTAAATGTCGAGTTCTAATCGTAGCTAGAACCAATCTCACAACTTCAATCACAACTTGTTCACGACTTATTCACGACTTCTTCACGACGGCTTCACGACTTCAACACAACGGCTTCACGACTTCTACAAGACGACTTCACAACTTCTAAGCTACGGCTTCACGACTTCTACACAACAACTTCACACCTTCTAAGCTACGGCTTCACGACTTCTACACAACGACTTCACAACTTCTACATGAGGACTTCACGACTTCTAAGCTACGGCTTCACGACTTCTACATGACGACTTCACAACTTCTAAGCTACGGCTTCACGACTTCTACATGACGACTTCACAACTTCTAAGTTATGGCTTCACAACTTCTACATGACGACTTCACAACTTCTAAGTTATGACTTCACGACTTCTACACCACGGCTTTACAACTTCTACACCACGGCTTTACACCACAAACTACTTATACACCTTCTTCACTACTTACACACTACACTAATCTAATCACTTATGTTCACACCTACTATACACACCTTATACACAAATGAATGAATGATTTACAAACTTTACTAAACTAACAACTTAAGTAACAAGATGATACTAAGTTGTAATACTTCTAGTCTTGATTGATAGAAGTATTCTTCTTTTGCACAAGGATGGTAGAAGCTTGGATCACTTGGAAACCAATGCTTAAGAATCTATGATCAAAGGATTTTGGAAAGGATTTAGAAAGAAAAGAGGAGATTTAGAACAGAAGGTTTGAGGTGCAAAAGGTGAGAAAAAGTCCAGGGGAAGTCCAGTATTTATAGGCAAAAATGGACAGGCTGGAGGAGCGTGTCGGTCCCCTTAAATAGGGGGCGGTCCCCTTAAAATTAAGGGGGCCGCCTTGTATATTTAAGGGGGCCGCCCCTCTAGACCGTTGCCCAGTTTTGTCTTTTTGTGGGGAAGGTTTTTCTGGAACATTTTTACCATTTTTGGTTGAGAATTTGAATTCATAATTTTATAAAAGATTAAACATTTTTATATAATACCAAAAATGATTTTCTAAAAGATATAAAATGTTTTGGGTCATTTTATAAAAAATCTAGTGATTAAGAAAATGTTCCTTTGATCATATAATGCATTAAGCATTTGTTCATTCATACCTTAAGTGATTAAGTTGTATAAATGAATATTTCCAACTAAATACTTGTTTACTTAATAAGTTTATGTTTGATGAGTTTACATTTTGTGATCATCAAAACATAGAGATATGAATAAGTATTGATAATGTTTTTAGGCATTATTTATATCAACAATCTCCCCCTTTTTGATGATTACAAAACTTAAACTCATTAAATCCAAAACATTATTTTTGGACAAGTATTTAGTTAGTTTATATTCACTTCTCCCTCTTTTTGTAGAATCAAAAAGGTTATGCTGACAAGTTTTATAAATAAAATTTGACGGGACGAGAACTCCCCCTTGATGTGTACTCCCCCTCGTTTGAGGGCACCAAGGAATCGAGATATGGAATACTTGCAAGAAAAATATTAAAAGCACAAGCATATATGTAGTATAGTATAATAGTATGGCAATCAAAATATTAGAAGAACAAGCATATATAATAGCATAACAATCAAAATATTAGAAACACAAGCATATATGTAACATATTATAATATCTTAGCAAACAACTATTAATGACATGAACCAAAACATACATTAATTCAAAATGATTTTGTGGAAAACATAATCATTAATACAACATTTATTATGCTTAGAGCATACAATAGGTAGAAAATTCTAATTTGCCAAAGAGAGCCATCGGACTTGCTTGCAAAATAAAAACTTGGACTATTTTGTTTGAGAAAATATAAGCATATAGTATGCTTGGATGGTTGATGGTGGAGTGTTTGAAATTAAGGTGGTTAAGTGAGGGTAAAAATGATGGATTAATGGAGGTATGTTTTTGGGTGCATGGATGTTGGAGAGTTTGGTGGTGGAGATATTGGAGGTGAAGAGTTTGGAGAGGAAGATGTTGATTGAGGGTTTTGATGTTGTTCAAGTGAGGGTGTTGGATGAGATTTAGTGAGAAGATACTCAATCCAAGTGAGGTGCTCATTCAAAGCAATGGTTTGTTTTTGGAGAAAGATGCAACAAGGACAATTGTTGACATGTTTCTCAATTTGACTCAAGTTGTGGGGTGATGATGGAGAGCTAGATGGAGGTTTATCTAAGTTGCTTTGAGCAAGGTGTAGAGCAAGAAGAGCACTAAGCTCATGGGCTTCCTTGAGTTCTTCAATGAACTTCAAGTGTTTGTTGGAAGGTGATGATGGTGGAGTGTGGTTGATGGTTGGGATGAATGTTTGGACATGTAACATAAGAGCAACATGTGAGATGGTAGGAGGTGGTGGTGACACTCTTGGTGGTGAAGACATTTGTGAGCTTGGGTAATCATAAGCGGATGAGGATGGAAATGTGGAAGAAGAGGGTATTCCAAGAGTGATGAGTGTTTTGGATGGTACATTGGTAGGTTGAATGAGATGTGAGGTGTTGTGAATGAGATTGAGATTGTTGTTTTGGGATTGATCTTGCTCTTCATATGACTCATGTGGGTGTGATGAAGGTGTATTTATGGAAGTAAGAATGAATGATTGGTTATGTTTGTGAAAGGGTTCATTTGGATGATCATGAGACTTAGGTGTTGGTTGATTTGGGTGAGTATGAGGTTTAGGTAGTGGTTGATTTGGGTGAGTATGAGGTTTAGGTATTGGTTGATTTTGAACAACATCATTTGTTGAGTTGGAGTTATGACAAGTGTCAAGCTTCCGTCTCCAAACGGGCCTTACGGAGATTTTAGCAACTCTTGAAGGCTTGGATCTTGGGTTGTTGGGAGATGACATGTTTGGATGGATGAGCATTAATGATGGAGAGGGGTATTTATAGTGTAGAAATGATGTGGTTGAGGAAGGTAAATTTTGGTGTGAGGTTTAGGACAAAACATGTTTGTGAGTTTTGGGAAGTGTAGGATAAAATGGGCTAAAAAGTGAAAGAGAAAACAATAACCCGGACCAATCAGATGGCCGGTCCCCTTAAATAGGGGCCGGTCCCCTTAATAATTAAGGGGGCCGCCCATCTGATGATTCCCAGGTTGCTGGAAATGGGTTTTTGGTAGAAATTTGTAGATAAGGTTGTGTTTTTGGGTTTAGTTTCAAGCATGTCCAATCTCTTTGAGGCAATTTATCATTTAATAACTTATGTATGCAAAGCATGTTTCATAAGGACATTAAGCACTTCTATCTAGCATGCAACCTACTTATTAAGCAAGTAATATATATAAATTTATGGACAAGAAACATGATACCAAGTAATTCCTAATATGATTTTTAGGGAGATGGGTTTAAGTTAATGAATCCTAATGAGTGTCTATGTGCAAAGAAATGGGGAATTGTGATAGCATGGACTTCTAGACTTGTACCAAGCAAGATCTTAATGAGAAACTATGTTTTTTTTTTTTTTTTTTTTTTTTTTTTTTTTTTTTTTTTTTCCAGATTTGTTTTAGTTTACTTATAAATGTCATATACATAAATATAGATGACAAATATGAGATCACCATGCATGATTTAAATAAGTGTTTTTGGCATTATTCAACAATGTTTGAGAGTAGGTTTTTATGTGGATGTGAAAAATATTTTAATGAAATAGTTTTGGTTTTATTTCAAAATGTTTTTATGAGGAAAGAAAACATATTTTTTCAATCTTTGGTTTTGATAAACACGTAATTATGGACACAAGTTTGGAAGAAAGGTAGGATGGTGAAACATGTTAAATAGAAAGGTGTCATAATCTTTTGAAAAATCATTTTTCCAAAATGTGAAGTTTTTGCATATTTAAAAACAAATCCCATTAGTTATGGGTTTAAAAATAGTGGTTATAAAAGATCTCATGCTCAAGGGTATTGGTTAAGTCTATTGTCACATGCTACCCTTTTCTGTATATCTTATGGCATTTAAGCATGTATTATGACTAAATACAAAAATACATCATATCAGAATAGTTAGAGAAAAAAAATTATTATAATAACTATGCATTCAACAACTAAGCAAATAATTACGAAGGCATGCAATCAAATCACATAGGAGCAAGTAAACATCTAGAAATTTAATATATGCAAGATGACATAAATCTAGGAATGAAAAGCTCTAATGAAAAACAAAGTTCATAAAAGTAAACTATCGTTAGGTATATTTAGGAAGAATAATGTAATCAAGTTGGAGAATGAGTATGAGACTATTACTAGTGGTGCTCAATTCAGGCTAAACACGACCATTTTTTTTACGGGTTACACACACCCAACTTCTCACATAGAAGCAATTCAACCGTTAGGTCAAATTGAATTTCTAGTCAATAGATTCTCCAGTAGTCATTCTCTTACTAGAAGAAATTAATTTCCTAAATTTACCTATCGAAGAATACCAAATATGAAGTTTGCTTGGTTCACTAATTAAGTTCCTAAATTTCTAGTCAATATAACCTGACATCTCTAGCACGTTTGATGTCGCATACTTATCTATCTTGATGCCATAGTCTACAAGAGGTTGTATCATCCATAGTTTTTTAACGCGAGAAATCTAATATTACTTCTATGTTAATGATTTATCCACTTAGCTTAATTCACTTCATCACCAAGAGTTTTCTAATAGTGGACATAGAAGATTTCCATTTTAAATTTGAGAAGGCTAAATGAGTTCGACAGTGAATACTTCATTTAATACTTAGAAGGCTAACTAAAGGGTTTCTAATTTATTAAATCGTAAAAGTAATATAGCTAAAAGTGTAAAGGCAGTGCAACCTATCAAACCAAGCATATCCTAAGGCAATACTATATGCATGAAGTAATTACTCATGAAATTTAAAAGGAGAACTTACCTTATATCCAGCTTTTCTTCATAACATCCAGGATAGTAGACGAAGAAGTGAATGATAGGTGAGTCTTCAAGATAACCAAGGTATGACGGTATATCATAGCGGACTTCTAATGCCTTATTAGATCATAGCGGCTTGACCCGAACATGTCTTGTACTAGACTCATTTGATTTCTTAGCCTTGATGCATACAACGTCTTTTGTTGAGACTTTCTCATCTTCATTGCAACCGCATCATGCTTTATCAACAAGTACGGATAGTAATCTTCTTCTTCGTCTGTGTCACTCCATGATTTTGGATTGAGTTCACTTCGGAGTTGATTCATGTAGTCTTCGTCATTAATACCTTCAATAAAAACATTTGAACTAGTAGCACATGTATTTATCTAAAAGTTTATCTATTAAATTTTCTAGGACAACTAATTCATGTACAAGATTAAATTCCTCATCTTTGGCTTGACATTTATCTTGATGAAAGTATAAGAGATTTTTCCAAATATCATTAGCCGTTTGACAGAAGAATATTCATTCATATTCAACTCTCGGCAAGGCTTTATAAATAATTATTTTAGCTTTATTAATTTTGTCATTCTTTGTTTTGAAACAATCATTTTGACTTTCAAACTCCGTTTTTGCTTGACTTTCAAAATCCGTTTTTGTTTGACTTTCAAAATCCGTTTTTATTTGACTTTCAAAAACCATTTTTGTTGATTGAAAATCATCAATCGAAATGACATGCCAAAGATCTAGATCAATTGATTTCACATAATTTTCAAATTTATTTTTCCATTCAAGAAAAGTATAGTTTTTCAAATAGCGGTGGTTTTTGCATAAATTCCCCTTCTAAATATTTTTTGAATTCCATAGATCGATTCAAGTTTTAAAATACAGTATATTTTAAAAATCTTGTTTGACCTGGCTCTTGATACCAATTGTGGTACTATCAGATAGACGGATCCCTTTGATTACACTAGCCAGATCCCTTTGGGAAGGGATCCGCCGGATCCGGGTGAACAGTGGACTGTTTGCCTGTGGAAAACTAGAAAGGGGGGGGGGGTTGAATAGTTTTACGTCTTTTTAATTTTATTATGAAAACTTTGTTTCCTTTTAAAACCTTAGATTTGAGTTTATATGAAAAATGATACTTGAACAATATTATTAATTATATGTGTATCCTTTTAGATTTGTTATAAAAGTTTTCTCTTTATGAATGGAGTTTTAAATTGATCTTTATGTGAAATCAACTTCTAATTAATACTAACAGTTATATATGCCTATATGTATGAAAGTAATGACGATATAAAGAAATAAGTAAGAGATGGAAAGATCAAACCGAGACACGAGGGATTTATAGTGGTTCGGCTACAAGGACACCTTCCTTGCCCTACTTCACTCCCCGAGCACACCTTGCTCGAGAGTTTTCTTCACTACTTCAACAAGCTCCCTTGATCCGTGCTAAATACACTTATATAAATATTTTGCAACGACGGATACACGTGAATAAATACAAATCACCCCTTTGTAAAAAAGGATACTTGCAAAAACTCACGTTCGTGTGTAGTGTGAAACCAGGTAAGTGATTACCCGAATCGTTTCCCAACGAGGTGTGAATGGGCAAACTGTGAAAAGCTTTGGATTAGAGTGACTGATGATATGATATGAGATTTTGCTTTTTGATTAATTCTAAATAACAAATGAGAAACAAATATACACAGGAAAATTAAACGCGAATTAATAAACTGAAAACGCGTAACAGGAAATCTAAAATGGGACAAAAAAGTAAAATTTATGAAATTAAAACCTAAAAATGTAAAATTACTTAAAACTTATTTTAAAACTAAAATTATATTTTTTTTATACTTTTTATTTAATTATTATTAATTATTTATTTATTTAATTACTTATTAAACTATTTAAATTTATAAAAAAATACTAAATGAACAAAGAAAATTCTAAAACTTTTTCTATAAATATTATTAAGTAAAAAGAAGTTAAGAAAATTATAAAAATGAAACTTGCTTATTTAAAATTTAAAAAGATAAATTCTATTAAATAGAAGCTATCACTATTTTTCTATTTTTGCTTTTCTTAAGGTCTAAAAATATGATTATATTTTTCCTGGATGATAAATGACAAAAGAAAATTATGAAAATTAAAATTATATTTTTCTGATTATTTTTCTATTTATTATGATTTAATTACTATTAGAAAATAATTAAAAAGATTAAAAATATTAAATGACTTAGGAAAAATCTGAAAAATTCAGGATAAGTCAAATTTAATATTTGAAAGCTAGGAAAATTAAAATCAAAAGTCTAATAAGCCCTAATAAGCAGTTGGACAGATAAGCAGTTGAACAAATAAGCTAAAAATCAGCTAAAAAGCTCAAAACTCAACCAAATGATCAAGACAGGCTTAATACACTACTATAAGCTTAAAACAACTTAATTCAAATAGATAATCCCACAAATAAGCAAATTCAACACCAAATCAGTTGGCACAATTTAGACAGAAATTCAGAAATCAGGCCAAATTGCAGGGTAGATTAAGCAGTTTAAATAAGCAGCTAAGTTGAATAATATGGGGGCAAAAGTGAGCTAGTACTATGGGCTATTGAAAAACACAAAAAGCTGGGCCTGAGCTAATCTAGATAAGCCACAAATTGGGTGAGTTCAGCTGCTCAGGCAACTCAGTATACACTGAGTTGCTGTGTGCAGAGTTATGCAGATGAGCACAAGCCAAAGGGCTTCAATCCAACTCTTTTGGCTATTCTAATTGGTTCACAAAGGACTCAGAAAAGTCAAGAAAAAGGCCAAGAAGAGCTTGTAGCTTATTATGGCTTAAATGGACTTTTCCTAGGCTAAAATTCCCACAGGGTATGCAAATCTACCAAATCTATCTAAATGGCCTATTATAACTTGTAAACAGCTTATATCAGTCAAAATAAGCTAGGTTGAAGTTGGGATAATGGTCAATCAACAGTAACACTGGGTTTGACCAGTTGACTGCACAAAACCAAACACCCCTTAATATGTGCCTGTGGTGATTTTTTCAAAGGAAACAAGCTATGAACTATGATTTTTTGGTTATTAACTGATTTATTGGCTTATATTAACTATATTTGATAACTTTTAAAACAAAAATAAGCAGTATGCTAAACTATGCTACTTATGGCTATTTTTTGGCTATTTGAGTGATTTTTAAGTAAATATGAATTACAGGCTGATTTTAACTAAGATTATAAATGAAATATGATTATAAACTAATATTAAGCTGAGAAGTCTAATAATAAGCTAATATTAAGCAGTTGTACAGTAGACTAGGAACTTTTGCAAAATTTGAAAAAAGCTTACAAATGAAAAGTGGCTATAGGGATAGCAGGACTAGAACAGACCACAACTAGCTTGTCAATGACAAGCTAGAAACCCAGAAAAGCCTTCCAAATTTAGCTTATACCACCCAGAGTAGCTTATGAGATCCCAGGTTGACTTTTGTTGACCATCTTCATTTCTTGAATTTTATAGCTACTGATCACTAAATAAACTTACAAAAAGCTATTATTAGCTTATATAAGCTTATAGAAAGGGTGTGGAAGCTTATGACTAAGTTTAAACAGGTTATGAGATTACTTAGCTTAACAGGAAACTTGAAATCTTAGCATACTTAAAATTTAGAACATAAGTGATTAAAACAAAGTTTCTTTGATTGATTATAACATAGATTACAACTGAGAATGGGAAATTACAAGCTATAGCTACTGAATTTTAAAGTACGATTACACTAAAAATTAACTACTACTTTCCAGTCTATTACATTGTTCTATATATACAAAGATAAAGTGGGAATGCCTTCATAACTCCCTCTGAACACATCTTGACCTTTGAATTATCTTCAATTGATCTGAGCCACTCAAACTGATTTTGGCGCCAAAAGTGGTAGTAGTGGATTCGAGCAGGTTTTTAGCATTTAATGCATTTTGTGGAGGTGGAGAAGAAGCTTTAAATGCTTCTTGTTTTGTTAGGTAAGGTGGTGGGTTGAGGTGATAGAGCAGAGAAACTATGGGCTTGGGTGGTATGGTTTTTAGTGTTTTGGCGGTTTGAAGGTAGAAGAAGCGTTTGACCAGGGTCAAACGTTTTGGTTTAAATAAAAAGGGTTGGGTCGGGTAATTGTTTGGGCTAGTGGGCTGGGTTTAGTTTAATAAGTGGGTTGGGTTGGGTTTAATAAGTGGGATGGGTTTTTATTAATAAAAGGGTCCGGTTGGTTTGTTTTAGCACAAGGACCATTCTAGTAATTTCTGAAATTCCAGGGACCATTCTAGCAAAATCCAAAATTTATCTCCAAGGACCAATCATGCCATATGTGAATAACCCAAGGACCACAAATGTAATTTTCCACTTTTTAAACCTCCAGGGACCTTTTATGTTATTTTTAAAAGTGCAGGGACCAAACTTGTAAATTATTGAAACTTTTCACCAAAGGACTAAATATGACAACTTATGATTTAAAAAGGACCTTTGGTGACTTTTCTTACAAAACAAATGCCTAGGGACTAATTTTGACAAGTTTTGAAAGTTGAGGGACTGAAACTGCCAATTTTGCAAACTTTGTTAGTTTTTCAACTGTTTTCAAACATTTTGCATTTGAAACATACAAAACACAATTCCTGGGATATTTTCAGTATTTTGATACATTTCTGAGTGTTTTTGGATGTTTTGGCAGTTCAGATAAGACAAAAATGATGAGTATTTAGACACTCATCAATCCCCCACACTAAACTATTGCTAGTCCCTAGCAATCTTTTATGAAGTTTTAATGGATTTTTCTCTTTACCAAAAGCCATTACTTCTGGAGTAGCCAATGTTTTAGTATGTGATACTTTGGTACAATGATAACCAAATGATTTTGAGCAAACCATCAGCTGTCAACGGTTTTGATTTGTCTTTACCAGAAGCCGTTTGCTTCTGGACTAGCCAACTCTTAGATAAATTACAAATATTATCTTTGGCGAGCTGATTACCAATCATGGTTTTCCCATGCCTTTACCACAAGCCATAACCTTGCGGGCTAGCCAACTCTTTACTTACAAAGATATGGTGAGTCGAATACCATACAATTTTTGGCAAATTGTATGCCATCAACGGATTTGAGACATCTTTACCAAGAGCCGTTTGCTCTAGGATTAGCCAATCCTTATGTGGGTTAGACATGGCGGACTGATAACCATTTATTACGTTCTAAGCGAGAAAATTTTTTAAAATTTTGGCTAAAAATGGGGGTACTAGATGGTACATTTGATCAAATTCGCAAGAATTCCCCCCACACTTAGAACTGAATATTGCCCTCAATATTCAAAGAACCGGTTGTTAAACCAACACTTAGAACGGGAAAGGGAAATACTAATAGCCATTATTTTTATACATACACACTTTTTTTTTTTTTTTTTTTTTTTTTTTTTTTTTTTAAATATACATATATACAACATGTGGGGCATCTCCCCCACACTAGGTGGTAGAACAGAGAAAGAAAACAGAGACATGGGTGAAAACCCATGTTTTGCTAATGTTTTTGATCACCGAGTCACTAGCTTGACTCGACCCCGCATTCATTGGTTCATGGGGAAAGTTTGGAGATCCGGGACAACCATGGGTGGTATATCCTCTCCAAAGTAGTGTTTCAAACGATGACCATTCACTTTAAAATTAGGCCCGTCAGCTTGAGATAACTCAACGGTACCATATGGATAAACCTTTGTAATAGTGAATGGACCAGACCAACGGGATTTGAGTTTGCCTGAGAAGATCTTTAATCTTGAATTGAAAAGAAGGGCTCGATCACCTACGTTAAAAACGCGGTTCTTTATTTTTGAGTCATGAATCTTCTTTGTCTTTTCTTTGTAGATCAAAGAGTTCTCGTATGCTTGATCACGCAGTTCATTTAATTCATTCATTTGAACTTTACGGTGATCACCCGCAGTTTGGAGGTCAAAGTTAGCATGTTTCAAGGCCCAGTAGGCTTTGTGCTCTAATTCGATCGGAAGATGACATGCCTTTCCGTACACAAGCTTGTAAGGTGTACACCCGATGGGTGTTTTGTAAGCTGTACGGAAGGCCCATAATGCATCATCCAATTTATCCGACCAGGATGCACGATTTTCTCCTACAGTCCTTTCTAAGATTCTTTTAATACCCCGATTTGAAACTTCTACTTGTCCACTTGTTTGTGGGTGATACGCAGTAGAAAGACGGTGAGTTACACCATAATTTTGCATGACTTTATCAAATTTGTCATTGCAAAAATGCGTACCACGATCACTGATTATAGCACGTAGAGTTCCAAAATGGGCAAATAGAGTTTTCAGGAATTTTACAACCACTCGGGCATCATTAGTGGGTAAAGCTTTTGCTTCCACCCATTTTGACAAATAGTCAACAGCCACGAGAATGTATTTATTTCCTCGAGATAATGGAAATGGCCCCATAAAGTCAATGCCCCAGACATCAAAGATTTCACAAACTTGAATAGCATTTTGTGGCATTTCATTTCGTTGTGAAATATTTCCGTGACGATGACAAGCTTCACAAGTTTTGATGAGATCTTGGGCATCCTTATAGATTGTGGGCCAATAAAACCCAGAATCAAACACCTTTTTGGCGGTGTAGTTTGGACTATGATGGCCCCCAGTGGGTCCAGCATGGCAAGCTTTGAGAATGTCAATAGCTTCCTGTCCGTAAACACACCGTCGGATGACTTGATCCGCACAGATTTTGAACAAGTAGGGGTCGTCCCAAAAGTAATGTTTAACATCCTTGAAGAATTTATTCTTCTGTTGGGTCGACATCCCTTTCACTATGAAGTTACCCGCATGGTAATTTGCGAAGTCAGCAAACCATGGGGTAGTAGAATCTCCACGAAAAGCAACCGCATTGAGTGTCTCGAGAGGAAATGTTTCATTTATTTCCTTTTTCTCGAAAACATCTTGGTGTGGGTTCTCTAATCGGGATAGATGATCAGCAGCTAGGTTCTCAGCTCCTTTTTTATCACGTATGGTGATATCAAATTCTTGCAGGAGGAGAACCCAACGGAGCAATCTCGGCTTTGCATCTTGTTTTGCAAAGAGATATTTGAGAGCCGAGTGATCTGTATACACTACACATTTCGTCAAGATCAAATATGGCCGAAACTTCTCAAAGGCATATACCACAACCAATAATTCTTTTTCTGTAGTGGTGTAATGAGTTTGAGCTTCAGTCATGGTTTTACTTGCGTAGTGGATAGGCTGAAAGTGTTTGGCTTTTCGTTGCCCCAGGACTGCACCGATAGCAAAATCACTTGCATCGCACATGAGCTCAAAGGGAAAATCCCAGTCGGGGGCAACCAGAATGGGTGCTTCAATAAGCTTTTTCTTTAATGTTTCAAAAGCTTTGATGCACTCGGGTGAGAAGATAAAAGGAGCATCCTTTTCAAGGAGATGAGTCATAGGCCGGGCGATTTTAGAAAAATCTTGTATGAATCTACGATAGAAACCGGCATGACCCAGAAAACTCCTAATACCTTTGACGGTAGTGGGATGAGGTAATTTAGCAATGACATCCACTTTAGATCTGTCAACCTCAATCCCGTTCTTTGATATCTTATGGCCGAGGACAATGCCCTCTTTGACCATAAAGTGACTCTTCTCCCAATTTAGACAAAGATTGGTGTCTTCACACCGTTTCAACATGTTTTCTAAATGGGAGAGACATGTTTCGAATGAATCCCCAATGACCGAGAAGTCATCCATAAAGACCTCCATTGTTTTCCCGATCATATCGGTAAATATGGCCATCATACACCTCTGGAACGTGCCTAGAGCATTACATAAGCCAAAAGGCATACGTTTATAAGCAAAGGTTCCATAAGGGCACGTGAAAGTAGTCTTTTCTTGATCTTGTGGATCAATGGGGATTTGAAAGTAACCCGAGAAACCATCAAGGAAACAATAATACTCGTTTCCCGCTAATCTCTCAAGCATCTGATCCGTGAAGGGTAGAGGAAAATGGTCTTTTCGGGTGGCATCATTTAACTTACGATAGTCAATGCAAACACGCCACCCCGTAACCAATCGAGTTGGGATCAACTCATTCTCTTCATTTGTGACAACAGTTATGCCACCTTTTTTTGGAACACAGTGAATGGGACTAACCCAAGGACTATCAGAGATGGGATAAATCAATCCTGCATCAAGAAGTTTGAGAACCTCTTGTTTGATAACATCGTGGATTTTGGGATTCACCCTTCGCTGGTGTTGGACTGCTGGTTTAAAATCATCCTCCATTAAAATTTTGTGAATACAAAATTCAGGGTCGATACCCTTTATGTCAGAGAGTTTCCAAGCAATGGCTTGCTTGTGTGACTTTAAGACCTTTATTAGAACAGTCTTTTCCTCATCACTTAAGTCTTTAGCAATAATGACGGGTAATTTATCATCACCCTCCAAAAATGCGTACTTAAGATGAGGTGGTAAGTCTTTGAGTTCGACCTCAGGAAATTCATCGTTTTTCTCAACTGATTTGATTTCCTCATTATGAAGTTCAACGGGAGGGAGTGGAGGAGAATTGTCCTGATTCAACAATTTCTCAAGAAGACGAATATCTCCCTCCAGATCAATCTCAGCGTCATCAATTCCTTCCAGAAATGAATCACACTTGAGAAAAGCCTCGATCTCTTCCAAATTGAAATTACTTCCCTCAAACGGAGTGAGAGAAAGGGAAGAGTCGAAAATGACAGGTAGAGAAGATGTGGGTGGATCACCACTCACAGAATTATGAAAATAACCAACAATTTCTTGAGAGTACTCCTTTGAAGCAATATCAATGACATCGTTTCGGTTAACCGATTTAGAGTCATAATTTGAGGAGTACTTCGATGTTTGATCATGGTTAAAGGTAACAGCTTCATTACCCACACGCAGTGTGATCTCATGCTTAAATACATCAATAAGAGCATGGCCCGTTTTTAGGAATCCTCTTCCAAGAATGAGAGGAACCTTTTGATCTGCGTCGAATTCAACAACCACAAAGTCAGCTGGAAAATGGAACTTACCTACTTTCACAAACACATCTTCGGCAATGCCGCATGGGTGAGATATGGTTCGATCTGCAAGCTCAAGAGTCATGCATGTAGTAGTAAGAGCCGGAAGAGAAAGTTTCTTCCATACTGAATGAGGCATCAGGTTGATGCTTGCACCAAGATCGGCCAAGGCATAGCATTCAACCATTCCCGGAAATACACAAGGTAGTAGAAACTTTCCAGGATCTCCAAGCTTCTCCGGAAGCTTTTTTAAGATAACCGCTGAGTAGTTCTCATTTAATGGAGTTTTAGCCATTTCAATCAGTTTTTCCTTGTTGCTTAATAAGTGTTTGATTGTTGATGCAAATTTGGGCATCAGAATGATAGCATCCGCAAAACTTATGTCAAAATGTAATTCTTTAAAGATTTGAAAGAATTTGTCCATTTGTTGACTAGCCTTCTCACGGAGCTTTTGCTCATTTAAGCGCGATGGGTAAGGAATATGAGGTTTGGATTTAGGGGCTACAACTTCAGGAGTCTTAACAGATTCAAAGACAACTCCTGGTTTGGATTTCTTCGGGACAACCGGAGGATGGACTGGTGCTGTACTTTGTGGGCTTGGAATTTGCACTTTGTCCGTGGTATCCTCCGTTTCTTTTTCCATTTCAAACAACGGAGGAATAGGACCAGATGGTCCCTCATAAGCAGCACCACTCCGAGTGGTGATAGCTTTGACGAAAGTGGTATCTTCATCATCATCACTGTCATCAAGTACACTGACAGGAACAGCATTGAGCATATCGGAATAATATCTAGCTGTCCTTTGCTCACTACGTTTGCTTGACAAACTTGTAACCGCAAATCGTGATAGAGTAGGATCTATTCTTAACGGTTGAGGAGCAATTGTGGGTGTAGAATTTTGGACAACCTTAGGTTGGACGTATTTAGCACTTCCATTGTTAGTGGGAAGTACCGGGTCCTTTGTCACCTTGAGTCCAACATTATCTTTACCACTACATGTAGTGACAGCTTTGAGTTCACCCCTAGGGTTGACAACAGTGTTGCTTGGAAGACCTCCCGAGGTAGAAGGTAGATCAGTTAATGATTTTTTTATGTCATTTATTTGGGTAACCAATAACTGGTTTGTCTGATATTGAGTTCTATTTGTCTCCTCTTGAGATTTTATGAATTGCCTAAGCAACTCATCTGAGGATGTCTGATTTTGATTTTGGACATTCCATGGTTTTTGGTTATGATTACCCTGATTCTGACCTCGGTTTTGATTGAAATTTTGGAAATTGTTGAAATTTTGTCCCTGATTTTGAACAAAGCGATTTTGATTATTCTGATTTTGCACGGGTGGAAAACCAGGTGGTACCATAGCATTCGGTGCTCGGTACTGAGTCTCAGCATGCGGTCGGTATTGATTTTGGTTTACTGCAGCTACGGGAGCTGGGTAAAGAGAAGCATCGGTTGCTTGACAATCATAATACGCATGCGGGCCACCACAAGTTTCACACACTTTGTTTATTGCTTTGATCTGTTCTGGTTTATGAATTTCACTCTTCAGTTCTTTCATTTCCTTCATCATGCAACGCATTGAATCCGTAAGGAAGGCTAACTCTGATGAGTTACCGGATGAAGAAGCAGCAGGAGTGACAGGAACATTCACTTTGTTTCTAAAAATAGGAACTTTTGATTTATTTTCACAAATTTCAACCACCTCTCTAGGTTTACGATTCAAGATATTGCCACCGGCGGCTGCGTTAAGTGCATCTTGATCGTTTTGGGTCAACCCATTATAAAACGTATTGATCTGTTGTAACACCGTGAAATCGTGATGTGGGCATTTTCTTAGGAGATCTTTAAATCTGTCCCATGCCTCTCCGAAATTTTCATCAAAACCTTGACGAAATCCAGCAATTTCATTTTTTAGATTAGTCGTCTTTGATGGAGGGAAGAAATAATTGACAAATTTCTTAACGAGATCTTCCCAGGTTTCAATGGATCGAGGGGGTTCTTTATCCAGCCAAATCCGGGCTGCCCCCTCAAGTGAGAATGGAAATAGCATCAATTTGATAACTGTTTGCGGCACATTCTTGTAATTGATTGTAGAGGTCAACTTATTGAACCAACGAATGTGTGCATAAGGATCCTCTCGTTCAAACCCGTGGAATTGGTTTGTGGACACGAGCTGAATCAAATGTGTTTTCAGTTCAAAATGATCAGAATCGATGACTGGTAAAACGATGGCATCTCCGTAACCCTCGGTGGGTGCCTGGAGCATCTCAGCCATTGTGCGTTCGTCTGCCATATTATCAGTGAGAACAGTACGAATCTCGGGTTCGACTATTTGGGCAGCACGTCTACGATTACGTCTTCTCGGAATATCTACGAGTTCACGTAAAGGGCTTGATGACATGGAAGAACGAGTGCGCATGCACTAAGTAAAATATTTTAATTAAATCAAGAACGAAGCAAAACACAAGTGAACTTAAACCAATAATCAACAAGCGTACGGTAGCTCTCTAAAAGATAAACGCACAGAGTGGCGGAGAAGCAAAGGTGGGCAATTAATGCTCCTTAAAAACCCGCTTCTTTCATTCCGACAATTTAATGTCAGACTATCCTTAAACCTCCGTTATAGTTTGTTTACCAATCAAAGGTGAGCCGATATTCGCAAGTGATACAAAGGCAAGTTTTAAATCTGATGTTTGGGAACTTATTACGGTCGTACCCCCAGTTAGGTAGTACTCTGTCTTGGTTCTCGATGGTAAATTTTATTATTGTTATTATTAAAGAAAACGGAAAATGTTTTTGGGTTTTTAATTTTTTTATATGATAATAATAATAATAATAATAATATAATATATATAGAAAAGAAAAGAAAAATATTTTTGTATTTTATATTGTTTATGGGAAATAGGAACTTCTTGGAAGAAGGATCTCGAATCACTAATCGCTAAAACTCTACACAATAGTCGCAGCACAACCTCCCCGGCAGAGGCGCCAAAATTTGATCCGTGCTGAATACACTTATATAAATATTTTGCAACGACGGATACACGTAAATAAATACAAATCACCCCTTTGTAAAAAAGGATACTTGCAAAAACTCACGTTCGTGTATAGTGTGAAACCAGGTAAGTGATTACCCGAATCGTTTCCCAACGAGGTGTGAATGGGCAAACTGTGAAAAGCTTTGGATTAGAGTGACTGATGATATGATATGAGATTTTTCTTTTTGATTAATTCTAAATAACAAATGAGAAACAAATATACACAGGAAAATTAAACGCGAATTAATAAACTGAAAACGCGTAACAGGAAATCTAAAATGGGACAAAAAAGTAAAATTTATGAAATTAAAACCTAAAAATGTAAAATTACTTAAAACTTATTTTAAAACTAAAATTATATTTTTTTTATACTTTTTATTTAATTATTATTAATTATTTATTTATTTAATTACTTATTAAACTATTTAAATTTATAAAAAATACTAAATGAACAAAGAAAATTCTAAAACTTTTTCTATAAATATTATTAAGTAAAAAGAAGTTAAGAAAATTATAAAAATGAAACTTGCTTAATTAAAATTTAAAAAGATAAATTCTATTAAATAGAAGCTATCACTATTTTTCTATTTTTGCTTTTATTAAGGTCTAAAAATATGATTATATTTTTCCTGGATTATAAATGACAAAAGAAAATTATGAAAATTAAAATTATATTTTTCTAATTATTTTTCTATTTATTATGATTTAATTACTATTAGAAACTAATTAAAAAGATTAAAAATATTAAATGACTTAGGAAAAATCTGAAAAATTCAGGATAAGTCTAATTTAATATTTGAAAGCTAGGAAAATTAAAATCAAAAGTCTAATAAGCCCTGATAAGCAGTTGGACAGATAAGCAGTTGAACAAATAAGCTAAAAATCAGCTAAAAAGCTCAAAACTCAACCAAATGATCAGGACAGACTTAATACACTACTATAAGCTTAAAACAACTTAATTCAAACAGATAATCCCACAAATAAGCAAATTCAACACCAAATCAGTTGGCACAATTTAGACAGAAATTCAGAAATCAGGTCAAATTGCAGGGTAGATTAAGCAGTTTAAATAAGCAGCTAAGTTGAATAATATGGGGGCAAAAGTGAGCTAGTACTATGGGCTATTGAAAAACACAAAAAGCTGGGCCTGAGCTAATCTAGATAAGCCACAAATTGGGTGAGTTCAGCTGCTCAGGCAACTCAGTATACACTGAGTTGCTGTGTGCAGAGTTATGCAGATGAGCACAAGCCAAAGGGCTTCAATCCAACTCTTTTGGCTATTCTAATTGGTTCACAAAGGACTCATAAAAGTCAAGAAAAAGGCCAAGAAGAGCTTGTAGCTTATTATGGCTTAAATGGACTTTTCCTAGGCTAAAATTCCCACAGGGTATGCAAATCTACCAAATCTATCTAAATGGCCTATTATAACTTGTAAACAGCTTATATCATTCAAAATAAGCTAGGTTGAAGTTGGGATAATGGTCAATCAACAGTAACACTGGGTTTGACCAGTTGACTGCACAAAACCAAACACCCCTTAATATGTGCCTGTGGTGATTTTTTCAAAGGAAACAAGCTATGAACTATGATTTTTTGGTTATTAACTGATTTATTGGCTTATATTAACTATATTTGATAACTTTTAAAACAAAAATAAGCAGTATGCTAAACTATGCTACTTATGGCTATTTTTTGGCTATTTGAGTGATTTTTAAGTAAATATGAATTACAGGCTGATTTTAACTAAGATTATAAATGAAATATGATTATAAACTAATATTAAGCCGAGAAGTCTAATAATAAGCTAATATTAAGCAGTTGTACAGTAGACTAGGAACTTTTGCAAAATTTGAAAAAAGCTTACAAATGAAAAGTGGCTATAGGGATAGCAGGACTAGAACAGACCACAACTAGCTTGTCAATGACAAGCTAGAAACCCAGAAAAGCCTTCCAAATTTAGCTTATACCACCCAGAGTAGCTTATGAGATCCCAGGTTGACTTTTGTTGACCATCTTCATTTCTTGAATTTTATAGCTACTGATCACTAAATAAACTTACAAAAAGCTATTATTAGCTTATATAAGCTTATAGAAAGGGTGTGGAAGCTTATGACTAAGTTTAAACAGGTTATGAGATTACTTAGCTTAACAGGAAACTTGAAATCTTAGCATACTTAAAATTTAGAACATAAGTGATTAAAACAAAGTTTCTTTGATTGATTATAACATAGATTACAACTGAGAATGGGAAATTACAAGCTATAGCTACTGAATTTTAAAGTACGATTACACTAAAAATTAACTACTACTTTCCAGTCTATTACATTGTTCTATATATACAAAGATAAAGTGGGAATGCCTTCATAACTCCCTCTGAACACATCTTGACCTTTGAATTATCTTCAATTGATCTGAGCCACTCAAACTGATTTTGGCGCCAAAAGTGGTAGTAGTGGATTCGAGCAGGTTTTTAGCATTTAATGCATTTTGTGGAGGTGGAGAAGAAGCTTTAAATGCTTCTTGTTTTGTTAGGTAAGGTGGTGGGTTGAGGTGATAGAGCAGAGAAACTATGGGCTTGGGTGGTATGGTTTTAGTGTTTTGGCGGTTTGAAGGTAGAAGAAGCGTTTGACCAGGGTCAAACGTTTTGGTTTAAATAAAAAGGGTTGGGTCGGGTAATTGTTTGGGCTAGTGGGCTGGGTTTAGTTTAATAAGTGGGTTGGGTTGGGTTTAATAAGTGGGATGGGTTTTTATTAATAAAAGGGTCCGGTTGGTTTGTTTTAGCACAAGGACCATTCTAGTAATTTCTGAAATTCCAGGGACCATTCTAGCAAAATCCAAAATTTATCTCCAAGGACCAATCATGCCATATGTGAATAACCCAAGGACCACAAATGTAATTTTCCACTTTTTAAACCTCTAGGGACCTTTTATGTTATTTTTAAAAGTGCAGGGACCAAACTTGTAAATTATTGAAACTTTTCACCAAATGACTAAATATGACAACTTATGATTTAAAAAGGACCTTTGGTGACTTTTCTTACAAAACAAATGCCTAGGGACTAATTTTGACAAGTTTTGAAAGTTGAGGGACTGAAACTGCCAATTTTGCAAACTTTGTTAGTTTTTCAACTGTTTTCAAACATTTTGCATTTGAAACATACAAAACACAATTCCTGGGATATTTTCAGTATTTTGATACATTTCTGAGTGTTTTTGGATGTTTTGGAAGTTCAGATAAAACAAAAATGATGAGTATTTAGACACTCATCATCCCTTATGGCGGAGAAAACCTTACACACTTTCTCTTACACTGGTTTAACGACACTAATTTAAATGTCGAGTTCTAATCGTAGCTAGAACCAATCTCACAAATTCAATCACAACTTGTTCACGACTTATTCACGACTTCTTCACGACGGCTTCACGACTTCAACACAACGGCTTCACGACTTCTACAAGACGACTTCACAACTTCTAAGCTACGGCTTCACGACTTCTACACAACAACTTCACACCTTCTAAGCTACGGCTTCACGACTTCTACACAACGACTTCACAACTTCTACATGAGGACTTCACGACTTCTAAGCTACGGCTTCACGACTTCTACATGACGACTTCACAACTTCTAAGCTACGGCTTCACGACTTCTACATGACGACTTCACAACTTCTAAGTTATGGCTTCACAACTTCTACATGACGACTTCACAACTTCTAAGTTATGACTTCACGACTTCTACACCACGGCTTCACAACTTCTACACCACGGCTTTACAACTTCTACACCACGGCTTTACACCACAACTACTTATACACCTTCTTCACTACTTACACACTACACTAATCTAATCACTTATGTTCACACCTACTATACACACCTTATACACAAATGAATGAATGATTTACAAACTTTACTAAACTAACAACTTAAGTAACAAGATGATACTAAGTTGTAATACTTCTAGTCTTGATTGATAGAAGTATTCTTCTTTTGCACAAGGATGGTAGAAGCTTGGATCACTTGGAAACCAATGCTTAAGAATCTATGATCAAAGGATTTTGGAAAGGATTTAGAAAGAAAAGAGGAGATTTAGAACAGAAGGTTTGAGGTGCAAAAGGTGAGAAAAAGTCCAGGGGAAGTCCAGTATTTATAGGAAAAAATGGACAGGCTGGAGGAGCGTGCCGGTCCCCTTAAAATTAAGGGGGCCGCCCCTCTAGACAGTTGCCCAGTTTTGCCTTTTTGTGAGGAAAGTTTTTCTGGAATATTTTTACCATTTTTGGTTGAGAATTTGAATTCATAATTTTATAAAAGATTAAACATTTTTATTTAATACCAAAAATGATTTTCTAAAAGATATAAAATGTTTTGGGTCATTTTATAAAAAATCTAGTGATTAAGAAAATGTTCCTTTGATCATATAATGCATTAAGCATTTGTTCATTCATACCTTAAGTGATTAAGTTGTATAAATGAATATTTCCAACTAAATACTTGTTTACTTAATAAGTTTATGTTTGATGAGTTTACATTTTGTGATCATCAAGACATAGAGATATGAATAAGTATTGATAATGTTTTTAGGCATTATTTATATCAACATTGCCTATAAATAGTGAGCCATTTCTCTCTTATCCCTCACCCCTTTTAGAAATTCCTTTTCTCTATGTTCTGAACTCTCTAACCACATATCCAAGGATCTTCCTATGTAGTCTTTCTTTGTGATTCTCTAGGTTCCTTCTAAAAGGCGAGATCACGACCTCTCAAAGACTTGCAAGCTCGTGATATGAGTTGCTAGGATTCTTCTCCTCCAAGATCACAAAAGTGCATCTTGTTATTTCTTCTTCTCAAAAGGGTGTTGTAGATGTGTTGAGTCGTTAGGTGTAAAAGGACGTTGGATCCTTTAGTCTTGTTGTGCTAGGTGTATTGGTTTGGTCTGCCGTCCTAAGGACCCGTTATCTAGCCTTGTACCGAATAAAGTGTAGGCGATGAAGGTTTGGATTTACCTCGTGGAAAAGCCCGGTATCTAGCTTTGTACCGGATAAAGTGTAAACGACGTTGTGAAGGCTTCTCCGCCAAGTGAAAGGAGTTTGTGTTGTGAAGTATTTATGAGCTCTCGAGTAGGTGACTCGGAGAGTGGAGTAGGGCAAGGAATGTGACCTTGTAGCCGAACTACTATAAATACTTGTGTTATGATTGTGTCTCTCTATCTCTCTCTCATATCTTAGTTTTATATGCTTTAATACTATCAATATCCAACACGTCAAAACTAGATTGACATAAGTCGATCTATATGTTTTAAAAAGAGTTTTAATCGGTAAAACTATTCAACCCCCACCCCCTTTCTAGTTTTCTACAATTGGCATCAGAGCTTCGCTACCAAGTTTCTTAAAGTATATTGTACTTTAAAAACTTGACGCAATCCGTGTATGTTTTGAAAACTACAACGAATGAATTTTTTTTGTAAAACTTGACAAATAACTCATTTTTTCAAAAATAACAAACACTTTCTATATTTGGATATTGTTAGTATTGTATCATCCAAATTATTCTAACATACCTCCTTTTAGAAATCTTCATATTGGGAAGCTCTTTAAAAGCTCATGAAGTATTGCTCATCTAGGAGTGTTCTCATTCTCAAAGATAAAATGGCAAAGGTATGTTTATTTTTTCTTTTAGATGTTACTTATCTGTGATTGAAAAAGTGTTGATCTATATGGTACATAATTATTTGATATGTTTGTATCTACATGATTTAATTTGTCTTTCAAATTTTTTTTCGAACACTTATTTTCTTCAAAAAGGAGTCATATCAACACAAATTTCTTCTATCTAAATCACAAAACTCAAAAGTCTTTCTTGAATCATAAGGAATAGTATTCCATCTATACTCCTTTCTCTTCACTCAATGCTCAAAACAATATAATGAAAAGGTTCCTTACTTCTTAGTCAGTCTTATGACATTCATCTATTCCTATCTCAAAACTCCCTCAATACAAATAAATCTCTTTTCTTTTGCCTTTCACACAAACCCGTTGTCTAGAGCATTTAAGGACTTTCTCTCGAGTAAACAATATTTTCTAAACACACAAACCGTTTCTTAAATTAATCGGACATATAATGGCAATACTTGAGTTATTGATGAACTCAAATAAGTACATTTTATTACTATCATTTATCCTATTAATTTGACTTGTTTTACTATATTATGTATGAGGATTGATACTTAATCGTTTACTTTTGTAATTCTCAGGTAAAAACAAGCATTTGGTGAAACTTGGCGATTTTGGACTAATAATGGAGCAAAACGTGCATAAAGTGAAGAGTCTACTGAAATGAAGAAGATCAAGACTAATCTGCTCCAGATGCGCCGCATCTCACTATCAACATGCGCCGCATCTCTATCAAGATATCACCAGATACGATCCAAGATACAAGAGGACATGCGCCGCATCTAATCATGGAGTTACGCCGCATCTTCTGGCGGTGTACGAATATTCCTGAATATTATAATCTTGGACCCCACGCGAAGTTAAGTACATGCGCCGCATCTACTTAAGTAGATGCGCCGCATCTTTCCTCAGACACAAACTATAAATACCCCGTAGACCAGACGCATTAAAGAGATTCGGAAGTTCGAAAACCTAAAGACCGAACAGAAGAGAAGGACGAATTCAGTCAAGAGGCAGCACAAGACACACCCAAATCGAAGATACAAGAGCTGTAAGAAGGTGCTGCATGTATTTAATTCATTAAGTAGTTTTGTTTTATTGTTTTAGCAAACTTTAATTCATCAGGATTGGTGGCTTGTGTAATGTGACAACGGAAAGATTGCACTCCCTTTAATACTTGCTTTCCCATCAATTAAAGTTTATATGTTGATGTCTTTGGTTACTACTTATTAGTGCATTGACCACCTCTGTGTTTATTAGTGGCTTGCGGGCACCCGACTGCGGGACAAGGTGTGGCTCCCACGGTTGTTTCTAAATTGATCACTTAGGAATAACTTTTAGACATAAGTCGTCATTAAGGGTTTACTCGCCGATAAGAATAGGACCAACGAGAAAGGGTTAATTACATACACTTCATATAAAGCTATCAATAAAACAAGTGACAATCTACTTAATCATAAGGACAGCCCTCTTATTGTCTCTAGTATCTATCTGTGTACGTGTGTGCTACTTGCTGATTCGTGCCTATTTGTTTATTTTATTATTTAATTGCAAACAAAACTGTGCCAGTCTCTCAGGCTGAAACCCCCTTGCGTTAGGATATTAAAATACTGATTAGATTAACGAGATTATACGTTCCACTCTTAGTGATCGACACTCTACTTACCATTATCTTCATACTGACCGGGTACACTGCTCGTTAAGTGTGTGTGTTATTGATAAGTCGGCTAAATATAAATTTAAAACTTGAGTAGGCATTAAAACTGCTAAACCGCAACGACACATCACGCGCATCAAGTTTTTGGCGCCGTTGCCGGGGAGTGAATTGTTATTATCTGTTAATTTGATTAGTATTTTAATTAGGTTTTTCTTTTTGTTAGATTAAATTGCATCATTGTACTATTTTGCATATTTGTTGTATTGTGTGTTATTTGTTTGCTTTTGTTTTTATTTTTGTGTGTTTTATTTTTTTTGTTTCGTGTGTTTAATTTTTATTTTTATTTTTCGTATTTTTCTGTTCTGCTATCGTTGTACTGTGCTAAATCGAACGATACGGCGCATCTGATCTCTCAGATACGGCGTATTGCGTTTATTTTTTTTATATACAACGCGTTTAATTAATTCGATACGACGCATCTTTTCCCCAAGATACGGCGTATCTGTTTTTAATAAGAAAATTTTTCTAAGCGATAAAATAATACGACGCATCTGCTTTTGCAGATACGGCGTATCTGTTTTTGATAAAAATTTTTCTAAAACATTAACGCCATATACGACGCATCTTCTTTTGAAGATACGGCGTATCTATTATTTTAATTAAAAACAGTTTGCGAATTATTAAACAAATACGGCGTATCGATTTCCGTCGATACGGCGCATCTTACTGAATCAAAAATCTTTTATTTTTAAACGTAACGAAAATACGGCGCATTAACTTTCGTTAATACGACGCATTTAATTTTAATTAGATAAATTGATTTTTGATTGATTAATTCGATACGGCGCATTCATAAATTCTAAGCGGCGTATCTATTTTCTGAATAAAGTCTGATTTAATTTTAACGATCATAAGATACGGCGTATCCAACTCTTTGGATACGGCGCATCGTCTGCAGATATCAGCAACTTTTATTTTTCTAATTTCCGAACGGAAAATACTCCGACTTACCCTTATACCTGGAAACTTTTACTTTGAAATCTTCTTGTCCTTAATTTTCAGGAACGATGTTCGATATTTTCCCAAACTGGTTCGGAAAGGCCCAAAGAAACCTCACTATGGAAGAGTTTGCACTACTAATCGCTGAAGCCAATGAAAAAGAACATCATGAAGCAAGAAACTTTATCACTGAATTCAAAGGCAGTCATGAGCTGTTACTAAAGGAACAAAACAATATGATCAATGGGTTGGCAATTGAAGTGCACCAATTGTCAACGGTGCTTAACAAGGTTCTTTTGGTAAGGCACGATCTGAAAGGAATTACAACTAGAGGCGGAAAGTCAACCTTTCAAATCGGAGAGACGCCCGAGGATGACAGTACAAACAAAACTTCCCCTGAATCTTTATCACCTGAGCAAGAGCAACCTAAAGAGACTGATCCAGAACCTGTGACTAGAAAAGAACCTTCTGTTGAACCTAAACGATCAACACCACCTTTCCCACACAGGGCAAGGATAGAGAAAGAAGATGCCTATCAAAAGAAATTCCTGGAGAATCTCAAGCAGCTGCAGCTTAGTATACCATTTATGGAAGCCCTAGTGCAAATGCCAAAATATGCTAAATATCTGAAGAGCTTGCTTACAAACAAGTCTAAACTCGAAGAGGCTTGCACCATAACAATGGGGAAAAGAAGCTCAGCGGCGTTGCTCAACAACCTTCCATCAAAAGAAAAAGATCCAGGGAGTTTCACTATTCCTTGTCAGATTAAAAATTTGCATATTGAAAATGCTTTAGCCGACCTAGGAGCTAGTATAAGTCTTATGCCCTCTTCTATGTATGATAAATTAGGTCTTGGTGAACCAAAACCTACTAGGATGTGCTTAGAACTAGCTGATAGGTCCATACAATACCCATTAGGAATAGCGGAAAATATATTAATAAAAGTTGATAAATTTGAATTACCTATCGACTTCGTTATCCTTGATATGCCTGAAAATTCTAGAACTCCTATAATATTAGGAAGACCATTTTTGGCCACTGCTAGGGCCATGATTGATGTTTTTAATAAAAAAATAACTCTTACCATAGGAAAAGATGAGGTTGAGTTTAACATGGAACAATCTATGAGTAAAGATAATTCCGATGATGATGAATGCTATAACATCGATGTTTCTGATGACACGATTAATCAATTTACTCAGAGATTGTTAAAAAATAATTTGCTTGATTCTTTTCTGCTTAAAAATTTAGAAAACACTATTGCTATAGAAGATCAAGTTGATGAGAATACTATTGATTATAATTTTGCTGCTGATTCTGCTGTATATAACGCGATGCGGCGCATCGAAAACCTCGATGCGGCGCATCTATCCGATGACAGCAGCGATATAATTAAAGAACAGGTTTATTCCGCTAGTGCTACTGAGATTGATAATGTTAAGCCTGTGCTTAAGGATCTTCCTTCTACTTTAGAATATGCTTATTTAAACGGAAATACTAATTCACCAGTTATTATTGCATCTGACTTAACGCCAAAAGAAAAAGAGTCTCTTTTGCAGGTATTATATAAACGAAGAGGAGCATTAGCGTGGAGTATGTCTGATATTAAGGGAATTAGCCCGTCATTTTGTACACATAAAATCCTTATGGAGGATGAATTCAAACCAACTATCCAACCTCAAAGGCGTTTGAATCCAAAAGTCCAAGATGTGGTGAAAAATGAAATCGTAAAGTTACTTGACTCCGGACTTATCTACCCAATTTCCGACAGCTCGTGGGTCAGTCCTATCCACGTTGTACCGAAAAAAGGAGGAATGACAGTAGTACTCAATGACGACAATGAGCTAATCCCTTCAAGAAACCGTTACCGGATGGAGAGTTTGCATTGACTACCGCAAACTCAATGATGCTACGCGAAAAGATCACTTCCCTCTTCCATTTATTGATCAAATGTTAGAAAGACTATCAGGATATGATTATTATTGTTTTTTGGATGGTTTTTCAGGTTTCTTCCAAATACCCATTGCCCCCGAGGATCAAGAGAAGACGACTTTCACCTGCCCTTATGGAACCTTCGCCTATAGGAGAATGCCGTTCGGACTATGCAACGCCCCTGCTACTTTCCAACGTTGTATGACGGCTATCTTCCATGATATGGTAGAAGACTTTATGGAAGTCTTCATGGACGACTTCTCGGTGTTCGTTGGAAAACCATTTTGTAGGGAGATCACTATTAATGCAAAACGATTTGAAGGAAAGATCACCTTCCAATGTGGAGGCGACATTATCACTTATATGATGCCCCGTACTCACCCTGGATTTAAATATGCTACTAGTAGGATTTGCTACAAATATTCTCCATTCCTTTTTGTTAGTGATGATGACAATAAGAGAGGGATTGAGTACCCATATCAATTGAAGGAAGGATTCTACAAAGAAGTTTTGAATTTGGGACCTGAATATATACGAGACGATTCGGTTGCTAAATGGATCCTACGTGGCCATGTAGGAATCAATGATCGATACTAAAGTGCTGAACGTGAGTCTAACTTGAAGACTCTGGAATAAAGACAAGTGCTTACCGGGAGACAACCCGGATTTATCTTTTATTATTCTGTTTTCTGAGTCGAGTCAGTCCAGGCCGCACGAAGATACGGCGCATCTCAGTCCTGAGATGCGACGCATCCTCTGCAATGGTCATATCTTATTTTATTTTTCTGCATTTTTATTTTTCGACTTTAAAACTATTTATCAGTTTATTTTAATGCGGCGCATCCCTGGGTAAGGATGCGGCGCATCTTTATTCTGATCCGTATTTATTCCAGGCTCGATACGGCGTATCTTCTTCAATAAGATACGGCGCATCGACTGACCTGATGATTTTCAGTTTTAATTTTTTTTTTTTAGTTTTATTTTACCTAACTACTAATGTATTATGCAAGTTGAACCTTTCTTATCTTAGGTGTGTTTTAAAAGTGTTGGTGGTATTATAGTTTCCTGGATTTCCTGTGGATAAATCAAGTATGAAGCTTTAACGTTCTAATCCACAAGAAGTTGATTTTTGCTCATATACTAATGGAGGATCATACCGAGCAAATCTCAGGGGAGTTTTTCCGTTCTAATTCTTTTATTTCCAGTTTTTAACCTTTTATACAAACAACGAGGACGTTGTTTAACTTAAGTGGGGGGATAGGAGAATTAGAACACTTAACAATTACTTGTCCTAAACTTTTTCAAAAATTATGCTTAAAATGTGCTTAATATATCAAACTTAAAAATTTTTTAGCATGTTTTTGTTTAAGATCTAAGTTGCATAACTGCACACATGACGTTATTTTCAAAAATTGTGATTTTTCCAAAATTCACAAATCTATGAGTGTGCCGGTGACTTGTAAACTTTAGAACTTGGCTTGTATACTATTCGAGACCACCATAATGAGTATTATTTATTTAATTGGAATGACTTGTCTAAATTGGTAAAATTCTAGGATTACACCAAATAGCCTTTATATGTTATGTGTTATTAACTAGCTACACTGGTTAGTTAACCCCCGTATAAACCCTTTTGTTACTCTCATTTTAAGAGTAAGATACCCCTAGAAAAACCCTCAGAGCCATTCCTTTCGTTTCTTACACCTATGTTTAAAATGTTTCGTTACACCTTAAACCTTAGCCTACCCTGTAGATTAGAATCCGTGGTTGGTTAATTGCTATAGGCAGAGTGTGTTTCCTTACATTACCTGTGTTCGCGTGCGTAATTCATTATATATGGTTAGGTCGGGAAATTGCACAATGCAAATTGGAGTGAAAGTAAATATTGTATATTTTTGAGTTTATTTTTCGTGTGTTTACTACTTTCACTATTAGCGTTATTTCTGAAAGTATGAAAAGTATGAATAAAAATTATCCGGAAAGAAAGTTGTAGTGATGTGGTGAAATTTTACACATCTATGTTTATGTTTCAAAAAAAAAAAAAAAAAAAAAAAAAATGAGAAAAGAAAAAGAAAGAAAAAAGAGTTGGATGTTTATTTTAAGCCAACGATGTAGAGTTATGTAAGTGGTCGATATCACCACTGTTTGTTGTATTATATCTATGGATTGAATGGGAATTGGCAGTTATGGGAATGCCAATTAAGGATTATTCTTTGATTAAGATTTTGTTGAGTATAATTCGTGTCTACCTAAAGCGTGTGTTTCAAGTGTTAAAGCGTGAGTTATTCAATGATATGAGTCTTATTCATGGGATGGTTGGGATAGTGATTAACCACACTTAGGATTTTAATTTATTTGTTTTGTTTATTTTTATTTTTATTTTTACACCAATTTATATCCCAAATGTTATCCATACCCTGTATTGTTCTTTATCCAACTGAACCTTTGATTTATTGAGATTAGGGATTTGAGCAATCTTAAGTATCGTAGTCGTGGATTCGGCTATGTATTTATGATTTTGTCGCCCTTTTTGATATATTATTATTGGTGAAGTTTGGACCTATCTTTAGCCTATTCGAGTTAAGGATTTGAGCAATTGCAAGTATCGTGTTCGTGGATTCGATCATGTATTTGTGATTTTGTCGCCTTTTCTGGAATTTGAGATCGATAGTGAAAAGAGAATAATTAACCCTTAAGCCTAAAAAACCCTTTTTACCGCTTTAGACTTGTTATTCCTTAGCTTTAGTGGTGGAGATGTGTATACTTGCCAAGCTTATGATAGAATATTCGTCGCGACTGGACAGTTAAACGATTAGATTTGCTTTTATCGACTTATTTTATTTTACTTCTAATTCGTTAAGTGTTTAGTTGTGTAATTACGAAATAAACGAATACATGCTTAAATATAAAAATAAATCCTAACATCTTTTAGGATACATTTTCATGAGATTTAATCTAAGGTTTACTTGGGGACAAGTAAAGTTCAAGTGGGGGGATATTTGATGAACTCAAATAAGTACATTTTATTACTATCATTTATCCTATTAATTTGACTTGTTTTACTATATTATGTATGAGGATTGATACTTAATCGTTTACTTTTGTAATTCTCAGGTAAAAACAAGCATTTGGTGAAACTTGGCGATTTTGGACTAATAATGGAGCAAAACGTGCATAAAGTGAAGAGTCTACTGAAATGAAGAAGATCAAGACTAATCTGCTCCAGATGCGCCGCATCTCACTATCAACATGCGCCGCATCTCTATCAAGATATCACCAGATACGATCCAAGATACAAGAGGACATGCGCCGCATCTAATCATGGAGTTACGCCGCATCTTCTGGCGGTGTACGAATATTCCTGAATATTATAATCTTGGACCCCACGCGAAGTTAAGTACATGCGCCGCATCTACTTAAGTAGATGCGCCGCATCTTTCCTCAGACACAAACTATAAATACCCCGTAGACCAGACGCATTAAAGAGATTCGGAAGTTCGAAAACCTAAAGACCGAACAGAAGAGAAGGACGAATTCAGTCAAGAGGCAGCACAAGACACACCCAAATCGAAGATACAAGAGCTGTAAGAAGGTGCTGCATGTATTTAATTCATTAAGTAGTTTTGTTTTATTGTTTTAGCAAACTTTAATTCATCAGGATTGGTGGCTTGTGTAATGTGACAACGGAAAGATTGCACTCCCTTTAATACTTGCTTTCCCATCAATTAAAGTTTATATGTTGATGTCTTTGGTTACTACTTATTAGTGCATTGACCACCTCTGTGTTTATTAGTGGCTTGCGGGCACCCGACTGCGGGACAAGGTGTGGCTCCCACGGTTGTTTCTAAATTGATCACTTAGGAATAACTTTTAGACATAAGTCGTCATTAAGGGTTTACTCGCCGATAAGAATAGGACCAACGAGAAAGGGTTAATTACATACACTTCATATAAAGCTATCAATAAAACAAGTGACAATCTACTTAATCATAAGGACAGCCCTCTTATTGTCTCTAGTATCTATCTGTGTACGTGTGTGCTACTTGCTGATTCGTGCCTATTTGTTTATTTTATTATTTAATTGCAAACAAAACTGTGCCAGTCTCTCAGGCTGAAACCCCCTTGCGTTAGGATATTAAAATACTGATTAGATTAACGAGATTATACGTTCCACTCTTAGTGATCGACACTCTACTTACCATTATCTTCATACTGACCGGGTACACTGCTCGTTAAGTGTGTGTGTTATTGATAAGTCGGCTAAATATAAATTTAAAACTTGAGTAGGCATTAAAACTGCTAAACCGCAACGACACATCACGCGCATCAAGTTTTTGGCGCCGTTGCCGGGGAGTGAATTGTTATTATCTGTTAATTTGATTAGTATTTTAATTAGGTTTTTCTTTTTGTTAGATTAAATTGCATCATTGTACTATTTTGCATATTTGTTGTATTGTGTGTTATTTGTTTGCTTTTGTTTTTATTTTTGTGTGTTTTATTTTTTTTGTTTCGTGTGTTTAATTTTTATTTTTATTTTTCGTATTTTTCTGTTCTGCTATCGTTGTACTGTGCTAAATCGAACGATACGGCGCATCTGATCTCTCAGATACGGCGTATTGCGTTTATTTTTTTTTATATACAACGCGTTTAATTAATTCGATACGACGCATCTTTTCCCCAAGATACGGCGTATCTGTTTTTAATAAGAAAATTTTTCTAAGCGATAAAATAATACGACGCATCTGCTTTTGCAGATACGGCGTATCTGTTTTTGATAAAAATTTTTCTAAAACATTAACGCCATACGACGCATCTTCTTTTGAAGATACGGCGTATCTATTATTTTAATTAAAAACAGTTTGCGAATTATTAAACAAATACGGCGTATCGATTTCCGTCGATACGGCGCATCTTACTGAATCAAAAATCTTTTATTTTTAAACGTAACGAAAATACGGCGCATTAACTTTCGTTAATACGACGCATTTAATTTTAATTAGATAAATTGATTTTTGATTGATTAATTCGATACGGCGCATTCATAAATTCTAAGCGGCGTATCTATTTTCTGAATAAAGTCTGATTTAATTTTAACGATCATAAGATACGGCGTATCCAACTCTTTGGATACGGCGCATCGTCTGCAGATATCAGCAACTTTTATTTTTCTAATTTCCGAACGGAAAATACTCCGACTTACCCTTATACCTGGAAACTTTTACTTTGAAATCTTCTTGTCCTTAATTTTCAGGAACGATGTTCGATATTTTCCCAAACTGGTTCGGAAAGGCCCAAAGAAACCTCACTATGGAAGAGTTTGCACTACTAATCGCTGAAGCCAATGAAAAAGAACATCATGAAGCAAGAAACTTTATCACTGAATTCAAAGGCAGTCATGAGCTGTTACTAAAGGAACAAAACAATATGATCAATGGGTTGGCAATTGAAGTGCACCAATTGTCAACGGTGCTTAACAAGGTTCTTTTGGTAAGGCACGATCTGAAAGGAATTACAACTAGAGGCGGAAAGTCAACCTTTCAAATCGGAGAGACGCCCGAGGATGACAGTACAAACAAAACTTCCCCTGAATCTTTATCACCTGAGCAAGAGCAACCTAAAGAGACTGATCCAGAACCTGTGACTAGAAAAGAACCTTCTGTTGAACCTAAACGATCAACACCACCTTTCCCACACAGGGCAAGGATAGAGAAAGAAGATGCCTATCAAAAGAAATTCCTGGAGAATCTCAAGCAGCTGCAGCTTAGTATACCATTTATGGAAGCCCTAGTGCAAATGCCAAAATATGCTAAATATCTGAAGAGCTTGCTTACAAACAAGTCTAAACTCGAAGAGGCTTGCACCATAACAATGGGGAAAAGAAGCTCAGCGGCGTTGCTCAACAACCTTCCATCAAAAGAAAAAGATCCAGGGAGTTTCACTATTCCTTGTCAGATTAAAAATTTGCATATTGAAAATGCTTTAGCCGACCTAGGAGCTAGTATAAGTCTTATGCCCTCTTCTATGTATGATAAATTAGGTCTTGGTGAACCAAAACCTACTAGGATGTGCTTAGAACTAGCTGATAGGTCCATACAATACCCATTAGGAATAGCGGAAAATATATTAATAAAAGTTGATAAATTTGAATTACCTATCGACTTCGTTATCCTTGATATGCCTGAAAATTCTAGAACTCCTATAATATTAGGAAGACCATTTTTGGCCACTGCTAGGGCCATGATTGATGTTTTTAATAAAAAAATAACTCTTACCATAGGAAAAGATGAGGTTGAGTTTAACATGGAACAATCTATGAGTAAAGATAATTCCGATGATGATGAATGCTATAACATCGATGTTTCTGATGACACGATTAATCAATTTACTCAGAGATTGTTAAAAAATAATTTGCTTGATTCTTTTCTGCTTAAAAATTTAGAAAACACTATTGCTATAGAAGATCAAGTTGATGAGAATACTATTGATTATAATTTTGCTGCTGATTCTGCTGTATATAACGCGATGCGGCGCATCGAAAACCTCGATGCGGCGCATCTATCCGATGACAGCAGCGATATAATTAAAGAACAGGTTTATTCCGCTAGTGCTACTGAGATTGATAATGTTAAGCCTGTGCTTAAGGATCTTCCTTCTACTTTAGAATATGCTTATTTAAACGGAAATACTAATTCACCCGTTATTATTGCATCTGACTTAACGCCAAAAGAAAAAGAGTCTCTTTTGCAGGTATTATATAAACGAAGAGGAGCATTAGCGTGGAGTATGTCTGATATTAAGGGAATTAGCCCGTCATTTTGTACACATAAAATCCTTATGGAGGATGAATTCAAACCAACTATCCAACCTCAAAGGCGTTTGAATCCAAAAGTCCAAGATGTGGTGAAAAATGAAATCGTAAAGTTACTTGACTCCGGACTTATCTACCCAATTTCCGACAGCTCGTGGGTCAGTCCTATCCACGTTGTACCGAAAAAAGGAGGAATGACAGTAGTACTCAATGACGACAATGAGCTAATCCCTTCAAGAACCGTTACCGGATGGAGAGTTTGCATTGACTACCGCAAACTCAATGATGCTACGCGAAAAGATCACTTCCCTCTTCCATTTATTGATCAAATGTTAGAAAGACTATCAGGATATGATTATTATTGTTTTTTGGATGGTTTTTCAGGTTTCTTCCAAATACCCATTGCCCCCGAGGATCAAGAGAAGACGACTTTCACCTGCCCTTATGGAACCTTCGCCTATAGGAGAATGCCGTTCGGACTATGCAACGCCCCTGCTACTTTCCAACGTTGTATGACGGCTATCTTCCATGATATGGTAGAAGACTTTATGGAAGTCTTCATGGACGACTTCTCGGTGTTCGAAAACCATTTTGTAGGGAGATCATTTAATGATTGTCTATTAATGCAAAACGATTTGAAGGAAAGATCACCTTCCAATGTGGAGGCGACATTATCACTTATATGATGCCCCGTACTCACCCTGGATTTAAATATGCTACTAGTAGGATTTGCTACAAATATTCTCCATTCCTTTTTGTTAGTGATGATGACAATAAGAGAGGGATTGAGTACCCATATCAATTGAAGGAAGGATTCTACAAAGAAGTTTTGAATTTGGGACCTGAATATATACGAGACGATTCGGTTGCTAAATGGATCCTACGTGGCCATGTAGGAATCAATGATCGATACTAAAGTGCTGAACGTGAGTCTAACTTGAAGACTCTGGAATAAAGACAAGTGCTTACCGGGAGACAACCCGGATTTATCTTTTATTATTCTGTTTTCTGAGTCGAGTCAGTCCAGGCCGCACGAAGATACGGCGCATCTCAGTCCTGAGATGCGACGCATCCTCTGCAATGGTCATATCTTATTTTATTTTTCTGCATTTTTATTTTTCGACTTTAAAACTATTTATCAGTTTATTTTAATGCGGCGCATCCCTGGGTAAGGATGCGGCGCATCTTTATTCTGATCCGTATTTATTCCAGGCTCGATACGGCGTATCTTCTTCAATAAGATACGGCGCATCGACTGACCTGATGATTTTCAGTTTTAATTTTTTTTTTTTAGTTTTATTTTACCTAACTACTAATGTATTATGCAAGTTGAACCTTTCTTATCTTAGGTGTGTTTTAAAAGTGTTGGTGGTATTATAGTTTCCTGGATTTCCTGTGGATAAATCAAGTATGAAGCTTTAACGTTCTAATCCACAAGAAGTTGATTTTTGCTCATATACTAATGGAGGATCATACCGAGCAAATCTCAGGGGAGTTTTTCCGTTCTAATTCTTTTATTTCCAGTTTTTAACCTTTTATACAAACAACGAGGACGTTGTTTAACTTAAGTGGGGGGATAGGAGAATTAGAACACTTAACAATTACTTGTCCTAAACTTTTTCAAAAATTATGCTTAAAATGTGCTTAATATATCAAACTTAAAAATTTTTTAGCATGTTTTTGTTTAAGATCTAAGTTGCATAACTGCACACATGACGTTATTTTCAAAAATTGTGATTTTTCCAAAATTCACAAATCTATGAGTGTGCCGGTGACTTGTAAACTTTAGAACTTGGCTTGTATACTATTCGAGACCACCATAATGAGTATTATTTATTTAATTGGAATGACTTGTCTAAATTGGTAAAATTCTAGGATTACACCAAATAGCCTTTATATGTTATGTGTTATTAACTAGCTACACTGGTTAGTTAACCCCCGTATAAACCCTTTTGTTACTCTCATTTTAAGAGTAAGATACCCCTAGAAAAACCCTCAGAGCCATTCCTTTCGTTTCTTACACCTATGTTTAAAATGTTTCGTTACACCTTAAACCTTAGCCTACCCTGTAGATTAGAATCCGTGGTTGGTTAATTGCTATAGGCAGAGTGTGTTTCCTTACATTACCTGTGTTCGCGTGCGTAATTCATTATATATGGTTAGGTCGGGAAATTGCACAATGCAAATTGGAGTGAAAGTAAATATTGTATATTTTTGAGTTTATTTTTCGTGTGTTTACTACTTTCACTATTAGCGTTATTTCTGAAAGTATGAAAAGTATGAATAAAAATTATCCGGAAAGAAAGTTGTAGTGATGTGGTGAAATTTTACACATCTATGTTTATGTTTCAAAAAAAAAAAAAAAAAAAAAAAAAAAAAAAAAAAAAAAAAAATGAGAAAAGAAAAAGAAAGAAAAAAGAGTTGGATGTTTATTTTAAGCCAACGATGTAGAGTTATGTAAGTGGTCGATATCACCACTGTTTGTTGTATTATATCTATGGATTGAATGGGAATTGGCAGTTATGGGAATGCCAATTAAGGATTATTCTTTGATTAAGATTTTGTTGAGTATAATTCGTGTCTACCTAAAGCGTGTGTTTCAAGTGTTAAAGCGTGAGTTATTCAATGATATGAGTCTTATTCATGGGATGGTTGGGATAGTGATTAACCACACTTAGGATTTTAATTTATTTGTTTTGTTTATTTTTATTTTTATTTTTACACCAATTTATATCCCAAATGTTATCCATACCCTGTATTGTTCTTTATCCAACCGAACCTTTGATTTATTGAGATTAGGGATTTGAGCAATCTTAAGTATCGTAGTCGTGGATTCGGCTATGTATTTATGATTTTGTCGCCCTTTTTGATATATTATTATTGGTGAAGTTTGGACCTATCTTTAGCCTATTCGAGTTAAGGATTTGAGCAATTGCAAGTATCGTGTTCGTGGATTCGATCATGTATTTGTGATTTTGTCGCCTTTTCTGGAATTTGAGATCGATAGTGAAAAGAGAATAATTAACCCTTAAGCCTAAAAACCCTTTTTACCGCTTTAGACTTGTTATTCCTTAGCTTTAGTGGTGGAGATGTGTATACTTGCCAAGCTTATGATAGAATATTCGTCGCGACTGGACAGTTAAACGATTAGATTTGCTTTTATCGACTTATTTTATTTTACTTCTAATTCGTTAAGTGTTTAGTTGTGTGATTTCGAAATAAACGAATACATGCTTAAATATAAAAATAAATCCTAACATCTTTTAGGATACATTTTCATGAGATTTAATCTAAGGTTTACTTGGGGACAAGTAAAGTTCAAGTGGGGGGATATTTGATGAACTCAAATAAGTACATTTTATTACTATCATTTATCCTATTAATTTGACTTGTTTTACTATATTATGTATGAGGATTGATACTTAATCGTTTACTTTTGTAATTCTCAGGTAAAAACAAGCATTTGGTGAAACTTGGCGATTTTGGACTAATAATGGAGCAAAACGTGCATAAAGTGAAGAGTCTACTGAAATGAAGAAGATCAAGACTAATCTGCTCCAGATGCGCCGCATCTCACTATCAACATGCGCCGCATCTCTATCAAGATATCACCAGATACGATCCAAGATACAAGAGGACATGCGCCGCATCTAATCATGGAGTTACGCCGCATCTTCTGGCGGTGTACGAATATTCCTGAATATTATAATCTTGGACCCCACGCGAAGTTAAGTACATGCGCCGCATCTACTTAAGTAGATGCGCCGCATCTTTCCTCAGACACAAACTATAAATACCCCGTAGACCAGACGCATTAAAGAGATTCGGAAGTTCGAAAACCTAAAGACCGAACAGAAGAGAAGGACGAATTCAGTCAAGAGGCAGCACAAGACACACCCAAATCGAAGATACAAGAGCTGTAAGAAGGTGCTGCATGTATTTAATTCATTAAGTAGTTTTGTTTTATTGTTTTAGCAAACTTTAATTCATCAGGATTGGTGGCTTGTGTAATGTGACAACGGAAAGATTGCACTCCCTTTAATACTTGCTTTCCCATCAATTAAAGTTTATATGTTGATGTCTTTGGTTACTACTTATTAGTGCATTGACCACCTCTGTGTTTATTAGTGGCTTGCGGGCACCCGACTGCGGGACAAGGTGTGGCTCCCACGGTTGTTTCTAAATTGATCACTTAGGAATAACTTTTAGACATAAGTCGTCATTAAGGGTTTACTCGCCGATAAGAATAGGACCAACGAGAAAGGGTTAATTACATACACTTCATATAAAGCTATCAATAAAACAAGTGACAATCTACTTAATCATAAGGACAGCCCTCTTATTGTCTCTAGTATCTATCTGTGTACGTGTGTGCTACTTGCTGATTCGTGCCTATTTGTTTATTTTATTATTTAATTGCAAACAAAACTGTGCCAGTCTCTCAGGCTGAAACCCCCTTGCGTTAGGATATTAAAATACTGATTAGATTAACGAGATTATACGTTCCACTCTTAGTGATCGACACTCTACTTACCATTATCTTCATACTGACCGGGTACACTGCTCGTTAAGTGTGTGTGTTATTGATAAGTCGGCTAAATATAAATTTAAAACTTGAGTAGGCATTAAAACTGCTAAACCGCAACGACATATAATGCGCAATACTTCAGTTATCTTGAGGAATCTTATGTGACATTAAAAGTTTGACCTTTCATAATGTGTAATGCATCCCCGCGTCATGAATAGAAAAATTAACAGTGCGCTAATATATTCATAAAAACCAAGAACCTCTTCTACGACTGCTGTAATACCGGATCCCTCCATTTTAAGGGGCCGGATCCATTTCTCAAAGGATCCGACAAAACCGGAAGTACAGAAAAATAGATTATATTACAGCCCCTCATTTTTCCTATCCACCCATCCAAAATAAAACATAAATATACTGCTTTCTTAGGACTCAATCCTTCCTCAGCTCAATCCTTCGATCATCCTCGTAAGTAATTGTCCTCCTCTATAATGTATCTTCACAAATTAATTTGAGTAGGTGTAGGTTAATCATCCCAAAAAAATCATGTTCTCATAATTAGACTTTAGGAATAATATCTACATTTAAAAAGGAAATTAGCATTGTTAATACAAGTAAAAACTTTACACTAAATCACTTGATTGACTATAATAAAAAGGAACATTTCTTTTATTCATCATAATGTTTAATCAACCTGTATAGGTCTCAAGATGCCACACATATATGATTTCGATCATCATCCAACCAACGCCTATATTCCAAAAATCTCGTTAGAACCTTACACACCTATATAGTTCGTTAGTGGATTTCAAAACCTTGAGTCACGCTATATTCATGAAGGTCGGGTTTTGGATCCTCCTATAATTTTTCAGAGAGAAATTAAAAGAAGTTTTTGAGCTATTAACTTTGACTGTCTACTTACAATTAATGAACGAATTTTTCCACGTTTCATTTTAGAATTCTTTCGCGACATTAGTCTCGTATGCAACGAGGATCGTTCCCTCTCACTTTGGTTCTGCATTCAAAACTATAAGTTCTTCATGCCTCTCGAGCAGTTCTCTCAAATTCTTGGGATTCCAAATCACGGGCAATTTGGCTATACGAAAGAATTCTCTCTTAACTCTGTGAGTCAAGAAGAAGACGGTCCATATTACAAATTTGCCCCGCCTGCCGAAGAAATAATCAATGTTTTTTGTAGCTCACCAAATGTCAGAGATCCCGATAAAATTCGTATGCTCGAACTCCGCAACTATCTTCAACCTATGGCGGTCATTCTTCGTGAAAATGTCTTGAGTCTATTAGGAGATCGTAAGTATTTATCAGCCTGTTGTGCTCACATGCTTTACTGCATTGAACTTCAACAACCATACAATCTTGCCTATTTCTTCGCTAAGCGAATCGTACATCTCAAGGATAGTCCAAACAAACTTATTCCTTTTGGGATGTTCCTAACTCGTTTCTTTCGTCATTTCATGACAACTTACCCATCTTTTCTAAATCCACAATACTATCTTGTCGACAAGGTAATGGAACTTCTGAATGAAACACACTTAATGTCCTTTCTCATTCCCTAAATCATCTATCCCATCCTCATCAAAGGAAGATGAATGGAGCTACTCAAAGATTGAAGAGAGCCTAAAGGAAAGTTATGATTTGAAGAAACATGAGTGTTATTTTAATATTATCTATATGTAAGAACCCTGTTAAAATTAGTCGTTATGGTCATGTTTTCTATGTGTCTTACTATGTATCATATTTGATCATATATTGTACTTGTTCATTTCTGTGTGTTTCTTACATGCTCCTTTTAGTATATCTTCCTTGCATCTATGTATAAGTGTTGCCTAAAGTGTTAGATTTTTTATTCGACTAATGAGCAAACTTCTACGAGCCCACTGTGAAGTGAAAGAATTAGTCTCAGAAGCCGGATCCCTTAGTTATAACTAGCCGGATCCCTTTTAGAAAGGATCCGGAGGATCCGGGTACACAGAGTAAAATTTATATCACTTCTTATCACCCTCAACCATTCTAACCTTAGTACACTAGTTATACATCTCCTATTAGTCACATTTGAGCTGACTTTTGAGGTTAGTAGCTCTTTTGATCTCTTAGGATTAACTTATGCTTCTTCCGAGATGTTTATGATTTATCATTTTCAAAATAACCACCATTTCTCAGTACCACTTCTTGCATCACTTTCCTCTGATCATTATACACTTATCTACAATTTAAATAAATTTTTAACAAATTTACCTCCACCAACTCTACCTCAAAATGCTCTAAAACCAATCTTTTAATTATTATGATTTTTAAAGAATTTTTAAATTTTTGATACAACCTTTCCCTGAAACCTACAAACAATTCACACTTAGTGGTATAATTTTCTTAACTCATATTCACTTATTGACCTACTTTTGATCTCTTCTACTCACTGAAGACTATTAATGACAACCTCTCATCATTAGTCTTAAACCACTCAGGATTTTCTCATTTAAAACACCCTCTCACACTCATTACATCAGGAAACATAGGGCTGCTATGTTAGTTTATAGACATTATTTTAGTAGTCGTATGTTAGGATCGAACTCGAGATCACGGGATTGCACACTTTACGTATAAAGAATTAATGTTTAATAATTTAATATAAAAAAATTATATTTAATTATTAATTACACAAAACGACTAACGGGCGTTAAGTAATTAACGGTAATTGACTAACGGTTGTTAAATAATAAAAGGAAAGGACTATAGATGGAAAATAGAGAACAAGAAAGATCTAGAACCCCTTTGTGGGTTAAGATCCGATCGGCAATGGGTTTCCCAAACCCAAACCCTAACTTGTTCCCAAAGTTTTGTCATCCTATATAAACAAACACAATGGTTCATTGTTTTGGAACTTTTGTACACAAACTAAACCCTAAAAGTGTTTTTCTCTTTTCCTTGTGTCCCAATCGGCCGAAACCTTCAAGAGGTGTTCGACTTTTGTTTTTCCAAAAACAAAATCATTTTGTGTTTTATTTAACTAGCATTTACATTAATTTGGTATTAGTAGGTGTGTACAAGAACGTGGTACTAATACACTATTGTTAGTATCTTAGATTGAATTGCAAAAACAGTAAGGGGCAATTCTTATAATCCTTATAAACCCTAATTAGGGTTCATCAATATTGTTGCTTGGATTGATTCTTGTTTTGATAGAATCATTAAGGTACGCATACGTTTAAATTTGATTAATTAATTATGTGTTATTGATCCTACGCTTTCGCATGTGTATTTGATGTTTATTGTATTTAATTATGATTAGTCATGATATTATTATTCCAACAGTGGCATCAAGAGCCGTTATAACATGTAATTAATTACCAAAACACATAAAAAATGTATCTTGATTGTGTTTTACATGTTTGGTCGATTTAGGGTTTATACAAAAATCGAAACCCTAATTTTTTTAGGGGCCGATTGCCCTATAATTATTTAGGGTTTGGTTTTGTAATTTAATTTGATTAGAAACCCTAGATTAACATGTTTATGTGTTAGTATGCGATCTTGTGGCAACTTGATAATTGTTATGAAGAATCCATGCAAACGTGCATGTTTGGCATGGATTTATTGTTGTGATGATTTAAATTGTTTAAATTTGCTATATGAATTAATGGTTAAGTTTTACATATGTAATTTAATTGATAGATGTCGAATTGGGGAAGACTCCATTATATTAAGTAATCAATTACGTGCTATGTGGTGTATATTTAACTATGACTAACGCAATCGATACGTCGATGCATGTGGCTTATTTACCTTTTTAAGTGATAGTCTTAGTTGAATATATACAATATAAACATAGAATAGATTATTAATAGGTTTTATCGAATTAAGTTTGCATGTGGCTACATGTTTTTTACATAATTAATTGTTATGTTATGTAAGCTTATTTAGTTGTTTTATTTTTTATTTTTATTACTTGTTTTTTGTTTATTTATTGTAAAGACATGTTTATAAACGAAAAAGGGTAATTTTGAATAGAAAAATAATATGGACTAAATAATGGTGAAACAATGAATTGTTTTCGAAGAGTTAAATTTTCAAAGTGTTTTAATTGATTGTTGAGTTTTGTACCAATATTACGAACGGCTCACCTAATTGTGACAAACTATAAGAGGGGTATAAGTAGGAACGGGTTTTTAATAAGCTTCGCGCTGACCTTTGTTTCTACGCTCCTTTGTGCGTCAAATTGGAGCTACCAAGTACGACTATTTTATGTACAAAATTACCTTAAGGGTGAATTAGCTTTAATTCCATGCGCCACTTTGTGGTAATTATCCAAAACCCTAAGTCTTTAGACTTATGCAAAAGTACGATATAATGGAAGATAATTAAAGGTAAATTCTTTGATTGGTGAACCCAATACCTCAATTGGAAACGTTTGTAAATTTGATCTTAATGAATTGGTAAATAAAAAGGTTTTATTAAACTTATGATACGAAGATGTATGCATGCTTCTTCGTACATATTTTGATTATAAACATAAAAAACTAGTACCCTTTAAAATTAAGTTAATGCCATCTAATTAAAAGAAAACTTGAAGTTGTAATTTACGTCATGTGAGAGCTTGGACTAGATTACAATGGAAAGGTAAATTTCATACTTTCAATACTAGCAGATCAACTGATGTAATGGGACTATGTTAATTTATAGTTTTTTAATTAGACGACTTAATTGAGTTGTAAGTGAGAGCTTGGACTCAAAGAATAAGATGAGAATAAAACATGCTTACATTGCAATATGTTTGGCAATGTAAATTCCATAAAGATCTAGGAATTGGAAATTGTTTGCCAATTATTGTTCGACAATTACCTTGTTGAATACTTTCATTACTAGCAGATCAACTGATATAATGGAATTATGTCAATTAGAATCCTAGCTTTAAGAAAATTATATGGTGTATATGAATATTAACCAATGGGTATTTAATTTTCTTAAAGATTTATTATCGAAAATACTAAAATTGAATTTTGTAAATTCTTTTAAATGTATTAATGCAACATTAAACCGTAAACATGAGTTATTCTTTTATTGGTAAATTAATCTACACCCATAGGGGTTTTTGGCTAGAGTCAACTTTACTAAAAGAACAAACCTAGTCTTCTTTTCCATGAGAGAAGAGTGAGACTCAATCCTATTCTTTTTCATGAATAAGAAAGGTATAATATGAACATTAGAATTGTCTAAATTCTAATATAACTCGTAGCACCCTCATTAATTGATTAAATTCTTTTGTAACAAATATGACATTTGGTTAACTGAAAATTATGAGTTATTAAATTAGAAGCTAGACTGCTTACCACAAAAGGTAGTAAAGGCAAACTAGGATATTTTATCTAGTTGTTGTTCCTTTAACCCTTTAGAGGTACTACATACCATTATGGGGATGATAGACCTATTAAAGGAAGAAATTGCGTGCCCAATTTTGAAGTTAATTGTATTAATGGATAGTCCATTATCTACATAGTAGAATACACTCTTGGAGTGCCTAAGTAATTCTAACGTATGAGCCTTCAAAGATGTAGGAAAGTTAAAAGCATGATATTTGTTTTCACTAGTTATGAAACACTTACAATATTGTCAAATCCAGTGGGAGCATTAAATCTTATTACTGAATAAGGGATTATTGTAATGTTCTCTAATTCAGTGGGTGCTACAAGCTTTATTGTCTTGGTAGTAACCCAGATTATCTTTTGAATGTCTCAAGATAATTACTTTCCAATTGTAGACACTTATTTTTTTAAAAGGTTGGTCATGTACGTTTCCTTACTAGACAGTGAAGTTCTACATTTACTTGCTATACTAATATCTATGACACAAATCATATTGATCACATAAACAAATGTGTGTCGTGTTGTTTATCTGCTACATGTGGATTGTTCCATGCACAAGTAGGAGAAATCTTTATTGTGTGCAAGAAACAACACATAGCAATATGATTTAAAAGATTAAGATTGCCTTGTTTCGAACATGTGTCAAAATATTAACAAGACTACTTCAAGTTTAAATATTTATGTATTCTTGGAATGTCATAAATAAATGAAGTAATAAATTAACTTGAAATTACTATTGAAACCAAATTGTGGTGTTCATGATTACTTTAGTTATACATGTTTATACTTTATTGTAAAGTTATAAATATGAAGTCTTTTAATTGTTACAAGACTTATTATAATATAAAGTAAGACGCAAACTTGTTATGTCTTCTTTATTAAGACATGTACAAAAAGTCATTGAGTTGATCAATGATTTATAATGTATAGTGGGATTATAACAGTTTATGTCTTCTTGTTGAGATATGGACATAAAGTGACTTAGTTAAAAAGTACTTGTGTTATAAGGCATGCAATTGGCTTAAAAAATCTATTTCACCATTAAGTTGACTTAGTTGGTAAATAGGTAAGCCAAAAGGAGTATAAGTTTATCTTACATATTGTTAGATTGTCTCTCAATGTTAGTTCTAATGAAATACCACAAGTTTGTGGTGTGTTTAGTTAGGAGAATCAAACTCTATTGGTATCGTTTGATTAAAGATAACTATAACTTCTTTTCTTCCAAAAGTTATCAAGGTTAGAAAATTAAGTATGATTGTATATGCTCAATAAGACAACAACCTAGAAGATGAATAAGACACCATTTATTATGGAATGTGATGAATCACATTAAGTTTTAAAATGAAGTTCTGAATTTGTTAAACTACTTATGAGTAGGTTATTAACAAACTAAATGTCAAGAACTGTCAATATGTATTTGTAATGTCCCAAAAAGAGAATATTGTATTGTTGCTTTATTTGCTAAGTATTTATAGATAGTCTATAAATTACAAAAAGCAAGTGTGAGTTTTTATCTTGAAAAGATAAAATTACAAGATATATAATCTTCTAAAACACACTATTGAAAATCATGATGAGGCTAAATATGTAAATGATAGACCTTAAGATAATGGAATTCTCATTCATAGATCCGCAAGGATATCTCATATATTTGATTAAATATGCTGAGGATTATATTATGATGCATGAACAAATATTGAATTGGGTAAATTACTCATACTATGAATGTTAAAGATGCTATCCATAAAGATAATCAATTTTTGGAAAATTTGTTTATTTTAATTCTTAATAGTTAGACTAGAGAATGAATATGAGTTTCTTCAAAGATAAGTTAACCTTAGTGGTTTAAATCTTTATATAGAAATCATATGAACAATATTGTACACATATTTTAATGCATGTCTTATGACAAGTTTATTAATCATACTTAAACAATTAACTATGATTGAATATTCTTTTTTAAGCACATTAAATACACAAAGATGGTAATTGTCATACTTATTTTCATGAATATAAAATTTGATAATGGATTATAAAACTCTTTCTTGTATAATTACTTAAGCGAGGACGGTAAGTAATTAAGAGATTTATGAATTCATATTATCTTTGAAAGTGTACAAAATGCAAGAATTCAAGTATGGATTAATGCATGCATCTAGGAGATTATTCTAATGTTTAAATATTAAATTCAAGTTTTGAATTGATCATTAAAATAAGATAATTCCTAAGTATTCTTGAAAGCTAGTGGTTTTATTATGTTTATTTTCTTGAATCATATATGTTGTATAACATATAGGAAGTAACATTCCATATAAGTTAATTGTTAAGACTTAATTTGAAATGAAACTTCACATAAAAGATTTAGGAAATAAAATATATAACATTGGAATGTGTGTTTATTATTATAAACATATGCAGTAAATAAATCTAATAGAATATGATATATCATTTAAAATGTCTAAATAGATACATATCTTTTAAATAAGATAGAACATGAATGAAATCTAAGTATGACTCGAAGATTTTTCATGAACATCATGTTACATAAACGAATTGTTGTAAGATGTTATGACAATGTTGATATCTAATTGAAAGTTATTAGATAACTAGTGTAATGATTATTCTAATGGAATATGTTTGGATACAGAATTACATCCTCAACTTGGAACAGCTTCCAGATTTTATAAATGAACAATTTGCCAATTGTTGTGAAAATTTTCATAGCCAACAAACTTGGAAGTTTGGAAGGCATCAAACATTACACAATAGATATTCAAGTTTACAGAATTTTAAAGAGTATATTGTTGTTTGCATATAATGATGCTAATGAAATTGAGATGACACTCAATACTAGTCATGGTAGGATTTTATCCGTGTTAATGGCCATGTGTACTAGTTATGCTTAACTAAGAGCATAGTTGCATTATACATTAAAGAATAAGAATACTTTAAACTTTAAAAATGTTTGAAAGTTTAATTATCATAAATTGGTTGTTGAGGATGTCACACACTTTATGAAGTATTATGTGGCAATATCAAATTATTTGAATGCACACATATAAGAACTTCACTAATTGAATTATTGAAATAAGTATTCCCAAAATTACGATAGATCAAAATTAGTTGATTTATGTCTTGTCAACAAGTATGATTGACATGACTTGAGGCATAATTCATTAACTAGAATTATCATGTATTGATCTAGTTAGTATTTGGATAAGGGATGTTAAGCAATTATTATTTACAATGAATTATAGTACTTGGTACGTTTGTTTTCATTAATAATAGATTGTATCCTATATTTGCATGTTTAAATCCGTGAATAACTTATGTTATTTTAAATAGTCCATTGTCAATTAATGATATGGGAATATCATTGAATTAAGACAAATTTGAGTTTTGGTATAATATACTTGATAGTATATTGATGTGCTGACATGCCAAATTCACATGATATTCAATGAATTGAATATAGGACTTATCCCAAACTACATGATTGTACTTTATGGATATTGTTATTAAGTAAATCATGAATAGTTATCCTCATACTTGAGATACAAGATAACTGTTATGAATGTAGTGCATTCTGTGGAACAATTTAACGCTACACGTAACTGGTAGTCATAAGGATTGTTTTCGGAATTGTTATAAAATTCATGGGTTATGCTTGTAGTCAAGATAGAATTTGTTCCTTCAAATTTATTTTGAAGTTTAATATTGTTGAGACCCTTGTAGGGTTGACAAGATGTTTGCATGGCCATGCCCAAGATCTCCCTTGAAATGTTCAAAAGATTTGGTAATCTTGTTCAATCACAAACAACGAGAAAAAAAAATTGTTGAATAAAGAATGACTTAAATCCATATATTTATCTAACGTAGTATTAGTAACAAAAGGATAATAATAATGATGAATCATTAAAGGTTTTTCCAGGAGACCTTACTCGAGTTGTACTAGAGGCATCTAAGTGTTGCAAGACGCTAACCGATGTGATTACAATATTAAAATATGTACAAGTGGGAGCTGTTAGTTTATGGACATTATTTTAGTAGTCGTATGTTAGGATCAAACTCGAGATCACGAGATTGCACACTTTACGTATGAAGAATTAATGTTTAATAATTTAATATAAAAAGCTATATTTAATTATTAATTACACAAAACGACTACGAGCGTTAAGTAATCAACGGTAATTGACTAACGCTCGTTAAATAATAAAAGGAAATGACTATAGATGGAACATAGAGAACAAGAAAGATCTAGAACCCCTTTGTGGGTTAAGATCCGATCGGCAATGGGTTTCCCAAACCCAAACCCTAACTTGTTACCAAAGTTTTGTCATCCTATATAAACAAACACAAGGGTTCATTGTTTTAGAACTTTTGTACACACACTAAACCCTAAAAGTGTTTTTCTCTTTTCCTTGTGTCCCAATCGGCCGAAACCTTCAAGAGGTGTTCGAATTTTGTTTTTCCAAAAACAAAATCGTTTTGTGTTTTATTGAACTAGTATTTACATTAATTTGGTATTAGTACGTGTGTACCAGAACGTGGTACTAACACACTATTGTTAGTATCTTGGATTGATTTGCAAAAACGGTAAGGGACAATTCTTATAATCCTTATAAACCCTAATTAGGGTTCATCATTATTGTTGCTTGGATTGATTCTTGTTTTGATAGAATCAATAAGGTACGCATACGTTTAAATTTGGTTAATTAATTATGTGTTATTGATCCTACGCTTCCGCATGTGTATTTGATGTTTATTGTCTTTAATTATGATTAGTCATGATATTAATATTCCAACATGCTATAGCTTAAGCATAATCATTATTCCCTCACACCTGATCTGTTAGCCGGATCCCTCAGCTAAAGCTAACCGGATCCCTGTTGAAAAGGATCCGCTGGATCTGGGCAAACAGACACATGTTTGATCATCTAAAACCTTCCAAAACTCAACTTTATCCACTCAAACACTCCACATTGCCTTTAATATATCTCCTAGAAGATTGTATCACTGATGCGTGCGATGTGTCGTTGCGGTTTAGCAGTATTAATGCCTACTCAAGTTTTAAATTTATATTTAGCCGACTTATCAATAACACACACACTTAACGAGCAGTGTACCCGGTCAGTATGAATATAATGGTAAGTAGAGTGTCGATCACTAAGAGTGGAACGTATTATCTCGTTATTCTAATCAATATTTTAATATATTAAGTTAGCTATACAACCTATTCTAACGCAAAGGGGTTCAGCCTGAGAGACTGGCACGATTTGGTTGCAATTAAATAATAAACTAAACCAATAGGCACGAATCAGCAAGTAGCACACACGTACACAGATAAATACTCGAGACAATAAGAGGGCTGTCCTGATAGATAAGTAGTTTGTCACTTGTTTTATTGCTAGTTTTATATGAAGTGTATAGTTCGATGCAACGCACCGAGATTAAGTCCTTTCTCGTTGGTTCTAATCTTATCGGCGAGTAAACCCTTAATGATTACTTATGACTATCCTATTTATCTTTCTTCCTACTTTTCTACAGACCATAGAATGCATAGGCGATCTAATAAATAGGCGAGGGCAGAGGCATGGCGACCCGATCAACGCTCAGCTAGACACAGAGGTTATCAATGCACTAATAAAAGTCACCAATGACATCAACATATAAACTTTAATTAATGAGAAAGCAGTTTTAAGGGAGTGCAATCTTTCCGTTGTCACATTACACAAGCCACCAATCTTGATGAATTAAAGTTTACTAACACAATAAAACAAAACTACTTAATGAATAAACACATGCAGCACCTTCTTACAGCTCTTGTATCTTCGTTTGGGTGTGTCTTGTGCTGCCTCCTTGACTGAATTCGTCCTAGGTTTCTCTGGTCTTCGGATATAATATGTCACCTCGAAATTCGTCTGGTCTTGGGGTATTTATAGTTTCTGTCTGAGGGTAGGATGCGGCGCATGTAGTAAGTAGATGCGGCGCATTGACTTAACTTCGCGTGGGGTCCAAGATTATAATATTCAGGAATATTCGTACACCGCCAGAAGATGCGGCGTAACTCCATAATTAGATGCGGCGCATGTCCTCTTGTATCTTGGATCGTATCTGGTGAAATATTGATAGTGATGCGGCGCATGTCATAAGCAAGATGCGGCGCATCTGGAGCAGAATAGTCTTGATCTTGTACATTTCGGTAGACTCTTAACTTCTTGCATGTTTTGCTCCATAATTGGTCCAAAATCGCCAAGTTTCACCAAATGCTTGTTTTTACCTGAGAATTACAAAAGTAAACGATTAAGTATCAATCCTCATACATAATATAATAAAACAAGTCAAATTATTAGGATAAATGATAGTAATAAAATGTACTTATTTGAGTTCATCAAATATCCCCCCACTTGAACTTTACTTGTCCCCAAGTAAACCTTAGAATTAATCTTATGAAAATGTATCCTAAAAGTGTTAGGATTTATTTTTATATTTAAGCATGTATTCATTTTTTGTCATAATCACACAACCAAACACTTAACGAATTAGAAGTAAAATAAAACAATTTCGATAAAAGCAAATCTAATCGTTTAACTGTCCAGTCGCGACGAATATTCTATCATAAGCTTGGCAAGTATACACATCTCCCCCACTAAAGCAAAGGAATAACAAGTCTAAAGCGGTAAAAAGGGTTTTGAGGTTTAAGGGTTAATCATTCTTAATCACTATCGATCTCAAATTCCAGAAAAGGCGACAAAATCACAAATACATGATCGAATCCACGAACACGATACTTGCAATTGCTCAAATCCTTAACTCGAATAGGCTAAAGATAGGTCCAAACTTTACCAATAATAATATATCAAAAAGGGCGACAAAATCATAAATACATAGTCGAATCCACGACTACGATACTTAAGATTGCTCAAATCCCTAATCTCAATAAATCAAAGGTTTGGTTGGATAAAGAATAATATAGGGTATGGATAATATTTGGGATATAAACTGGTGTAAAAATGAAAAATAAACAAAACAAATAAATTAAAATCCTAAGTGTGGTTAATCACTATCCCAACCATCCCATGAATAAGACTCATATCATAGAATAACTCACGCTTTAACACTTGAAACACACGCTTTAGGTAGACACGAATTATACTCAACAAGATCTTAATCAAAGAATAAACCTTAGTCGGCGCTCCCATAACTGCCAACTCCCATTCAATCCATAGGTATAATATACGACAAATAGTGGTGATATCGACCACTTACATAACTTTACATAAGTTGGTTAAATCAAACATCCAACTCTTCTTTTTCTTTTTCTTTTCTCATTTTTTTTTTTTTTTTTTTTTTTTTTTTTTTTTTTTTTTTTTTTTTTTTTAACTATAAACATAAACATAGATGTGTAAAATTTCACCACATCACTATAATGATAATTCTGGAAATTTTTCCATACTTTTCATTACTTCAGAAATAATGGTAATAGTGAAAGTAGTAAACACACGAAAAATAAACTCAAAGATATACAATATTTACTTTCACTCCAATTGCATTGTGTAATTTCCCGACCTAACCATAGATAATGAATTACGCACGCGAACACAGGTAATGTAAGGAAACACACTTTGCCTATAGCAATTAACCAACCACGGATTCTAATCTACAGGGTAGGCTAAGGTGTAAGGGTGTAACGAAACATTTTAACAAAGGTGTAAGAAACGAAAGGAATGGCTCTGAGTGTTTTTCTAGGGGTATCTTACTCTAAAAGTGAGAGTAACAAAAGGGTTTATACGGGGGTTAACTAACCAGTGTAGTTAGTTAATAACACATAACATATATAGGCTTTTTGGGTGTAATCCTAGAAATTTACCAATTTAGACAAGTCATTCCAATTATATAAATAATACTTATTATGGTGGTCTCGAATAGTATACAAGTCAAGTTCTAAAGTTTACAAGTCACCGGCACACTCATAGATTTGTGAGTTTTGAAAAATCACAATTTTTGAAAATAACATCATGTGTGCAGCTATGCAACTTAGACTTTAAACAAAAACATGCTAAAAAATTTTAAAATTTTTATATATTAAGCACATTTTAAGCATATTTTGAAAAGTTTAGGACAAGTAAGTGTTAAGTGTTCTAATTCTCCAATCCCCCCACTTAAGTTAAACAACGTCCTCGTTGTTTGTATCAAAGGTTAAAAACTGGAAAATAAAAGAATTAGAACAGAAAAACTCCCCTGAGATTTGCTCGGTATGATCCTCCATTAGTATAAGAGCAAAAATCATCTTTCTTGTGGATTAGAACGTTTAAGCTTCATAATAGATGTATCCACAGGAAGTGCAGGAATCTATAATACCACCAAGGCTTTAAAACACACCTAAGTTAAGAAAGGTTCAACTTGCATAATACATTAGTAGTTAGGTAAAAATAAAACAGAAAAACAAAAAATGAAAATCATCAGGTCAGTCGATGCGCCGTATCTTATTGAAGAAGATACGCCGTATCGAGCCTGGAATAAATACGGATCAGAATAGAAGATGCGCCGCATCCTTAACCAGGGATGCGCCGCATTAAAATAAACTGATAAAAAGTTTTAAAGTCGAAAATAAAAAATGCAGAAAAATAAAGATATGACCATTGCAGGAGATGCGTCGCATCTCAGGATTGAGATGCGCCGTATCCTCTGCGGCCTGAAACAAAAATAAAATAAAACGAAATAAAGGATAGGATGCGTCGCATCTGTTTACCAGATGCGGCGCATGTGTTCACCACCCAGACTGCTATCAGTCTGGTGTAAATGGCTCATTCCATGGTTCATCTCTCACGTCCTCTCGTATTATCATGTTAAACTTAATGCCAGTCTTTGTCAAGCATGTTAAGAAATATAAACTGAAACATCAAATGCATAAATGAGAATATCGATTAGTACAATCCAAAAAGAATAATAATAATGTGCATGGAACAATGTCAAATAACACGTGGAATCAATAGATCAAGGGTCAGTCTGGTCGTGTGGGTGGGTCCCTGAGGTGCTGGCATCATCAGTCCTAGGCCGGACTCTGCGAGCGTATGCACGTGTCACTCCCGCAACATGAGTACCATCTGAACGGGTGTGGGTAATACCCTGCTGCTCCAAAAGTCTGCTCACACTCATAACCAGCCACTCTGAGTCCCTCCTCATACCATCAACAATGCCTCTCAAGGCTCTCAGCTCTCCCTCGACTGCGTCAACCCTCTGACTCACCGTGCGTATAGGGACTGATGGGGGTACTGGTGCCTGCGGCTCCTCCTGATGGGCTGGAGCAGCAGCCGGAGGTCCCTGAGGGCCTCCCTGCTCCGCCTCTGGCCCTGCAGCTCTGGCGGGCCCTAATCCTACCCAAACGTAATCTCCCATAGCTAGCTGGCATATCCCAAGCCTAACCAAGTAATCCCTGTCAATAACCGGGAGATGGGTCACCACAACCTCCAGCCCCGCTGGGATCTCCGCTCCAATCACTCCGAAATGGCGGGCCAGCCTAGAAACAAAATGCCCGCCAGTCATATGGCTCCTCCGATCTCTCCCTGCAGCTGATCGGTGGAGGTAGTGTGCCAAAAAGTGGGGGATGTTCACTGACAACCCCTCATCCATGCTCCTAAGGAGGAAGAGGTCCAGAGTGGTCACCTTCTCAGGTGACTGACCCCTCCCAGCAATGGTAAGTGCTATCAGACGGTGGCATAGCCTCCTCATCGACTCCCTGATCAAAGTGTAAGAGGGGGTAGAAGTAAGGATGTCACCCCCCGAAGAAATCCTGTCCCAGTAATCACCGAATAGTGCCCTGTCAGGGACCGCTCTCAAACTATCATCCCAATATCTGGCAAACCCATCTGACTCAAGCTCCTCAACTGTATGCAAACCCATGGCCAAAATGAACTGTCTCATAGACATCTGCCTCGGCACCCCACCCAGCCTAAACACAAGGGTGTCAGCAGTATCCAACCCAGTATCCGTCTCTCTGTAGTAGACCGTACTGAAAAACTCCATCATGAACTCCCGTACCAAGGGCTCGTCAATCCTGAACAATCTCTCCCAAGCACTAGATCTGAATACCACCTCCTCATCATCACCAGTAACAACCATCTCCATCCTATGCTGTAAACTCTCAGCAGCATGTCCAGCCCCAATCAACCCCACATCAGCGAAATCCAAAACCTGTACCCTGAATATTCTCCTGAAGTAAATCGACTCAAGTCTCCGTAAGTAATCCTCCAAAGTGCCAGGGGTTAATCCCATATTCTCGAAACGTAACCACTGATGTCTTTGTGCGACCTCTGGTAATGCCATCTGAAATAAATTTTCAAAGTTAGTAAGTAATCTGCAAGAAAGGTAGATACGGCGCATCTGATTTAATCAGTGCGGCGTATCTGCACAAAGTATAAGGGATGCGGAGCAAGAAATGAGATACGGCGTATTGGGATGCGTCGTATCTAGATTAAGCAATACGGCGTATCTAGAATTTTATTAATTTGGAAATAGGTTGATACGCCGCATCAATTAACTTAGATGCGCCGCATCTAAAAGCATATCAGTATAAATAAAGGGGATCAGGCAGGCTTTTCAAGAATCCGTATCCGTGACGTAAACTACCACTAAATATCACAGTATCATTTACTCCTTATATCAGTTCTAAAGGCTCATTACATTCTACTAATCCAACTTCCCGCTAAATATTCAAAATCGAATTCAAAACCCAAAATTTTCGGTCAAATCAAACTAGGCCAGAAATTCGATTATTTACGCAAGTTAGATACGGGGAAGATCATCTAATACAAGTCCTAATCATATCTCTATATCATTTAAGCACAAATCAAATTAATCATATAAACCCTAATTTTCATATTAACCAAGATTAAATCGAAATGGAATAATTACCTTAATTTTATGATTAGGTGAAGGATTATAGATCGGATTAGAGGATGGATTCGAGATAAATGTTCGGATTTAGATTATAATTTCACTGTGTGTAAGTTCTTAACTGTGTGAGTTTTTGCGGTAAGAATTTTAGATCCGGCGCATTCCCGTCGTATTTATAGGGCAAAACGATGCGCCGTATTGAAAAATTGGGATGCGCCGTATCTATTTAATCTCGTTGACTAGTCAATGAGTCCTGTTTAATTAGAGATACGGCGCTTGGGATATTTAGATCCGCCGTATCGCTATATTAGTGAACGAAATTTAAATAAGGAACGTACCTTGGCCTCCGCAACACGATTCTTTATACATCAAATTGGGGTAAAACGGTCATACCATATGATGTAATTTAATTCAAAATAAGAGCAATAGGCATAAACGTTTTATTAATGATTGTAATCTTATTGTTTAGTGGATAAGGATTTATTCCGAGGTTAGGAACAAATATCGTTTTAAGCATACAAAATTAAGATTACAATTTGAATCAGATGTATAATATGGATAATAAAATTGAGATTATATTGTAGAGAACTTCCCTTTGGGCTGGTTGAATTATCGTAGAGGTTACGTTTGATCACTCCAGCTAGCTTCTCTCGGTTTGGTTCAGAATGTAATCTATCATGGTGATGCTTGAATCATCCTTTATCCTGAAAATAAACAACTTGCACACGAGAGTAGCGGACCGATCAAAGTAAATATCAAAAATCAACTATATTTATCAAATTATATTCGTCGTATTAACAAAAGTTAATGCGTTGTATTTTCGTTACGTTTCAAAATATAAGATTTTTGATTCAGAAGATACGCCGTATCGATAAAAATCGATACGCCGTATCTGTTTAATAATTCGAAAATTGTTTTTAATTAAAATAATAGATACGCCGTATCTGCTAAAGCAGATGCGTCGTATGGCGTTAACGTTTAGAAAAATTTTTTTTTTTTTTATCAAAAACAGATACGCCGTATCTTGGGGAAAAGATGCGTCGTATCGAATTAATTAAACGCGTTGTATTTTTTTAAAAATTAAACGCAATACGCCGTATCTGAGAGATCAGATGCGCCGTATCGTTCGATTTAGCTCAGTACAACGATAGCAGAATACAAAAAAAAATACGAAAAATTAAAAAAAAAAAAAAAAAAAAAAACACGAAAATAAACACAAATAAAAGCAAACAAATAACACACAAAAACAGAAAATATGCAAAATAGTACAATGAATGCAAATTAATCTAATGCACAACAAAATTAGCGGTTAGATTAAAAATTAAAAACCTAATTAAAATACTAATCAAATTAACAGATAATAACAATTCACTCCCCGGCAACGGCGCCAAAAACTTGATGCGTGCGATGTGTCGTTGCGGTTTAGCAGTATTAATGCCTACTTAAGTTTTAAATTTATATTTAGCCGACTTATCAATAACACACACACTTAACGAGCAGTGTACCCGGTCAGTATGAATATAATGGTAAGTAGAGTGTCGATCACTAAGAGTGGAACGTATTATCTCGTTATTCTAATCAGTATTTTAATATATTAAGTTAGCTATACAACCTATTCTAACGCAAAGGGGTTCAGCCTGAGAGACTGGCACGATTTGGTTGCAATTAAATAATAAACTAAACCAATAGGCACGAATCAGCAAGTAGCACACACGTACACAGGTAAATACTCGAGACAATAAGAGGGTTGTCCTGATAGATAAGTAGTTTGTCACTTGTTTTATTGCTAGTTTTATATGAAGTGTATAGTTCGATGCAACGCACCGAGATTAAGTCCTTTTCTCGTTGGTTCTAATCTTATCGGCGAGTAAACCCTTAATGATTACTTATGACTATCCTATTTATCTTTCTTCCTACTTTTCTACAGACCATAGAATGCATAGGCGATCTAATAAATAGGCGAGGGCAGAGGCATGGCGACCCGATCAACGCTCAGCTAGACACAGAGGTTATCAATGCACTAATAAAAGTCACCAATGACATCAACATATAAACTTTAATTAATGAGAAAGCAGTTTTAAGGGAGTGCAATCTTTCCGTTGTCACATTACACAAGCCACCAATCTTGATGAATTAAAGTTTACTAACACAATAAAACAAAACTACTTAATGAATAAACACATGCAGCACCTTCTTACAGCTCTTGTATCTTCGTTTGGGTGTGTCTTGTGCTGCCTCCTTGACTGAATTCGTCCTAGGTTTCTCTGGTCTTCGGATATAATATGTCACCTCGAAATTCGTCTGGTCTTGGGGTATTTATAGTTTCTGTCTGAGGGTAGGATGCGGCGCATCTAGTAAGTAGATGCGGCGCATTGACTTAACTTCGCGTGGGGTCCAAGATTATAATATTCAGGAATATTCGTACACCGCCAGAAGATGCGGCGTAACTCCATAATTAGATGCGGCGCATGTCCTCTTGTATCTTGGATCGTATCTGGTGAAATATTGATAGTGATGCGGCGCATGTCATAAGCAAGATGCGGCGCATCTGGAGCAGAATAGTCTTGATCTTGTACATTTCGGTAGACTCTTAACTTCTTGCATGTTTTGCTCCATAATTGGTCCAAAATCGCCAAGTTTCACCAAATGCTTGTTTTTACCTGAGAATTACAAAAGTAAACGATTAAGTATCAATCCTCATACATAATATAATAAAACAAGTCAAATTATTAGGATAAATGATAGTAATAAAATGTACTTATTTGAGTTCATCAGACCAGCACCACCCGAGCCACCAGAGGGACCGACTCCATTACGAAAATCATTGATCATCCGAGTGATCACCTCGTTAGCATTAAACCCAGGTAGCAAATTGGCTATAGCATTAGCCACCAACTCCTCCAAATTAGGGATCTCCTCCTCCCCTTCAGAATAGTCACCACGACGAGTAACAACCATCTACAGGATTTTCAAACGATTAGAAAGATTAAACAGGAATGATAGAGCAAAAGAAAAACCTGGCAGAGCAGGACAGGAAAAGAGTGCGCGAAAGGAAACCTAATGTCTACCCAAATCCTCACAGGTCGATAGCCTAAGCTCTAAGGTTTCATGAAAGCCTGTGCTCTGATACCATAAATTGTAACACCCCAACCCGACAAGGGTAAAGATATCACAACAATGGTGGCACATCAGAAGTCACAAACATTTAATAAATAAAACATCATAGGTCTTAACATTATATCCAAAATAAGTCAACATGACTTAAATCAAAATGCAAGACAAAATGACTTGAGTACAAAATCCAATATTTAAATGCCTCAACAATGGCATAATAAAATAAATAGAAGTTCAAATGGTAAAGCTAAATAACTAAGGTCGACTCCGAAATAGATCGCTCTCATCCCAAAGCTAAACCCAGCTCCTAGCTTAAGTACCTGCCGCAGGAAAAGAAATGCGTCTGAGCTTCAAAAGCCCAGTGAACAGATATATAGATAACGGGAACAAATAGCAGGTAGCAAATACAAAAGCAAATCAGGAATACAAAATCATACCAATACGAAGCCACAATGAAAGGAATGAGAAATGAATCATGAATAAAAGAAAAGAACGAAGTGAAATAAGATTTAAGAAAACAAAACACAGCAATTCATCACGAGCCCAGACTACTGACAATACCATAGCATAATAATATAATAAAACATACCTATGTAGAGTGATCAGCTCTCAGACAAAGTGGAAGACGTGTATCGCACACACAATCAGTCACCAGATATAATAACTACAACATATAACATATACAGATAACAGGTCAAATCTAGAGTGCACCCATACGCCCCACAGACAAATCAATAATCATAATTATAATGGCCATAGCAATTTATAAATAAGGGACGGAACAGGTCATCACTCTCCTGCCCTAGAGTCATGTCAGAGGTGCGTCAATGACATGGACATGAAACCCTCATGCCTAGTGATTGGCTCGTAATATCAAACTGTAGATCAAAGGTCGGGCATACTATCCAATAATCAAATTTATATCTTAAGGGTACATGGCAAAAGATTCAAATCAAAGATCACATCGAAAGCTCACAAACAAAAGGGAACATAGCAATGGTATAGGGAATCCTAATAAGGAAATGAATTCTGAAAGAAAAAGAACTGTGAAGCCCTTACTGAAAGGACGAAATATCTGTACCTTATTAGCAAAGCAAAAGACAAGAAAGCAAATGCGAAGCAGAAATCAAGGCTTCTCCTTCTTCACACCTAAAGAAGTAGAAGACGGAATTATGAATTATTCAAACTCAGGTTATTACTTTTAGTTTACTTTTCCATTTTGTAACTTTCCAGGTTTAGTAAGATGTCAACATTCCAGATTAGGTTAAGTCCTTATTTCAAGATCATTATGGAATTAAGGTACCTTTTATCAAGTTACAAAAGTTTAGGGTTTTAATTGTAATTCATTAGACTCAAAGGTTTAAAATGAAATTACTTTAAGTTACTGATTTAATCTATATTTACCAAACAAGTACTTTATTTCACAAGTTTACAGGACATCACCTCAGAATTATATGAAGTACGAATTGGACCCTCAAAATTTAGTAATTACACAATTGGTCCCTTAACTTTACAAAACTTACAATTTAAATCATAATTTATTTATAATTACATATCAATCCCATAAATACTCAAATTTACCCATTACACCCTTAATGACATTATTTACTCAGAATAACTTCAAGTTTCCCAATTTTACACTTTTAGTCCTTCTACTTTAATTATTTACAAATCGACCCTTATAAATATAGTTAATTCATTTTCTTGCACATTTACACTTAGGACCCTCAAGTTATATTTTTCTTACAAAACAAAACACCACGATCGAATGAAAGCTTCCACGGCCCAACTCTTATTTTTCCTAGCTTGCTTACACCTTGATCAACTCCAGAAAATTGCTTGCTCAGGTCCAGAAGTCGCAAGGATGTTTTGGTCGAATTTAGTGTGTAGCGATTTAGGGTTTTCGGAATTTAGGGTTTTGCAAAATAATGATTTGATTGTGTATATAATAATAGCCGATTAGGAGGGGGGTTATACACAGAATTTTCGGCCCATAAGTTAGCTCAAGATCATACTTTGATTTGGTGTATAGCTCCTTAATTTATTTTGGTACTTATCTAATTAAAATGATTTTAAAAATATATATATTAAGTTTATTTATTTAATTTCGGACCATGTATATGTGTATATGTGATTTTGTAATTTTTGTACATTCAAAGTAATGTAATGTTGTCCCAGAAATTTAATTACTTGATATGTAGTTCATTTTCAGAAGTTTGGAATTGTTTCAGAATTTTATAAGTTATTTATTTAGGTTTTATAGTTTCAGGGATAATTTTGTCTTTTTACAGGTTATCTGAATTTCAGGTATTACAAGTGGTCTCCCTATTCTTAGTCTTAGGCCTAATTTTAGTCAATAGGTATTTTTCATGTTAGATCATTTTCTCAGTTTTTAGAGATTTGACCTTTGTTGTTTCGTTTCTCTTATGTTTATTAAATGATTCTTTATGACTATGTGCTTATGTGAACACGTTTGGTGTGTGTATTACTTGTCTTCATACCCATTTCTACTGCTAACAAAACTGCAGATAGCCGGATCCCTAAGTTTATGCTTGGCAGATCCTTTCTGAAATGGATCCGTGGGATCGAGGCAAACAGAGGACTAACAAAATTTTTATGCAGCCAAATTTTTAACAAAGGGACAACATATACTTGTTTTCTAACCATTGTTTTGTAGATTTTCAAAAATACACATGGAGCACTCGACGTCCTCAGTGAGGGGGAGCTTTCTTCAAAGCAAAAACAATGCAAATAATATGCAATGATCACGTTTAGTCTTCCTAATTACTTGACGCCCTCATCAAGGGAGAGCAAACGTCAAGGGGGAGCAACTAAGCACCTTTTTAACCTCTTTGCTCCATATTTACATCTTTATGTATCTTAAAACTTGCACTCGGGTTAGTTTCTTTTCGACACTTTTTTTGTTTCGACAAAAAGGGGGAGAAAAGTGTAAAAGCTTAAATTCAAACTTACGAATTTTATTCTTTTGCTTAAAATAATTTTATGTTTTGTCATCAACAAAAAGGGGGAGATTGTTAATACAAATAAACCTTAAAAATGTTTATTTATATTTTACGATCTTCTAATGTTTTGTCGATAACAAATGTAAAATCATTTTAACGAGATAAATAAAATACATAAACGCTTTGAGCCAAAAGCTTACTAACTCATTTCATTAAACAAACCTTTAACATATTTAGTTAAAATAAGTTTACATAAAGCCAAAACAATTTTATAAAAAAACTTAAGCAAACTAGTTACTTACATTTTATAAAATACATGTTACTTATAAATTAACTAGGACAGACTTGGACTATCCATGATCCAAAAACCAAGTCCATAACCCATAACCCATGGAGCTTGATCCATAACCCATAACCCATTTGCATGACATCATGCATGACTTCATAATGGGTAAATCCCATGACCCATGACCCAAAGTCCATAACCCATAACTCTTGACACAAGATGTCTTTGACATCACTCATGACATCACTTGACCCATGGACCTTGACCCATAACCCAAAACCCGGAATTGTAACCCAAAATCTGAACTGGTACTATCAGATAGCCAGGTCCCTTGGATTACACTGGTCGGATCCCTTTGGGAAGGGATCCGCCGGATCCGGGTGAACAGCAGATAGTTTGCCTATAAATAGTGAGTCATTTCTCTCTTATCCCTCACCCCTTTTAAATACTCCTTATCTCTATGTTCTAAACTCTCTAACCACATATCCAAGGATCTTCCTATGTAGTCTTTTGATGTGTCACGTTCGTGTACAAGTTTTAAATTTATAACGGTGAATTACCGAACCTAGAAATAACACATACGAGCAAGTGAACTCGTTCGTTATAGCAAGATTATGATGGTAAGTCGGGATCGTTCACAGGGATTTGTGAGTGAATCGGATTGTAAGCTATTAAAAGTAAATTTCTTAAACAAGCAATGATGACAATATAATAATTCAAATGGTTAAAACTACACTTGCTTAGACTAATCTACAACTCTTGATAAGCATGATTGTGATAACTTTTGATAACATGTTGGTTATGATAATTAGTTGGGTGAACTAATCTATTGTTTCTACAAGTTAAACCTTCGTCAAGATTTTAGTTCATAAAAACAAGCATTACGTTTAACCAATCAATTCAAGGTTCATAAGTTTGGTGTAAACTTAAACACAAAAATAGTCTTTTGTTTTATCAAATAAGCTTAGGAAATGGTCAATACAAAAGGTAACCGATCATAGACAAAAGGTCACAATTGATAGTAAACTACTAATCTTTCGACCCTTGAAATGGTTTACAATCAATCCAATTTGATAAGCAAAAGCATTCTTATTACAACCACAATTAAGTTTCTTTGTTAAACCAAGAATAATGGGTAAAAACAATCATTCATAGACAAATGATTATAACTAGTTGAATAACAACAAACCTTTCGACCTTTATTATCACAAACTAGTCAAACTTGATTAACAAATGTCACTATGAAACTTAAGCACAATTGGATCTTAGAATTAACTTGAAATTGAATTAGAACATGTTATCACAATCATACACAAATCAATTAGTCATAAACATCATCTAAGCAAGTGCACAAAAGGCACTAGCCACTCATAGCAAACACTAACATAAACTCAGAACGTTGAACATTAGAAACCATAATTGAAAGTCTTACAATGATTAAAATAAGATTACAAATGATAAGGTAACGATACCCAAAGTATTGGTGTTGACTTCTTGATGTTTTGACCTCCAAATGTTGACTTCTAGAACCTCCAAAGCTTCCTGGACTTCTAAGGACGAATTTGGACTTTTGAGAGAGTATTTTGATGTGTGGTTGATGATAATATTAAAAATCATATGAATGGTACATCAATTGGTGTCTCAAATGGCTCTATTTATACTACTCTCAAGGCCTAGGGTCTTAAATGCTTCATCTTGGCCTCCAAGTAAATTAGAATTGTCTATAATGCCCAATAGAAGGCTTTAGAATCGTGCACATAAGGATAGTATCCTTAATGATGAAGTTTAGCAAATCAGACGACATCCAACCGATCGGTATTGCATCCAGCCGATCAGTTGGTCTACAGAAATTACCTCCATCCGATTCGGTTGCGGGCTGCATCCGATCGGATGGAATGTTGTTGTATGCTCTTTTTTTGGACTTTTGTCGTTTGGCTTGTTTCTTGTTCATGGCTCTTGGTTCTTCATCCAGACTTGATCTTTTCTTTATCTTGAAGCTTATCAACTTGAATACTTGTACTTTCATTCTTTGAAATGCCTTATTTGATTGGATCATGACAAGAGAATCTTCGTACCATCATAAATATTTCCTTCTTCCTCATTTTTCATCTTTTTCTTTCTTTTTCCTGTTTTTGGCTACATACACTTTGCAAACACACTTTCGTACGATTTAGTAACAAAAGCAAATAAATATAACCAAATAACATATATAGAAGCACAAAAAATGCTACTAAAAACATGCACAATTTGAGCGTTATCATCTTTCTTTGTGATTCTCTAGGTTCCTTCTAAAAGGCGAGATCACGACCTCTCAAAGACTTGCAAGCTCGTGATATGAGTTGCGAGGATTCTTCTCCTCCAAGATCACAGAAGTGCATCTTGTTCTTTCTTCATCTCAAAATGTGTTGTAGATGTGTTGAGTCATTAGGTGTAAAAGGACGTTGGATCCTTTAGTCTGGTTGTGCTAGGTGTATTGGTTTGGTCCGTCGTGCTAAGGACCCGGTATCTAGCCTTGTACCGGATAAAGTGTAGGTGACGAAGGTTTGGATTTACCTCGTGGAAAGGCCCGGTATCTAGCTTTGTACCGGATAAAGTGTAAGCGACGTTGTGAAGGCTTCTCTGCCAAGTGAAAGGAGTTTGTGTTGTGAATTGTTTACGAACTCTCAAGTAGGTGACTCGGGGAGTGGAGTAGGGCAAGGAAGGTGACCTTGTAGCCGAACCAATATGAATACTTGTGTTATGGTTATGTCTCTCTATCTCTCTCTCGTAGCTTAGTTTTATATGCTTTAATACTATCAATATCCAACACGTCAAAACTAGATTGACATAAGTCGATTTATAAGTTTTAAAAAGAGTTTTAATCGGTTAAACTATTCAATCCCCCTTCTAGTTTTCTACAAAAACTTTGAAGGACCGAGATCTTTAATCGAAGCATCACTCCAGAAGCGAGTTTGATTACTAACTGAAAAATACTTAACCATAATATTGCTAAGAGAAAGTTCCATAATATTTGCCCAAACGCCAGCTTTTCGCCCATTGTCACTAACTGCCTCAAAACCGCCGTCAGAACCATGAATATTTGCCCATGGCGCGAGTCTTTTTTAGAGATTACCAACTACATCATTCCATGCAATAACTCTATTCCTAAGAAAACATAAATGATGTTTTAATCACTTTCTCTCTCCTACGTGAGATTTTTCTTTCTTTGAGATACTTGCAACTTATCTGTTAACATATCCCACCAACCACAAACTTCCATCTCCTTCAATCTTTTTCAATATAGTTCATAGTAGTTTAATCTCTACATAGTCTTTTTTTACCATGGCTCCTTCACCAAATCTATGTTTTGTTGGTAAAATATTTGCAGATAACCGTAGTTTCACCCGAGATGTCGTATCTTCCATAGTCAAAAGCTCTTGGTGTTGTTGTTTGTTAACCTCGATCCATCCATGGGAAAACAACCACTTTTTATTTACTTTCTCTGATGAACAAGATGTGCAAAAGATACTTCATGATTCCCCGTGGCTCGTTAAAGGTCATTGCCTCATTCTAAGGCCATGGAACCTTGATTTACAGTTTACCGAAATTGATTTCGCGCATGAAAGTTTTTGGGTGCAAGCTCACGGATTGCCCTTTGGAAAACTCACAAGACTATATACAACATAAATTGCCGCAAAAGTTGGAATTCTAGTCGATGTGGATTGTGATTATGAGGGTTTTCAGTTTGAATGGCACTACATACGTTTTCGGGTCAATGTGAATCTTTGGAAACCCCTCTGTTTGGGTTTTTCTTTACAACGGGATGGTAAGGAACCTTTACAGATCAGTTTCAAATATGAATAGTTAGGGATTTTTGTTACTCTTGTGGTCGACTAGGCCATGATGTGCACTCATATGGCTATGACCGTGACGAAACCATGTCTCGGGTTGGGGCTGGGATGCGTGTACTTGAGTTAAAACGCCCTATTGCCTCTTTGAGAAACCAAAAACCACTCCATCAGACCCCGGGACAACCCTGAACACCTCATATCCATAATGAGAAAGTGTCAAATGATACCAAAAACCAGCCACAATCAACATCACCTGTTGATCACATACAAATCACTTCCCATGAACTTGTACCCCTTGGTGCTTCATCTTCATTTATTGGCCCTGCAGGACTGAAACAAAACACATACTCCAACACCATGAATGTAAAGTTTAAACAAACCAACCCTATGCAAAACTTTAGTACAACACCTATACCAAACAATATGTGTCGAAACCCGATTTCTATGCCTACATATTTTGTAACAGAACCTACTAATAGCCCCCCAAGTAGCCCAACACAAAACAACTCCTTTATAGACGTCATTGAGGAGAATTTATCGATGCTTTCTGTTAAAAGAAAAACACATGCCTCCCCGCCTAACCCACCTGCGAAAAAAAGAAGCAAACAATAACCAAACTTTCAAATAGTCACACCCAATCCTCCTAACCAATTTGTTAATCCCATTATTCCTACTCATTCAAGACAGAATTTTTGTAAATTTACACGCCCCAAAATCAATCTAAAGAATGTTTCTCTTTCTGTAGAAACTCAGTTAAATAACCTCGTAGAAGTACCTGTTGAGATTATGTCTGTTGATGATCCATCTGTTTCGGATATGGGTGTGGTGGCTGCCCCAAATCAGCCACACGCGTCATGTTAGTTCTATCTTCGAATTTTCAGGGAGTTGGGCGACACCTGACACTTTTGAACTTGCGAGAAATCTGTCGAGCTCATTGCCCAGATGTAGTTTTCTTAATGGAAACAAAGAATAAAGAGTGATATTTAGAATCTTTACATTACTCACTCTTTTTTTTTCTGTTTTTTTTATGTCAACCCGATCGGGCGTTCGGGAGGTTTAACTTTATGGTGGAAAGATAACATCACTTTAAATTTTGTAAATGGTAACAAAAACATAATTCTTGCAGATGGGATTTGTGTGGCTCCTTCTGTATCATGGCGAGCTTGTTTTATCTATGGTCCACTTGATCGTCGTGATATAAATTTTCTTTGGCAGCAGATTTCACATCTTGCGTTATCAGCTATTTTCCTTTTTCTTGTTATAGGTGATTTTAATTTAATTGGGGATTTTGTAGATAAGTAGGGAGGTTCTTCAAATACTAGTAGCCGAATTGAGGAATTTCAATCTCTTCTTTCAACATCAGAACTTTTAGAACTCTTGTTTAAAGGTCTGAACTATACATGGGACAACAATAGGGCTGAAAGTTCTAATGGGACAACAATAAGGCTGAAAGTGCTAACACTAAACTCATACTTCGACAGTAGCAGGGAAAAGCCGCTTCCGACGGCACCGCCTACGAAATACCAGCTGGCAACTTTTACCTTGTTTGGACAAGTACGTTTGTTATGATAATTCTCTCGACCAACACTGTAACCCTTCTTTATCTTCTTACTCTTCGCCATTGATTTTTCGGGCCACCCTTGATACGCTGAAGAGGACCGAGATCTTTAATCAAAGCATCACTCCAAAAGCGATTTTGATTACTAATTGAAACATTCTTAACCATAAGATTGCTAAGAGAAAGTTCCATTTGATTCAACTCCAAGCAACAACCACTAATATTTGCCCAAACGCCAGCTTTCAATATAGTTCACCGTAGTTTAATCCCTACATAGTCTTTTTTTAACATGGCTCCTTCAGCAAATCTATGTTTGGTTGGTAAAATATTTGTAGATAACCGTAGTTTCACCCGAGATGTTGTATTCTCCATAGTCAAAAGCGCTTGGCGTTCTTGTTCGTTAACCTCGATCCATCCATGGGAAAACAACCACTTTATATTTAATTTCTCTGATGAACATGATGTGCAAAAGATACTTCATGATTCCCCGTGGCTCGTTAAAGGTCATTGCCTCATTCTACGCCCATGGAACCCTGATGTACATTTTACCGAAATTGATTTTGCGCATGAAAGTTTTTGGGTGCAAGCTCACGGATTTCCCTTTGGAAAACTCACAAGAGCATATGCAACATAAATCGCCCCAAAAGTTGGAATTCTACTCGATGTGGATTGTGATTATGAGGGTTTTCAGTTTGAAAGGAGCTACATGCGTTTTCGGGTCGATGTGAATCTTTGAAAACCCCTCTGTTCGGGTTTTTATTTACAACGGGATGACAAGGAAGCTTTACATATCAGTTTCAGATATGAGAAGTAGGAGATTTTTGTAACTCTTGTGGTCGACTAGGCCATGATGTGCACTTATGTGGGTATGACCGGGATGAAACCATGTCTCGGGTTGGGGCTGGGATGCGTGCACTTCAGTTAAAGCGCCCAATTTCCTCTTTGAGAAACCAACAACCACTCCATCAGACCCCAGGACAACCCTGAACACCTCATATCCATAATGAGAAAGTGTCAAATGATACCAATAACCAGCCACAATCAACATCACCTGTTGACCCCATACAAATCACTTCCCATGGTGCTTCATTTTCATTTATTGACCCTGTAGGACCGACACACAACACATACTCCAACACCATGAATGTAAACTTTAAACAAACCAACCCTATGCAAAACTTTAGTACAACACCCATACCAAACAATATGTGTCGAAACCCGATTTCTATGCCTACATATTTTGTAACAGAACCTACAAATAGCCCCCCAAGTAGCCCAACACAAAACAACTCCTTAATAGATGTCATTGAGGAGAATTTATCGAAGCTTTCTGTTAAAAGAAAAACACATGCCTCCCCGCCTAACCCACCGGCAAAAAAGAAGAAGCAAACAATAACTAAACTTTCAAACAGTCACACCCAATCCTACTACCCAATTTGTTAATCCCATTGTTCCTACTCGCTCAAGACAGGATTTTTGTAAATTTACAAGCCCCAAAATCAATCCAAAGAATGTTTCTGTTTCTGTAGAAACTCAGTTAAAGAACCTCGTAGAAGTACCTGTTGAGATTATGTCTGTTGATGATCCATCTATTTCGGATGTGGGTGTGGTGGCTGCCCCAAACCAGCCACACGCGTCATGTTAGTTCTATCTTGGAATTGTCAGGGAGTTGGGCGACCCCTGACACTTTTGAACTTGCGAGAACTTTGTCGAGCTCATCGCCCAAATGTAGTTTTCTTAATGGAAACAAATAATATAGAGCGATATTTATAATCTTTACATAGCTCACTCTCTTTTTCTGGTTTTTTATGTCAACCCGATCGAGAGGTTTAGCTTTATGGTGGAAAGATAACATCTCTTTAAATTTTGTAAATGGTAACAAAAACATAATTCTTGCAGATGGGATTTATGTGGCTCCTTCTGTATCATGGAGAGCTTGTTTTATCTATGGTCCACATGATCGTCGTGATAGAAATTTTCTTTGGCAGCAGATTTTACATCTTGCATTATCAGCTATTTTCCCTTTTCTTGTTATAGGTGATTTTAATTTAATTGGGGATTTTGTAGATAAGCAGGGAGGTTCTTCAAATACTAGTAGCCGAATTGAGGAATTTCAATCTCTTCTTTCAACATCAGAACTTTTTGAAGTCTCGTTTAAAGGTTTGAACTATACATGGGACAACAATAGGGCTGAAAGTGCTAATGGGACAACAATAGGGCTGAAAGTGCTAACATAAGGGAGCAAATTGATCGAGCTCTAGCCAATGAGACGCTCCTTCTAATGTTCCCATCCAAAACGCTCACGCATCTTCTCATAATTGGAAGTGATCATGCACCTCTTTTGTACAATACATGTCCCACACAGAAAAAGAGGCGGAAAGGTTTTCGTTTTGAGTCTATGTGGATGTTAGAAACTGGTTGTGAAGATACTATTTTTAATGCATGGTCTGATATCTCTTCATCAAATCTTATTGCTAGCCTCGAACGGAATCTCACTCATTGTGCTAAGGATCTCACTTCTTGGAGTCGCAAGCATTTTCGAAATAACAGGAAAGTCATTGACGAGCTTACAAATGAATTGAGGCTTATTCAGTCAGCAACACCTACGGCTGCTAACAATGCTAGACAAAGACTTTTGCGAAAAAATTTAGAAGAAACATGGCACAAAGAAGAAATGTTTTGGCACCAACGTTCAAGAGTGAACTGGCTTAAATTCGGTGACCAGAACACCGTTTTTTCCACCTGTCAACGATACACAGGAGCCAACAAAAATACAATTACTATGTTAAAAAATGATAGTGGTCAGTGGGTAGATGACCTGGAAGCCCCTAACATCTTGATCCTAAATCATTTTACTTCCATTTATACATCTGTTGGTGTTAGGGATTTTGGCGATGTATTGGATGCAATTCAGCCTGTAGTCACCGAGCATATGAACAATTCTTTAGAAGATATAGTTGTTGACTATGAAATTGTTCGTGCGGTAAAGAAATTAGGAGCGTATAAGTCACCAGGTATGGATGGGTTTCTAGGTTTGTTTTTTAAGAAATATTGGACAATCGTTGGTAACTCGGTTTGTAGCGCTATAAAGCAGTTTTTTGTAATTGGATCTATGCCATCTTCACTTAACAAAACTCTTGTTGTGCTTATTCCCAAAATTCCCGCTCCTGAAGAGGTTGGTCATTTCCGTCCCATTACTCTTTACAAATTTGTGTATCGTATTATCAGCAAAATCATGGCCAACAGGGTCAAGCATTTTATTCATCATATCATATCCCCGCAACAATCTGCCTTCATACTCGGTAGGCTCATCCAAGATAACATGGTGTTGGTCCATCAAATTTGAGTAAAACAAGAGCATATTCATTGATAGTGAATAAATTGTTACAAGATTACTCAAAAACTATTAGATTACATGATAACATCTTCAACTTCTTCAAGGGGATAATTCTGGTAAACTATCCCCTTTGGGTGACAAATAAACTCTCATTAATCCAAGCTATGCTTGATGATTCAATGAGAGGATGATCCTATCAACTAATACACTTTGTGTATTCTTTTGTTTGTTTAGGAAAACATACTAACTCTATTACAATACAGACATTATATACAAGGTAACTAGACAAGACATGTGGGGTAGGTATGAGTAGACTTCCACTTGTTGTGAGTTGTCATCCACTTGGTGTGAGTTGTCATCCACCAAGTGGTCCCTCTTCTTCTTCCTCTTTTGTCTTTGTCTGACTTCTATCTTTTCTTGTAGAAGTTCGCGCCCATATTTATCAGTCTGCTTGTAGAGATAGGATCTTCAGGGTCACTGAGACATTTGTCAATTCTCAGTGATACTTGTGTTGTTTGTAGCTCGTATACTTTTCTCACTGACACCGTATCAGTAAGTAAAGTGTTTCTTCAACAACGGGCTTTTTACAACACTCACTGATTTCTTTATCAGTGAGTAACCCACTATTTTATCAGTGAGTTAGGCTATTTTATGTTCAAATCTTGCCTGGGTAATTGGGTCAAATTCTTGACCCAACAATCTCCCCCTATTTGAATATACAAATAGCCTTGGGTGAATGAGGTACTGGTATTGGTTTTGGTTCCTGATGGTTCAGTGACTGGGGTTCAGGGTCCTAATGGTTCAAGGGTTCAGTTACTTAGGGAGGTTCAGTAACCAAGGGTTCATTCATCAGAGGGTTCAGTCATCAGAGGGTTCAGGGACCCGGACTGAGGTTCAGGGACCTGTGGGGGTTCAGGGACCTGGAGGTTCAGGGAGTAGGGTTCAGGTTTTAATGACCAGTTCAGTCAACAAGGGGGTTCAGGGTTCAAGTTCAGGGGGTTCAATGACTGGGTTTGACTTTAGTGACCTGGGTTTTAGTCACTGAGGGTTCAGTCACCTGGTATGATCTGAGGGTTCAGGTTTGTTGTTTCAGTGAGTAAGAATGTGGGTTCATGTTTAAAGTTCAGTGACTGAGGTTTGAGTTTTGTTTAAGTACTGAGATATATCCTCAGTCATCTCACCCTATAGCACACTGAATCATATTTGAGTCCCTGATGAGAAATTTTTTTTTCAATCTTTCCCCCTCAACTCTTCATCAGTGAAGTCACATCTTTAATCCTCCCAACTCCCTGAGTTTGATCAGTAGCCTGATGGCTCCATGCCTCTATCCAATCAAGCACAACACACCCTTTTACCACTTTATCGTCTGATAAAATTTTTCCAGACTCAAGTGACACTACACAGTTCCCTTGGGTTTTACCACAGCCTCGATTCAGGTTCAACCCGCAATACACCTTTAAAAATCCTAACACCCCATCAGACTTCCCGAAAAAAAAATACCAACCTCTGGTAGGTGAGGTTCAGGATAATTACCCATCCTGAGGACCCATCATCAGATGATCAGTACTCTACTACCTCAAGATTTACACAACATCAGTGACCATAATCATTAACCTACCCACACTCTGTCCTCATCCACTTAACGGCTGTAATCCCAAAACACAACAATAGGACCAACCCTATTTATTAGCAGTCTTATAGTTACACACCGAAAGATAACCCCATTTGGATCTCCGGCACCCATAACTCAGTTTGTTGTCACCATAACAAAACACACTGAGTTGTAATTAGGATTTGGGTTAACACCATTACTGCCGCCGCCCCTTCTTTGTTATCACAACTCATTACTCGAGTTTCATGATATTTTTTGGGTTTGTTGATTGGGTGAGGATTGTTGTAGCAGTTTGCTGTTAGAGTTGTGGTTGGATACTGATGAACTTTTTGAGTTCGATCTCCCCTTTTTTTATTTGAGATCTGTTTCATTTGTTTGTGTATGAGATGAGGTGATTTTACTCATTTGCAAAATCTAGTTTAGGTAATAGATCGGATTTATTTGGGTAATAGGATTTTCGAGATTTGTTTTTTTGTTTTAATAACAGATCTGGGATTTTGTAGTGGTGAGGGTTTTTTATTATTTTTATTTTTTTTTGTGAGGTGATGGATCGAGTGTGTGAGGTTTTTTGGGATTGAGTGTGTGAGGGTTTTTTTTTTTTTTTTTTTTTTTTTTTGTTTTGTTTTTTGTTTGGGTTAAATCTTATTTGGTTGGATAAGATCTGGGTATTTTTGTGTGTGGTGGGATAGGGTTTGGTGGGGATAAGATTTGTGTGGTGGGTATGTGTTTTGTGGGGTTCAGGGAGGGGATGGTGTTTGTCAGTCACCAAAATAAATGTGTTTCTCCCCCTAAAAAATTGCTATAACAGTAGCAGTTTTTGAAGATCACATTTATTTATTTTTTGAAGAATGTTATCAGTAATCATGCATGGATTTGGCTCATAAGAATGAAACTTAGGCTCTGGTACCACTTGTTGGTCCATGAAATTTGAGTAAAACAAGAGCAGATTCATTGATAGTGAATAAATTGTTACAAGATAACTCAAAACCTATTAGATTACATGATAACATCTTCAGCTTCTTCAAGGGGATAATTCCGGTAAACTATCCCCTTTGGGTGACAAATAAACTCTCATTGATCCAAGCTATGCTTGATGATTCAATGAGAGGATGATCCTATCAACTAATACACTTTGTGTATTCTTTTGTTTGTTTAGGAAAATATACTAACTCTATTACAATACAGACATTATATACAAGGTAACTAGACAAGACATGTGGGGTAGGTATGAGTAGACTTTCACTTGTTGTGAGTTGTCATCCACTTGGTGTGAGTTGTCATCCACCAAGTGGTCCCTCTTCTTCTTCCTCTTTTGTCTTTGTCTGACTTCTATCTTTTCTTGTAGAAGTTCGCGCCCATATTTATCAGTCTACTTGAAGAGATAGCATCTTCAGGGTCACTGAGACATTTGTCAATTCTCAGTGATACTGGTGTTGTTTGTAGCTCGTATACTTTACTCACTGACACCGTATCAGTAAGTAAAGTGTTTCTTCAACAACGGGCTTTTTACAACACTCACTGATTTCTTTATCAGTGAGTAACCCACTATTTTATCAGTGAGTTAGGCTATTTTATGTTCAAATCTTGCCAGGGTAATTGGGTCAAATTCTTGACCCAACACATGGTGATTGCGAATGAAGCTTTTCATTATATTCGACATAAGAATAAAGGCAACCAACGACTCATGGCGCTTAAACTTGATCTTAATAAGGCTTTTGACCGAGTTGATTGGGATTTTTTAATTACTACTTTAAAAAAGATGAGGTTTGCGGATAGATGGTGGCACTGAATTTTAACATGTTTATCCTCATATGAGCTAGAATTTTTTATCAATGGTGAATCCATAGGCAATATTCGGCCTACTCGAGGTATACAGCAAGGTGACTATCTATCTCCGTATTTGTTCATTATTATTGCCGATGTCTTATCACTAAACCCTATACCAAAAATCCTAAACTTTCTAACTACTAAACCATATACCAAAAACTCGAAACCCTTAATCACTAGGTATAATATCACAAGTGATATATACCTAAACCTTAAACCCATTGTTCTTTTGTTTATGCCCATATCAACGGTTGGTAGAATGTACATGAGGTATGCGAGGGATGTATAGTAGGTTATAGTAGCTGATATCGCAAGTGATATATAACAGTAAACTCATAAAACATCATAAATGATGTAAACATTTGATTATTCCGATGCTTTATCACAAGTGATAAGTGTCAAATATTCCAAAAAGACACAAAATCCTTATATTTATTCCAATTATTGAGCATATAAATTTTCAACTATTGTATATATCACAGGAGATAAATAAAAAATAAAAAATAAAATTCAAACACTAAACTCATACTTTGACAGTTGCAGGGCAAAGCCGCCTCCGACGGCACCGCCTACAAAATATCAGTTGGCAACTTTTTCCTTGTCTGGACAAGTACGTTTTTTATGATCATTCTCTTGACAAACACTGTAACTCTTCTTTCTCTTCTTACTTTGCACCATTGATTTTTCTGGCCACCCTTGATACGCTCCTTCTCACGTCCATTGGTCCTTGCAATTGATTGATCTTAACTAGAACCTTATGAATTATGATTTTGATGTTCATGAATTATGTTTGATATATTATTAGAAAGCTAAGAATGTGTCATTGTTAATGCAAAAAAAGATTAATCATTTTAAGTTTAACACAAATACTTATGCTCTTTTCATGACATCATGTTGAGTGTTCAAACTTACAAATAATGTTATATCACATGTGATAAATCAATCGGATTTGACTATCAAATATTTATCAAGCATAGTTTTTGAGTCTCCAAATATTTTGCTTAATATATCACTTGTGATATAACACTAATCTATAAGTTCTAACACTCAACTTCTATGAATAATCTGTGTAGATTTGGTGGTTCAAAAACTGTGTGTAATACATGGTTGGAAAACTAAGGATGGATATTTTTCAAAGCAAAAAACGACGAGTCATTTGGAGTTCTACAAAAATATTTATACTCGTTCTATGAAAGCATTTTGAGTGTTCGAACTTACAAATTATTGTTATATCACAGGTGATATATCAAGCAATATACAACACCGAGAAAAAAACAAAAAAACCAAGAAAACCAAAAAAAATAAATGTTTGTCGAAAGTATATGAAAGTGCCCTCTATAGAAATATAATTAAATGCTCGTCAAGATGATAAATTTTTTAAAGATTAAAAGTTTACGGTTTTTGATATATTTAATTTTTAAAAAGAGGGGTAAAAGTAGGTTTTAATTAAAAAAGATGGGTGAAAGTTAATGTTTTTTAATGTATGACTAAAAAATCTTGGGTTTAATTCCGACAATTAGATAAAACTAAATAAATATTGTAAATTTGTTTATTAATATGCACCAAAATAATGGTATGCATTTGAACTTTTCTCTCATAGATTACACCGGAGTGTTTTAGAGTTAATATGAATGGTCCAGTCCTACACCAATAGGCCTAATAGAAAACTATCGACTAATAAAACTTTCTCTTCAATAGTTATTAACATCTTTAGTAGCTTTATTGGAGTTTAAAGAGTCCTTTCCAACCTCTCCATAGGAGGTATGTGCTTAAAGAAATAAACACTAAAACAATATTTTTTTTTGAGTGATCGAGCCATGGCGGTACATAAAGGAAAATATACAAATATTTCAAAAAGAAGGTGGAGAAGGCATCTCAAGCAATTCAGACAGTAAGATAAGAAACCATAGATACTGTTAAAAACTTGAGTACAATATTAATGCCTTTCTAAAAATAAGAAACACAGAGTACAATTAAAGCTTCAGACTCCTTATTCCTGTCGATTATTGAAAAAATAAAAATAAAAAGATTTCTAGCATGGAGGAAATTTTAAGAACATCAAACTTGTCAAAGCAATAGATTTAGGGAGCAAAAGCATTCAAGTCTAGGGCCTCTTCGAAATAAGGGACATCTTCAACGTTCATAGTTACATAAGCTTCAACTCCATCACCTCTCACATCGTCAATCAAATATACAGAATTTTTTATGGGTATGCTTCCAAGGGTTACCCAAACGGGCTTTCCAAAACCAAAATCTGCATCATAAAAGGGGAACTTACACCAGCTGCTAATATAGATTAAATGTTCCGTACTGGGAGGGATGGTCACGTTTGACGAATTCAACACCATCATTTGCCCTTCTTCACTTTCATGGTCTAACTTCGAATACTTATTTAAGGTTTGCTTGATAGTATTTCTTATAAGATATGCCAACCCTTCGGCTGTTTCTTTATTCTGGGATACTGTGAAAAATGGCACGTACAAATTGCCACACGAGTTTTTGGGTATTAAGGATGCAGTTCTCTCCCTCAGGTTCAGCAGCTGGAAGAGATTTGATCTTCTTGGACGATTGTGTAAGGCTTGGTCAACAGTGATTAAAGCCTTCCAAATGATCGCTGATACTAACTGTACCTTTGAGAAATGATGGGTGGCATTTTTTCCATGCAGCATGATTTGTGCTTTCATATTTGCTATGGCACTCCCGCTAAATGTAAGTTTCTTCGCGAAATACTTGCTTAGCATATCATCACTGATAGACCTGGGTATTCCAACTTCAAGGGGAGATATACCACGGGCAGGAAACAATGAGGATGAGTTGAAACCCGGACCAGTGAGCTCCAACTCATTTTCTTCTCGGCTAATAGCAGCCCATTCGTTCAAAATTGTACTCAAAGTGGAAGCATCAACAATCCTATGTGCAGCACTTACACTGAGTGCTACACCTCCATATGCGAAAGTGGTCACTTGAATTGAAAGTATCGGATCAGTGACTTCATCAGCATCTCCTGGTTTACATGGAATAAATTGGTCTGTCAGCTTGGAATTCCATTTGGAACTAAGAATATCTTGAAGTTTTACATCAACTTCAGCAAGTGTAAGCTCAGCACCTTGGTCACTGCAGTTAATAGTCTTAGTTTCCTTCTCGTATCTTCCAGCGAGAGGGTATAATCGCGTCAGAGTTTTCTCAAGTGATTTTTCTAGTCGGCCAACAAACTTTGGGTTGTCATCTTTATAGACCGAGAAGAATAGGACAATACTTACATTCATTATAGGAGCACTCTCATCGGTGAAACCTAGCTTGTATTGTCGGAAGGTTGGGGCAGTTGGAACCGATGGTTTTATGGATTTTGTTGATGTTTTTTTGACATTCAATGTCATAGCTAACTTGACTTTCGAATACAATATAAGCAGTTGCCTTTCACAAAGAAAGAAAGAGATGATATAAACAGTCTCATCCAGATCCTAAAATATATAATGCATGTGTTTTGCTGGGTTGTAAGAAAATTTTCATTATGGATTTAATTAATGCAGCACACATTGTTTTGGCATGCAATAAATATGAGGGGAAGATTTGGAAAATTCAAGGCACTATATTCAAACATTCTAGCAACAGTAAATATAATAATCTAAAACGTGTTTCTAAAAAAACGTGATGAATTTGAACTTGAACCCGATTATAATCTAAGTAGCCATGAACTATATCATATGGATTACAAAATATAAATTCCCATAAACTAAGTCTTATAAAATCGCCATACAGGATAACACAAGTATACATCACACGATCCAAATGTCCCAAAATGATTAAAACTTTTGTACACAACATATGGCATAGAAAAGTCTAGAATGGATTTTGATTTTGAAATGATAAACTTGGTCTTCTTATTCTTCCCCCCAAGCTCGGCTTTCTTCCCCTATAATCTCCCTCCTCCCCTTCATTTTTCTCCAACCGATTTTACTCATTCAATAAACACATAAAACCCTAAAACAACTAGGTGGCGGCAGTAGTTTATTCTCACTTCATTCGAGCAAAAAGGTGTTTCAAAGGAGGTATCAAGAGGGTGTTTTGATCGGGGGAAAACTAGGTTTGAAGAAGGTTTGATCTTGTTCGAATAGGGTGCATTTGGTTCGGCCTCGAGGTTCTCTTTGTTCTTGTTCTATTCTTCTAAATCGACCTAAGGTATCTCTTCTAATCGTCCTTGTGATTTATTAATCAAGTATAAGCTAAATATACGTGTAAAACATTGGAACACAATCTAAAAGAATGGTGGAATCGTTAAATGAAGCATGATCACAAAGGGTAGCTCATGAAATGATAAATATATAGGTCGATATATAAGGTCATAATCTGCTATTCGATTCAACATAAATATAAGTTATGAACCTGATTTTAAACATGTATTTGATCAATAAATATCTCCTAAAATCTGGATGAGAGTCGCATAAAATGATGTGTTTATAAACATGTCGATATACAGTTAATTATGGCTATTCAAATCAGTTTTGTTGCATGGAATTTGGATCTATATTGTGCATGAAATAACGAACCAGAATGTATATGTAAGAAGGCTTATGACCTGGTAATTGGAACATGTAATATCATGAGGATATGTTGATTTAAAAGAGTGTATATTATGAGTCTTGTGTGGCGTAAAACCTAGATAATATGTGCATGAAATGAGGGTTATGGCGTGCTTGTGTTATTGTGTCGAATAGGGTAGAAAGGATTATGATTTTGTGTGGTCGTTATGGTGTGTGCAGGGCTGTGAAAATGAGTCGAGTTGCATGGGAAATTAGGGTTTTGTTTGAGTACTTGTGTGGTGTATTGTTTGATGTGTCGAATAAGTAAAAAGGGGTGCAATTGTTCAGGTGGTTTTGTGTGCGTCGAAATGGTGGGTCGAGGGTAAGTATTTGGGTTAAAATGGGGTGTGTGTGTGGCGTTCAAAATAGGGTCTGTTGGTGGTTTTGTTCTTGCAAGAAATGCGAATGGTGTGATGTGTTGTAGGTCGTATGGGCTAGAAAGTAGACGTGGGATGTATGCGTTTTAATGTCAAGAAAACATGGGTCAAAATGGGTGAATGTGTTGGGTTGACAAAGGAGTAACTTGGTGGGTTTTTGGTCACGTTAAATATGGGTAAGATCACAAAAAGGGTTTTATCGAATTGTTGTATATCGAGTTATGGTTTTAGTAAATGGGTTAGGGTTTATTTGCATAGTAATTAATGAGGTGCTTAAAAGAAACAAATATGAGAATTTCCATATAATTAGGTAATTTGCATATTAGGCCCTAAACTATTATAAGTTGTCATATTAAACCCTAAATTATAATGTTGGTCATATTAAGTCTTTAAGTTTATTTAATTGTCATTTATAATCTTAAAGTTATTAAATCGGAAAACTTACTAATTATAGAAAGTTACTAAATATGGCAAGTTACTAAAAATAGAAAGTTACTAAAAGACGGAAGTTACTAAAAATAGAAAGATTCTAAAAATAGAAAGATTCTAAAAATGGAAAGGAAACTTAAATGGGAAGTCTAAATAAATATAAGCAGTAAACTTGTAAAATGAGCTTATTAGTAATATGTGATCATTAATTTGTATAGGTTCGGTGAAGAAGAAGTGATTCCCTGTTTCGGTGTACTTTCCTATTTTGATGGTTTACTTTGCATAAGGTACAAATATTCTACCCTTTCTTAGTAAGGGTGTCTTTTCTCATGACTTTCTGATCCTTGACTTTGATTCGTTTACTTTTCTATGATCCCATTGATATTAGCCTTTGCTATGATTCCCTTGATATGATCCATTTGCTATGATATTCATTGTTATGATATAATTCAGTTCTGTTTGATACATTCTGTTTGGATATGATATGATGACCTGATATGATATGATGTGGTTTGTTATGTTCTGTTGCCCGAGCTAACTAGCCATGGAGGTACCATGGCCATGTCATTAAGGCACCAATGGCATGACACTTTCTGTGGAGGTGTGATTGATCCACGGCGTCCCCATTTGTTACGATATGATATGATATGAGATCTCTTGGCCATTTTGATATATGTGTATACTTTTCTAGTACATGGTACATATATGATTTGTTTTGTGGGGGGGGGGGGGCGTATGGATGCATCCTAGGTATATGTTTGGTGTGATTGCTGTGTTTATGATGTGACTTAGTGATTGGTTTGTGCGTGCCGTGCACCCCTCTCACTTCTGGTACTTGAGAGGTCTCCCCTCCTTGTACATTATGTTAGCTTTAAAGTTTTGTCATATGTGGGAATTGCAATAGCATTTAAAGTACAAGGACTAGTTTAGTCATATTGCTAAGTTAGAACTTGTATTCATGTAATAAATGCCCTTCTATGTCATCACTAGGAGGGTTGGGGATTCATTGTAACACATGAGGTGTGTGTGTTTTCTAGACTCTCTCTCTAGAAAACATACACACCTCGACACCTAATCAATAAAGTTCTATAATGTTTAATCTTTAGATCGTGTTTCCCCCACCTCCCAAACGTAAATCTTGGTCTCTACAATTTCAAAATGTACGGGCTGATCTCTTATGGGAAAAAATAACTGGGATGCATTTGGTGAGATGAAGATGTTGATAATGTATTCCCCCGAAGGGACTTCAGATACATGGCAATCATAAGAGAGGTTGTCAGTTTGGGGGAGAGCACTAATTAGGGGAGTGCACGGGGAGAGCACTCAGGGCACTCTAAATTAAACCCTAATTAGATTTGCTCACATGGTTCGTCTGCAAGTAAAAAAATGAAAGCTGAGAAGATTCTGTAAGCTGAACGAAGTAATGACGTTTGAAGATTATTCTCTGTGCTTATGGTTTATATTTTACTTGTAGGGAACATTGTAAGCAATTCCCATATGACTTCACTTTGGGGAGAGATTGTTAGCTTTAAAGTTTTGTCATATGTGGGAATTGCAATAGCATTTAAAGTACAAGGACTAGTTTAGTCATATTGCTAAGTTAGAACTTGTATTCATGTAATAAATACCCTCCTATGTCATCACTAGGAGGGTTGGGGATTCATTGTAACACATGAGGTGTGTGTGTTTTCTAGACTCTCTCTCTAGAAAACATACACACCTCGACACCTAATCAATAAAGTTCTATAATGTTTAATCTTTAGATCGTATTTCCCCCACCTCACAAACGTGAATCTTGGTCTCTACACATTATGATTTGTTGAATGATGTGATTATGTGGTCTATTCGAGTGGCTCGTTTAGACAGGCTCGTGGCTATCTGTTAGGTATCTTTGGTCCGTTCGAGTGGCTCGTTTGGACGCGTTCGTTGCCGTTATTATTGGACTCTTAGAGCTATTCTGACTCATGATATTTATGCATTTGATCCATTTGATTTATATTCGTTTGCTTATGCTTATTATCTTTTCTGCTTTGTATATATATCTGTTCACTGGGCTTTTTAAGCTCAGCCACGTTTTCTTTTCCATGCGGTAGGTAATAAGCGGGATGCGGGGCAAGAGTGATGTGAGTAGGAGTAGAAGACCTACCTTATTTAGAATCCCCATTGTCTTGGATATGTTTTGGACTTATGTTGGATATTTCATTTCATTTCATTTCAGTTGGATATTGTTTAGACTTTTGGGAGCTTGTAATTTGTAAGTCATGATGTTCTTGACTTTACTTTATTAATGAAGTCTTCCACTTGCGTTGTTTTGTATGTTCTGATAGACACCATAATGTGGCATCTTAACCAAGGGCGGGTTGGGGTGTTACAATTATGGTATTAGAGCCCTGACTGCAACTTATAGCTCATAAGTTATGGCCTGTGAAATCTGGACCCTTAGGTTTTGCCCTGTAGGACTTAGGTTTTGACCGGTGAGGATTGGGTAGACATTAGGTTTCGCTTTGACACGATCCTTCCTTCATACTTTGCTTCTTAACTTCGTTTTTTCATCGCTAATTCATTTATGACCTTTCAGATGGTGAACACTCGTTATAACGAAGTTCTCAGTAACAACCCTGCATTTGCAGCCGCAGTTCAGCGGACTGTAGAAGCACTGATTCCGGGCCTTACCGAACGGATCACGACTGAGATCCGTCAGAATACGGCCAGTGGTAGTAGAAGTCGGGGTTCTGGTGCTGGTGCTCCACCAGTGACCATTCATACGTGGCTGGAGAGATTTTGCAAACAAAAGCCTCGTTCTTTCAGTTCTGCAAATGCTCCTGTGGATGCAGAAAATTGGATTGCTCACATGGAAAAGATATTCGAGGTATTGGGCTGTGACGATGAGTATAAAGCTAGGTTGGCTAGCTATAAGTTTGAGGAAGATGCCCTTAGCTGGTGGAAAGCTTATAAACATGCCAAAGGGGGAGATGAATTTGTGGCTGCTCTGTCATGGAATGATTTCCATGACACTTTCTATCTTCAGTATTTTCCGAGATCAGAGAAAGAGAAGTTTGAGAGGGAGTACGATTCTATTTACCAGTTTAAGAGGGAGACGAGCACAGAGTTCATGAAGAGGTTTCTTCGGTTGGCAGGATTCTTGGGAGCCAAGACGGGAACCCAGGAGGAGCAGGCAAATAAGTTCAAGTGGGCGCTGCGGAACGATCTTCTAGATGGGATAGTGAATATCTAGTTTGAAGATGTAGCACATGTGGCTAATGCGGTTCAAAACATTAAGATCATACAGGAGAGGGCTAAGCAAAGTGTCAAGAGGAATCGTGACGGGGATCATGTGCGACTAGTTCAGGGAAGCAATCAGTGGGATAAGGATTCGTGGGGTGATGATCAGCGGCGTTATGATAGACGGGGATATGATAGGCAGGTCTACAACAACCAGAGGTCGGGACATGATCAGCATTATTGGGATCAGCAGCACCGTGGTTATCAAGAGCATCATTCTTCAGGTTCATCTAGTCAGAGGGGTGGTACGGATCGGTCTTCGGCTACTGCTTGTGATTCTTGTGGAAAGTCTCACCCTGGAAGGACTTGTCATAGGGCTACGGGTGCATGTTTAACTTGTGGATTGACTAGGCATATGGCTAGAGAATGTCCCAAGTTTGGTGGTAACAATGACAACAATAAAAGTGCCAAGGACAACAAACCAGCTCAGTGAATAGATCACTTTCGCAATTAGCTATTTCTCTACTCCATTTCCGTTTGTCTGAATATTTTGATAACCACTTCTCTTTTTCGTTGGTTGCTTTGTTGAGTTGTTGTACGGATATTTTGAGTCTCATTTAGTATTTTCCTTCCATGTTGATTTTTGGGATATTGGTTTGATTTGTTCGTTTTGAGGATTCTTATGAACATGATGTGTTTGACGCAATCGATGGAGTACTTCACTTCTGCTAAATATACGAATATTTCCTCTACCTTACTAGATTTTTCTCTATCCGTTTTGTTCCATTACTTTATGATAAGATCTGATCTGCTAATTTATTTCGTTGGAAATGTTTGATTTCGAAACCACCTGTGAGTGAGGCTGATTTGATCTGGTACTAATAGGTTGCTTAGTTACAACTTAAGATTGAATATAACTTGGACTTAGCTATCCGCATTTCCTTTCGTTATTCGGTACGTATTCGTTTGACGTTCCTACTTCAAATTTCGAGGACGGAATTTTTCTTTTAGAGGGGAAGAATTATAATAACCTAAAACGTGTTTCTAAAAAACGTGGTGAATTTGAACTTGAACCCGATTATAATCTAAGTAGCTATGAACTATATCATATGGATTACAAAGTATAAATTCCCATAAACTAAGTCTTATAAAATCGCCATACAGGATGACACAAGTATACATCACACGATCCAAATGTCCCAAAATGATTAAAACTTTTGTACACAACATATGGCATAGAAAAGTCTAGAAGGGATTTTGATTTTGAAATGATAAACTTGGTCTTCTTACTCTTCCCCCCAAGCTCGGCTTTCTTCCCCTATAATCTCCCTCCTCCCCTTCATTTTTCTCCAACCGATTTTACTCATTCAATAAACACATAAAACCCTAAAACAACTAGGTGACGACAGTAGTTTATTCTCACTTCATTCGAGCAAAAAGGTGTTTCAAAGGAGTTGTCAAGAGGGTGTTTTGATCGGGGGAAAACTAGGTTTGAAGAATGTTTGAGCTTGTTCGAATAGGGTGCATTTGGTTCGGCCTCGAGGTTCTCTTTGTTCTTGTTCTATTCTTGTAAATTGACCTAAGGTATCTCTTCTAATCGTCCTTCTGATTTATTAATCAAGTATAAGCTAAAGATACGTGTAAAACATTGGAATATAATCTAAAAGAATGGTGGAATCGTTAAATGAAGCATGATCACAAAGGGTAGCTCATGAAATGATAAATATATAGGTCGGTATATAAGGTCATAATCTGCTATTCGATTCAACATAAATATAAGCGATGAACCTGATTTTAAACATGTATTTGATCAATAAATATCTCCTAAAATCTGGATGAGATTCGTATAAAATGATGTGTTTATAAACATGTCGATATATAGTTAATTATGGCTACTCGAATCAGGTTTGTTGCATGGAATTTGGATCTATATTGTGCATGAGATAATGAACCAGAATGTATATATAAGAAGGCTTATAACCTGGTAATTGGAACATGTAATATCATGAGGATATGTCGATTTAAAAGAGTGTATATTATGAGTATTGTGTGGCGTAAAACCTAGATAATGTTAGGAATATAAATATTCATATGAAAGACTCGGTCACCCCGAGTATCTATATAGCATTTATGTAGCTTGTAGGAGTATTAGTATTATTAGTATTAGTTTAGTTATATTAGTATTTGTGGAGTTGGGTCGGGTCTTTACCCACTGTCAGCTCACTCCACAGCCCACACGGGGCAAATAGGATAGTAGTATAAATACCCCTTCCCATGTGTGGGAAGGGTTAAACCTTCATTCTAATCTAACCTTCTACATTTTCTCTCACAAGGTTCCCTCTCTACTCTTCCTCTCTCTAACTCTAACCATGAATTTGTTCTTCCATAATCCAAGACCTCCCGAATCCCACATAATCAACACATGTATCGATCCTACAATTGGCATCAAAGCCAGGTTTTTAATTTGTTATTTTGTGTGGATTCGAATATTGTGTTACTGATGCTATTTTCACCATTTTTTTTGGATCTGAAATTTTTTCTTATCTTTTGTTAGTACTTGTTGATTTTATTGTGGTTCGAATGTTGTTATAAGCTGGTTTACCATATGTTTTTGTACTGGTCAATTTTTTATCATATGTAAAAAGTGGTATAACAGTTTTTACACAATATCTTTTGTATCCTTATGGTCAAACAATCCCAAACATTCATTAACAGTTTCAAAATCTGTTTCGTGTGGTCTTCTTTGTCCAAATTAATAGTTTTATGAATACTTAATATTGTGGTTTTTTCTACCATCTCCATGAAAAAAGCGGTCTGAAAGTACGAAAACCCAGATCCGGTTTGAACATGTGTTCTTGGTTGCGATTTGGTGGTATTCTTGGTTGTGATTTGGTATTGTTCTTGACTGCGACTTGGGTTTTTCTTTGTTTCGGTTTATGTTAAAGTGGGTAAGTAAAAGTTGCGGTTTGCCATGAATTCTAGACTGCGATTTGGTGTATTACCTGAAAAGGAAAAAGCCAAAATTGGGGTGAAGGTGACGTTTTGTCTACTTCCGTGTGCGGTTTGTCTGGATGTGACTGCGATTTGACCTTGTTACGTTTTGAAGTCCTGCGATTTGAGTCAATTACGTTTTGATCTGGTTGCGTTTTGTGTGGGGTTGCGTTTTGATCAGGGTTGCGACTTGGTGTCGCGTTTTGATCAAAACGTGTAACTGATTTTAGCTTAAGAGAAAAAGAATGAAGATGAAAATGACTTTTGACCACAAACCATATACCATATACCAGTTGACTTCAGTTCAAAATACATCATCAGTCCAAAAAGTTAAATCAAATTCCAAACCTCAGAACTGAAAAGATGATATTCGACTGTTTTTTTTAGAAACCTCAGCCAAGAACCCATATCAAACAACCAATCCTACACCAAACCCTTCACCATCTCAAACTCAACAAGATTCGAACATAGGTCCACAACAACAAACCCACACCATCAAACCCATACTCTTTCCTCTACCAAGACTCGAGCGCTAAACATAGTAACAAGTTCTCAGATTTAGTCTTTCGTATTACTCAAGCATATGAGACTTTTATAAAGTCTATCAAACGAAAGAGAACAAGTCATCATCGATCAATTTTGTGAAACTCAGCTTCACTTCATTTACGAAATTACAAAGTTAAGAAATATAACAATAACGTTATTTTCTTACTCTTATTCGTTCAAGACTCAGACTTTAATGGAAAATCATTATCGTATCTCAGAATTAATTCGTGTTCTACAATGATACATCGGACCATTGAAGGTCAAACACACGAAAACAATCATCACTGATTCTGTTTGAAGATTCATACCTCATGATTAATATCCGAAACTCAATAAGAAAAGATGTATAACAAGATTGTTACCATCATTTTCTTGTCTCGGTCGAAGATACTCAAACAACAACAGTAAACATTAAACCTACCTGAGATGGAGCTTGATGCCTTCAAGATACGAGATTGAGATAGGGTCTTTGATCGGTTTGTAATGATGCAGGGATGAGAGATGACTGGGTTTAGATGATTAAAGAGTCAAATGTAGTTGGAGGAGTATTATTTTGGTGATGAGCGGTTATGTGAGGAGAGATGAAAAGGGGCGGATTAATAAGGGATTAGGGTTAGACTTATGTGTTAAGTGGGATTGTCAACATAGCCACCTGCCACTTCAAATCCATTTCTTCCACATCATCTGGATGAATTTGTTCCAAATCCTCATTCATCAGTTGAGGACTATTGGGTTGACTAGCCAGGAAAGCATAAATCATAGCATCACTCAAGTTGTCAACATTTGTTGAGGTAGCAGTAGTAACTTGAGTGCTAGCAATAGTAACTCCATGAGCATTAGTAACTGCTTCATTGGTACTGCTAGAGTTGTTTGAGGAGGACACAAAAGCCATGTTTTGTGAACTTGTACTTGAGCTAGTCACTTTGACTTCTAGTTCATAAACTTTGAGATTTTTGTAAAGATCATCCATGCTCATTGTGTCTAAATCACGTTTGTTTCTCCACACAACAACATGTGTGTTCCACCCTGGTGACAAGCTTCTTAGGAACTTCTTATTGATATCTTCTTGGGATAGTGTTTCACCTAAAAGCTCCAATTGACTAACAAGCTTTTGAAGCCTGTCAAAGGTCTGATCAAGCATCTTAGTGCTTGGAGCAGAAAAGTTCTCATACTGTTGCTTCAAGAGGTTCTTCTTGGTCTTCTTAGTTGCAACATTCCCTCCAAATCTCTTCTTAATGGCTTCCAACAATGACTTAGCATCCTTGATAGGATTAAAAGTCATCAGATGTTCATTAGGAATGTCCATCATGAGAGTACTTCTTGCCTTTACCTCCAATCTTCTTTGTGCCTTGTCTTCAACAATTTTGATTGGCAAAATAGTCACAACACCAGCATCAGATGTTGACGTTTTTGGTAAAGTATTACCTTGCTCTATAACTCCCTTAAAGAATAGTCAATCATCTGAATATACTTCACAATTCTCATTCGCCAGATCTCATACTCACCAGGATCGAGCATTGGTACCTTAGATGCAGTAACCATGTGTGTAGACTCTGAATCCATGTCTCCAAATAAGATCTTGTATTAAAACAGGTTCTTCTTGATCACAGGTTCTAGATCACAAGCTCTGATACCACTTATTGATCCTAGTTATGTACTTGATCGAATTCCCTTAGCTTCTAAAGGTTAAGTTATGCTAGATAAACTAACAAAACTAGAATAAAAACTGTGTTGAATTTACTAAAGTTTATGTGGAATCTAAACTCTAGTATTAAGAAGAATTCTTTTGATGTAACAGTAAACACAAGAACTGTTTGAAAATCAAACAAACAACTTCAATATTATTAATAATACGAATATTCAATAGTATTAGGGTTTACAACCTTGAAGTTAATCAACTTTCTAATAACACGTATCTATCTTAATGCCCTAGGACCTCCTTTTATAGACTAAGGAGTCATAGTCGGCTTACAATAACTTTCTATACAAGATAAATCTTTTCTATATCTTTTCTATATTTATCTAACCGACTATACAATGTATATCTCATTAACAACAATAACTATGACACAATATAGTCTAACAGTCTTAACTCTTGTTCTAGTAGCATTAATCCTTCAGCAGTAGTAATCTTGAACTAGTAGCATTGACTTTTCAACAGTTGTAACTTAGTACTAGCAAAACTAAGTTTGTACTAGCAGCATTAAGTTTGTACTAGCAGCATTAACCACTTAGTGGCTTTCGCTTGGTTCAATTGTTGAGGAATGCAAAGGGAATGCAAAGCAATGCATTCCCTTTCCCCCCAAATTGTTGGGTAATGCCCCATTACCCACTACTGGGTAATGGGCCATTGCATTCCCCTACACCAAGCATCATCAATCATTATATTCCCATTCCCCACCCCCCCTATCCCCCCAACCAAGCAGCTTTAACCATTAGTGTTTTTCCCTTGAAGTTCTCAGCAGTTGTAACATACACTAACAGTCTTAATATTACACCAGCAGCATTAAACACTTAGAAGATTTTCCATTTCAGTCCAAGAGCATTCTTAATCATATGAGCAGCAGCAACTTCAAGAAGCTTTAATTCCCAACAATTAGAGCACCAATTAAGAAATTGAATTTGCAAATTATTTTTAGTGTTCTAGGAATAATCAAGAAATCATGTGGAGATGTTTTGGAATGATGTAGGGATGAATTGAGGATGTAGAAATCGACATAAGAGTTCAAATGAAAGATGGGAGTAGAGTAGAATTGATAGGAATTTATCGAGAAGTCGTCGAAAGGCCTTTGCCTTTTGCAGAACACCCAACCAAATCGGATGCGAGGGCATGCCGATCGGTTAGGCTGGGTTCTAAGTTCCAGCCGATCGGCTGTAGGGTATGCCGATCGGTTGACACTTTTTGTTAAGGAAAAATGCAAATTTCAAAGTTGAACCTAGGGACTTCTGTAGTGTGTAGCATTGGTTCTAATACTCTTATACTAACATATATTTGTGTTTTCTATAAAGAAATGTTGTAGGTTCTTCAAGTTCGACACCAATTCCAAGAAACCCGATCATAGACAAATATTGTCAAAGGAATTCAAGTAAGAAAGTCACCTATGATTTGCAGCCGGTGACTAATGAGTATAGGGAACCCCTTTCCATGTTACAAGTTAGGAAAATTGCTATTCCGAGATTGATTAATTGGTATGTGTTTACTAATTATGAGTGTGAGAATCAGTTGAGGGACATGATGAGGATGTCCTATGTTTATGATGATGGGGATACTTTTTAAGATTTGTCTTGGGAGAGAGCTTATATCATTCATGAAAATGTCTATCAAGAGTGGTGTTGGGAATTCTTCTTAACTATGTATTTTGAAAGGAAAGTGAACGTGAACAACATCATGAAGGAAGTTTGTGTTTGGTTTAGGTTGTGTGGAAGAGAGCATGCGTATACTTTGTCGGGTTTTGAAGTAGCTCTTGGTTTGTATAAACCACATGAGATTGAGCATAGGTTATTCTAGGTCCATTTCCTTATACTAGAAAGGTTTCATAGAGATTATGATGGTATTCCAGTTTATTGAAATCGAGTTGGCGATCTAGGGTGTACTAGTGGAAACTCATCAACCTTGAGGAACCCTTGGATGAAGATTTTGCACAAATTGATAGTGTGAGGGACTTTGCACAGGAAAGTAGTAGAGATAAGTGTAATCAACCCGACTTGTGGGTGATGAAATTGCTGGAGGAGACTAAGAATGGCAATGTGGCTTGGATCATGGCTGAGTATCTTTCTAGGAGAGCCCCGGGGATCAACGACAATAGTGACATTTGTGGATGTCACTATGTGACGAGGTTGGCAAAGAATTTGGGTTATTATTTTGATGATGATGAGTTAGATATGTGTTCTGATCCGGAGTTGAGTGAGACTTGGGATGATAAAGGTTTTGGAAAAGCGTTAGATAGGAAGAACAGGACATTGGGAGCTTGGACGGAGCCGAAAATGGCCGCACCACCACCACCATCGATGGGAAATGTGTATGGAAGTACGCCAAGTAGCTTTGATTCGGGGTGGGGTGATTGGAACCGTGAGTTGAACGATATTGAGCGTAGGGATGTTTGGAGAGACTCAATGTTGATGAGATACAATTATGTGAATGATTATTCGATGCCAATTCTCCAACATTTGGCACAAGATGCCCAATATGAGATGCCTCCCTACAACCTACTGAATGTTCCACCATATCCTTTCCCGTATGATCCTTATCCTGGTTCGTATCCTTACCCGTATCCTGGGTATGCACCTTTTCCCGAACCAGCACCAATGTATGGTGGAGTTCCTGAGGTTGGAGGTTCAAGTTACGATGTGGGTGGATCATCATCTGGAGCTAGGCAGAAGAAGAAGATGAGAGTTTTTATAGTTTTCGATGAGGATGAAAACTACGAGACCGAAGGTAACGAGGAGACAGAAGACATGGACGATGATGAGTGATCATCATGATTTGATTTGTTTTCAAAAACAATTTTGTTTGTGGAATTATTTCTATCTCTACTTTCTTAACTCTTTTCTTTAGGATTAATAACGTACTTTAACTTTGGTTTGTTTTTAATTTACTTTGGTTTGCTTTAGTAGTGTTTGTTTGTTTTGTTTGTTTCGTATATTTTTTCAGTTTTTGAAGGGTTGATATGCAGGAAGCTTATTGTTGGTCAATACTTGGAGTTGGAGAACTTATTTGCTTATTTGTGATCAAATATGCATATTGCGTATTTACCCCGATAGTATCTTTTTATCTAAAAATTTTCCATTTCCTTTACTTTGAAGTTCATTTTTATTACATTGAGGAGAATGCAAAACTTAGGTGTGGGGGAGGGAAGAAAATAGGAAAAGTGGTATAGTTTATAAATTTTTAAATTTTTAATTTTTACGTTAAATTTTAGATTCGAGTAACTAGAATTCGTTCGCCCTTGATTATCTAGTCTTTTTCATACGTATGTTATAATTATAATAAAAACAACTAGATTATTTCAATGGTAAAATGAGGCTATTTGAAAATTTTTGGAACTTAATCAAATTATGAGAGCAAAATTCATTTTGGATTCGATAACAATTACTAATGCATGTTATAGCCTTTTTCACCTTAAATTGTGAGGATTTAAGCCTTTTTGTATAATGCATACATCTTTTATGCTATATATTTTGCTATGAGTGTGCCGGTGATTATGTTGATTCTAGAACTTGTACTCATTATGCATTAAAGATGAAGATGGTGAAGAAGTTGATGTTAATTTATAAAGATCAATCATTGGCTCATTGATGTATCTTACAGCTTCAAGACCTGACATTATGTTCGCAGTGTGTGCCCGTGCAAGGTATCAATTGACACCAAAATTTTCACATCTTGATGCTGTGAAAAGAATTTTTAGATATTTGAAAGGTCAACCCAAATTGGGCCTTTGGTATCTAAAAGATTCACCTTTTGACTTGGTTGCAAACACTGATAGTGACTATACTGGAGTTACCTTGGATAGAAAATCAACAACAGGAGGTTGTCTGTTTTTTGGATGTAGGTTGATTTCATGGCAGGGCAAGAAACAAACTATGGTTGCAAATTCCACAACAGAAGCTGAGTATGTGGCTGCTACAAGTTGTTGTGGACAAGTGCTCGGGATTCAGAACCAATTGCTGTATTGTGGGTACAATTTTAAGCATACTAAAATATACATTGATAATAGCAGTACTATGTGCATTATTAGAAATCCTGTTTATCACTCAAAAACAAAACATATTGATATAAGACAACATTTTATAAGAGATTGTTATGAAAAGAAGTTAATTCAAATTGTTCAAATCCATATTGATAATAATGTTGCAGATTTTCTCATAAAAGCTTTTGATGTGGGTAGATTTCAATTTTTGGTTGTCAGTATTGGAATGATAAATCATTGAAAATTCTTATCTCTTTGTGTTTTTGTAAAGTTTTGAAAGGATTAGTATTGTTATTAGGTCAATAAATTATTTATGCTGCTAAGTATACTTAGTGTTGCTAGTCTACTTAAAACTGTTGTGTTAATACTGCTAGTTATATTTAGAACTACTAGTCATACTTAGAACTGCTAGTTAATGCTGCTAGTTTTTCTGAACAACTGTTGAGTATAATTAGATGATGTAAAGTGTTATTGCTTGTGTTTTTCTTGGTTTTGGACTAACATTTGCAGGTTAAGCAAGCAATATGATTGGTTTTCATGGTGTGTGAGAAGCAAAGTGGTGATTTCTTTGCTGTGGTACTTCTGATTAATGATAGAATGGATTTGGGAATGTCTTGAAAAAGGTTTACACCTGAGTTAGGAAGTTTTTTAAAGTCTTTTCTTGAAATCATTCTATTTGAACATGAATTGATGGTCATAGTTAGTCAGATAGTAACTGAGCTAACTCACTCTATACCATTCTATCATTTGATCAAGTGTGCTAGTCTAAGGACATCTGTTATAGAGAATAGTGAGCAAAAGTGAATCTAATACATTTGTGTTAGAGACAACACCTGCCACGAGCTGGTAACCCTGTCAAGAAGGCTCTTTTAATGAGTCTATCTGATCACAGGCAGTATTTATACTGACATCATTGGTTCTCACATAACCAGAGGTTAAATGCAACAAAAAAATGATTAAGTGTCTTTCTTTACACTTAATCCCTTCAAAATATCTGAGTGCAGTATTGTTTTTAAAGATATTGGGAAAGTACTATTGAGAAAATTTCCTTTGGTTCAAAGTTAGTGCTGCTAAGCAAAAACTTAGTGCTACTAAGTCTAACTTTGTGCTGCTAGGTTTTAGAGTGTAGGGTATGGTTATGTAACTTTTCACTTAAGGGTATAAATCCCCAATTGATTCACATAATCAGTTTCACGCACACATAATTCACTCTCATCTAAACCCTAATTCAGTTTTTATCATCAAATCGAAAAACCCCCAAATCAAATCATCATGTCACACTTAACTTTTACTAAACCACATAATAATGTTGCATTTTTAGAAAAACCTAACGAGTCTGTAGATTTTACTGAAATCATTGATTTTCTTAATGCAAGCTATATACGTTTTGCTTTAACAGTAAAACCTACTATATATATTTCCAACATTATACAGTTTTGGTCGTCTACTAAGGTCGAAACTCCTAATGGGGAAGTACAAATTCATGCCCTTGTAGATGGGCAGAAGATACTCATTACTGAGGCATCTATTAGAAGAGATCTTCTTCTGGGAGATACTAATGGAATTGAGAATCTTCCAAATGCTACAATTTTTGAAAAACTTTCACTGATGAGATATGAAAGGAAAAATTATGCTTTAAAATTTTACAAATGAAACTTCTCTCATCAGTGGAAATTCTTAATCCATACTGTCTTAGTGTGTCATAGTCCAAAGTCCACTGGTTGGAATGAATTCAGTAGCAATATGGCATATGCTATAATTTGTTTGGCTGATAATGATAAAAGATTTAACTTTTTTAAATAGATTTTTGACAATATAGTTAAGAACTTGGATAGTTCTTCAAGCAAATATTTTATCTATCCAAGGTTTTTACAACTCTTTTTGGACAATCAGTTTGTTAAAAAGAAAAGTCATAAAAATGTTTATCCCACTCCCTCTCTTACTAAAAAGGTTTTCACTAACATGAGGATGGATGGAAAAGAATTTTCAGGCACAGTTACACCAATGTTTGCTACAATGTTGGAACTTGCTAGATAAACTTAGGGTGAAGGTTTAGCAATCCCAGCTGTTACCCATCACACACCCACACTTTTGGCATCATCATCATCACAACAACCTCAAAAGACATATAAACGTAGGACTCATTCATAGAACACTGAGCTACCTCAGGCTAGTGGTTCTACTCACAATTTTGCAGATGATCTTGTCATTGGTGTGGAAAATGACATGTTGGTAAGGGTTGCCACTACTGTGTCTAGCTTAGAAGCAGCACAGGCCAGTGGTACCATTAATAAGACCCAAACCAAGACAACTTCTAATGAGTCTGGTTCCCATGGAACTGATTTAGGTGAAGGACCAGTCAAATGGCTAATATGGGGGGTTCAGATGCTCAACCTAGGGTTGAGGCTGAGCTTAACACTTCCAGTGATCCACCTCTTGGGCTAGGTAACACAAGACGAAGTGGTGAGGATAGAATTGAACTATTTATTGAATTGATGGAAGCTTGTACCAAACTGTCTTCAAAAGTTCTTGATCTACAACAACTGACTGCTTCTCAAGGTGGTGAAATTAAAGCTTTGAAGAGAAGGGTTAGATTCTTAGAAGGTATCAAAAGGTCAAGAGCTCCAAAACTTAAAAGAGTACATAAGGTGGGTACAGCTCAAAGGATTAGTTCTTCTGAGGCTATCAGTTTGGGGGAGGATGCTCCCAAACTGGGGAGGAATGAATGATAAGCTTCAGGGGAGGCTAAGGATAATGAGGGTGCTGGATTTGGTGCAGAGAATGATAAAAATGAGTTTGTGGTTGCTGATACTCAGGGAAATGAAGTGGTGTTGGATAGTGTTGCTAAGGTGGATAGTGCTGCTGGTAAAGATGATAGTGTGGGTAGTAAGCAAATTAGTGCTGCTAGTGCAAAAGTTTCTACCGCTACACCAGAAGTTACTACTGCTGATAAAGAAATGGTTTCTACTGTTGAACAACAAGTTCCTACTACTGAGATTATGGATGATGAAAGTATTTTGGCTCATGCAATGATAGAATTGAAGACATCCAAACCATCAGTCAAAGGTGTTGTTATAAGATAGTCATCTTCTACACCAAAAGCTACACAACCATCTCCACAAGACAAAGGAAAAGGCAAAGCTATACTTAGTGAAGAGCCTGTGGAGAAACTACTTTAAAAGACAAAACAAATGCAAGTTGATGCGGAGGTTGCAGAAAAATTAGCTGCAGAGTTTGGAGAGGAAAATAAGATTATTGAAGAACAAAGAAGAGTTGCAGCTGACAAAGAAGCTCAAAGACTAGCACTGATTAATGAATGGGATGATGAAAGAGCCCAATGTGATGCTGATAGGGAACTTGCTCAGAAACGTCAACATGGAGACCAAAAGAAAAAAATTTATGTTGCAGAAAGATTAAAGGCTAAAATGAATAAACCACCCACCGAAGCTCAAAGAAGAAAGTTTATGTGTGCTTATCTGAAGAACCTGAAGGGATGGAAGCTCAATGTTCCCCAATTTTGTCTATGCAGCAGAATTTAAACTGGGTGTTACTTGACTGTACAATAGTCATAATAATAGAAAAGGATCTCTAACTGAGTCGTTTAAAAAGACTTATCATTCGAATTATTGAAATATATCAGAGTTTACAAAGATAGGTCCCAGTTGGTTCCATGTTTAAAAAATACATCAATAATAAGTATTTGATGTTTATCGAATGATAAAATAGTTATAGCCTTCTTGATTGATTCCGTGCCAGCCTCTAACATCATGGACCTGAAATACATGCTTAAAACTGTAAACACAAAGGTTGAGTGAAATTCATAGAGTTTATTAAGTGGTTGAACACAATATGTTTGTAGTGTGAGTTATGATCTTACACTCATGGTTGGAAAACAAAACAGTTATTATTGCTCATAAATACAATTACCACATAGGGATAGTGCTTTCGTTGCTCTAGGTTACTAGCACCGAAGTCTTAAGTTTTCTAGTTTCTGTTTTCTAGTTTCTGCTTCGTTCACAATTGTACCTAGTCCGTTAGTTCGAGATCATACCAAGTCCATTAGATCGAAATTATACCAAGTCCAATAGATCATGATCATACCAAGTCCATTAGATCGTGATCATACCAAGTCCATTAGATCGTTATTGTACCAAGTCCGTTAATTCAACAAATAATTTATGATGTGCCATTATACCTAGTGTTAGCAAATATAGTGCGTCTTTCTGCCTTAACTGGGTAAACACTAACGGTTACTTTAATCCCAATAGATCTAACCATAGTATTCGTACTTACTACGCATAGTGCTCAATGGTCCATGATAAAGAAACTTTAAGTAGGGAAATAATGTTACTTAGCATAAATAAACATTTAGTTCAGATAAGACATACAATTTGCAAATAATCGTGATTGTCATAAAATAGTTGAGCATGTATCTCCCCCAAAGTGTTTATAAAACAAGTATAAAAACGGAGCAATGACTCACGGTAATCCATAAAAGTTAAGAGTACTTGTGAAAGTAAATGAAAATAGTTGAGCATGTATCTCCCCCAAAGAGTAACGTAATTTAAATGAGAAAAAGTGGGGCTATGGAACTCACGGTAATCCATAAAAGTTAAGAGTACTTGTGAAAGTAAATGAAAATAGTTGAGCATGTATCTCCCCCAAAGAGTAAAGTAATTTAAACGAGAAAAAGTGGGGCTATGGAACTCACGGTAATCCATGAAAGTTAAGAGTACTTGTGAAAGTGAATGAAAATAGTCGAGCATGTATCTCCCCCAAAGAGTAAAGTAATTTAAACGAGAAAAAGTGGGGCTATGGAACTCACGGTAATCCATAAAAGTTAAGAGTACTTGTGAAAGTAAATGAAAATAGTTGAGCATGTATCTCCCCCAAAGAGTAAAGTAATTTAAACGAGAAAAAGTGGGGCTATGGAACTCACCGTGAGTTGGATGATGTTTACGGATATAACAAAATTGCTGGATAAGCCAGGAAAACCTCTACGTGCAACCTACAATAGAACGTTGCGACTTAGGTTTGGAATAATGTCTAAGAAAACATAAATGAGCCAATATATGTCATTATATTGATCATGATATAGTACTTGGTAGTTTTGTTTATGTCGTTTTATAGAAACGGTTTATGAAACATTTTTAGTTTATAAATCTCGTACTACCGTTTGGGCCATCATAATTCAGAGGTCATGTAGTAAACGTTCGAGGAGCTAGGACACTTTAATTCGTAAATCCAGCAACTCGTCGATCCGTTTACCAACATGAAGCTCCCTGGTTTTTTAGTACTCGATTATGGAAAACATAAGTTTTGCTTGTTTAATTACGTGACATATAAGTTAAGTGGTTACATGGTTTGAAAAATAAGTTTGGTCATAATCCGCAAGTGAGTTTGGGTAAATCTAAATGTCTAATGAAAGTTATATGGTACTTGATTTAGTGTAAGTAACTTAAAGGGTTTTATTACTTCTAGTCGTTTTACATAAGTTACTATTCCGAAGGTAAAATAAACATAGGAAAGTTTATTTGAATGAATATTCTTATTTTATGAAGTTCGTTATGTTTAGTGAGTAATTAGTTTTAAAAATCACATGGTTCTTAATTACTTGACAAGTGAAAAACTAAACTTTTGACGCCGAAAAACTGTTTTACATTTTGAGGCAGAAAACTGCATTTGTTTGGTGTTTTCAGGCCGAGTTTACCGATAGTAGATGTAAAACATCGTTCCGGACAACTTTCGTGTTTTAACTTTTTGATGAATCAGAGCAGAAGTGCCTCTAAAATTTTCCAGATCTGGGCAGTGAGCTTGTTGGCAGTTTTTAGGTTCTAAGTTTTGCTAACTTCTTTTTATAATAACTTTTGACTCGTTTAATCATTTTGGGTGATTCAAATAGCTACGTTTTCCTTGTAAAATCCTCTTTAACAATAGGTAATTTCCCAAGGTCATGGGTATTTATTTTGGTCGTGTTTCATTGCATAAATTCACTAATTTTACTTATTTACTTACATAGGTTAACATATAAATGTAAGTTTGATTTCTAAGGATTTGTACATCATATGATCAATATAACTAGACATATATAGCATAGACTAAACATATTTAGGACATAACAAGCATGAAATCATAGAATGATGGTGGTGATTATGTGCTTACAACTTTTGGCCTAACAAAAGGGAAATCAAGAATCAAGAACTAGGACAAGGACTTAGAGCTCTTCTCTCTTGGATTTATTCACTACTCTTGTATGATCAAGGTTGTGCTAGGGCTTTTGCAAGACTTTGATAACTCCTTGGTGACTTGAGTGTATTTAAACTCGATAGAATCACCAAAGAAAGCAAAGGACTTGATGTGATGAACTTGGAGCTTGATACTTGAAGTTGGAAATCAAATGGAGAGTGTTTGTGTGTGTGAGGTTGTGAACGACCTAGAAAAGGCCAAGAGGAGGTTTATAGAGCCTTGTTTTAGTCAATGGAGGTGCTTAATACTTGACTTAGTCAAAGGAGGTGCAAGTGTAAGACTTATTGATATTTAGGAGGCTTAGTGAGGAAGTTTGGACACATGTTCTAATCCTAAGTGATCAAGGCTTCATCACAAGCCAACAAGGCTTGTGAATCCCCCCTATAGTCGGCCATATGGTGGATAGGGTGATTAGATGTTGGGAATTAAATGTTCAGAAGTTAGTACTGCTGAAGAATACACTAATAGTACAAACTGCTAGTGTAGGAATGAAGACTGCTGAGATATAACTAACAGTGCAAACTGCTAGGTTAGTACTGTTAGTATATCAGAAGGTACTGTTGGATAGTTGAACGTTTGTATTAAGGATAAGTATGGAAAGGATTTTGTGTATATCTTATTTAGTTAGAATTATACGGTGAATACTTATCTTGTAAAGGACTCCTTAAGTCTATAAAAAGGAATCCTAGGTTATACGATTACATATATCAGTCATAGAAGTTTGTTAGGGTTCAAGGTCTTTGTAACCCTAGTGATAGCTAAGACCACTCGTATTATTCAAGCAATAATATTGAATCATTTGGTGTTATTCTCATTGTGTTCATTGTTCATATATACATCACTGTTCCATTAAACAAACCATAATCCTTCTAAGTGTGGTTAAGTAGATTCCGCATACTTAACTGCATTCAATAAGTATCTCATACACGTTATAAAGGAGTAACATCCTAAGTGTATTATAATCCTCTTAAGTGGTATCAGAGACAGGTTGATACTATTGATTTAGAAGAAGTAATGGACATGGAGAATACCCAATCAAACATGGCTGCCAAATTACCAATGCTCAAGTAGAATGAATTCGACATGTGGAGGTTAAGAATAGAACAATACTTCCAAGTGCAAGACTATGCACTCTGGGAAATTATTGAAGAAGGAGACTCTTTCAAGCCTTCAACTTCTACAACAACAGTTGATGGTAAGGTAGAGACAATTGTGCAGACCGTTCCAGTTACTGCAGAAGAGAGGCTTCAGAAAAGGAATGACCTCAAGGCCAGAAGTTTGCTGATGATGACCATTCCAAATGATCAACTATTGAATTTCAGCAAGTTTAAGGATGCCAAGACCTTGTTTGAGGCAATCACTGCAATATATGGTGGGAATGAAGCTACCAAGAAGACACAGAAGACTCTCCTAAAGCAGAACTTTGAGAACTTCACTGCATCAGCAATGAGTCTTTGGATCACATGTTTAACAGGCTTCAAAAGATTGTTAGCCAACTTGCTGTTCTTGGTGTGGATATACCTCAAGAAGATCTGAACTCCAAGTTCTTGAGGAGTTTACCTGTAGAATAGGCTATGCATGTGCTGGTCTGGAAGAACAAGCCAGACATTGATACAATGAGCCTGATGGATCTATACAGCAACTTCAAGATTGTTAAGCAGGATGTGAAGAAGGCTGGAGGATCTAGTTCAAGCACTGGGAACATGGCCTTTGTGTCATCTCCTAGTAACTCAAGTCCAGTTGAAGAAGTAAAGGTTGCTGTGGGAGTTAGTACTACTAGCCCCAATGTTAGTACTGCTAGTTCATCATGCAGTACTATTGGTATTCTGGATGAGAAAACCTGTTGTGTCTTCCTGACAAGCCAGAATGATGGGTCAATGTTGACTCATGAAGACCTCTAGGAAATCAATGATGATGATTTAGAGGAAATGGACCTCAAATGGAAAATTTCTCTTCTTAGCATCAGGGCTAAGAAATTCTACCAAAGAACTGGAAAGAAGGTCACCATCAGCAGCAATGATACTGCTGGTTTTGACAAATCAAGGATAGAATGCTACAATTGCCACAAGATAGGGCACTTTTCAAGGGAATGCAGGAGGCCTAGGCAACAGCATGGCAAGGGCAAAGGTTATGGAAGCAAGACTAAGGCTGTCGAGATTACTAAGCCAACCTCAAAAGCTATGGTGGCTATTGATGGCTTAGGGTTTGATTGGAGTTTTATGGCAGAAGAAGAGGAAGCACCTACTGAGATGGCACTTATGGCCTTCTCTGATTCTGAGGTACAATCTGCTAAATGTTGTTCTAAATCTTACACTGCCCTTAAAGAATTAGAAACTTTAAGAAAACACTATGATGAACAACGGATTGAACTAAACAAAACAAATTATAATTTGTCAAATCATAAACGAGGTTTAGCTGTCCTAGAGGAGCAAATAGTGCATTATAAGAACAATAAGTCTAGTTTTACTGATGCTATAGCAGTTCTAAAAAGGGATTTATTCTTTAAAAATGATAAAATTAGTCTATTGAAAGCTGAGTTGGATAGAATTAAAAAGGCTAATGAAAACATTCAATTAAGTGTAGAAACCTTAGAATATGTCTCTAAAGGTGTAAACAAAATAATTGAATGTCAGTTAATCAACAAGGCTAAGTCTGGGTTGGGATACAAAACTGTTCCACCTCCTCACAGAGGAATTCCTGCACCCCCAGGGATAGACCTAGAACATACAGGTTTGCCTGAATTCCAACAACCAAAATTAGAATATGGTCTTAAGCCAAAGGAAAATGTAGTTGTTGATAAGCCTGTAGAGGTCAGTAAACCTTTTGAGAGTGCAAGTGACACTTCACTCACTGAGGACAAGGTTTCCACTGATAGGAATTCAGATGCTCCAACCATTGAGGATTGGACATCTGATGATGAGGAAGATTAGGTTGTGGCTAAACCTGATGTAGTTAAAGTAGAAGGAACCATTGTTCCTAAGGTGGTTGATAATAAAACTGTTAGGCCTAAAATAAATGTTAAACCAATTAGGAAGACTGTTAGGTACTGTGAAATGTACAGATCCACAAACAAGCCCAGAGGTAACCAGAGGAATTAGAACAACCTCAAGTCTCACTAACTAGGTGATGACTTTGTCCTATATAAGAAAGCTTGTTTCACTTGTGGTAGTTTTGACCATCTTGCAGCTTTTTGTAATAAAAGGGTAACTGGGTACTCAAACCATAGGGTGAACTTAGAAAGGCCACAAACTCACTCTAATGTTGCTAGAATGACACCCAGAGCACTTTTATTGAAGTCTGGCCCAAAACCAATTCATACTGCTAGACCAACAGTTAGTACTACCAGACCCTTTAAGACTGTTTACCCTAGACCAGCAGTTCAAAGTGCAAAGAAACTTTCAAATCTACACCAACAACTGCTAAAAGGCCCTTTCAAAAGAAATCAGTGGTACAAAAACAAATTTGGAAACCAAAGTCTATAACTACAAAGCCAGCAGTTAATACTGCTAGCCAAGCAGTTAATACTGGAAACTTTAAAAACACTGCTAGGGAAAAGAGGGAAAATGCTGTTAAGGTCTTAGCATGTTGGATTTGGAGGCCAATCCATTCCAATAGTGCATCAACTGTTTTGAAAACATTTAATTATATTGATGCACGAGGCAAACAAAAGTCAGTAATGGCTTGGGTACCCCAAGGAAACTAATTTCCTTATTTCATGTTCAGGGACATTCACAAGATGATAGTGAAGATCAAGGTTATGCAGATAGTGGGTGTTCCAGGCACATGACAGGCAACATGTCCTATCTTTCAGACATTCAACCATTGCATGGAGGATATGTTACCTTTGGGGGAGGAATATGAGGCAGAATTACTGGTAAAGGTACTCTTAAAATCGGTAAATTGGATTTTGAAGATGTGTACTTTGTTTAAGAGCTTAAGTATAACCTGTTTAGTGTCTCACAAATGTATGACAAAAAGAAGAAGGTTCTTTTTACTGACACTGAATGTCTTGTGCTTTCTCCAGACTTTAAGCTACTTGATGAAAGTCAGGTATTGCTTAAAGTTCCAAGAAAGGGCAACATGTACAGTGTTGATATGAAGAAGATTGTTCCTAAAGAGGCCCTTACTTGTCTTGTTGCAAATGCCACATTGGATGAGTCTATGTTATGGCATAGGAGACTTGGTCACATTAATTTTAAAACCATTAATAAAATTGTAAAGGATGATTTGGTAAGAGGCTTGCCTCAGAAAAGATTTAAAAATGACCAAACTTGTGTTGCCTGTCTTAAAGGCAAACAACACAAGGCTTCTTGTAAGCCTAAGATTTTTAACTCTATTGATCAACCTTTGTTTATGCTACATATGGACTTATTTGGCCCAACTTCTGTGAGTAGTATTAAGCATAAGAGGTTTTGTCTTGTAGTTACTGATGACTATAGCAGGTTTACATGGGTTTCTTTTTAGGTTCTAAGGATGAGACACCTAGCATTCTTAAAACTTTTATTACAGAGATAGAAAACCTAGTAGATAAGAAAGTAAAAGTCATTAGGTGTGACAATGGGACAGAATTCAAAACTAGACTTATGGATGCGTTTTGCAAAGAAAAAGGTATTAGAAGAGAGTTTAGTGTTGCTAGAACTCCTCAGCAGAATGGGGTTGCTGAGAGAAGAAATAGGACACTGATAGAAGCTGCTAGAACCATGTTAGCTGACTCTAAGTTGCCTATCACTTTTTGGGCTGAAGCAGTTAATACTGCTTGCTATGTGCAGAACAGGGTTTTGGTAGTTAAGCCTCACAACAAGACACCATATGAGCTTTTTAGAGGTAGAACTCCTGCATTAGGATTTCTAAGACCTTTTAGGTGTCATGTGACCATTCTGAATACCTTAGACCATCTCGGCAAATTTAATGATAAAGCAGATGAAGGATTCTTGGTTGGATATTCTCTCAATAGCAAAGCATTTAGAGTATACAACACAAGAACTAGGAAAGTTGAGGAAAAACTGCATATTGAATTTCTAGAAAATAAAACTAATGTTGCAGGTGAAGAACCAAAATGGATGTTTGATCTTGAGACTCTAACCCAATCAATGAATTATTTGCCAGTTGTTGCAGGAACCTTTTCTACTGATTTTGCAGGTTCAGAAGTTGATGATGCAACAAATGAAGCAGGCTTGAGTAAGGAGAAAGTTCAAGATCATGTACTGATGCCAATCTGGACAAGTGTGGATTCAACTTCAATGAATGGTGAACCTTCTACTGATGAAGCTAAAGAAGGGATTGAAGGTGAAAACAATGTAGATGGAACTGAGGAACAAGAGAATCAAGTTAACAGTACTAATGATGATTGTACTGCTGAGCCCCAACTTGATACTGCTAGGCCAAATGTTCAAACTGCTGGCTCATCAGAATCTAATGCAGCGGATTTCTTAGAAGATGAGGTGGATTTCAACAATATACCACCTACATATGCAGTTCTCACTAAACCACACATAAGAATTCACAAAGCTCACTCCCTGGAAAATGTGATTGGTGATACGCAATCTGGAGTGAAGACAAGGAAACAACCAATGACTTCATATCAACAAGGGTTTCTTAGTACTGTTTATGCAGCAAAGCAGCATGAAGATGCCAACTCTTGTATTTGTGTGTTTCCTCTCACAAGTTGAACCCAAAAATGTTCTCAAAGCCTTAGAAAATTCAAGCTGGGTAGAAGCAATGCAAGAAGAGCTTCTCCAATTCAAGATTCAAAAGGTTTGGGTACTGGTAGATTTACCCAAGGGTGTGAGGGTAATTGGCACCAAATGGGTTTTCAGGAACAAAAGGGATAAAGGGGCATTGTGTTCAGAAACAAGGCTATACTTGTAGCCCAAGGGTACACACAAGAGGAGGGTATAGACTATGAAGAAGTTTTTGCACCAGTAGCAAGAATTGAAGCCATTAGATTATTTTTGGCCTGTGCTTCTTTCATGGGCTTCACAGTTTATCAGATGGATGTTAAGAGTGCCTTCTTGTATGGTACTATTGAAGAGGAGGTTTATGTCTCTCAACCTCCAGGTTTTGTTGATCCAGAACATCCTGATAAGGTGTACAAGGTTGTAAAGGCTCTTTATGGACTAGATCAGGCACCAAGGGCATGGTATGAGACTTTGGTTCCTATTTGCTTGAGAATGGATTCCAAAGGGGCAAGATAGATCAGACTTTATTCATCAAGAAGCACAAGAAGGATATCTTGCTAGTTCAGGTTTATGTGGATGACATCATTTTTGGATCCACAAGGAAGGAAATGTGTGTTGACTTTGAGAAACTTATGCATGATAAGTTTCAGATGAGTTCCACGGGGGAACTTACTTTCTTTTTGGGTCTGCAAGTAAAGCAATCATATGAAGGCATATTTATCAGCCAGGATAAATATGTGGCGAAGATTCTAAGGAAATTTCAGTTTGCTGATTCAAAAGTGGCAAGCACACCAATTGATCATGGAACGTTTTGGTTAAATGTTCTTGAAGTTCAAACACTTGGGATATGAATCTTAGTAATGTGTTTGAGAGATATTTATGTATTGAATGTGTTTAGCATGCGGAATCTACTACAACACACTTTAAAAGAACACAAGGTGGTGAGTTTGAGTAAATGAGTGAATGCAATGAACAAATAACACAACTTAGGTTAATACAAAACGATTCAATATTATTGATGAAATAATACGGATGATCTAAGTATCACCGGGATTACAAAGTAATCTTGAATCTATGATTGTTGAAAGGATTTGTGATTCGAAGTAACTAAGTTACTTGAGAGATAGTTTGGTTCGTGGTTATTGTTGTATATGATGCATGCATGAAGAAGTGACTAAGATATCCTTTTATAAGATAAGGATATCTTATTACATGTTGTCAAGTAGATGAATATAATACTATACTTTGACTATATTGGCGCCTACAATTAAATACAACTACCCATGTACACTCTGATATATTCTTCTGTCACCACAGAAGACTATTCTACTTCTACATAACGTATAACAATGTACAAAGACTAATAATTCAACTAAATATCTATTACAAAATATCTAATCGACTTGACATAAGCTTGGCAGGCTCTTCATTAGCTAGCAGTACCTTCTACCCAGAAGGTACTGGTAGAACATCTTCGTACATAACAAAATCAACTAGCAGGCTCTTCATCGACTTGGCAGGCTCTTTGACTTTGATCATTTTATTCCCAACAATCCTCCCCTAAACTTGTTATTTCCATTAAAATACACAAGTTTCTGATGAATAAAATACATACCTTGAGGATTTGAGAACTCTTCCAAAAACCTTTACTTCCTATCCTTCCTTTTTCTTTCACATTGTTCAAATATGCTCCTTAGCAAACTTTGAACAATTTCTGAGTTTTCATCATCTTTGTCACACCTTAACCTCTTGGAGATCATAGTTGAGAGCACTTCATAACTAAGTGGATACTCTTTCTCAGCCAGCATAAAGAGTTCAATCCCACTTGATGTGTACAAATGATGAACACTGCAATGACTTAGGAATTCCCAGGTTGTAGATGGATCATAATATGGAAACTTCCAATAATCATCTTTGGGATCAGGATCAAACATCCTATTGAATTCAACCCATAATTCCTGTTCCTTAACATCATTGCTAGAATTTGTGGCTAGCCTAATCTGCACTAGATTCCACACTTCTTCCAAATCTGCTCTATCAGATGCTCTAACTAAATTTTCAAAATTCTTGAAGATAGCAGACTGTCCCCCAACCCTTGATACTTTCCATGACTTACCAAATCTATCATGGTGTATTTCCCAATCAATTATAGGGTGTCTAGACCTAATTGGATCAGCATGTATGATAGTAGGTAAAGTTATCAACATTTTACTTACTTGCTCTGTGTCCAATTTTGCTACTTCTTTCATCTGAGCATCTTCCTTCTTCTTTGAAGACCTTTCTTGTGTGTGTTCAGGAGGAGTGCAGTGGTTCTTCTTGTATGCTTCAATGTATAGATGCTGCAACTCTTCAAATGATTTTCTTTTGAGTTGATGATCCTTCCAATTTGCTGACCTTTTCAGATATAACTTGAAGAACTTCATCTGCTCTTTCTGATCATGTGGCAATTTAAACCCTTTCTCCTTATACTGCATGATCTGCTGAAATACATCATTTAAGGCTTCTTCTCTATACTTTTTGGTGATGAATTCTTCAAGCTTGGCTGTCTTTTCTTCTACACTGAGAGACTCATCATCCATATACACAGAGGCTTGACCTCTTACAATTGGATCAATAGAGATAATCCATTGTAGTTGTGCATCAAATATTTGTGCAGCTTGAGAATCAATAAGAGCTTGAGCAGCATCTTCAGCGTCTTTCTGCTCTTTCATTACTTCAAGCATTCTTGAAGCTTCAAGTGCTTTTAGCTCTTCTTCATGAACCCTCTTGGCCTCTTCTTCTCCTAAAGCCATCTGAATTTGCTGAGTTCTTTTCAACTTCTTAGACTTTGGCTCATCTTCAATCAGAATACCTTTGCCCTTATCCTTTGGAGGTGAATCTTGTGTTGGAGCAGAAGATTGCTCATCAGCAATTAAAACCCTCTTTCTCTTGTACACTCTCTCAGCAGACCCTTTATACCCCATAGCCAATAGCCTTTCTCTCCTAGCAGACTCTTCTTCTGGCCTAGCAGGCTCTTGCCCTGCTCCAACAGGCTCTTCATCATAAACTTGAGTTCCATCATGGAATTCAAATTGAGCCTGTTCCTCCTCTTCTTCCTCATCTTCAGACCTATCCTTCCTCCCCTTTTTGGAAAAGTGATCTATCCTATCAGCATCTGACTGTGAAGAACTAGATAAAACAACCTTTGCAGACTTTTTACCTTTTAACTTCTTCACTTCACCCTCCAATCTCTTAACCCTCTTGACCAATTTGATGTTGATCTGAGAAAACCTTTCATTTTGACTTTTAAGAGCATTCTCTAAGAACTTCACCTTGTCTTTCAACTCCTGCATTGTCTGAGGTGATTGGGTTTGTGATATATGATGTGGGGATGGTGGTGGTGTTGCTGATGGTACTGGAGATGGTGTTGGTGATTTTTGATGTGTTTGTGAAATGAAACCATGTGAAGAACTAGATGATGGTGTATCAGCAGATGGTGTGGGTTCTTCTGGATGTTGTGGTACCATTTCATCAAAAAGTGGAACTTCCTCTCCTCTAAAACCAATTCTCATATTTGAAAATACTTTGTGAGAAAGTTTTGGTGTTTCATAAACTGAGTCTGTGGGAAGCAACACATGTTGTAATTTTCCAATGATGCAACCAATAAATCTTGGATACATCAAAAACTTTGTTTTACTTTTCACATTGTTTATCAATCCTTCAAAAATATATTTAGAAAAGTTGTATTTTCTGTTTGTTGCTAAGCAAATGAGAGCAGAGGCCATGTTGCCACTAAATTGCTCCCAAGAGGTTTTCTTCTGGCTCAAACAGTGAAGGATTGTGTGAATCAAAAATCTCCATTGTGGAGTAAGATGCTTTTTCAGAAAAGTGAGTTTGTTGGACTCAGCATGATACCCCATTCTTGTTAAATTTTCAAAAATTTCAGTATCTGGTAACTGACTAATACCATCAGAATCATCCAAATGAAGATGTCTTCTTATGGATGACTCAGTAAGAGTCAAATGTTTACCATCCACTTTGGCTTTTATTCTTTGTTCCCCATTTTCAGAAGTTTTAATTTTAGCAGATTGCCAAAATTGCAAAATTTGATTTTCATAAATAGTGGGATTGACTAGCAAAGCAAACCTGATGTAGGAGTTGTTTAAAAAGTCCACTACTTGATGAAATGAGGCATTATCCTCTGACTTTTCCAAAAATGCTAACTGATTGTGACGTTGGACAAAATCTAGAACAACTGTGGAAGCCATAATGAAAATTTTGAATATGTTGGTGGGATTTGTTGGTAATACTAGTAGAAGATGAAAGGTGTATGTGAATTATGATAGTGACTGATGAAAGAAGATATGAGAGAATTACTTTTAACCGACAATAAGAAAGATTAAAATAAGTAAATGAAAAGGCGGTTAAAAAGATCTTTTATATGTAAAATATAATATAATATAATCATCAGTGAATTACATAACTACCCCAACGGCTAATTTTAACTACCAGGCCTAATGGCTAAAACTTTTTCTGACAGGCTCAACGGCTATTTAGCAGTACCTTTTTATACTAGCAGTACCAATTTTGAACTACCAGTACCTTTGAAAGTTTTATAAAAATCCCTTATAGTTTTTAGCAAACTACCAGCTATCAACGGATTTGAGTTGTCTTTACCAAAAGCCGTTTGCTTAAGGACTAGCTAACTATTTACAATTAAGTATGGTTAGTTAACAACCATATAGTTTTTGGTAAACTATCAACCATCAACGGATTTGATTTGTCTTTACCAAAAGCCGTTTGCTTAAGGACTAGCTAACTATTTACAATTAAGTATGGTTAGTTAACAACCATATAGTTTTTGGTAAACTATCAACCATCAACGGATTTGATTTGTCTTTACCAAAAGCCGTTTGCTTAAGGACTAGCCAACTCTTTAGTTTGTGAAAACTTGGTGAGATGAATACCAAAAGCCATGATGGCCCAAAAGATGGTGCAATTTCCTTGGATGGAGGAAATTTAAATCAGGCAATGATGCTGTGTATCTTGGATGATTGGCTCAACAAGTGAAATCATCTAATAGCATGCCTTTGAGTTGAAAACATTTCTTAGTTTGATCTAGATAGAACTTTCTCCTTGAGAAATGCTTCATCCCTTCTAGATATGTGATCTAACTCTCTCTTTTTCAACTCTTCATCATCTTATATGCTCTTGTCTTTTCTTTCTTCCATTCTGGGCTATTAATTCCTCCCCTGAGATTGTTATTTCTCCTGAAATGAATATAACTTTTGTTGCCCCTTTTGTTTGAAAGAACTCTTGTTTTGTTATCAACCTGAAATGTGTTAGTTGCAAACCAAAAGAACAAAGTGTAGAACACTTGATCTATATAATTGTAAACATTCAAGCATTTATATGAACAAAACATAGCAATTTTGTATCAGCAGGACCAATTATGAACTAACAGGACCTTTTGACTAACTAGCAGTACCATGTTTAAAATCCAATACCAGTTAATTTTTATGAACAAAAACACATGTTTTTCAAAGATTTATCATTCCAATACCTCCTACAAGATATTTGAATCTACCTAAATCAAAAGCTTTGGTGAGAAGGTCTGCATAATTCTTTTCAGAATCAATTTTAACTACTTGAATTAACCTCTTCTCATTGCAATCCCTTATGAAATGGTGTCTGATTTCAATATGTTTTGTTTTTGAGTGTTGAACTGGGTTTTTAATGATACAAATAGTACTGCTATTGTCAATATAAATAATGGTGTTAAGAAAATTGTACCCATAGTCAAGTAATTGATTTTGGATCCAAAGAACTTGCCCACAACAACTTGCACCAGCAACATATTCTGCTTCAGTTGTAGAATTGGCCACCATTGTTTGTTTCTTGCATTGCCAAGAGATTAGTCTGCAACCAAGAAATTGACATCCACCAGTTGTGGATTTTCTGTCTAGTGTTGCACCAGCATAGTCACTATCCGAATAAGCCATCAATTCAAAAGATGATTCCCTTGGATACCAAAGACCCAACCTAGGTTGACCCTTAAGATATCTAAAGATTCTTTTGACTGCTGTGAGATGAGAGATCTTGGGATGTATTTGAAACCTTGCACATACACATACTGAGAACATGATATCTGGTCTTGATGATGTAAGATACATCAAGGACCCAATCATAGATCTATAATTGTGTAAATCCATATCTTCTCCTTCAGCATCCTTGAGTAGCCCTTTGTCTGGATCCATTGGTGTACTTGCAACCTTAGAATCAGCAAAATTAAATTTCCTTAAGATCTCAGCTACATATTTATCTTGGCTGATAAATATGCCTTCTTTTGATTGTTTCACTTGGAGACCTAAAAAGAAAGTAAGTTCCCCCATGGAACTCATTTCAAACTTACTGTGCATAAGTTTTTCAAATTCTACACACAAGTCTTGGTTTGTTGATCCAAAGATTATGTCATCAACATAAATCTGTACTAACAAGATGTCTTTCTTTGTCCTTTTGATGAACAAAGTTGGATCAATCCTGCCTCTTTGGAATCCACTTTCTAGTAGAAAACAAGCCAATGTTTCATACCATGCCCTTGGAGCTTGGTGTAGACCATACAAAGCCTTGGTAACTTTGTAAACTTTATCTGGATACTCAGCATCAATGAAGCCTGGAGGTTGAGATACATAAACTGGTTCTTCAATTTCACCATACAAAAATGCACTCTTAACATCCATTTGATAGACAGTGAAGCCTATGAATGAAGCATAGGCTAAGAAAAGCCTAATTGCTTCAAGTCTTGCAACTGGAGCAAACACTTCTTCATAATCTACCCCTTCCTCTTGAGTATATCCTTGTGCTACCAATCTAGCCTTGTTTCTGATCACAATACCCCTTTCATCTTTCTTGTTTCTGAACACCCATTTGGTTCCAATTGCCCTATGACCTCTTGGCAAATCAACCAATATCCAAACCTTCTGAATCTTGAATTGGAGAAGCTCTTCTTGCATAGCTTCCACCCAACTTGCATCATCTAAAGCTTTGTTTATGTTTTTGGGTTCAGCCTGAGATAGAAAACATGAAAACAGGCATATATTGGAATTATCATTATTCTTTTCTTCATACATAGAGGAGATTAACCCTTCTTCATTTGAGGATAAGACTTGAGATAAACCAACTTGAGATCTTGTTCTAACACCAGAAGTCATGCTACCAATCACATCATCAGTTGAGTGATCTTTGAGAATTCTAGTGTTTGGTGTTTTAGGAACTTCATATGTAGTTGGAAGATTGCTAATCCCAACTTCTTCTTGAAAAGAATCATCTATTTGAACATTCAATGGCTCAGCAGTACCAATATTTGTACTAGCAGGACCATCTGAAGAACTGGCAGTACCATTGTCATTAGCACCACTTTCTTGATTCTCTTGATTCTGAGTTCCTTGATCTTCTTCATTGCCTTCAATTGTTGTGTCTGAAGGTCCTTCTTCACTTGAAGATAGATCCATACTTTTCCAAATTGGCATCTAGATGTAATCTTGATTTTTTGGAGAGTCAACATTTTCTTCAGAACCTGCATTTTCATTAGCATTTGTACCTGTAAAAGGCACATAATTCATAGATTCTGAAAGCCTATCAACATCAAACATCCAATCTGGTCCAACTCCTTTCACATTTGCTAGTTTCTCTTGAAACTCTATGTGAAGATTTTCTTCTACTAGCCTAGTGCAAGTGTTAAACACTCTATAGGCCTTACTCTGCAAGGAATACCCTATCAAAAAGCCAACATCTGCTTTTCCATCAAATTTGCCTAAATGATCTTTGGTATTGAGAATAGTGACTTGACAACCAAAAGGTCTCATAAAACTTAAAGATGGTTTTCTACCAAAGAAAAGTTCATAAGGTGTTTTTCTATGTGGTTTTGTCACAAGAACCCTGTTTTGTACATAACAAGCAGTACCAACTGCTTCAGCCCAAAATGAAATAGGCAACTTAGAGTCTACTAACATAGTTCTAGCAGCCTCTATAAGTGTTCTATTCTTTCTTTCTGCTACTCCATTTTGTTGAGGTGTTCTAGCTACACTAAACTCTCTTTTTATGCCTTTTTCCTTGCAAAAGTCATCCATAACTCTATTCTTGAACTCTGTCCCATTGTCACACCTGATGATTTTGACTTTCTTATCAGATTGGTTTTCTACCTCAGTGATATAGGTTTTAAGTATCTCACTAGTTTCATGTTTAGATCTTAAGAAGAAAACCCATGAAAATCTGCTATAGTCATCAGTAACAACCAAACAATATTTCTTTCCATTCAAGCTGCACACATTAGTAGGACCAAAGAGATCCATATGAAGCATATGTAAAGCCTGAGTAATAGAGTTTTGGGTCTTGGGCTTACAAGAAGCTCTATGTTGTTTGCCTTTTAGACAGTCAACACAAGTTTGGTCGTTTTGGAAAATCTTTTTGGGTAAACCTCTTACTAAATCATATTTTGCAATAGTGTTGATTGTTTTAAAGTTTACATGACCAAGCCTTCTATGCCAAATCATAGATTCATCCAATGAGGCTTTTGCTACCAAACAAGTTAAACCTTCCTTGGGATCAATGTTCTTTAAATTGACACTATACATATTGTTCCTTTTTGGAATTTTAAGAAGTATCTGACTCTCATCAGGCATCTTAAAATCAGAAGAAAGAACCATACATCCATTGTCAGTAAATAGAACATTGTTCTTTTTGTCACACATTTGTGAGACACTAAGAAGATTAAATTGAAGTTCTTTCACAAAATACACATTTTCAAAATCTATTTTACTGGTTTTGATAGTACCCTTACCAGTGATCTTTCCTTTTATTCCACCCCCAAAGGTAACATATCCTCCATCAAATGTTTTGAAATCTGAGAGGAATGACATGTTGCCAGTCATGTGCCTTGAACACCCACTATCAACGTATCCTTGATCTTCAATATCAGTTGAATGTTCCTGCACATGAATAAACATATTAGTTTCCTTGGGGTACCCAAGCCATGACAGACTTGGGTTTGCCTTTTGCATCAATGAAGTCAAACCTTTTCAGGATTGTTGATGCACCTTTTGATTGGATTGGTTTCCAAATCCAACATGCTGAGGACTTAACAGCACTTTCCCTTCTAATCCATTGTGTGGTCTTTGGTCTATCAGTACCAATTTTGGCAATACCAATTTTGGCAGTACCATGTGGTCTAGCAGGACCTTTTGGTCTAGCAGGACCTTTGGTTTTTGGACTCCAAACTTTTGTTTTGACCACATTTATCTTTTGAATAGGATTCTTCTCAACTTTTGGTACACTTTTGAAAGTGTTTCTTGTACCCTTTTTAGTTGGTTTTGTAATAACGGGCTTATGTTGTCTAACAGTATGTTTATCATTTGTGATGTTAGACTTAACAAAACTTTTTCTGGGGTGAGTAACATTTGTTTTAGCTTTTGATTTACTCCCAGAAACCCATTTATTACAATAAGCATGAAGATGATTAAAGCTACCACAATAATAACAAGCCTTATTAAACATAACAAAGTCATCACCTAGTTGTTGTGACTTTAGGTTGTTCCAATTTCTTTGGCTTCCCCTAGGTTTGTTATTACAATTTTTACAACTTTCAACTGTCTTCAAAACAGTTTTGGCCTTAGCTTTAACTTCTACTTTCTTAGGACTGGTTGGTCCTACTTTGATTCCTTTGATAGGAATAGTCTGATCTTCATCATCATCAGATACCCAATCCTCAATAATTAGGACATCTGGTCTCTTATAAGTGAGCACCTTAGAGAGTGGAACATTCTTAGCACTCTCAGAAGGTTCACTTATCACTACAGGTTTATCTAATGGTTTGTTAACAAATTCATGTAAACCTGATACAGCAAGATCACTACCCTGGGGACATGGAATTCCTCTATAAGGAGGTGGACATTCATTATATCCTATCCCTGATTTTATTTTCTTATTCAACTGATTCTCTACTATGTTCTTAGTACAATCAGAAGCATTTTCTAATTTAGTAACAGTCAGTTGAATATTGTCTCTGGCTAATGTCACTTTAGTGCATTCAGTCCTTAACATTTCTATTTCAGTATCTTTCAAATATATTTGTCTATTAAGAGCACCTTTAGCATCAGAAAATGTGAGTTCATTTTCTCTATAGTGAATGATTTGTTTTTCTAGCTTGGACATACCACACTGATGGTTAAATAAGGTTTGTTGGGTTTTTCTGTGTTCTAATACTTCTGTATCATAAGCTTTACTTATGATTTCTAATTCTTTAAGAGATTCACAATTATTAGGACATTTGATAATTTGTACCTCAGGGGTGGAGAATGCCATCAAAGCCAATTCATCAGAAGTTGACTCATCTTCACCCATGAAACTCCAATCAAAACCCATGCCATCAATAGCAACCATTGCTTTTGGCTCTGCAACTTCAACAACCTTACTCTTGCTTTCAAAGCTTCCTTTCTTCTCAAAGCTTCCTTTATTTCTGTTGTCAAACCCTCTACCCTTGTCATCCTGCTTCTTAGGTCTTCTACACTCTCTAGAGTAGTGACCTTTCATGTGGCAGTTGTAACACTCCACCTTTGACTTATCATAGCCAGCAGGCTCATTTCCATCTATCAGAATCTTCTTGCCAGTCCTCATCATCAACTTCTTGGCTCTAATGCTTAAAAGTGAAAGTTGCCACTTTATGTCCATTTCTTCAAGATCATCAGGATGAATCTCTTGAAGGTCTTCAAATGATAATACAGACCCATTGTGCTGAGATGTAAGAAAAGCACACCCAATTGTTTCATCTAATATGGATTTGGTACTACCAGAAGTACTAGCAGTACCAAAGGTTGTATTAGCAGTACCTTCTTCTCTGCTACCTTGTTCTTCATTATCAACCTTTGACATGCTTGGGGATGAAACAAAAGCCATATTTCCTGAACTTGACCCAGTAGTCTTCTTTACTTCATGCTCTACTATTTTGAAATTGTTGTAGAGATCATTGAGACTCATCTGGTCAATATCTGACTTGTTCTTCCATACAATGACATGCATAGACCATTCTGAAGGTAAACTTCTAAGAAATTTAGAGTTTAGGTCTTCTTGAGTTATCATCACTTCATGGATGGCTAACTGACTTGCAAGCTTCTGAAGTCTATTGAACATACTGTCCAAAGACTCATTGGTTGTGGCTGTGAAGTTCTCAAATTGTTGTTTGAGAAGGGTTTTCTGTGTTTTCTTGGTAGCATCATTACCACCAAACCTAGCCACAATTGCTTCAAAAAGGGTTTTGGCATCTTTGTATTTGTTGAAGATCAGAAGTTGATCATTTGGAATAGTCATCAGTAACATACTCCTTGCCTTTAGATCATTCCTCTTCTGAACTTTTTCATCTGCATTTGATGGTTGATCTTGTATTCTTGTTACAAGAGCATCATTTACTGTTGTAGTGGTGATTTGGGGTTTGAAGGAATTGCCTTGTTCAATGATCTCCCAAAGTGCATAGTCCTGCACTTGAAAGTATTGTTCAACCCTTAGTCTCCACATTTCAAACTCGTTTTGCTTGAGTAATGGAAGTTTAGCTGCAACATTGGTTTGAATATGTTCAACATCCATTTTTCTTTTAAATTAGTAAATATCAAGCCTAGCTCTGATACCACTTGTGGAACGTTTTGGTTAAATGTTCTTGAAGTTCAAACACTTGGGATATGAATCTTAGTAATGTGTTTGAGAGATATTTATGTATTGAATGTGTTTAGCATGCGGAATCTACTACAACACACTTTAAAAGAACACAAGGTGGTGAGTTTGAGTAAATGAGTGAATGCAATGAACAAATAACACAACTTAGGTTAATACAAAACGATTCAATATTATTGATGAAATAATACGGATGATCTAAGTATCACCGGGATTACAAAGTAATCTTGAATCTATGATTGTTGAAAGGATTTGTGATTCGAAGTAACTAAGTTACTTGAGAGATAGTTTGGTTCGTGGTTATTGTTGTATATGATGCATGCATGAAGAAGTGACTAAGATATCCTTTTATAAGATAAGGATATCTTATTACATGTTGTCAAGTAGATGAATATAATACTATACTTTGACTATATTGGCGCCTACAATTAAATACAACTACCCATGTACACTCTGATATATTCTTCTGTCACCACAGAAGACTATTCTACTTCTACATAACGTATAACAATGTACAAAGACTAATAATTCAACTAAATATCTATTACAAAATATCTAATCGACTTGACATAAGCTTGGCAGGCTCTTCATTAGCTAGCAGTACCTTCTACCCAGAAGGTACTGGTAGAACATCTTCGTACATAACATAATCAACTAGCAGGCTCTTCATCGACTTGGCAGGCTCTTTGACTTTGATCATTTTATTCCCAAGTGGCAAGCACACCAATTGATCATGAGAAGCCTCTACTTAAAGATGCAGATGGATAGAATGTAGATGTACACACATACAGATCAATGATAGGGTCCTTCATGTATCTTACATCATCAAGACCAGATATCATGTTTGCTGTTTGTGCTTGTGCAAGGTTCCAAGTGACTCCTAAGGTTTCTCACTTAACTACAGTCAAAAGGATCTTCAGATATCTTAAGGGTCAACCTAGGTTGGGTCTGTAGTATCCTAGGGAATTACCTTTTGATCTGGTAGCATATTCAGACAGTGATTATGCTGGTGCAAGACCGGACTGAAAATCAACTACCGGAGGATGTCAATTCCATGCATGCAGACTTATATCATGGCAGTTTAAGAAGTAGACAATTGTGCCAACTTCAACAACTGAAGCTGAATATGTAGATGCTGCAAGTTGTTGTGGTCAAGTTCTTTGGATTCAGAATCAGCTTCTTGACTATGGGTATAACTTTATGAACACCATGATATATATTGACAATAACAGTACAATTTGTATCATTAAAAATCCAATGCAGCATTCTAAAACAAAACACATAGAAATTAGGCATCATTTTATTAGAGACTGCAATGAGAAAAAGTTGATTCAAATAGTTAAAATCGATTCTGATCAAAACTTTGCAGATCTTCTCACAAAAGCCTTTGATGTAGAAAGGTTTCAATATTTGGTAGCAAGTATTGGGATGCTTAATCCTTAAAGTTTTTCAAACTGTGTGTTTTTGTACTTAAATTGGAATTGTACTGCTAGTTTTGTCAATTAGTACTGGTAGTGGATAGTTTGTACTGTTAGTACAAATTTGGTCTGTTTTTGTTCATACTATTAGTCATATGTTTATACTATTATGAGACAAGTGCTTTGCATTTTGTTCTATTGGTTTTGGACTAACAATTGCAGGTGATAGAGTTGATAATGACAACTTTGTGGTTCGTTTAGAGCAAGTGGACTTACAAGTGAAGTTGAAACTTTTGTATTGACCTTGGAATTTGAGCAAAAAGGGACTTCCTAGTGAAATGTGTGAGCAAGCAGATGGTGATTCAAGTTGCTGACATAATAGGTTAATGATAGACAGAGTTTGAGGATTCATTAACAAAGGTTTATACCTAAGTTAATTAATTCTTTAAAACTTCTTTCTTGAGACCTTATTATTATGATTTGTATTGAATTGATGGCTTAGTTGGTCAGACGGTAACTGACTTAAATCACTTTCTATCATTTTATACTTTTATTAGTATAATGAGCTAGTCTAAGGACATCTGATAGAAGGAACAGCGAGCAAACGTAAATCTAACACTTGTGTTAGAGGCAACAACTGCCACGAGCTGGAAACCCTATCAAGAAAGCCCTTTGAATGGGTTTATCTGATCACAGGCAGTTCTTTATAACTGAAAACATTGGTTCTCACACAACCAGAGGTTGTGTCAAACCGAAATCTTGATTAAGTGTCTGTCCTTACACTTAATCCCTTCAAAATGGTTGTTAGCAGTATGGTTTTTCATTAAAATCTAGTTCATACTGTTGAGTCAAATTTTTCTTAAAAAGTTTGTACTGCCAGGCTTAAAGTTAGTACTGGTAGGCTAAATTTGTACTGCTGAATAGTCGTTGGTACTGTTGCGAAATAACCGGTTTTTGAAACTAGCCGTTAAGAGTCTATTGGGATTTTTACTGATGATTTCCTTGTTTTAAGGGTTTCCTTTTTGGATATTTTTACCTTTATAATATTTCATTAACCTTATCTTCGATTAAAAGTTAACTTTTATTCAAATTCAGTCCAATTGAAACCCTAACAAGCTACTCATCATCTCTTATCTCAATTCACTTTCTTCTTCTACTTTCTACCCTAAAATTCAAATTTTCATAGCAGTCAAATCACTTTTTACTGAAACTAAAATGGCTACTTTATCTTTTGCTGACAAACACAATCAAGTAGCTTATTTGGAAAAGGCAGAGGACGACACAACTTTTCATCAGATAGTGGATTTCTTAAACAACTCTTATATAAGGTATTCTTTACATTTAAATCCCACTATCTATGTCACTCACATCAAACAGTTTTGGCACACTGCTAGTGTCAAAAACTTTGAAAATGGTGACAAAGAGATTAATGCTAAAGTTGATGGCAAATCCATCACTATTACTGAATCATCCCTCAGGAGGCATCTCCATCTAAGTGATGACAATGGTATTAGTGCAATGCTAAACACAGAAATTTTTGAAAACTTATCCATGATGGGGTATAACACAGAATCTCAAGCTTTAACCTTTCAAAAGAGTCGTTTTGCCCCTCAATGGAGATTTTTTATTCATACCATCCTTCACTGTCTTAGCCCCAAGAAAACCTCATGGGAACAGTTCAGTAGTAATATTGCTACTGCTCTCATTTGCTTGGCTACAGATAGAATTTTCAACTTTTCAAAACTTATTTTTGAAGGTATGGTTAAGAATGTTGATAGTAAATCAAAATTTTTGATGTATCCAAGATTTATCCAATCTATTTTGAACAAACATCAACTGCTTCCACACAAAACAGTTTATCAAACACCTAAACTTACCCAAAAACTCTTTAGTGACATGAAAATTGCTTCAAGAGGGTATGGTGGGGAAGCAGTACCACTTTTTGATTCTATGATACAATCACAAGGTGAAGGAGCAACAAGCCCAGTTGCCTCCCATCACACACCCACAACATCAGAAAACTCATCTTCATAACCTTCTTCATCAACAAATAGGACTATATCCAGACAGGACTCTGATGTTCCTCAGCACAGAGTTCCTACTCCCACACATGTAGCAGATGAGGTTGACTCTGTTAAAGTGGAAAGGGCTACTTCTATTGTCTCTGGCTTAGAAGCTGGGCAGGACAGAAGTAACATCAATAATACCCAATCCATGGCAACACCAGCAGTACCTAGTACTCCTTGTGGAATCCCTAGCCACATGGAAACTCAGGGTGGCTCAGAAACCCATCATATGATGGATTATGTTGGGTGTGTTAAAGCTGAGTTAAGTTAAGGTGTGTTAAAGCTGACGTGGCAGTGCCTTAAAATTTAAGGCTGAGTTATTGTTGGAAGTGGCCTAAGTATAGTCAAGTAGTGTGTCATTCAATTTTGAGCTGTAGTAGTTTCGTAAATATTTGTTTCTATACGAGTCACTTTATTTTGCATACTCACAAATCCCTACATACCAATGGACACATCCTGACCATTGGATCAAAAAGACAAAACTTAATGAAAAAAAATACGGAAGGACTACTATTGTGTGACAAATTGTAATTCCAGTTCATTTTCCAAACTTTGAAAATTACTATTCACATATTACTATTCATCACTTCACTATTCATCATTTTTGAAGTCAGTTTGCGACTTTGATACGTTATCAAAAATTTTACTATTCATAAAACATTATTCATTCCCGGAGGGAAATCACTATTCATGATTATCATTCATCATTTCGTAAACTAGGTTTACGGGTATTCAAAATTCGCGTAACCGTAAGGGTTTAGCTGCGTATTCATGGAACATCACTAAGAACACATCATATAGACTAGAGTAGTCTACATATCATCAGTAACATCATCTGCATGTTAGGTCATTCACGGGTTTGCATAATTTCAATTAACGTATATTTATTTATCAAATAAACGCGATCACTCAATCATTTACTACGAACAATATACCCGACACTCTCAACTATGATCCTAACATATTTCCACACTCATTATAATGATATAAAAAATTATATTATTAGTTTACCCGGTGTTTTGAAATCATTTACTATATATACCGTTAAAAGATTATAACTACGACGGGTTGCGAAATTTCAACGCGATAATTATTTGAACACCCGATCCTTGCAAGGAATGTGATTTTATAATTTTTACAACTTCGTCATACTTTATTTTGTTCCGTCAAAATTTATTTCTAGCTAACTCAGTACCCAATAACACATAATACACCAACTAAATCTAGCTAAATCATACCTCAAAGACAAGAACATTAAATAGCCCACAAAACTCATCCTCCTTTCCCTTGTTTGCCACCCCATGCCCCCCCCCTCCTAGCCCACTTTGACTTCAACTTAGACCAAAGCTAGTTACTTAGCTAATTATCATTACATATCACTACATATCTCTTCATTTAATACATACTACTTCAAGTAAACTAGCAAAATTTTCTCTCATCTCTTCCACTCTCTTGGTGGTTCGGCCAAAGCAAAAAGAAGAAGAAAAATCAATCAATATTTCAAGATCAAGTAATTTACAAGTTCTATTAGTGATTCTAGTTAAGGTTTTGGCATAAAAACCCTTGAAGTAATTAAGTATTTTGCTACAAAAACCCCTTCATCACTCAAGTAAGTTTCTAAATAAATTTTTTACTCTTACATACTTCCATTTGATCTATTTTTATGTTCAAGTAACAAAACATGCAAATATACTTATGTTATATACCACTTAGCACATATTTTTGTCACTAAAATGAGTTTAAAGAATTTTATTAGTGATCTTATGAGGTCCATCATTTTTGGTGAAGATTAGGAACCCATGACACCCTAAGAAGGTTTATGGTAGGCTAAGAATAGCTTTGGTGTTGATAGGAAGGGATATATACAAACCTTGAACTAATAAAAATAGTTTTAACAACATATAGTTGAGATTCTGTCCATTTTTGCAATTTCTGGAAAAATAAGTAGACCATGGGTTATTTTGGCTTACATATTTAGAAAATAAACTCAAAAACGAAGCCATGGCCGCTGGAATGAGTAAAAACGAGCTTACGACGAGAAAGATACGTTAATTCTAAGTTTGACGACTAAAAACTATTTTCTGAAAAATAGCGTGCTGTTACACGATTTTCAATGGGTAAAACGAGGCATTGAACGTGAACTAGACAAGCCGACATATCAAAAATATATTAGTTCACTGTAATACGAAGCCGAGGACATAAAGAACATAGAAAACGAGCTTATAACGACCGAGATACAAGCGTTTGAAACCCGACATTAACAACACATTTTTATCAGCATTTATTAAAAATGTTTCTAAGTGTAAAACTCTTTTTGCATGTAACCAAGTTTGGAGCCATTTTTCTCATTGATCGAGTCAGTTTGAGACATTAACACTTTGAAGTAAAATCAAGTACTCCCGGCCAATTTTCCAAATTGACCAGCCGTTCGTCAACAGGACTTGTAACGAGTAAAATACGACCTTTCAAGCATACCCGAAAACTACACAAAAACAGCAAATTTAGCCGACTATCTAACTTGACGATTTTTTTTCTTTATGATCGGGACTCGTATGGACAATGTTGATCCCAGTTGAGCTTAACGATCTTGTTAATTACTTTATATATAAACCTAAAGCAATAGGTATAGAAACTGCTTATGAACGATCTATTAATTACTATGCGGAAGTTAGTAATTAATCTTAAGAAGAATAACAATAACACACGATAATTCTCTCAACCTTCACCTCAATATATATTAATATACGGTTACTCAAAAGTAACAGGGTTACAATGAACCTTGAAGTGATTACAAGACAATACGTATGCTAGGATAATCAACTTTTAACTCTAACCCTAGATCCTCCTTTTATACACATAAGGAGTCCTAGTCGGTTACAAAACTTTCTATACAAGAATAATATCTAAATGTATCTTTAACATAAACAAACTATACATATCCAATAAGCAGCAGAATCAAACTCTAGCAGCAGGATCATCTTGAGCTAGCAGCAATTTGACACTTAGCTTATTTCAACATTCTTCGAATATCATCAGCAGCAGAATGAATATACTAGTAGCAGAATGATTATGCCTAGCAGCAGAATCATACTTAGTATATTTCCCCTTAGAACTATGAGCAGCAGAATAAAACACTTAGCAGCAGAATCTTCTAAGTAGCAGCAGTATCATTTAAACCCAACAGACAAAATTTCGATGACACGAGTTTAAGATGTTGTTGCAAGCTTTCTAAAAAAAACACGAAGATCGTTTCCTAACACTCAATATTCACCAACTTATGACTAGCTTTGCAAGGCTACTTAGTCATTTTCTAATAGTTGTTGAAAAATATTAAATTACGACGAAAAACTCTATTTTTCCAATAATTCACCAAACGACGATCGTGGGATATCGTTACAACGTATTTACACGTAAAATGTTTTATGATTTAACAAGACGTCAAAAATATATTTTTTCGACGATAAACGTTATTTCCAAAATTCACGAGTGGTATCGATAACATACGTATTTGCATGTGTAGCATCATTTCATGACTTACATTAGATCACATCATTCATATTAGGTTGCGGTTAGAGATCGTGCCTCATTTCAGTGTATCCACTATTGTCATCATTACTATTGCATCAGGTGAGTTTTCATAGCCCCATTTTCAATTAATTATTTCATTTCTAAACTCTCGGGGGAGAATACATTGCACCATTTTTATGCGGACCAATGTATTAAATTATTTACATTGCTTAAGTTACCGTATTGCCATATTAAAGTCCCATTTTATTTATCGTGAACCGTTAATTGACAGTAAGCGAGGGTGAGTGAATAGATCTATTGACGGTGACTCCTCCGTCCGGGTTGGTCGCTCCAACTTAACCGGTTAGGCAAACGGACGCATTTCATTTGAATTATATTAGAGTGTCTGGCAAAACACTCAGTTGGGGCGCGCATTATTAGTCTAGCTTCGGGGTAATGAGCTTATAGCAATTGTATTATTTTATTTATATGGCTACATTGTCATACTTAACTTTTTCTTGTAGTTACCGTATTGACTTACTATTTAATTATTTATATAAACCTATGATTCTCACCAACATTATTGTGGACCGTTTTAGCAATGTATTTTCAGGTAGTTAAGGCATTCGCATCATGGCATGTATGAGGACTTACCATAGAGTCGCGATGATGATGCGTCTCACCTGTATTTTTATGCACTTAAACTATCGTTTGGTTTGTAACAAACTTATTTCCGTAATTTTGGCAAATCTTTTGGGACTTATCTTTTGTAAACTCTGAATGTTTTATGAAATCAAATGATGTACTTTTAAAACGACACTTTAGGTCGTTCAATATAACTGTAACTGTGATGCTATGGCAGTCGCGCCCCAGGTATTCCATTCCGCTGCAAATCAGGTATTTGGGGGTGTGACAAATTGTAAATTCGTCATTCTAACCCCCACCAACCCACACACCAAACACGTCATTTCACATAAATATTATTCACAAAAAAAAAAAAAAAAAAAAAAAAAAAAAAAAAAAAAAAAAAAAAAAACCAAATAAACATTATTTCTCTAAACGAAAGCTTCAAAATAAAATAAAAACATCACAAATCAACTAATTTTAACCATCAAAATCAAAGAAAAAACATAAAAATGAACGAATTGAGGCAATCAGAATCAGATCCGGGTAAAAAAACTATTCAAAATGAAGAGATTCAGACTAACAATGATGGTACGGCACTTCCGATTCATTATTATTATATATATAGTAATGCAGCGTCTCAAAACGACGCCTGCATTGTCGTTTTGATTCGCGCCCTTTTGATCCAGCCCAACAAAGTTGTCCAACCCCAATATCTGAGCCCGGTTCTTCTTTGATAACTATCACGGGGGTACGTGTTTAGAGAATACAGATCCACCACATCACTCATCTCTACCGCCATAAAACACATACACCAATAAGTTATCCTTTTTGCTACCACTCTTTTGGAAGTGCCGACGTTTTGTGCTTTGGAATTCTTTTCCATTTATTCATCTGATTATGGTACTCTACTCTTTTGGGTTGTATTTTTGGGCCTTTTTTTGCGGTTCAAGATTAATATGTTTCAGGGGTGGATTTGTTATTGCTGGGGATTCAAGCAATTAGTTTTTGAAGATTCTTTGAGGTATCTTTTTGACTTTCCTTTCATGTTTATTTGATTTTCAACCGGTTTTAGGTACAAAATTTTTATTTTATTTTGTTTAATAGTTGTAACACAACGCCAAACGACAACGTATAAACATAAGACCACTTTTCCCTTTGTTTCACACTTCAGTTAGATTTAAAGAGCTTTACTTATCTCTCTATCTTCATGTTCAAAATTAACTGAGTTAACCCAATTGAGCCCTAATTTTATAAAATCAAATCTTGAAAAATTGAATCAAATTATAAACTAATTCTCATCCAAATCTTCAAGATATGTTCAATTAGACCGTTGGATTACATAAAGGTACCATCTTTTTCAATTTTTATTAATTTTATTTGAAACTTGAAATTAGGATTGTCGTTTGCAGGAGATATGTATGACGACACTTTGGTGGTCAGGTTGTTGTCGTTGTGTTTGTGGAAAAGGAAACTGGACTGATAATAAGCCCACATATAGCCTCACACGGATTCGAATTTTTTTCGCTGGAATTTCAGCGTATATAGTAATTAATGAGGATAATGGGCTATGATGATTGCTATTATTTGGGGGAAACGAAATGGGTCATTGAAAATCTGAAGGTATTGTGGCGGGTCAATGACCGGAGGGCATAGTATAAACGGTAACTAAGCAACCAGGTCTGATTTGCAGCCACGATGAACTTCGGTTGTTTCTGTGGCCCGGTGCCCATTTGTAGGTCAGAGCCTAATTGTTTTCTGAATCAAACTATTACTACATATCCTTATAAACTGTTTAATCCGGCGTCATTTTGACACGTCTTGATGACGTCAGACGATGTAACTTTCTCTGAGCGCAAATCTTACTTTTGCTGACTTTCTGAAATTAGCTTTTTGATTAGTAATTTGCAGTCATGTTATTAAGGCGATGATGATAATTTTGTTCACTTATATTTTCTCGAAGGCCGTTCCTTAGTGGGGCAACCAGAATTGTGGTTGCAGCCATGGCCTGCGTTTAATGTCGATTATATATGTACATATTTGAGCCTCATTTTTTACTGGCCTGCTATATAAAGACCAAGATCAGTACTACGGAAACATGAAAGAATATCAGGTGCATGCTTTTATGCAGCCCGTGGTATTACCAAAGGGCTAATGGTAATTTTTTGATCTCATAGAACACTTCACGTTATATGCTGCTTTTCATGGGTTTTCCGCATAAAAATTGTAACAGCCGAGGAGCAAAAGATATGCTAAGGAAAGACATTGGCCTTTTTTTTGTGGTCAAAGATTAATATGTTTGAGGGGTGGATTTTTTGTTGCTGGGGATTCAGGCGATTAGTTTTTGAAGATTCTTTGAGGTATCTTTTTTACTTTCCTTTCATGTTTATTTGATTTTCAACCGGTTTTAGGTAGAAAATTTTTATTTTATTTTGTTTAATAGTTGTGTCGAAGCTCTGACTTTATTCAAATTAGGATTGCCGAAAAAAAATGTGAAGAATTTTGAATTGGTTGTCGTTTGCAGGACATATGTATGAGGACACTTTGGTGGTCACTTTGTTATCGTTGTGTTTGTGGAAAATGAAACCGTGCTGATAATAAGCCCACATATAGCCTCACACGGATTCTTATTTTTTTTCGTTGGAAGTTCAGTGTATATAGTAATAAATGAAGATAATGGGATATCATAGTTGCTATAATTTGGCGAATTAAGCAACCATATCTATCAACTTGTGAATATAATTATCTTATCCCTCCTGTGCAGAAACGTTTTCTAAACGATGATCATGTATACACATCATTTTTGGACATCTTGAACATGTATAGGAAGGAACACAAGGGTATTAATGGAGTGTATCAAGAGGTAAATTTCAGTAAGCTTAAAAGAATAATGTGTAGTAATAGTGATTGCGATTGACATCATTGATTTGATTTACATTTCTTGGTTACTGTTGGTGATATGTGCAGGTTGCCTCACTCTTTGATGATCATCCAGATCTGCTTGATGAGTTCACAAGATTTTTTCCAGAAGCTTCAGCTTCTGCATCTGCATACCAAGCGTCTTTACGAAATTCTTATCAACGCTATGACGAACGAACCTCAGTTGCAGTCCCACTCAGACCAGCACAGATGGATAAGGTAGCGTGCTAATCATGCATTGGTCATTTATATATGTATTTTTTTTAATATCTGAAGGGACTAATTTTTTTTTTTTTTTTTTTTTTTTTTTTTTTTTTTTTTTTTTTTTTTTTGTCTTAGCAACGGGGACGGACAGATAGGATTACTGCATCACATGCTGAACGAGACTTGAGTGTTGATTGTCCTAACATGGATGATAAATCAATGATGAAACTTCACAAGGATCAGAGAAAGCGTGCTGAAAAGGATAGCATAGATAGGAGAAGTAGTGATCAAGGTTACAAAGATCTTGATCTTGGTAGCAATAGGGACATTAATAATCTCGAAAAATGAAATATGCACGCAACGTTGAAGATTTTGGAATACAATCAGGTTCAGCTCCATGTGATGATAAGGATGCCCTTAAAAGTGAGTATATGCTTCGTCTCCCTTTAGTTTGCCTCTAAATACTGCAAATGCAAAAAATTGCACGTAGCGATAATTTTTTTATTTTTTTTATTTTTTTTTTTTTTTATTTATTTATTTATTTATTTATTTTTTTTTTTGTAGTTTCAAAGCATTAGATGACTGAAAATGATGTTTTTGGTGTTTTATCAGCAACAGTAAGCAGCTCTTGCGGTCAATTGTATGACCATAAAGTTCAAAATTGGATTGGACTATCAAAGCTTAAATTGTGTTCTGAGCCTAATAAATAAATATACATATAAGAGAGGGTATAGAGCGAGTAGTGGGAATCGAACCCGCATCGTTAGCTTCAAAGGCTAGGATGCGAATGCAAAAAAAAAATGATGTGCACGTAGCGATTTTTTTTTTTTTAGTTCCTGGATAGTTTAAAAACTATGAAATATCTTTTGCTAGATTTGGGGTCATGTGCACATGATCAATGTATCTTTTTCATGCTACTGTAGGTATAAGTGGAATAAAAATGAGAAACATTTGAAGCCCGACACCGGATTGCTTCAGTTTCGCGATGAAATAGGCGAGGATCTTTTGATGAGGAGCAACGGAGTTTGAGGAAGTCGGTCAGATTAGAACATAAACCAAGATCGTACCATGGTCATATTATATATCCGAACCGGTAATAATGTTTCTTTCAACAGTTTAGATATATTGTTACATTTGCAACATTATGGTACCTCAACAAGACTGTACTGAAACTACTATATTCATATTGCCTAAAAACATTTGACAAAAAAGGAATAATTATAAGTTGTATTTTCTATTTTAACCCCTGCTTCTTCTACGTGAGATCCAAAACAACATTTTCGTGACTTTAGGTTCAACCCACTTCGTTTAGGTGAGGTAAACAACGCTACACCGCAACGCGGCGGCCCGTCGCCCACCTCGTTTTTATTATTTAACTATTTGTTGTGATTTAATTCTTATATTTTTGTTCTTGATAGTGTTTATGAAGATATTTTTTTTTTCTTTTTATTGATTTTTGTTGTTATCTGTGATATTCTGATGATTATGATGATTTTGCTCTTAATTTTTGTTTACATTAGTGTTTTTGAAAATATTTATGAACACTTTTATGTTTTTGTAGATTATAGTAGATTATTGAGGGATTGTTGAGATAGTTAGATGATTATTGTGATAATACAAGAGATATTGTGACTGTAACATGCTTTTGAATTGTGTTTTTGATGCTATTTAGTTTGATGCACACCAAGTGTTTGATGAAATGCAAAGTTGATTAGAAAACTTGTATCCCAAGTGATACAAACAGTTGTAAATGATTGTTTATTGGTAGTATATCACCTGTAAAACAAACAGTTGTAAATGATTGCTTATTGGTAGTATATCACCTGTGATACAAACAGTTGTAATGATTGCTTATTGGTAGTTTATCACCTGTGATACAAACAGTTGTAATGATTGCTTATTGGTAGTATATCACCTGTGATACAAACAATTGTAAATAGGGATGAGCACGGTACCAGAATGGTACCGAACCCGTACCGAATTAGTGGTACCATTTTTTTACCGAGCATGAAAAGGGGTACCGGTACCGTATCGTACGGGATTTCGGTATCGGTACTAGGTACCGGGAAATCGGTACCTATTCGGTACTTCCCGTTTTTTGTTAAACAAAAAAAAATCGAAGCTCATGCTAGTAAAAATAGGACAAAACATATCACCAAATTTATCGTAACATACAAACGTTCCAAAACGTATAAAATTCCACCAAAAACATTTGAAATCGTTCAAATAAACATACTAAACCATTTTCAACGAAAGACAATTAATCGTTTAATCTTGTGTAACTCCCTTCCCTTTTTCTTTAGCATTTTGCTTGACAATCCCATCTTCAATATCTACGCATAGGACAAAACAAACACAGTTAATAACAATCATTATAAAGGATTTTGGTTCCATCACTACTGTAGTTATCTTTGTAAATTCATATCAAAGTCTGATCCAATACAGCATTAGGTTTCTATGCAGTTAGAGTTGCGTTGCCATAGGTTGATGTTTATGGTATTTTATAATCTGAATGCCAACTATATAACAATGGATTCCATGCTCTCTTTTTCTTCTGGTAGGGCCACAGCTAACATATATTATATATTTTCTGGCGTAACTACAATATTTTCAAATGAGTAGGACAGTAGCCATATAAAGAAAACAAAGCTATATTATTTAGAAAACAAAGCATCAGTAAGTTAGCAGCCATGTAAATAAATTGATATATACAACTAATATATTTACAAAACATTAGTAGGTCAGTAGCCATATACAGAAATTGACAACTTTTTACCTTGTGATAATTTAGTAAAATGTCACTGGTATTTTATATTTATAATTCCTATTGTTTAACTTAGTGTTTTATCACATGTAAAAATGTCACTAGTATTTATATTTAAAATGTGAAATGTCATTTGTAATTAATTGGATAATTGATATAAAAATGCGAAATATATAGTGCAATATTGGTTTTGGCTTCGGCTTGGTCAGCAACCCCTTCGACGACTTAACATTTCTTCACAAGATTAACCATGTGATGTTCTTCAATTTCACCTTAAGTTTTTTTTTTTCTTGAGCAACAGGAGGCTCAACCTTTTTTTTTCTTTTTTTTTACTAATATCACAGGTGATAAAGCAATAGAATGTAACATTAATTCTGTTATTTTACATATGAGTGATATCACGTGTGATAAACCATTAAAAGGTGACATTCATTTTGGTATTCTACATATGAGTAATATCACAAGTGATAATGTAATAGAATTTAATTTTTGTATTATACATATGAGTAATATCACAGATGATAAATCAATAAAATAACCAAAGTTAGATATCATTTATGTAACTTGAATATTTTCTTCATTTTAGTGTATTATCACTTGTGATAATCTAGCTACAAAATAAATAAAGTATAATATCTCAAATTACAAATCAATTAAGTGTCACTCATATAAACAAAGATGTTGAGCCAAAGACATGCAATCTGAAAAATACTTAAACAAAGATGCTAATGTATTAATTACTCAAATGATAAATCAATTGACTGCATTGGTTGACTATTGCTCATCATATATACGCACGCCTCAACTAAACTAGACACCTCAATAGCAAGCCTTTCTATTTCTTCATTCTTCTAACCATAACGGACCTTTTTCCTCCTCAAATCAGGTGGGATCAAATCCCTTATCCAAAGCCTAAGTATATAATGATATGGGATATGAATCACCTTACAATTCTTGAATACACAAAATATGTGACGATATAAAATCCCACAGCGAACAAAAAGCTGACAACAACAAGCAACTGAACCATCTTGTTTGTTATACACCACCTTCATAAAAAACTAAAAAATATTAAAAACACATAATATCATAAGTGATATTAAAAACATAAAATCAAAATGTAAATAAAAAAACATTAAACACATAATATCACAAGTGATATTAAAAAATAGTATCAAGTTTTATGAACTTTACTTGAATATATCACAGGTGATACTTAACATGGTCTTTTTAACAATGAAAGTAATGAATAATATCACCTATGATACTTAAAGCAAAATTTTTATTTCAATGAAGTTGTATGGAAAGCAATTTAAGTGTAGTTTTCATCAATTTAAATGCAGTGCCAAGGAATACTAGTCCTAGGGGATACCATGATATTTAGGCGTTGCTGGCTAATATCAAAAATCGATAAAAGGTGTGGTAAAATATCAAACAAGTGTCATGTCTACTAAAAAAAGGGATCGATACAAATCACAGCCACAAAGGATACATTCTATGCTAAAGTTTTCATCCTTAAGCTACTCATCAAAATCAGGGAGATGTTACGCTAATGTTTTCATCCATTCTTTCTATCAAAGGAGATACAAATACATACCACACGAACGAAGACCAATTTATGTCATCAAGGATTGATTGACGTCATTATAGTACCTAATATAGATCTATAACCATAGTGGTAAAGCTAATCTGTGACTACGCACAGCCATCACATAACCTTGTCAAGAACTCAAAGAAACTATAAATACATATTCGTCTTCCATGTAAACAAACACAACCATACCACTACAGGTCTCGTATTAAACCTACATTAACTAATTGTGTCAAAACCTAAGTCGCAATCTCATTCAGTAAATCCTCCTAGCAAAATACCTACATTTGACGCGTATCCTAACTACTAAATTAGATATATTCACATTTTACATTCAAATGCCGAATCCGCAAGCGCTAATTGTCTAATACAGTAACTTTTGCAACACCTTTATATATCAAATATAAATAAAAGAAGTTTTGTGAATAAATATACCCGAGACACCCTATTGAAACGACTCCAGTAGCAGATTGGATTGATGAACCAATCAAAGGAGCAAGTGTTGCTTGTTCATCTGCTGCTTCAGCTTGGTTTTTGCTTGAGGAAACACCGACACCAAGCACTAACATAATTAAGAAAGTATAACCGTAAGTACTATCAAGATACTAAAGCAATGAATCATGAAATAAAGTACACAGCTTGCGCAATATTAGTTCAAGCATTTCATCAAACAGTTGATATGCATTATAAAACTGAATCATTTGCTGCAATGATAGTGATAAAGGTATTAGATATGATTGGTTAGCGGTTTGGAGAGAAGAATATTTCTTGTTTCCAGAAGATTTTTTGAGCATTAATCAAAAGAAGCCATTAGCAATTGATGATGATCGGAAAGTAATTTAATGATGATGATGATGATGATGATACTGTAACAGAATGAACAATTAACAATGATGGTGAAAAAGATGAACGATTGATTTATGGAAGGGAGCGGTTGGGAAAGCGATTGATGGAGTGCTGATTTACCGAGGAGAGCGTTTGAGAGAAAACACACACGAAGTGTGTGTAAAAAATGTTATTCCTAAGATCAATTCTATCATACACTACTACAATCAATAAGAATCAAAGAGAGAAGAGTGGCTTTGGATCTAGTGAGAGAAACTAGAGAGAGAAATATTATTACACACACTTAACTCTAATACAATCCCTAAAGCACCAACCTCTTACAAATAGGGAGGAGGTGATATTTATAGTTTTTCACTAAGGATGGGCTTGGGCTTTCTTAAGGCTAACTCTTAACCTATTAGATTACATAAAAGCCCAATGACTATTCTAATTAATAAATACAACGACACAATACAAAAATATAATAACGACAAATGACCATCACTTTTTATAAAAGCTAACAATCTCCCCCTAAGGGATGGTCATTCAAATGATGCTCCATGTGATTAGGTCTTTCGTCTTTATTGTCTTGAGCTTTGTGTGTCGTTGTAGAATAGTCTTGCTTCTTTGTTCCTTCATGCTATGTGATCTTTAAAGTATCATCTTTTGGTCGTTCTTACCTTGATTAACATCTTCATGGGTTTACAGCGTCGTATCCTCCATCATACTCATACTTCTTGAACTTCATACTTATGTCATCCTTTCTTGATACATGAACTTGTTCATGACATCTTGATTATCTTTTTGATGTTGTCTTGACACTTTGTCTTTAACTTGATCTTTTTGTCTTGAACATTTTCCACTTGAGCTTGTTGAGGATGATCTTCATAAGTATAAGTATGCGGAGGTGAAGATGTTTGATATATCAGATGATGGTGTTCGGTCTTTCTCCAGGGGACTTTCTTCAGTAACTGCTACGTGTTAAATGAACTCACCAATCGATCAAGGCGGACTTTTCTTAGAGAATCGACCACTATGTTTGTTTTACTGATAAATGTCTTGATTCCATTCACCTTGGTCGGGCACATCAGCCGTCCTAATCTCGTTAGGGATAGTTATCACTACTATGGATAAATCCAAGTAGAGACCCACGTCATAAGGACTCAATTCGTGAAAGGAATCTCCTTGGCGGGATTTCCAGCACTTACATGCTCAGACTTCGAGAGAATCAACAGCATAGTGTGAAAACCCTCTCTAATCCTTACAAAGGTTGTTCCTGAATTGGATGCCCTCTAGAAGGCTTACAACAGATATACCGAAGCATACCCACAATCCAGGTGAGCCGCTAAAGTATACCGAAGTATCACTTCATGACTGTAGACCATTTTGAAACATAATAACCATCATGATATATATGGCAAGATCTACAGCTCTAGCAGATCATAGGACATAAACCTAACCATAATCACCTTATTACTCCATGATTATCCTAGATTTATTGATCACTTGCCATAAAACCTTTTGTGAAAAATCTCTCAAAGTGTTTATAAATAAAATACATTTAGTTAACACTTCGAGGGTTTTGGATTTTTGAAATACTCCCCATTCGCATGTGCTCATGCATTTTTTAGATAAATTTGCGCATGTTGGGTAGAGTTTGCACATTTTGAATTGATCGATTTTCAGTTGATATGACCTTTGCGAGACACGTTTACATCACTAGTTAGACTAGCTTGAAATTATTACCCGTCCCGGTCATATTAAAAGATTATCTCTCGAATTGGTACATTCTGCTCAGACAAGTCCTTTCCGAAACACGTTTACATAACTGAATAAACCAGCTTGAAATTATTACCCGTCCCGGACAAGTCGTTTCTATTACAGACATTTATTTTTTGTCAATTCGAGGGTTCAGATCTGAGTCTTTTTGGAGAGCTCTTTTTGAGATTCAATCTACGATCTTTAAACATTTTGATCACATTTTAATCACGTCTTCTCCCCCTCAAAAATAGCATTTCCTGATATTTTTGATATCAACGGATTAAAATGAAAGCTTTTTGGAGAGATAGACAGATTTGAGCATGAAATTGGAACATTTTTGTTTTTAATTTTTATACTCCCCCTTAAATAAAGCATGTTTTATCGAGTTTGGAGGGAGTTGTTTTGAGCATAGAATTTTGAGAAAGATTTTGAAAAATCTTTTTGAACAATCTTGATCATGTGCTCAAGGTTTCTTTTTATTTTGCCATTAACATTACGAGTCCTGATATGAAATAATCAGAAGTCATCAATGTAGCTCGGGTTTCGTACTAAAGTATACGAAAGATGTCATGAAATTTTTTTTGAGAAACGACATGTTTTAGAAAAACATTTAAATGAACTCTCTCTCTCAAGCATCTGTACATGTCCGTATCATTGTTGAATGACATTTCTAGATACGTACAGAATATCGATTATATGAGAGACATGTCGTGAGAAGAATATTTATGGTTTTTTGATTTTTTATATCGTTTTTGTATTTTTGAAAATTTTTTATTTTTATATTTTGTTTTTGTTGGTTTTTCAAATTTTGTATTTTGATTTTCAAAACTATTTACAGCGAAGCTTTTTGAAAATATTTTCAAGAAGATTCGAGAGGACGTTCTAGCTCCTCTGGAGTTAGGCTTCGCATGCCAATTCGTTGAACTAAATTGTCAAACCTCTCTTTTGGAAGGGCTTTAGTAAATAGATCGGCGAGTTGGTATTCAGTCTTCACGAAAAATAATTCAATAGTACCCTCTTCTACGTGTTCTTTGATGAAGTGATAGCGGACTCTAATATGCTTGGTCTTCGAGTGTTGTATTGGATTGCACGAGATGGCTATGGCACTTTTCGAATCACAATACAAAGGTATGCGGTCGAAAGTAAAGCCATAATCTGTGAGTTGTGTCCTCATCCATAGAACTTGGGCACAACAACCAGATAGAGACACATACTCGGCTTCAGCGGTTGATAATGCGGTACAATCTTGTTTCCTTGATGACCAGCCTACTAGCTTTTCACACAAAAATTGTGCTCCACCTGATGTACTTTTTGTTGTAACTGTGCAACCTGCATGGTCCGCATCTGAAAATTCAATTAGTTTAAACTCCGAATCCTTCGGATACCAAAGTCCCATGTTAATGGTTCTCCGTAGGTACCGAAAGATCCATTTAACCTCTTGGAGGTGCAGTTCGGTAGGCTTGGCCTGAAACCTTGCTAATAAACAAACAGTAAAATGAATATCGGGTCGACTAGCAGTAAGATACATGAGAGAACCAATCATGCTCCGATATTTCTTTGGATCCATGGGTTTCCCAAATAAATCAGCACCTATTTTTGGTGAAGTGACCATTGGAGTACCAACAGAGTCACAATTTTCCATACCATGTTTTTTCAAAATCTCAATTGTATATTTAGCTTGATTTATAAAAATACCATGAGGGGATTGATGTATTTGTAAACCAAGAAAGAATTTTAGTTCCCCCATCAAGGACATTTCAAATTTGCTTTTCATGAGATTTTCAAAATGTTTTGAATATTTCGGATTAGTGGACCCAAAGATAATGTCGTCCACATAAATCTGAACAATCAAAATGTGATCTTTGAATTTTCTAGTAAACAAGGTAGAATCAACTGTGCTTTTTGTGAAGTTATTCTGGAGCAGGAAAGATGATAGTTCTTCATACCAAGCCCTTGAAGCTTGTTTTAAACCATAGATGGCTTTCTTTAGCTTGTAGACGTAGTCTAGATGATCTTTGTCAACGAATCCGTCTGGCTGACTCACGTACACTTCTTCTTTCAGAGTTCCATTCAAGAAAGCCGTCTTGATGTCCATCTGATAGACTGTGATGTTCTTGTGAGCTGCATAGGCTAATAAAATCCTGACTGCCTCAAGTCTTGCTACTGGCGTGAATGATTCTTCGAAATCTATCCCTTCTTCCTATCTGAATCCTTTAGCCACGAGACGAGCTTTGTTGCGAATGACAGTCATTTCTTCATCCTTTTTGTTCTTCCATAACCACTTTAGATCAATGACAAGTTTGCCAATTGGTCTTGGAACTAAATCCCAAGTGTCATGTAATTGGTATTGGAGAAGTTCTTCCTGCATCGCTTCTATCCATGAATTATCTGCCATCGCCTCCCGAATGTTCTTTGGCTCTTTTAGACTGACTGAGAAGACGTAGATGCACATGTCGAGATCGGTGGCGAGTTGTTTTCTAGTCTGAACTGGGCGTGAAGGTTCACCAATTACTTATTCTATTGGATAGTCTTTAGTCTACTGTAACGTAGAAGGATACCTTGGGTTTAACAAATGCGTGTTAGATGGTTCATGTAACCTAGAAGATGATTCAGCAGAATCTGTTGCAAATGGGTTTTCGAACACTTCTTCTTCTAACACAGCATCGTGTTGGTGTTGTTCTTCTTGAATTGGTGTATTGTGGTTGTGCTCATCAACTCTTGGTAGAACAATTTCAATTACTGGAGTTGCTGGAGTAGATGTTGATGACGTGGAGGGAGTTGGTGCGTCAGCTTCGATTGTTGTTGATGCATCTTGCGGTGGTGGTGGTGGTTGATGTTGTTGAGCGGGTGCAGCGGAATGTTGTTGTGATGCATTAGTCGAAGTTCCACCATAGTATTGTTGAAACTAACACACTTGCTAGATCTTTGAGCCTTTATGGATCAGTAGGATGCCTATGTAATCACAAGCACACTACAAGAGAATCTCTGAATGTGAACTAAAGAAGAAAAGAAAAAGTATTTTAACTATGATCCTCTATGGATCTTTTGATAAACTAAAAGAAATTATTATTGATAATCGTAGAGTTCTCTCTAAAACCCTAGCTGCAGGTTTCTTTTATAGACTAAGAAACCCTAATACAGCTCTAACAAAACGTGTAAAGAGATATACATGAATCTCTTCCTAAAATCTCTTCCTAAAATAACTATAACAAACATTCTAAATAAACGGGATAACATCTACTAATAACCCGCAGGAATGACACTATCAGCAGAAACAAAATAACTCTACCAGCAGCAACCAACTACAGCAGGGACCAAACACTACCAGCAGGAACCAGCTATGCTACCAGCAGCAATGAGAAAACTATTATCTCTCAGAATTCCTAACAATCCTCCCCTAAACTCGAAGTTGACTAGGTTAACTTGCAAGTTTCCTGATAGAGCTTTGAAGTCCATAGGCAGAGGATGAATCCAGCAGCAGCATTAGAAAGTAACCAGCAGCAACATCCTGATAGATCTTTAAGAGAAATGACTTCCAGCAGCAACTTGAACTAACAGCAGCAACAAGAAAGCATATCAGCAGCAACTAGTCACCTTCTTTTCAGCAACCAAGACAAAGTGTACATCAAATCTGTTAAGTTTCATATTATTCTCATCACATCCAGGTGTGTTAACTCCTGTGAGAGGTGAATCATTGAAAATAATGGATTTGATGTCTCTTTACCAATAGCCATTACTACTGGAGTAGCCAATGTTTAGGTGTGTAAGACCATGGTACATTGATAACCATATGATTTTAAGTAAATCATCAACTATAAACGGATTTGAGTTGTCTTTACCTGTAGCCGTTTGCTCAGGACTAGCCAATTCTTAGGTTTAAGATAACCTTTGGTGAATTGAATACCAAATATGGTTTTCCACTGCCTTTACCACAAGCCATATACTTGTGGGCTAGCCAATTCTTTGGAAACCCCAAAGGAGTAAAATCCATGGTGAATTGAAAACCATTCAACTCTCAGTAATTAAACATGGGTGAGTTGAGAACCCCATAGTTTTGAGCAAACTATGACAGCTATCAACGGATTTGATGATCACACCAGAGCCGTACCCTCATGGTGAGTCAACTTTTCCTTGTCTGTGAGACATGGTAAGTTGATTACCATATAATGTATGGTTCAAGAACCAACACTGTACCTGCAAGGTGTTACTCAAAACCATACAAGATAGTATACATAAAAGAGAAATCCTAATTTTTTTTATTTTTTTATTTTTTTATTTTATTTTTTTTTAAACTATAGAAAAGAATAAGAAAAATAAGAAAGATATACAACAACAACCCTCCCCTTAGGCTTATACCTCCCCTCAATCTCAGCACCTAGGGATTGAGCATTCCAATATGGACCACCAGATAGTTGAATCTTGGACCATCAAAAGCTTTAGTTAACAGATCAGCCACATTCTCATCAGTGTGTATTTTAAGCACTTGAATAAGATGCTTCTCATAAGCATCTCTTATGAAATGGTGCCTAATCTCTATGTGCTTTGTTCTTTGATGAAACACTGGGTTTTTAACAATAAAGATTGTGCTTTGGTTGTCAATGAAGATTTTAGTGTTCATATTGTTGAACCCATAATCTAATAATTGATTTTACAGCCAAAGTACCTATCCACAACAACTAGCAGCAGCAACATACTCTGCCTCAGTAGAAGATGTAGCCACTATAGTCTGCTTCTTGCATTGCCAAGAAACCAACCTTCTTCCCAAAAACTGGCAACCCCCAGTAGTAGACTTTCTATCAAAGTTAGCACCAGCATAGTCACTGTCACTATAAGCTTCCAGTACAAAAAGAGAATCTCTTGGGTACCGAAGAACCAACTTAGGCTGTCCTTTTAAATACTTGAAGATTTTCTTGACTGCATTTAAATGGGAAGTCAATGGTGTAACCTGATGTCTGGAACAAGCACTGATTGCAAACATAATATCAGGCCTTGAAGCTGTCAAATACATCAAAGAACCTATCATAGACCTGTATAGGTGAACATTTACAGCAGAATCAGGTTCAGTATTGGATTTAGGCTTTGGAGCTTCATAAGGTGTTGTTGCAGTCCTCACACTTTCCAAGTCAAACTTCTTAAGTATGTCATAAACATACTTTTCTTGGCTGATAAAAATCCCATCTGATTTCTGTTGAACCTGTAAGCCCAAGAAGAATGTCATCTCTCCCATAGCACTCATCTCAAATTCACTTTTCATTAATCCCTCAAAGTCCCTACACCAAGCTTCATTAGTAGAACCAAAAATAATATCATCTACATAAACTTGTACCAGGATGATATCTTTATAATTCTTCCTGATGAAGAGTGTTTTGTCTATTGCCCCTCTTCTGTAACCATGTTTAAGCAAAAAGGCAGACAACCTGGCATACCATGCCCTTGGTGCTTGATGAAGTCCATAGAGTGCTTTTACTACTTTATACACCAAATCAGGATTCTGTGGGTCCACAAATCCCTGTGGTTGAGTAACATACACTTCTTCTTCAATACTACCATACAGAAATGCACTCTTTACATCCATCTGATAAACCACAAACCCCATAAATGAGGCAAAAGCTAAAAACAATTGAATAGCTTCAACTCTTGCCACTGGTGCAAACACCTCATCCTAGTCAATACCCTCTTCTTGTTTATGTCCTTGAGCTACCAACCGAGCTTTATTTCGAACCACAATTCCCCTAGCATCCCTTTTATTCTTGAGAATCCATTTAGTTCCAATTGCATGATTTCCAACAGGCAAAGGTACTAACATCCACACTTTCTGATTCAGGAACTGCTGCATTTCCTCTTGCATAGCCTCAACCTAATTAGAATTGTCAAGAGCTTGAGCTACACTGCTTGGTTCAATTTGAGATAGAAAACAAGCATAGAGGCAATGAAGATAGTCAGTATGATTGCTCCTTAACTGTTCTTGAATATAACTGATAAAAGCTAATTCTCCAAACTTAGATTGATTTAACTTGCTTCTTGTCTGAACAGGGGAATTTAAATCTCCAAGAATCAAAGACTGAGGATGCACAGTATTGATCCTCTTAGTAACAATGGGATTGACATCAATGGTGGATGCTTGATTAGTGATAGAGGGGTTAAATTCATCATCATATGAGGATGAAGTGAAAATGCCAGTCCTTGATTGATGATGAGGATCTTCCAACTTATCTCCTGAAGAGAATGAATTTCCAAGATCAGATGGACTTGGGAACCTTGTAGGGGAGTCATCAAAACCCAATAAGTCAACAGATGGAGTGGATAAAGAAGCATCAGGAGTAGAAGCACCAGCAGGATCAACAGAGGAACCAGCAGTAACAGGTGTACTACCAGCAGAATTGACAGCAGCAGGAATACCACCAGCAGAATCTAGTTGTCTTCTAGCTTCAGCTGTAGCATTTCTCAATAGCTCCTCTGTTTTTGTGAAAACCCAGAACCAAACATTTCAGCAGCTTTCTTGGCATTATGTTCCTGTCTTTGAAGTCTAGCAAGATCTTCTGCAAAGCTTGAATCACCTCCAGCCATATCAGAAGAATCATTGAACTTTGTATCTAAAAAGTGGTTAGAGGGAAAAGAAGGAACAACAATGGGTCGTTCATCACACTCTGATTTTGAATCCTCATCTGAGGTACCTGCATTGTTAGCTTGAGAAGCATGTGTACCTACAAATTCATTAGATTTGAATCTAGAATAACCTAAGGTATCTGTCAGATAATCTAGGTCAAAGAACCACTCAGGGCCTGCACCCTGTAAGTTAGGTTTATCCTCAAGATATCTTAAGTTGAGTGTTTCTTCTATCTTCTTAGTAGAAAAATTATATACTCTAAAGGCCTTACTATGAGCTGAATACCCAACTATAAACCCCTCATCTGCCTTCCCTTCAAATTTACCTAGGTGATCACTAGTGTTCAAGATAGTAACATGACATCCAAAAGGTTTTAGGTAACTAATGTTTGGAACCTTCCCAGACAAAAGCTCATAAGGTGTCTTGTTGTGAGGACTAGTAATAGATACCCTATTTAAAACATAACAAGCAGTACAAACTGCTTCAGTCCAAAACATAGTGGGCATCTTAGAGTCAGCTAACATAGATCTAGCTGCTTCTATAAGGGTCCTATTTTTCCTCTCTGCAACCCCATTTTGTTGAGGGGTCCTAGCATTACTATAGTCCCTCTTAATCCCCTTGTTCCTACAGAGTTCAATTAGGTTAGAGTTTTTAAACTCTGTTCCATTATCACACCTTATAGACTTAACCTTTTTGATTAGCTGATTTTCTATTAAAGTAATTAAGTCCCTAATGACAGGATAGGTTTCATCTTTAGTACCTAAGAAGAAAGTCCAAGAAAACCTGCTAAAGTCATCAGTAATCACCAGGCAGTAGTACTTATGGTCAACACTTCTGATGGAAGTAGGACCAAAAAGATCCATATGAAGTAACTGCAGAGGCTCAGTAATTGTGCTCACAGCTGTGATGACCTTGTATGAAGCTTTGTGTTGCTTCCCTTTGTTGCATGCAACACAATTGTGTTCATTTGTGAAGGTCTTGAGAGGGAGCCCTTGTACCAACCCATTCTTTGCAGTTTGTTGATGGTCTTAAAGTTCACATGTGTCATTCTTCTGTGCCATTTGATTGATTCATCCACAGATGCCTTTGCCACCAAACAAGCAAGTTTACCCTCAGGCTGGACCTCACTCAGATTGAAACTGTAAAGGTTGTGTATTCTTGGAACTTTGAGTACAACCTGACTGTCATCATGCAACTTAAAGTCTTTGGACAACACAAGACAATCATCCTCAGTGAATAGAACACTGTTCTTCTTGTCACAAATTTGAGAGACAGAAAACAAATTGAAGTTCTGGAGTTCCTTCACATAGAGTACATTCTCAAAATCCAGCTTGGTTGTTTTGATGGTTCCCTTCCCTGTAATCTTGCCATCTCCTCCTCCAAATGTCACAGTCCCTCCATTTAAGGGCACAAAGTCATGTAATCTCTCCAAGTTTCCTGTCATACTCCTGGAACATCCATTGTCAACAATACGTACATCTTTACTTCTAAAATATATATCCTACAACAAAAGAATACAAAAAGCATATTAGTTACATGAGAGACCCAAGCCATCACTGACTTGGATCTGCCTTGTGGATCAATAATAGTTAAACCATGGAGATTGATGAGATCCACCATTGTTCTTGGACCCCATTCTCATATAGTGGTCATTGTTTCTCCAAGAACAACCTGCTGAGGACTTAACAGCAGTATCCCATCTTCCCCCCCCCCCATGTGCATGGTGTCAAAATAAACAGGCCTAACATCATTCTGAAAGTAAGTACTAGTAGGTCTGTAGAAAGGTCTAGCAACATTGCTTCTCCAACCAGCAGAATTGGAACTACCAGCTGGAACATTCTTGCCAGAAGAAACTGGCTTACCAGCAGCAATTGGCTTCCCAGCAGGAACTGGCTTGCCAGCAGGAACTGTCTGACTAGCAGGAACTGGCTTACCAGCAGGAAAAGAAACTCTGCATGAGTTCATTCTAGCTGCTTTTGGAACAAATGGGGGTATATCATTAACATTGTTCCACATAGACCTAGTTTGTCCAACATATGTACTCATCTGTTTCTCATAAAAGTCACAGTCTTTAATAAGATGATTAAAACTGCCACACACAAAGCAAGATTTCTTCCTAAAAGACTTATTCTTAACACAACTTTTCTTATTGCAACCAGAATTATCCAAACCAACACATGGAACAAAATTATTAAAACCAAAAACATCATTGTTTGAAACAGAACCAAAACTAGAAACATCATTGTTTTTAACATTATCAAAAGAAATATCTTCAACTGCAGCTGTCTTTGACTGAGTATCATCAGTAGCTACATCTGAGGAGAAATCTTCTGACTTTATTGAGGTAGACTTGTCACTTGAACCACATGTGGCATAGTCATTGGTCTTGATTTATGAGGATTTGTCACTGTCAAAACAAGAGACAAAATCATTAGAGTCACAATCAAGATCAGGCAAAACATTTTCCTTCTTGCCATAAGTCATTTGTGATTCATCAAAGTCAATATGGGGATCTGCAGGCCTAAATGTTCCAGTTATTGGTGGAGGAACATCATTCATTCCTCCTTCTTTTACAAACTTTACAGGAATTTGGTAATTTGGCTCCTTAGGGGTAGGGTCAAATATACTTGGGTCACTAGGGTCATAAATATCATCTGGCCCAACATCATACCCCAATCCCCTCTTACACCTTACAGACTGAGTACTGTTATTCAGTTTGACTAGGTTTTTAGCTGATTCTTGCCATGTATTATGTCTAGCCAATTCAGTATCTAACTTAGTCTGTAATTCCTGTTTTTCTAAAATCACCTTAGCATTTTCTCTCTCAACATATTTTAACTCATTAGTGGTGTTTTCTAAGTCTCTCTCCAAAACCCTAACCTTTTCCTCATATGCTAACTGTTGGGATTGATACTAGGCCTTTTGTTTTTCTAATGTATTAACAACATTTTTATAAGCTTTGACATGTATATAATAATCCTTAAATTGACCCTCTATATCATCAAATTCCGTTTTTAGTTTAGCATATTTAAGTTCACAATCATAATGACAATTTTGTACCTGTGATGGGTAGCCCATCAAACCAAGTCCACCAGCCACATGTGTCTTCTCACCATATCCAGCAATCATCCCATAGACTTCTTCAGCTCCTCTTACTGCATCAGCTTTCTCATGTTCTTCCCAGTTCAGCATTGCATCCACAGACACCAAAGCTTTGGGTTCATCAGCCTCCAATTCTTGAATTTTGAATGCCGAATACCTTGTTTTATCATCCACCTTCTTATCCGGGCATTCTCTAGCAAAGTGACCTGGTTGAGAGCATTTGTAGCACCTCACCTTCCTTCTGTCAAACCTTGCTGCCTCCTGTCCATCGAGGTTGATCCTTCTCCCTGCCTTCTTCTCAAATCTGTTAACTTTTAATGACAGCATAGCCATCTGCCATTTGAGGTCCATCTCTTCTAGATCCATTTGATCCACCTAGTTAAAGTCATCATAAGTAATTCGCTGCTGTGGTGTACTTTCAGCAACAAACGAATGAAGCACTTCCATAAGCACATTCTCAGATCTGGTCTGAGTTTTTGGTGTAGCAGGGGAATAGGAAACTGATGATGAAGATGTGGTTGGACTATCACCGTATGAGACCTTGTTAGTACTGGCAGCACTAACAAATGCTGTGTGAGTTGGATTCTGAGATGAATAGGTTGAAACCCCTTTGATATCAATCTCAAGGGTTTTGAGCTTGTTGTAGAGATCATCAAAAGTCATGAAATCAAGTCCACCTCTGGCCTTGAGTGTGATAGAAACCTGAGACCAGGATGGAGGCAAGGCCCTCAGAAACTTGGTGTTGCAGTCTTCATTGTCAGGCCTGGCCTGCAACTGGTTGAGTTGGCTCAGGATCTTGTGAAACCTGTCATACCCTTTGTGAATCCCTTCAGCCTCAGAGATCTTAAACTCCTGGAACTCCTGTTTGAGCATTGATTTTCTCATCTTTTTGGACTCATCATTCCCTCCAAACCTGGCTTTTATAGCAAGCCATATATCCCTAGCATCATCCAGGTGATGAAAGTCACCCATGTGATCTTCTGGAATAGCCTGAAGTAGAAGAGTTCTTGCCTTAGTTTCCCTTTGCACAGCAACCTGCTCCTCTGCTGTAACAGGTGGAAGTATAATGACATTCCCCTGTTCATCTCTCCCAGTCTTCTTCCTACTGTTCCCTTTGAGGATAACATTCCACAGGTGGTGATCACTGTTCGAGATCCAATATTCCATCTTCATAGCCCAAACTTCACACTCATCTTTCTTCATATATGGAAATTTTGCATTACTATTAGACACAGTGGTTGTGACTATTTGTGGTTGAACTTGTGAAGTTTCAGGTTTGGCTGTTTTGTTGGGGTTTTCATCATCAGACATTGTGAACGGGTTAAAGAGAGTGTTTAGAACGGTTTTCTTCTTTTTCAGAGATCCTCACGAGTCTCTGATACCACTTGTTGAAACTAACACACTTGCTAGATCTTTGAGCCTTTATTGATCGGTAGGATGCCTATGTATCACAAGCACACTACAAGAGAATCTCTGAATGTGAACTAAAGAAGAAAAGAAAAAGTATTTTAACTATGATCCTCTATGGATCTTTTGATAAACTAAAAGAAATTATTATTGATAATCGTAGAGTTCTCTCTAAAACCCTAGCTGCAGGTTTCTTTTATAGACTAAGAAACCCTAATACAGCTCTAACAAAACGTGTAAAGAGATATACATGAATCTCTTTCTAAAATAACTCTAACAAACATTCTAAATAAACAGGATAACATCTACTAATAACCCGCAGGAATGACACTATCAGCAGAAACAAAATAACTCTATCAGCAGCAACCAACTACAGCAGGAACCAAATACTACCAGCAGGAACCAGCTATGCTACCAGCAGCAATGAGAAAACTATTATTTCTCAGAATTCCTAACAAGTATTCATCAAACATATACTCGAAGAAATTTTCCAGTTCTTGATTTGTCGGTTTTACATTGTTGGTTGACTGAGCTCCTTGAGGTACGAGTCCTGAACTAATATGTCCAGAAGTCTGAACGTTTGGTGCGGGTCCTAATCTGTTTTGATTAGAAGCCATCGGGTTAAGCGCGGGTTCTAGAGCGAGTCTCTCAGAAGCTATTGGGTTAAGCGCGGGTTCTAGAACGAGTCTCTCAGTAAGCATTTTAAAGGGAAAAATTAAATGAACTTTTCTCCACCATTAGATCAGACTAAATTGATGGTGAGGATTTGTCCCTCAGTAAGCACCAAAATAAGGGTAAGCAAATGAACTTTTCTTTATACTTGAATTGTATTTTACAGATGATCTTTTTACTTGGTTAATTGATATGTTTTTGACGTTTTATTGTTGTTTATGACTAAAACATTCAAGCCAATATATTAACTCCAGTGTTAACTAATTCGAATATTAAATGTTTATGTTATATAAAGGTTCTCCAGTATTAACTTATTTGAATATTAATGTTCATGTTATATAAAGGTTTGCGAGAAGGCAAGCAAACGTACGTTCTTTTAGATCTGCTTCATAATGAGAATTTCGAATACACTTTTGAATTATTGTTGTAATCAATGAAATGGTCATGGGATTGATTAATGGGGATGAAGTATTAAAAGAATTGGAGATCAAGATGATGTTAACGAGATTGTATAGAACGAGCATAAAATATTGAGTGGATACGAAATTATATAATATATAATTCAGCGTCTGAAAACGACTACAGTACTATCGTTTCGGGTTGCCGCCTTTTAAGTCCGGCCCACTTGCCTGTTTTAGCCCGTTTTTTTTTTCCCTTCTTATTATACTTCTTCGCTACGTGTGCGTATCTCAAAACTTCCAGAACTCTCACTCGCCGACTACGAGAGGTAGGGTTCCAGTTGGGATTTTTGGTTGCCGGTTCCGGTTCTATAAGGTTCTACCAGAGTCGGCGGTGACTTAAATTATGTTATTATTAAAGACAAATGAACTAGTTAAGAATGTATTTGTGTATCAAATGTGAATGGACCTATTTAGTCTCGCTACTATAATAGTTTTCTCGTTATACTTTCCTTCATTTGTGAATGAAATAGTTAAGAATGCATAGTGAATATAGTAATTCTCTTCTCGTACTTTTTAATAGTATATGCACATATGTAAAAAGTGAGTATAATCAAAGTGAAAAACGAAATATGTGATGCTCTTTAAAGATAATATTCCCATTTTTTAAAACTTTTTCTGAAGTGAATTGGAAGTAACTTGAAACATCAATCAAAATTCAAATGAGAAATAGAAAGATATTAAAAAAAAAATGGTAATAAAGTTTTATAAAAACATTAAGTTGGTAAAAGACTATTTTCTTGTGCTCATTGGAATGAGAAACGAGCATTTAGGGTCGGTTTGTTTTATAGGTGGGTTTGGAATATATTTAGCAAGACTTGATTAAAATGTGATCAAAATGTTTAAAGATCGTAGTTGCATCTCAAAAGAGCTTGACTCAGATATAACCATCGAATTGAGGAAGCTTAATTGTCAGTAGTCAAAAGACTTGTCCTGGATGGGTAATAATTTCAAGCTGGTTTATCCAGTGATGTAGGCGTGTCTCGCAAAGGACTTGTCTGAGTAGAGTGTAACATCTCGAGAGATTCTTTTTGAATATGACCAGGACGGGTAATAATTTCAAGCTAGTCTAACTAATGATGTAAACATGTCTTGCAACGATCATATTCACTGAAAATCAATCAATTCAAAAAATGCGAACTCTACCCAACATGTGCAAACATATCTTAAAAAACGTAAAATGACATGTGAAGGAAGAGTATTTCAGAAAATGAAGAACTCTCGAAGTGTTAACAAAATGTGTTTTATAATCATAAACACTTTGAGAGATTTTTACAAAAGGTTTTATGGCAAGGGATTAATGTATCTAGGATAATCATGGAGTTATAAGTTGATTATGGTTAGGTTTATGTCCTATTATCCGCCAAAACCGGAGGGATCTACCCAAGGACAATCCCAATAGATTAAAATTAGAAGTCCTTAGGTATGATTAAAAAAAAGGAGTAAATGAGAAAGGAGAAAGAAGGGGTTGAAGAATTAAAACGAAAAGTTTATGAAAGGGTGAAAAGAAATAGCCCTCCATGAAAACTTAGGGCAGAAACCGGGCCAATACATCTGCTATCGGTTATCACAAAGATGATACCGGTATTGAAGACAAGACGTCATGGACCCAGTGACGCGCTGCACAACCTGTTGGTCCACACGAATTATGGATCTAAGTAGCCTTGATAAGACAATAGACAACTTGGATAAATCCAAATCAATCTATATGAGAAACTCTAAACTGGTTGTTGATTGTTAATGCGGAATCTTAACAATAACAATGAAGAACACAATTAACTAACTTTGTAATTCTATTAATCTTTTAATTACAATGTCGTACATAACACAATGTCGTAGGGTTCCTTTTATACTCTAAGGAAAACCCTAGATACAAAACGTGTGAAAGGATAAACATATCTTCTAATAAGATATCTAATTCATCCGTATCCTTTCCTAACTTATAGCTAACTAACTCTGCTATAAAACATAAACAGACTTAACTAAATACGGCTAAACAGACTTAACTATGTAACTATGTCTACCAGACTTAACATTGTACTGGCAGACTTAACTATGACTTGACTAACACTAACAGACTTAACGAGTTCTTCAGCAGACTTAAGTCTGTTCTTCAAATAATTCCCAACAATCCTCCCCTAACTTGATCTTCATGCTTCATGAACTTCAAGTTTCTTTCTTCATAAGCTTCCTGAGGATTGAACTCTAATCTTTTGGAATTATTGTGAACTCCAGTTCTTCAAATCATCATGTCTGATCTTGTGCAGCAACCTTTATCAGCAAACTTGACACCATCTGATCTTCACAGCAACATTGACTATTTGTACATCAATTCTTAAAGTTTCATACTATTCTCATCACTTCCATGTGTGTTAACTCCTGTGAGAGGTGAATCATTGAAAATTAATGGATTTGATGTCTCTTTACCAGTTAGCCATTAACTCTGGAGTAGCCAATGTTTGGTGTAAAAACCATGGTACATTGATAACCATTTCGACTCTTTGTACATGAAACATGGTGAGTTAAAATACCATATGATTTTTAGCAAATCATCAGCTATCAACGGATTTGTTTTGTCTTTACCAAAAGCTGTTTGCTTTTGGACCAGCCAATTCTTTGGTGTATTACAACAATCACCTTGGTGAATTGATAACCAGTTATGGTTTTCCCACAACCTTTACCACAAGCCATACTCTTGTGGGCTAGCCAACTCTTTACTATCACAGATATGGTGAGTTGATTACCATACAATTTTTGGCAAATTGTCAGCCATAAACAAATTTGGGGTATCTTTACCAGAGCCGTTTGCTCATGGATTAGCCAGTCCTTATGTGGATTAGACATGGTGGACTGATAACCATTTGTTGTGTTAGTGCAAAGCACCTTCACCAAGTGAGAACTTCCAATAATCTCACTTAACAACTTGGAAAATTCTTTCAAACACCCCAAATAGCTTCCTTTTGGGACTGCATCTCAATTAAATCCAACAGTTGATTACAGTAGATTATTAACTCCAACACTTAACAACTTGGTAAAAGGCTTTTTAACCTCTGTTTCTTCCTTTACAGCCTCAGATACCTTCTTAGTCTCATATGCCATTTCAACTTCAGACACTTTTTCTATCTTTTCTACTTCAGACACCTTTTAAAGCTCCTTCTGATTGAGTCCTCATAATCAATAGACTTTTAACCTTGATCTCTTTCAAAAGCACTAAGATACCTACCTTCAACCTCTTCATATGACATTCCTTTCATCTTTTCAAAACTGGAATGCATCATATTCTTCAGATAATGCTTCATATGAGCCATCTTCTCTTGTTTTGATTCTTTCTTGGTAGTGCACTTTCTCTTTTGTGTCTTCTTTATCTTCTCCACTAATCCTCCAAGAGTATCTGTCTCCATTCTTGCATTCATAAACTCAGCAAGTTTAGTTACCCTTTCATCAGCAGTCAGACTTGTATCAGCTTTAAGTTCTTCCATCTTAGCCTTAAGCTCATCATCATCTTCAATCAGTGACATATATGGATCATTATCAAAATCCTCTTGCAGCTTCTTAGCAAAAAGTTCATCTCTTTTCTTTAACACTTCAAGTTTGTCCCTTTCAGCTGCTTCCTCAGCTTGAATCCTTGCAATCTCAGCTAAGCTTGCTTCTTCCTCAGCTTGTTGCTTCTTTTATTTCTTAGTCTGAGGGGTTTCTTCAAGTATCTGCTTTCCTTCCCTTTGAGTTGAAGCAGACTTAAGTTCAGTAGATTTAACAACATCATCAGATTTATCTTTTTCACTAACAGACTTATCATCAGACTTAACCTTCTCAGACTTATCATTACCAGAATTAACAACATCATCAGACTTATCATTAGCAGACTTAATAACATCATCAGACTTATCTTCACCATAATTAACTTTATCCTTCTCAGCAGATTTAATTGTATCATCTTCAGAGTTAACCTCTTCATCAATCACCAACTTTCTCTTTAGCCTTCTCTTCTTCCTTTGTTGAATTTGGCTAAGAGACTGGGCAAAAGTTTCTGCTACTTATAATCCCTTTGGACTTATCTCTGTATCTCCAGTTGGTTTTGCTTGAGTTGGAGTCTTAAAAGTCTGTTCTTTATCAAAATTCCTCCCCTGTTTGGAAGAATTTTCTGCTTCAACACCCTCTATTTCATTGAAATCAACCCCTTTGTCCTTCATAATTCTTTCCATCTTCTTGACCTTTCTGACCAAGGTCACAATAGCTTTTCCCATGGTTGCATTTGATTTCTCCAAAACAGATATCCTTTCAACTACGGTAGGAACCAGCTGTAAGAGAGCGTCTACAGTCATTGGAGCTGATTCCTCCTCATGAGTTGGACTTGGAACATGGGTTTGTTGCTCAGGTGAAGGTGGTGAAGATGTAGGTGATGGTGGTTGTGGTGTAGGTGATCTGGGTTGTGGTGTAGGTGATCTTGGTACCTCTGCATGCTCCTCAGTTTCATGATGTGCCTCAACTCCAGATGATGTTCCTGCAATGTTAGTACCACCAGGCAACATGGCAAGCAATAATGGTTTGTGTGTCCCCTGAAATCCCCTTTTCATGTTGCTAAAAATTTTATCTTTAAAGGAAACACACAAGTAAGGCACTTTTTGTTCAGTTTCAACATTTAAAACCATTTGTAGAAAACGAGGGTACATTAAAAACTTATGCTTACTGGTCACATTTGCCACCATGCCATCAAAAATTAGTTTTGAAAAGTTAAAAGTCTTGCCAAGTAAAAGACAGATCAAAGCAGAAGCAATATTGCTTCCAAATTGATCCCATCCACCACTCTTGGGACTTAGGCAGTGCATCAAATGGTGAATTAAAAACTTCCACTGTGGTGAAAAATGACTTTTCCAAAAGGTAAAACCACCACCATTAGTTGGGTATCCAATGTTACCCATACCCTCTAAGATCATATTATTTGATAACATAGTTTCTCCAGAAGCATCATCTAATTTAAGACAACATCTAATGGATGCTTCTGAGATAGAAAACTCAAGGTTATCAATGGTTGCCCTTAAATGTAGATTTCCATCAGCAAGAGTTTTGGAGGTAGCAGTCCCCCAAAACTGTTTGACTAGGGAATCATAAATAGTTGGATTATGTGTTAAGGCATACCTGAGATGTGAGCCTTTCAGAAAATCAACCATCTGTTCGAAACCTTCACTCTTGTTTGGTTTCTTCAAGAAACCAACTTGATTATGCTTATCACAATACTTTAGTTGAGCCATGGATGATTGGTAAGTGCTGGTTGACTGTTTGACTTAGGGTTTATGCTGGTTGTTAAAACAGAGTGATCTTGGCCGATAATAAAGATTTTTAAATTAGAAGTAAATAATGGATAAAGATGAGAAATTAATCAAATATTATCCATATATACCTCGTTTTCCCAAAAAAATATCAACAGTATTATTTAAATAGGAAAATCATTAAATGTACGACCAGACCTAACGGTAAAAGAATTAATTAAATTTTAACACTACCAGAATTAACTTTGGTCAACCAGACTTAACCAACAATCCACCAGATTTAACCGAAATACCAGACAAACACAAATGAAATACACAAGCAAGGCTTCCAATTTCCATCAATCCATGCTTTTCCTGGAAAAATTAGTCTAAAACCAAGAAAATATACATATTGCAAACAGAACTAACAAATACTAACTACCAGAATTAACTCTAATACTCACTACCAGAATTAACTCTAAAGCTACTAGATTTAACTACTACCAGAATTAAATCTACTTAATATTTGTTCTACCAGAATTACAAACTATACATTTAACCTCCTCTTAAATGTAACCTCCCCTCAAATGTAGCTATGGGTTTACCATTCCAATATTAACCACTAAGTAATTGAACCTAGGTCCATCAAAAGCTTTGGTTAATAGGTCTGCTACATTAAAGTCTGTGTGTATCTTTTCCAACCTAATTAACTTCTTTTCAAAGCAATCCCTTATAAAGTGATGCCTTATTTCTATGTGTTTAGTCTTAGAGTGATACACTGGGTTCTTAACTATACAGATAGTACTTTCATTATCAATGTGAATTATAGTATTCATGAAATTCAAACCATAATCCAGCATCTGATTCTGAATCCACAAGACTTGTCCACAGTAATTAGCAGCTGCTACATACTCTGCTTCAGTTGTAGATGTAGCCACAATGGTCTGCTTCTTGCATTGCCAAGAAATCAATCTTCTTCCAAGAAATTGACAACCTCCAGTTGTGTATTTCCTATCAAGACTTGCTCCAGCATAGTCACTATCTGAATAGGCTTTCAGGTCGAATGATGAATCTCTAGGATACCAAAGGCCCAAATTGGGTTTTCCCTTTAGATATCCGAAGATCCTCTTCACAGCATGAAGATGTGAAGTCTTGGGAGTAACCTGAAAACGAGAACAAGCATAGACTGCATACATAATACCAGGCCTAGAGGCAGTTAGATACATTAGAGAACCTATCATGGATCTGTATAGGTGAACATCCACATCATCAGCATCCTCATCTTTTGTCAATGGCACCTTGTTCTCTATTGGAGTGACTGTTGTCTTCACATTTGCAAGATCAAACTTCTTCAATATCTCAGCAACATACTTGTCTTGAGAGATGAAAAGTCCATCTTCCTTTTGCTTCACTTGCAGTCCAATAAAAAATGCAAGCTCACCCATAGAGCTCATCTGAAATCTGCCCTTCATCAAAGCCTCAAATTCTTCACACCAAGACCTTTTAGTGGAGCCAAAAATAATATCATCTACATACACTTGCACTAGAATGATATCCTTCTTGTTCCTTTTAATGAACAAGGTCTTGTCAATCACACCCCTCTTGTATCCATGTTCTTCAAGAAATTTTGAGAGTGTAGCATATCAAGCTCTGGGAGCTTGATGTAATCCATACAAAGCTTTGATGACTTTGTAAACCTTCTTGGGATGAGCAGGATCCACAAAACCAGGAGGTTGGTGAACATACACTTCTTCCTCAATAGTGCCATACAGAAAAGCACTTTTGACATCCATTTGATAGACTACGAACCCCATGTAGGATGCAAAGGCCAAAAATAACCTGATAGCTTCAATTCTAGCTACAGGTGCAAAAACCTCATCATAATCTATCCCCTCCTCTTGTCTATATCCTTGGGCCACCAACCTAGCCTTATTTCTGACCACTACTCCTCTTTCATCCTTCTTGTTCCTGAAGACCCACTTTGTGCCAATAACTTTTGCTCCACTTGGTAGATCTACAAGAACCCATACCTTTTGCAACTTAAACTGCAAGAGCTCTTCTTGCATTGCTTCCACCCAACTCTCATCTTCTAAAGCTTCAGAAACCTTGGTAGGTTCCTTTTGAGAAAGGAAGCATGCAAACAGACAATGCTGTTGATCTTTGTGATTATTCCTTTGCTGCTTCTTGACAAAACTTAAAAGTGCATGAGCTTCTGAATGTTTCTGCACTTTGCTTCTTGTTTGAACAGCTGACTTAGGATCACCAAGTATTTGACTTTTAGGACGAATATTGTGAATCCTAAGTGTAGGAGTTGGACTGACATTCACTTCTGTTGGTAAGTTGTTGAAATCAGTAATCACTCCTTCTTCATCATAAGAAGCTTCATCAAAGATCCCTTCACTTGGCATATCAAAGATTTCAAGCTCGGGCATATCAGAATCATCAAAAACATCATTTAGAGTAGTATCAAACTCAGCAGAATTAACTGAATCACTACCAGAATGAACTAAGTTAGTACTGGTAGCCTTCTTGTCAACTAAATCACTACCAGAATTAACTGAGTTAGTGCTGGTAGCCTTCTTTCCAATATACTTATCAACCAATGCATTCAATTCATCTCTGAAAGATAGAACATCTTCTAAAACATTTGTAGGAGAAGCCTCTTTCCCTTGTTCTTGAGTTTTGGTAACAGACTCCTTCTTCTTTGAAAGTACAGAAGATTTCTTTGTGCCATCTTGAGCTACATCAGACTTGATTGCTGTTGTGGGAACAACAATGAGTTCCTCAGTTTCCTTTTCTTGCTCAGAAGCTTTTGCATCAGAATCAACATGAGTACCTGCATTGTTAGTTACTTCTTGGGAACCTGCATCAGGGTTAGCTTGATTCTCAACAGAAATAGGAATATAATTCATAGAATCAGTCAGATAATCAATATCAAACATCCATCTATAACCTATTTCTTTCACACTAGGTTTCTCCTCAAGAAAGTCAACATGGAGAGTCTCTTCAACCCTTTTTGTCACTAAGTTGTATACCCTAAAGGCTTTACTACTCAGTGAATAACCTACTAAGAACCCCTCATCAGATTTTCCCTCAAACTTCCCAAGCACACTAAGAGTATCTAGAATGGTAACATGGCACCCAAATGGTCTTATGTAACTAATAACTGGTTTATGGCCAAATAAAACCTCATAAGGAGTTTTGTTCTGAGGCTTAGTCACTCTTACCCTATTGAATATGTAGCAAGCAGTATTTACTGCTTCAACCCAAAAAGTGGTTGGTAAAAGTGAGTCTGATAGCATAGTCCTAGCTGCCTCAATAGGGGTCCTGTTCATTCTTTCAGCAACTCCATTTTGTTGTGGAGTTCTAGCACTACTATACTCTTGTTTTATTCCCCTGTTTCCACAAAATTCAAGCATACTTCTATTCTTAAACTCTGTGCCATTGTCTGATCTAATAATCTTAACCCTATGATTAAGCTGGTTTTCTATCTGCCTAATGAAAGTTTGAAGCAAGCTAGTGGTTTCATCCTTTTTAGACATAAAGAATACCCAATAAAACCTAGTGCAATCATCAGTAATGACAAGGCAATAACTTGCATGATTTTTACTTTGCACAGAAGTATGGCCAAAAAGATCCATATGCAAGGTGTGTAAAGGCTTAGTGATGGTCCTTTCTAATTTAGCCTTACATGAAGCCCTATGCTGTTTACCCTTATGACATGCTACACATGTATGGTCATTTTTGAAAACCTTTGGAGGTAACCCTCTAACAAGATTATTCTTCACAAGTTTATTTAGATTCTTAAAGTTGATATGACCAAGCCTTTTGTGCCACAATTTAGATTCATCAATAGTGGCTTTTGCAATCAAACAGGCAAAACCTTTTGCAGGATCAGGTGTCTTCATATCAAAGTTGTACATATTGTGTTGTCTTGGGACTTTTAGGAGTATCTGATTTTCATCAGGCATCTTAAAATCAGAAGTCAACACAAAACATTCAGTTTCAGTAAAAAGAACTGTTGGGAAATTAAGCTATAGCAGTTAGAACTATTGAAGATAGCAGTTAGAACTGTTGAAGATGGAAGTTAGTATTGCTGAAGAGTTTTGAAGACATAAGCAGTTAGTACGGTTATGAAAGAAAGATTTGTACTGCTTATTATTATTTTGTAAACGTGTAAGTAGATAAATATGGAAAAGAAATTGTGTATATCTTATACGATTAGAATGATAGTTATCTTGTGAAGGAATCCTTGGTCTATAAAAGGATTGCCTAGGTTAAAGTTTAGTATACAGAGATATAGAAGTACGACTTATTTGATAGAGATTCAAGGTTGTAAACCCTAGTGATAGGAGATCACTCGTATTATTATTCTAATAATATTGAATCGTTGAAGTTGAAGTTCATTATTCTGTGTTCATTCATTGTTACATTCAAACCATACAAAACACAAACACATAAAGTCTTCTAAGTGCTAGCTAGTAAATTCCGCGTGCTAGACTAAGTATAATTCTTAGTATCACATCTAACACAAGGCGTGTGTGTAGATCCGGTCAAGTGGTATCAGAGACAGGTTACTGATACTTAGATTTAGAAGATCCGAGAAGAACAAAGATGGACATGGAAACAACACCAACTACAACTAACATTGCTGCTAAGCTTCCTATGCTTAAACCTAATGAGTTCGACATATGGAGACTTCATATTGAGTAGTTTTTCCAAGTGCAAGACTATGCACTCTAGGAGATCATTGAAGAAGGAAACTCTTTTACACCTGTAACAACAACAACTGTTGTTGATGGTAAATCTGAGACAAATATGTAGACAAAGCCAACCACTACTAAAGAGAAGGCAAGGCACAAGAATGATGTTAAGGCTAGAAGCTTGCTTCTTATGACTATTCCCAATGACCAGTTGGAGAATTTTAGCAAGTTTAAGTATGCTAAAACCCTTTTTGAAGCTATTGTTGCAAGATATGGTGGGAATGAAGCCACCAAGAAAACCCAGAAGACCCTTCTCAAGCATCAGTTTGAGAACTTTACAGCAACAAGCAATGAGTCGTTGGATCATATGTTCAATAGGCTTCAAAAGCTGGTGAGTCAATTGGCTGTTCTAGAAATTGAGATGTCTCAGGAAGATCTCAACTCCAAATTTCTGAGGAGTCTACCAGCTGAATGGGCTATGCATGTGGTAGTATGGAAAAACAAGCCTGATATAGATTCCATGAGCTTAATGGATCTCTATAGCAACTTCAAGATAGTTGAACATGATATTAAGAAGTCTGCTGGATCAAGCTCAAGCTCAGGGAATTTGGCCTTTGTATCAACTCCCAGTACCTCAAGTCCAGATGAAGAAGTGCAAGTTGTTGGTGCAGTTGGTACTGCTAGTGCAAACCTTGGTACTGCTAGCACCTCAAGCAGTACTAGTGGACTTTTGAATGATGATACTTATTGTGCTTTCTTTACTACTCAGCACAATGGAAGTATGTTGACTCATTCAGATCTTCAAGAGATTGATGAAGATGATATTGAAGAGATGGATATCAAGTGGCAGCTCTCTCTTCTCAGCTTGAGAGCTAGGAGATTCTTGAAAAAGACTGGCAAGAAGATTGTTATAAACAGCAATGATGTTGCAGGGTATGACAAGTCCAAGATTGAGTGTTTCAACTGCCACAAGAAAGGTCATTATTCAAGGGAGTGCAGATTGCCAAGCCAACAAGATGGAAAGAGCAGAGCATATGGAAACAAGTCAAGGGTTGTGGAGGTTACTGATTCAAGCTCGAAAGCCATGGTTGCCATTGATGGCTTAGGATTTGACTGGAGCTACATTGCAGAGGAGGAAGCAGAAGCATCTACAGAGGTTGCTCTCATGGCATTCTCATATTCTGAGGTACAAGTTTCAAAATGTTCTAAATCTTGTGAAGCTTTAAAAGATCTAGAAACACTTAAAACAAGATATGAGAATCAGAGAAAAGAGCTAGTTGAAACTGCTTTTAGCTTAGCAAATCATAAGAGAGCTTTAGCTGTATTAGAAGAACAAATTGTTCATTATAAAAGTAATGAGTCTAAGTTTTCTGATGATATGATTATTGTTAAGAGAGACTTAATGTTTAGAGAGAATGAGATTACTGTGTTAAAACATGAGCTAGAACAGGTTAAGAAAGCTAAGGAGAACATTCAGATGAGTGTAGACACACTAGAATACACATCAAAAGGTGTTCAAAAGATAATTGAGTGTCGGATCCTTAATAAAGCTAAGTCAGTTCCACCTCCCTATAGAGGAATTCCAACACCCCCAGGCATAGACTTAGAACACACAGGACTCCCTAAATTTCAATTACCTGTGCTTAACTATGGTCCTCAACCCAAGAAGGATGTAGTTGATAAACCTGTGTATGAAAGTGCAAGTGATAAATCACTATCTGAGGACAAGGTGTCTTCTGATAGGTCCTCAGCTAAGGACTCAGATGCTCCAACCATTGAGGAATGGACTTCTGATGATGAGGATGATCAGGCTGTGGTTAAGCCTGTTAGTGCTAAAGTGGAGGAACCAAAAGTTCCAAAGATGGTTAAACCTAAGACTGTTAGGCCTAGATCAAATGCCAAACCTTTTAGACCAACAGTTAGGTATGCAGAAATGTATAGAACCACAAACAAGCCAAGAGGTAACCAAAGGAATTGGAATGACCTCAAATCTCACCAATTAGGGGAGGATTTTGTCTGCTATAGGAAAGCTTGTTACTCTTGTGGTAGCTTTGACCATCTTGCAGATTATTGTGATAAATGGGTATCTGGATATACAAATCATAGGTTGAGCATAGCAAGACCTCAATCTTTTTTAAGGAATGATAGAATGATACCCAGATCAGTTCTATTAAAGTCTGGCCAAAGACCAATTCAAACTGCTAGACCAGCAGTTCAGACTGTCAGACCTATTAGACCTGTTCACCCAAGGCCAACAGTTCAAGGTGCCAAAATGTTTTCCAAACCAGCACCAAAAACTGTTAATAGACCCTTTCATCACAAAGTAGTTGTAAAAAATCAAGTTTGGAAACCTAAGGTAACAACTACCAAGCCAGCAGTTCCAACTGCTAGCAGAGTAATTGGTACTGGTGTGAATAAAAACACTGCAAAGGGAAACATAGGAAATGGAGTGAATGCATCAGCATGTTGGGTATGGAGACCTATTAAACCCAATGGTGCTAAGATTGTTTTGAAAAGAATGAATTATGTTGATGCAAGAGGAAAGCCTAAGTCTATTTTGGCTTGGGTTCCACAAGGAAATTAATTTTTCTTGTAATGTGCATTGTTAGTCATATGCTTTTATATTGTGAGACAAGTTCTTTGTATCTTGTTTCTTTGTTTTTGGACTAACAATTGCAGGATTGGAGAGAAAACACCAAGGGATTATGAATGCTTGATGTTTTGGACTAAATGGTGTTCTGGAGATAAGTATGTGATCTTTGCATACAGCAAATGGTAATTGGTTCACCATGTCTTACCCACATAAGAACCAACTAGTCCAGATCAACCGATTTCTGGTAAAGACTAATCAAATCCGTTGATGGTTGACAATTTACCAAAAATTGTATGGTTATCAGCTCACCATATCTAAGTGTGAAGAGTTGGCTAGTCCAAAGCAAACGGCTATTGGTAAAGACATATCAAATCCGTTGATAGCAGATAGTTTGCTAAAAACTATGTTTGAGCCATGGTATTTTAAAATTGATTTCAAAAGTTCATACGGCTCAACAAAAATTTTCCAACAGTTGGTACGGTTAGTACAAAGTTAGGACGGCTCAACTAGCCGTTGTAAAAATCTGTCAGTAATTAATTTTCTAGCCGTTGGGGTAAAACCGTTATTCTTAAGATACTTATAGGGATTCTTATAGACAATAATTATCTTTTTACCATAAATTTATTTATTCTCTTTCTAAAGATAATTTATCTCATACGGATATTTCGCAAAACCCTAAAAAGTACCTATAAACCCCAAGCGACTACATAAAACCTCAATTCCAATTTAAACGATCATCGTATTGATATAATCTTTCATTTTTCATCACTAAGAATGGCTGGATTGGAATTTGTTAAACGTCATAATCAGGTTGCGTTTCTTGAGAAAACAGAGGACGGAGATGGGCCGAAGTTTTATGAGATTGTGGACTTTCTCAACCACTCTCACATAAGGTATGCTTTAACTGTTTCTCCTACTCTTTATGTCTCGCACATCACACAGTTCTGGCAGAATGCTACTGTCTTGACTAGTGAAGATGGAGACTCAGAAATTCATTCTGAAGTGGATGGTGTATCTTTTGTTGTTACCGAGTCTATAATTAGGAGACATCTTAAATTACATGACTCAGATGGTATTAACACTATGCCTAACACTGAAATATGGGAAGAACTTACCAAAATAGGGTATGATACATCTGAAAATAAATTAACTTTTCAAAAAGGATGTTTCTCACCTCAATGGAGATTTTTGATACATACCCTTTTAAGTTGCTTAAGTCCTAAAAAGACTGCTTGGGAGCAGTTCAGTAGCAATATTGCTATTGCTCTCATTTGTTTGTCTACAAACAGAGTTTTTAACTTTTCAAAATTGATTTTTGAGGGTATGGTATCTAATGTTTCAAGCAAAACAAAGTTTTTAATATATCCCAGGTTTGTTCAAACACTTTTGAATAAAAAGACATACCTGCTTACAAAACCAACTGAGATTTTTGCTACGCCTAGCCTTCAATCAAAAGTTTTTCAAAATATGGCTATGGCTAGTAGGCTTTTTCAAGGGGAACCAGTTCCATTGTTTCCTCAAATGCTTTAAACTAAGCTGGGTGAAGGTTCAGCAGTTCCAACTGATCCCCATCACACATCCACTCAAGAACTTGAAATAACCCAACCACCAACCATCACTTATAGGAGAAAGTCTAAACCTAGTCTACCTAGGGTTGTGACTAGATCCTTGCCCAAAGATTCACCTCTCCTAGCAGGTCACACAGCTAGAAGTGATGAGGGTAGCTCTTCACAAACTGAATTGATGGAAATATGTACCAAGTTAGTTGACAGAGTAAAGACCTTGGAGGAGGAGCTTAAGAAGAACAATGAGGAGCTGAAATCTCATAAAGCAATGTTTTCCAAAGTCTACACTAAGCTAACTAAAAGGGTGAAGAAGCTTGAAGATCAGTTAAAGAAGAAAAGGGCAACAGTGGTATTGGATGATGATTCTTCTGATGATGATGATTCAGATGGTTCAGAAGAGGATGATGAAAATTCTTCCAAACAGGGGAGGAAATTTGGTAAAGACAAGGATAGATCAGGTTCTCAGGGGAGGCATGATAAAGGCTCAGAACAAGATGAAGGTTTTGGTAATGTTGCAGATATTGGTTCAGGTTCTGGTTATGTTCATGAAACAGCTGATACATATAACGAAGTTCAAACTGTTGAAGTAGTTCAGACTGCTGAGACAGAGCATGAAACAGTTCAGACTGCTGAGACAGAGCATGAAGCAGTTCAAAGGGCATATAAAGGGAAGAAGCCAATGACATCTGAAGAAGTTGTTGCTGCTCAAGAACTTGAAAGGATAAGAGAAAGGCAGAAGTCAGGATACAAGATAAAGTTGCAAACAAAGAAGGAACAAGTTGAGTTTATGAAGCATTATTTGAAGAACTCATCAAATTACACTATGAATGACTTCAAGGGAAAATCTTATGCTATAATTGAAAGGGAATTCTATGAAACTTATGCTATTCTGAATACTCCAAGAAGAGGTTTCAAAACAGGTAAGAAGAGAGAATCAGAAACTATGGAATCAGATGTTGCAAAGAGACAAAAGTCTAAAGAATAAGGGTTAAGAAATGAGAAGATCAAGAGTATGATGATGATTGTTCCAGAATCTTCTTATATCAAGCCTTTACAAGTAAAACATCCAATCATTGAATGGGAAGTGTTCACTGATGGAAGAATGAAAGGATGGAAGATAATCAGACTTGGAGATATTTCTGAAAGGTACAAGTTGTTTGAAGATTTACTCAGAGGTTTTGACAGAGAAGATCTTAATCAACTATGGAGCTTAGTGAAAGAGAGATTCAGAGATAAAGATCCTATTGAAGATAAAGATAAAGAATTATGGGTTCAACTGAAGAGAATTTATGAACCAGATGGAGGAGAGTCAATATGGAGATTTCAAGCACAAGTCAAGAATGTCACTTGGAAGTTATTTGGAACGTGTGGAGTACACAGAGTGTCTACCAAGGATGGAATAGAGATCTATATGCTGGTTGAAAAAGATTATCCACTCAGACCAGGTGTTTTGACAATTATGATGAATGTTATGCTAGAAGCTAATGAAGAATCTGAGATGGCTGATATGTTGGTGACAAAGATATTCAACCTTGCAGAAGAAGTGAAAGCTAGATCTAAGAGATTTGCTTGATAGGTGTTTGGAAGAATTCTATTCATATAAGAGATAAAGCTTAATTCAGAGAAACTTAGTGATTTGGATAGAAATCATAAGTTTAGAGGAGGATTGTTGGGAAATTAAGCTATAGCAGTTAGAACTGTTGAAGATAGCAGTTAGAACTGTTGAAGATGGAAGTTAGTACTGCTGAAGAGTTTTGAAGACATAAGCAGTTACTACGGTTATGAAAGAAATATTTGTACTGCTTATTATTATTTTGTAAATGTGTAAGTAGATAAATATGGAAAAGATATTATGTATATTTTATACGATCAGAATGATAGTTATCTTGTGAAGGAATCCTTGGTCTATAAAAGGATTGCCTAGGTTAAAGTTTAGTATACAGAGATATAGAAGTACGACTTATTTGATAGAGATTCAAGGTTGTAAACCCTAGTGATAGGAGATCACTCGTATTATTATTCTAATAATATTGAATCATTGAAGTTGAAGTTCATTATTCTGTGTTCATTCATTGTTACATTCAAACCACACAAAACACAAACACATAAAGTCTTCTAAGTGCTAGCTAGTAAATTCCGCGTGCTAGACTAAGTATAATTCTTAGTATCACATCTAACACAAGGCGTGTGTGTAGATCCGGTCAAGAACCTTATGCTGCTTATCACAAATTTGTGATATTGAGAAAAGATTAAATTGCCCTAGTTCTTTTACAAAAGCACATTATCAAATTCTAAATTGCCCACTACAATTCTACCTTTACCAGTAATGTAGCCTTTGCTACCTCCAAAAGTAACAGAACCTCCTTTGAATTCTTCAAAATCCTTTAGGTGATCCTTGTTACCAGACATGTGCCCAGAGCACCCACTATCAAATATTCCTCTATCTCCCATGTTCTTGAGTGGATGATCCTGTACATAAAGAAGAGAAATCAGTTTCTCTTAAGGACCCAGGCCTGTGCAGGCTTGGGTCTGCCTTGTGGATCAGCATATTTGTAAGTCTTATATGAACATGATCCACTGTTGCTTTAGGATTTATAGGTAAGTTCATTCTGAAATTGATCCCAAGACCAACATGATGAGGCCTTAACAGCAGACCCCCCATTTCCCTTTACAGCATTAGAATTTGACATTTTTGCTGTATTATTAACAATGGGTCTCCTCACAGGTGAGTGGGATTTAGAAAAATTATTTCTTTGATTGAATTTGCTCACCTGTGGTCTGTGTATGACTGGTTGTCTGGGTCTAACAGCATTAACATTTCCAGAATTAACTTTAGGCCTAACAGAATTAACTTGTTGCCCAGAATTAACATTTTGCCTACCAGTATTAATATTTGGCCTACCAGAATTAATATTTGGCCAACCAGAATTAACGTATGCCCTACCAGAATTAACATTTGATTTACCAGAATTAAATTGTACTGGTCTAGTAACAAATTGGTTTGCATGGTTAACTCTGGTTACATTATTCCATACTGGTTTAGCCATCACATTATTAGTATTATCACTTCTTTGTCTCTTAATCTCAGCCTCTCTAGCCATTTTTTTTAATGAAAATCATAGTCTTTAATTAAATGACTAAGGCTTCCACAAACAAAACATCTTTTAGGGGAAAAAGACTGACTTTTCCCTAATTCTCTTTTCTTTCTATCCACTTTGGGTGACTCTCTACTTTTAACATGTTGCTTAGGAGATTTTATGTGTGAGACACAACTAGGTTCAACTGTTTTAAGTTTTGGTTCAGACTCAACTGGTTCATTTATCTTAACTGGTTTAGACCTAGAAACTTCTTTTGATTCCTTTTCTGGTTCTGATTCAGACTCCTCAGAGATATCCCTAATGGACCCTTCACTATCATTGGATTGACAGGTAGAGTATTTACTGGATTTCTCATCTGAGTCACTTGTTTCAGGTATTTGAGGTCCCTTTTTACCATAAACAAACAAAGACTCATCAAGCTCTTCCTTTTGTTAAGGAGTGTAATCTCCATTTAATGGAGGTGGAACCCCTTTAAAGTCATTAGTTTTTATGAATCTATTGTATGTAGGTTTACCAGCTAAGTCACTTTCTGTACTAACAAACACAGTTCTCTCAATTTCTTCCTCACAGCTTAGAATCTCACTATCAGATTTTATCTCATATCCTAAGCCAATTTTACATGTTGAACTCATACCAGAATCTACTAATCTAAACAGATTTTTAGATGAAGCTTTCCATGAGTCTAGTGTTTTCTGCAATGCATCCCTATCTTTTACAGCTTTCATTCCAATTCTCCTATATCTCTTAAGCTTTTCATCTTTTTCATAAATTTCATTTGCTTGAAATGTAAGCCTTTCATTTAGGTCAGATTGCTGTTTTTGATAAGTGACTATTTGTGCTTCTAAAGTTTTAACAGCATTCGTATAAGCAAGTATGGTAGCTTCCTGGTCACCTATCTGTTTCATTTGTTCATCACACAATGATTTAAGACTATTATATGATTTAATGCAAGTTTTTGAACACAAGGATACCTCAGAACTAGAGCCAATAGCCATGAATGCATGATTTGGTTCTTCTTCTTCCCCTGTGTGTTCACCCCAGTTGATAGCACCAGCTTCCAAAGTCATCATACTCATTTCATTCTTCTCTTCCTTATATGCTTCTTTAGAGAATGAATCTTTCTGCCTTTTCCCATCAATAGTCACCTTTGATGTGCACTCCCTAGCGAAGTGACCATTTTTGTGACACCTATAGCACTCCACATTCTTCTTATTAAAGCCAACTGCTGTCTTTCTATCAAATCTTATATTCCTTCTAGTCTGCTTATAGAACTTCTTTACCCTGAGAGCAATCATTGCTATCTGCCACTTTATATCCATCTCTTCAATGTCAACATCATTAATCTGCTCAAGGTCATCATTGATAATATCTGTTTCTTCTGAATTCTTTGCAAAGAGAGAATAAACAACTTCATCAGCAAAGCCAGCAGGAACTTCTCTTTCTCTCATATTGCTTGAAGAAGCACCAGAAGTATAGCCACCAGAATTAACCTTGTTAGTATTGCTCTTGCTTTGGGAGACAAAAGCAACATTAGCAGCACTTGAAGATGCCTTTGAAACACCTTTGATGTCATGTTCAAAGACCCTAAGGTTGTTGTACAAATCATCAACTGACAAGGTGTCAACATCATCTTTCTTTCTCATGTTCATTGCCACATTTGACCATTCTTTTGGCAAAGATCTGAGAAAATTGTGATTTGCATCTTCATTAGACACAGCAGCACCATGAGCTTCCAACTGTGAGAGGAGATGTTGGAATCTATCATATCCTTTTTCCAACCCTTCAGAACTTGTTACAGTGAATGCTTCAAATTCTTGCTTGAGGACAGCCTTCTGCATCTTCTTTGAGTTTGCATTCCCTCCAAATGTGGTTCTGATAGCTTCCCAAATTTCGTTGGCATCATCCATTCTATGAAATCTTCTCAAATGCTCCTTAGGAAGAGCCATCAGCAAGAGGGTTTTTGCCTTCCTCTCCTTTTCCACAGCATGTATCTCTACAGCAGATACTGGTGGAAGAACCCTAACAACACCATCTTTTCCAATTGAGATCCTCTTCTTTGAATTGCCATTCTGAATTACTTTCCAGACATCATTATCAATATACTCTAGGTAATGCTCCATCTCCATTGCCCAGATATCATACTCCTCCTTCTTCAGAATTGGGAGTTTGATGTTAGAGATAGTGGTTGTTGCGGGGATGCTTTGTTGTTACTATTTAGTTGTATTGGTTTCTGATGCAGAATCTTCATGATTTGAAACTTCATCATCACTGATATGGTTTGAGTATTCATCACCACCCTTTTGAGACATTGTGCAGGATTGTTTAGTGAATGAGTGTTTGTGGTTTTTTGTGTTTCTTCGTACTCAAAGTCCCTCTATAGGCTCTGATACCACTTGTTGGTCCACACGAATTATGGATCTAAGTAGCCTTGATAAGACAATAGACAACTTGGATAAATCCAAATCAATCTATATGAGAAACTCTAAACTGGTTGTTGATTGTTAATGCGGAATCTTAACAATAACAACGAAGAACACAATTAACTAACTTTGTAATTCTATTAATCTTTTAATCACAATGTCGTACATAACACAATGCCTTAGGGTTCCTTTTATACTCTAAGGAAAACCCTAGATACAAAACGTGTGAAAGGATAAACATATCTTCTAATAAGATATCTAATTCATTCGTATCCTTTCCTAACTTATAGCTAACTAACTCTGCTATAAAACATAAACAGACTTAACTAAATACGGCTAAACAGACTTAACTATGTAACTATGTCTACCAGACTTAACATTGTACTGGCAGACTTAACTATGACTTGACTAACACTAACAGACTTAACGAGTTCTTCAGCAGACTTAAGTCTGTTCTTCAAATAATTCCCAACACAACCCCTCCTAGCCACTCAGGTATTAAAGATAAGATGATACCGGTATTGAAGACAAGGTGTTTTGGATATTTTATTTTGTTGGACATGTCGGATTATGTATTTCCTTTTGAAGTCATTTGGTTTATATGACTTGGTACTTTATTTAATAAGACTTTCGCTTGCGCGTTTATATGCTTTGTATGACACCATAATGTGACATTTTGACCCTTTTCGGGTTGGGGTGTTACAAAGATAGAGTGTTTGAAAGAATCCTCACAAGACAATGATTTAATTCATAAACTTGATGATTTAGGGTAAATCACAAGTTTAGGGGAGGATTGTTTGGAATTAGATGTTCAAGCACTTGGTTTTGTCAAAGATTAGTTTGTACTGCTAAGGAATAACACTAACAGTACTAACTGAGTTAGTAGTTTGTACTGCTAAGGAATAACACTAACAGTACTAACTGAGTTAATACTGCTAGTGTAAATATTAGTACTGCCAGGTTTAAAGTTAATGCTGCTGAAGATATATATAACAGTACTAACTGACTGAGTTAGTACTGCTAGTATAGAAGTTGCTACTGCTAGTTTGCTTGAAGACTAAAGATGGCACTGCTTATGAAGACGTGTAAGGAGATAAGTATAGAATAGATTTTGTATATATCTTATAGAGTTAGACTTATACGTATATTCTACATGTTTAGAATATTATACTTATCTTGTAAAGGACTCCTTATGCTATAAAAGGAAGTCCTAGGTTAAATGATTAAGACGTATGTTTTGTTAAGCTTCAAGGTTTGTAAATCCTAGTGATAATCAAGATCACTCGTATTATACATAATAATATTGAAGCATTTTGGTGATATTATAAACTGTTCATAATACATTACTGTTACATTGATAAATCTTCTAAGTATCAAGTAGTAGATTCCGCATACTATTTGGTATACACTCAAAGTATCCTCAACACAACTTATGTGTGTTTAGATCCTCTAACCTTAGCGTCTCGTGAAACAAACCGGACCAAGTGACACCACTTTGTGGTGTCCTTGTTGGACCAAACACGCATACGCAAATAAGCAACCCAACAATCCCTAGCCAAATCAAAATCAACTCACCATCAAACCACTATAAAAATCAATCTTAAATCGAGTTTCAAACAAATCCCAAACAATCTGAGACTCATTAAGAGTCTCGATTCATAACCCTAAACGGGTTTAACATCAAAACCGAGTCCCAAACAATAATAATCACAACCAGACTTCGATAATATCAACAAGTCAATGTTTGAGCTCAAAATATAACCGGGTCAACCCGGGTCGGTCAACCCTGTAGAAAACTAGAAGGTGTGGTTGAATAGTTTTACCGATTAAAACTTTCTTTTAAAACTTATAGATCAACTTATGTCGATCTAGTTTGGAAGTGTTAGATATTGATAGTTGAATATGCCAATAAACTAGACTACGAGATAAAGATAGAGAGACACAACCACAACACAAGTATTTATAGTGGTTCGGCTACAAGGACTCCTTCCTTACCCTACTCCACTCCCCGAGTACCCAACTCAAGAGTTCCGTAAACACTACACAACACGAACTTCTTTCACCGGCGGAGAAGCCTTCACAACGTCGCTTACACTTTATCCGGTACAAAGCTAAATACCGGGTTCTTCACACAAGGTAGAACCAAACCTTCGTCGCCTACACTTTATCCGGTAACAAAAACGTATATCACATAGATCAGTTGAGAAACTTAATACTTGGATAATTAGTTAGGGTAGCGGTTCCTGAAATGGGGTGTCAAACTTTTAGGAAGAAGTAAGGAGTGGAAAAGACCGTACTCCACCTCTTCTACCTAAGACTGACTGAAACACACTAGATGAACATTGCACTTAGGACTATGTCATTGATGAAATTAAGGGATTGGCAAGGCAAGCATGCCTTTATCTCTTGATCTTCTCTTCACCAAATTGCTTTTCTGTTTATTTTATTTTTTATTTCTAGTTATTAGCTTAAATACACGAGCAGTTGATTAATTAAAACTATTAGTTAGACATTTATGATCCCTCGCTTCTTGCGAACAACCCGGTCTTGCAGACTCTCTATACTACACGAACGAATGCAATGGCTGTTAGTGTTGGTAAAAGTCTAAAGGATTCGTTACTATAAATTTAAAGCTACATATTCACAACATCAGTGACTTATTACGAATATTTATTAATGGTATGTTCCCTCCGTCCCAAAATTATTGTCCCATAACAAAAAGCACATTCTTTTAGAAAAATATCACTATCACTACTTTATCTCTCTTACTTTTTTGCCAAATGACAAGTTTACCCTTAACCAATTAATTAATACTTCATTAAAGTTTGTAATATTAATTTCAACCAAGGGTAATATAGTAAACTTACCAAACTCCACTACCTATTCACTTTCTATTTTTGGTATGAGACAATAATTTTGGGACGCCCGAAATGAAAAAATGGGACAATAAAATTGGGACGGAGGGAGTATTTATTAATGGTATGTTTAGTCGCCTGCCAATAAAACACTACGTTAGTTGTGTACGAATATTTACTTTGTTTATTTAATTTTTATTTTGTTTGCAAAGTAAATTTATTTTATTGGATTTTTTTACCAACTAATGGTTTTTATAAAACTTATTACCATTATATGGGGTTTTCAAAAATATTAGCTAGTGTATGATGTTATTTCCAGTCTTAAAAATTATGACATGTCTAATCATTTCTTATTCTAGAAAAATATATAAAAAATGTAAATTGTGTGAAAATAAAAAACCTTAGGTAACCATTTGTACCCGCTATGCTATCTTATTCTTGTTCATCATGATCGTTAACAAAGTCTCCCAAGACAGCATTAAAATCTTATTTTGTTATATTGTTAAATTAATTTTTATTTAATATAGTTATTTTATTTTGTTGTACGTGTTAAATTGTAACATTAATTTATGGTCCGGTTCTAACTAGAGCCCTATAATTTTAGGGTAGTGATCTTTAGAACCAGGTTTTTTATTCATCCACATCACATTAATGTGTTCTAACTAGAGCCCTATAATTTTAGGGAGGTGATCTTTAGAACCACGTTTTTTATTCATCCACATCACATTAACGTGTTGTCACAATAATACCCCTGGCCTTTCTCTTAGCCAGTTATGCCTCATCAAAATAGCTTCTCTGTTTGGACTTTACCGACGAGAAATAATGCATTAAAAAGGAAGAAGCATAATTTACATAACACCAGAAAATGTAAATCCCACCACTGCTACTTTTGTCAACGAAGAACGAAAGAAAATGCTTAGAGGAAAAAAAAAAAAAAAAATCAACTGATCTTTTATGTTTCATGCTTGCGAGACGAACACATCGTGTAACCGGTCTAAAAGTGAAACACTCGACAAACCACAATGACCAAAAATAATGTAGTTAACTCTTTTATTTAACAATATAAATGAAAAGATAAAAATGCCCTCAGATTAACAGTCAAAATTGGTCAAACTAACGGTGGACCAAAATTAGGACTAAACCTGTTATGGGTCGTCGGATTCTGGACAGGATCCGTTACTTTTTAATCTATTGGAGCAAAACCGTTATACCCAATAAACCAGAAGGACCAAAAATGTAATTAACTCTTAATTTTATGTGGACGAATAAAAAACTTCCGTAGAAATATCCATTCCCATAATTTTAAGTCGGTGATTCTAGATCTGTATACGAACTCTACTCGTGAACAAAAATGGTGTGGGGAACTCTACGATGAAAGTTATATTAGTTAAATCTATAAGTATAGTCAAGTAGTGTGTCATTCAATTTTGAGCTGCAATAGTTTTGTAAATATTTGTTTCTATACGAGTCACTTTATTTTGCATACTCACAAATCCCTACATACCAATAGACACATCCTGACCATTGGATCAAAAAGACAAAACTTAATGAAAAAAAACACAGAGGGACTACTATTGTAAATTCATCATTCTAATCCACCACCAACCCACACACAAAACACGTCATTTCTCATAAATATTACTCAAAAAAAAAAAAAAAAAAAAAAAAAAAAAAAAAAAAAACAAAACTTTCTTTCTCTAAACGAAAGCTTCAAAATAAAACAAAAAAAAATCACAAATCAACCAATTTTAACCGTCAAAATCAAAGAAAAAACATAAAAATGAACGAATTTAGACAATCAGAATCAGATCCGGGTAAAAAACTATTCAAAATGAAGAGATTCAGACTGACAATGATGGTACGGCACTTCCGATTCATTATTATTTTTATTATTTAACTATTTGTTGTGATTTAATTCTTATATTTTTGTTTTTGATAGTGTTTATGAAGATTTTTTTTTTCTTTTTATTGATTTTTGTTGTTATCTGTGATATTGTGATGATTATGATGATTTTGCTCTTAATTTTTGTTTACATTAGTGTTTTTGAAAATATTTATGAACACTTTTGTGTTTTTGTAGATTATAATAGATTATTGAGGGATTGTTGTGATAGTTAGATGATTATTGTGATAATGCAAGAAATATTGTGACTGTAACATGCTTTTGAATTGTGTTTTTGATGCTATTTAGTTTGATGCACACCAAGTGTTTGATGAAATGCAAAGTTGATTAGAAAACTTGTATCACAAGTGATACAAACAGTTGTAAATGATTGTTTATTGGAAGTATATCACCTGTGATACAAACAGTTGTAAATGATTGTTTATTGTTAGTATATCACATGTGATACAAACAGTTGTAATGATTGCTTATTAGTAGTTTATCACATGTGATACAAACAGTTGTAATGATTGCTTATTGGTAGTATATCACCTGTGATACAAACAATTGTAAATAGGGATGAGCACGGTACCAGAATGGTACCGAACCCGTACCGAATTAGTGGTACAGTTTTTTCCCGAGCATGAAAAGGGGTACCAGTACCGTACCGTACGGGATTTCGGTACCGGTACCGGTACTCGGTACCGAGAAATCGGTACCTATTCGGTACTTCCCGTTTTTTGTTAAACAAAAAAAAAATCATAGCTCATGCTAGTAAAAATAGGACAAAACATATCACCAAATTTATCGTAACTTACAAACGTTCCAAAACGTATAAAATTTCACCAAAAACATATGAAATCGTTCAAATAAACATACTAAACCATTTTCAAAGAAAGACAATTAATCGTTTAATCTTGTGTAACTCCCTTCCCTTTTTCTTTAGCATTTTGCTTGACAATCCCATATTCGATATCTACACATAAGACAAAACAAACATAGTTAATAACAATCATTATAAAGGATTTTGGTTCCATCACTACTGTAGTTATCTTTGTAAATTCATATCAATGTCTGATCCAATACAGCATTAGGTTTCTATAGAGTTAGAGTTGCGTTGCCATAGATTTATGTTTATGGTATTTTATAATCTGAATGCCAACTATATAACAATGGATTACATGCTTTCCTTTTCTTCTGGTAGGGCCATAGCTAACATATATTTTATATGTTCTAGTGTAACTAAAATATTTTCAAATGAGTAGGGCAGTAGCCATATAAAGAAAACAAAGCTATATTATTTAGAAAACAAAGCATCAGTAGGTTAGCAGCCATGTAAATAAATTGATATATACAACTAATATATTTACAAAACATTAGTAGGTCAGTAGCCATATATAGAAATTGACAAGTTATTACCTTGTGCAACATCGTCATCATTTAATAGATCGTCTATGTCGTCTATTATAGTTTTTTTGGACTTTCTTACCCAATCTTGGGTACATATCAACGCCTCAGCATAAGACAAGTTAGTCCTATACGGGCCAAGAAAAAAAAAAAAAAAAAAAAAAAAAAAAAAAAAAAAAAAAAAAAAAAAACCTTTTGTATTCGGTACCGAATCGAGATTTCCCGAATTAGTCGCGTACCGTTTTTGAAAGGTACGGAATATTTTTTTTTTGCCTTATTTCGTGTTACCAGTACCGTACCGTATATCGGGAATCGGTACCGTTTCGGTACGGTTCCGAGATTCGGTTCGAAATGCTCATCCCTAGTTGTAAATGATTGCTTATTGGTAGTATATCACCTGTGATACAAACAGTTGTAAAATAAATGATTGCTTATTGGTAGTATATCACATTTAATACAACAGTTGTAATGATTGCTTATTGGTAGTATATCACCTGTGATGATGAAAAGTTTTTGAGATTAAATTTTGTTTTGAAAAAATGTAGAAGACGATATTTATCAACATGATGACCTTATACAAGCCTTAACGGTTCTGGAATCTGCGAAATTTTTAACTATATCTTCGGAGATTAATAAAAGTAAAGGTAAATTGTAAGATAAAAACATGTCTTCTTTTACCCTTTTCTATTTGAGACAGTTTATTTAGATTATACCCAATTGACCCTTTAGAAAGAAAGTATAGAATCGTCTATTTTGTATACATCTGGTCTATTTGAACACCTGTGTGATTCTTTTTAAAAGAAGTTCGTCTATGAATTAATAAAGTATATGTTTTTTTTCAGCTGGAGCTAACCGAAGGAATGCTGCTGCAACACATCTTGCTAGGACGCATAGGTATGCACCACCTGTTGAGTTTTGTTTTCATGGATGAAGATGATGGTTATGATTTTGAAGAATAGGATTGCAATAATGATGATGTAACTAGTATTAGTTTTTATTGTATTATCAAATGTGTTTTGATAAGTTAATGTTTTGTCACTTGTTATAAATCAATAAAATGTTAAGTTAATGATTTATCACTTGTGATAATTCAATAAAATGTCACTGGTATTTTATATGTATAATGCCTATTGTTAACTTAGTGTTTTATCACATGTAAAAATGTCACTAGTATTTATATTTAAAATGTGAAATGTCATTTGTAATTAATTAGATAATTGATATAGAAATGCGAAATATCAAGTGCAATATTGGTTTTGGCTTCAGCTTGGTCAGCAACCCCTTCGACGACTTAACATTTCTTCATAAGATTAACCAAGTATTGCGCTTCAATTTCACCTTAACTTTTTTTTTCTTGAGCAACATGAGTCTCAACCTTTTTTTTTTTTCTTTTTTTTTTTACTAATATCACAGGTGATAAAGCAATAGAATGTAACATTAATTCTGTTATTTTACATATGAGTGATATCACGTGTGATAAAGCAATAAAATGTGACATTCATTTTGGTATTCTACATATGAGTAATATCACAAGTGATAATGTAATAGAATTTAATTTTGGTATTATACATATGAGTAATATCACAGATGATAAATCAATAAAATAACCAAAGTTAGACATCATCTATGTGACTTGAATATTTTATTCATTTTAGTGTATTATCACTTGTGATAATTTAGCTACAAAATAAATAAAGTATAATATCTCAAATGACAAATCAATTAAGTGTCACTCATATAAATAAAGATGTTGAGCCAAAGACATGCAATCTGAAAAATAAATAAACAAAGATGCTAATGTATTAAATACTCAAATGATAAATCAATTGACTGCATTGGTTGATTATTGCTCATCATATGTACGCATGCCTCAACTAAACTAGACACCTCAATAGCAAGCCTTTCTATTTCTATATTCTTCTAACCATAACGGACCTTCTTCCTCCTCAAATCAGGTGGGATCAAATCCCTTGTCCAACGCCTAAGTATATAATGATATGAGATATGAACCACCTTACAATTCTTGAATACACAAAATATGTGACGACATAAAATCCCACAGCGAACAAAAAGCTGACAACAACAAGCAACTGAACCATCTTGTTTGTTATAAACCATCTTCATCAAAAACAAAAAAAATTAAAACACATAATATCACAAGTGATATTAAAAACATAAAATCAAAATGTAAATAAAAAACATTAAACACATAATATCACAAGTGATATTAAAAAATAGTATCAAGTTTTGTGAACTTTACTTGAATATATCACAGGTGATACTTAACATGGTCTTTTTAACATTGAAAGTAATGAATAATATCACATGTGATACTTAAAGCAAAAATTTTATTTCAATGCAGTTGTATGGAAAGCAATTTAAGTGTACTTTTCATCAATTTAAATGCAGTGTCAAGACATGCTAGTCCTAGGGGATACCAGGATGTTTAGGCGTTGCTGGCTAATATCAAAAATCGATAAAAGGTGTGGTAAAATATCAAACTAGTGACATGTCTACTAAAAAAAGGGATCGATACAAATCACAGCCACAAAGGATACCTTCTATGCTAATGTTTTCATCCTTAAGCTACTCATCAAAATCAAGGAGATGTTACGCTAATGTTTTCATCCATTCTTTCTATCAAAGGAGATACAAATACATACCACATGAACACAGACCAATTTATGTTATCAAGGATTGATTGACGTCATTATAGTGCTTAATATAGATCTATGTTGGGTTTTATATTTCATAGATTTGATGATACAAAACAAGAAGAATGAAACATAAGGATTACTGAAATGATAAGCAAAATACACCTAGCAGTTGGAACTGCTAGTGCAAAGAAGGTAGCAGTTAGAACTGCTAGTGTAACAGTTAGAACTGCTAGTACAACAGTTAAGACTGCTAGTGCAAACAGTTAGAACTGCTAGTGCAACAGTTAGAACTGCTAGTACAAATGAAGCTGCTGATCAGTGAGTCATACTACTGCTGGATGGATAAGGATGAAGAAGATATTTTGTATTTGAGTCAAGTATATCAAATAGATAATATCTAGATATGTTTTCAGTCAACAAATTGTAAAAGATACATGTTGTATCTTATTGACTGACATAACAAGCAAGTAGTAGACCAAGTCTTATCAACTTTGTAATGATCTCCTTTGTACTATAAAAGGGAGATCATACCCTTTAGATAAAAGTGTGATTAGTGGTTAGATGTTAAATCACCAAGGTGCTTCGTACTTACAAATTACAACAACACAAAGTTGTGTTAAAATGTAAAGCACCTAAAAGAGTGTGTGTGGGAACATTAGACATGGGGTCTAATGTTGTTAGGTTTGTTTAGCCTCAAGGATCTTTGATCCCTGATTAGATTGTAATCGTGCTATACTTGATCACATAGCATTGGGGCTAGTTGGAATAACAAACGGTGAAATTGGAAAAACCTTGTTGTGATAATATTGTTTCTTTCATTTGAATATTCCGCTAATATTATCATCATACTTGTCATAGTTAAAATCCTAGATCAAAGGCTTAACAACCTAGAGTCCATAAACGATCACGTAACTTATTTTAGTAGATGTGAGTCGGTCTAAAATAAGTTTCCACAGTTGGTATCAGAGCGGGGGGCTCTGGATCTAGGAAAAGAAAAGGTTTTAGCTAAAGAAAGAAGAAAAATTTGGATCTGGTTCGTATTTTCGTAACTTACTGCAGAGCAGTTTTTAAAAGGCGATAACTCCTTCGTTAACCGTTGGATCGGGCTAAAATTTTTGTTGAAGGTTCTTGGTATATCAAGGTAGATTCTCACCAGAGGGATCTTCAATCTGAGTCTTAGGTTGCAAGATATGCATCGTTGAAAACTGCTGCAAAAACAGTTGAGGTATGGTCGAATTTTTGGTTTTCTTTCAAGGTTCACACACAAAGGGGAAGAATCACACACAGAAGAGAGTTGGTTCTTAAAAGATTAAAGGCTTGTTTATCAATTTATTATTGGTGAAAAAGGTCATTTATTGCTTATTTGAAGTTGAGGTTGAATTTTTCAAGATTGTGTTTTGTCATATCTTTGGAAGAAAAGATAACTTGTTTGTGCTTCAATAATTATGGCGATGACTTGTTAAATCTAGTTTTCATAGGTCAAGGGGAGGATGGACGAAGACCTAGTTAACTATCACTTAAAGGAGTTACTTTGTAGTGCTCAGTATCTCATTGAAGATGAGGATTTTATCAAGAGATTTCGATCTACTTATATGGTGTTAGTATAAGTTCAAAGTCAGATTTAGTACAAGATATAAGACACAAGGTTGGTTTATTCAGCTTCATCAACAAGTTGGTAATGGTTGGTTTTTCTTCATCAGTCATAAAAGCCTACAGAAATGGAGATTCGAATGGTTAACATATGGGTTTCAGGGGAAGCTTAAATGTTCAAGTGTTTAACCATTTATTGTATTTGTGCATGATTTGTCAATTATAGTCCAAGGAATTGCACAAGAAATATGCAAAACCCGAGTCGTTTGTCCCGATGAAAGTTGAATGGAATATGTGATTCGGGATCGTGATTTGTGCAGTGAATGAGAGATAAAAGTGAATGATTGGTAATTATCACTATGGAAAGTAAATCAACACTAAAAATTAACAAATAAAGCATATGAAATGATAACTAAAAGAACAATTAAGCTAAAACATAGTTAAAACTAAAAACGCGCAAAATAATAAAAAACTACGTACTAGCGCAACTATAAAAGTGAAATTAGAGCAATACTAATCCTACGGGCATGAAAACAATTTTCCTACATTCTATATGACAAAAGAAAATTTTGGAAAAAAGAAAAATATATATATATATATTTTTACTTTTTAATTATTTTTTATGAATTAAAAACTAATTTTAACTTTTTAATTGATTTAAAAATATTAAAACTCTTAGGAAAAATCTGAAAATTTTTGAGTAATTCTAAAATTAAATTACTAAGCTAGAAAAAATAAATTCAGAAGCTAACTAGGCCTAAATAAGCTGAACAGTGCAATAAGATAATGGGAAATAAGCTATAAAAAAAACTGAAGTGCTCAAAAAATTATCCAAAGTTCAGGATAGGTTCTACACACTACTGAAAAGTTAAAGGAACTGAGAAGGGTAAAATAAGCACCAGTGATAAGCTAATAATCTACTGAACAGATTAAGACTACGACAGAACAATTATGGGTGATTCAGCAACTTAGCAGCTACTCTAGAAGGCCAGAATAAGCTAATTATGGAAATCCAAAAGCATGAATTTGAAGCTTATACATCAGACAACATAAGTTCTAAAAATGCCCAAAAGTTGACAGCTTATGCTAGCTTAATTATGGCTGAGATCAGATGCAATTGGGAACAAAAAAAACTGCACATCTGCAATAATCAATCTGTAGCAGCAGAGTAGTATTGGGGTATTATTCTATCCAAACTTTAATGAGAAAGTACCAAAAGCAGGATTCTAACTTAAACCACTCAAAAGGGACTCATAAGTGCCAAAAATGATGCCACTCTTAATCTCAGCTTAGTGGGGATTATTAAGGCAGTATCAATTCTAAAAACTTGCTTCTATTATTCAAAAACCTCAAACATCATCAAAATCTCTTTAATGCTACTAAAAACTGCTTAGACAACCTATATTAAACTAGATCAAAACTCAGGAATCTACACATGAACAATTTATATATGATATGACCCATTTTGACCTTTTGAAAAACTCTAACCAAACACACCTTTAGTAAACTGTTATGGAGCTTTAACACTACAAACTACTGATTAAGGATGAGATTCAGAAACTCAAAGGTGAACTAACTTCTCAAAGCACTAATCAACAACAACAAACTAGGAATAAGCCACGAAGTAAGCTAACCTGTAATACCTGAAATTTAGAAAGCATATAAATGACCAAAATACCCCTGAAAACTTAAAACTTAATTAAATCACTTATAAAAAAATCCTGAAACGATTCCAAACTTCTGAAAACGAGCTACATATGAAATAAAATAAATTCTGAGACAACATTATAATATTTTGAATGTCCCAAAAATTATTAATTCACACATGTACATACATATAATCCGAAATATATAATTATTTAATTTAATTATATTTTGTAAAATCATTATAAAGAGATAAATGCAAAATAAAATAGGAAATCAATACCAAATCAAATCTTTTTGATTTTATCTGATTTAGGCCGGTTCTTAAGCCCATCCCCCCTCCAAATTCTCAGCTCATATCTCATTTAGTTAACAAATCCCAATTATTTTATTAAACCCTAACCGAAACCCTAAAGTCGACAACCTCAAAATCGACCCAACCCTCCACACGATTTCTAGACCTGATCTAATAATTTTCTGTAGTTCTTTGGAGTGTAAAGGAGCCACGGAAAATAGGAGTTGGAGTATTGAAGCTTTCGTTCGATCGTAGTACAATTATTTTGTTCGGTCTATACGTACGAGAGGTATAATTCCCACGACCTAATATTTATGTTCTAAAATTTAATTAGCATTTTTATAATGATCCTTAGGTCGAACATAACTCAGGAAAAATAAGAAATATGAATCATGCAAGCTTAATATGGCGTATGATAATTAAATAGTTAAAACACAACGAAATTCGTAAATCATGCTATATGAATTTTCTGAGGTGTAACCATATTTTCTATATGTTCTTTGACGTTAATATAAGCTAGGAAAAATAGCCAATTGATTTTTAGAAGCCTATATTAATTGATGCTAATTATTGTTTAAATCAGATCATGTGAAATAATAAGGAAAACTAGAGAAAAACCCTAGAACGAATTAGGGTTATGTTTTTGTGGTTTGGATCTGAGTAATAAATGCATTCAATGATTGGGGAATGATGGCTTAATGATTAGATGTATTAGGGTTTGGTTTTACACATTAAAAGTATATACGATTGGGTTTTTAAAAATTATAAGGGTATGTTTTACCAACTTTGAAACTTCTGGGATATTTTTGTAATGTCATATAAGTCTGTAGGAATGTATGAAAAATATAACTTGAGGGTCCTAAGTGTAAATATTTCAAGATAATGAATTAAGTGTATTTATAAGGGTTGTTTTGTAATTAATTAAAATAGAGGGACTAAAAGTGTAAATTCTGAAATCTTGATGTTATTCTGAGTAAATACTAATATTAAAATTGTAATGTGTAATTTTGAGGATTTATGGGCTTAATATGTAATTGTTATGAAATTATGATTTAATTATAAGTTTTGTAAAGTTAAGGGACCAAATGTGTAAATTCCAAATTCTGAGGGGTCTAATCTGTAATATACTTAATTCTGATAAGACATTTTGTAATTTTTTAAAATAAGATGCTTGTTTGGTAAATATGGATATAATAGGGATTAAATCATGAATTATGTTAATGTAGGGTTTGTTTTGTAAATTATATAACTAGAGGGGTATAAACTGTAAAGTGTGAAACTAAAGAGATTGAAATGTCATTCTGAATATTATGAGTATTAAATTCAGTAACTTAAAGTATTTTCATGTTAAACCTTTGAATTAGATAAAATTACAGTTAAAACCCTAAACTATATAAACTTGGCATAGTTAACCCTAAACTTTTGTAGCTTGATAAAATGTACCTTAATCCCATAATAATCTTTAAATAATGACTTAACCTAATCTGTGATATTATTAACTTACTAATAATAGAAATCTGCTAATCCTGAAAACCTGCTAAGAATAGAAAGTTACTAAATCTGGAAATTTATTTATAATGGAAAGATAACTAAAACCCACTTGTCATTTTGTCTTCTACTCCCTTAGGTTCGAGGAAGGAGTAATCTAATCTCTATCAGCGTTTATCTCTGTGTTCTTGCATTCATAATAAGGTACAGATATTCTGCCCTCTTTCAGTAAGGGTCTTTCATTTCCCTTTCCTTCAGTTCTCATTTTCCTTATCAGGATCCCCTATACCATTGCTATGTTCCCTGCTGTTTGTGAACCTTTCATGTGATCTCTTGTTTGTGAACCTTCCATGTGATCTTTTGTTTTGTGAACCTTCATGAACCTTGTGTTTGATCTCTTGTCCTGAACCCTGATATGTGAATCTTGTTTTGAACCTTAATATAATATACTTGTTATAAAACTAAATTGGTTTTTGATATAAACCTTAATCTGTTAAATCCTTATTTAAACCTAATTGGCCATTATAATTATGATTATTGATTTGTCTGTGGGGCGTATGGGTGCACTCTAGATTTGACCTGTTATCTGTATATGTTATATGATTATGATTATTATATCTGGTGACTGATTGTGTGTGCGATACACGTCTTTCACTTTGTCTGAGAGCTGATCACTCTACACAGGGTTGTTTTATTATATTAGTAAGGCTATGGTATTGTAAGTCGTCTGGGCTCGTGATAGATTCCTGTGTTCCTGTTTTTCTTAAATCTTATTCACTTTTGTTCTTTTCTTTCATTCATGATCCATTTCTCATTCCTTTCATTTTGACTTCGTATCGGTATGATTTGTATTCCTGATTTGCTTTTGTATTTGCTACCTGCTATTTGTTTCCGTTATCTATATATCTGTTCACTGAGCTCTCGTAGCTCAGCCGCGTTTTCTTTTTCACGCGGCAGGTATTAGTAGGAAGCTGGGAATGAGTGAAGAGTGTACCTTGGACTTAGAAGATTGGATAGCTATGCTGGGTTAGAGTTGGACTGAAGACTTTATGTTTTAGAACTAGTTTTGGAAGTTTTAATTGTAACCATTTAGATTCAATATTTCATTTGTAACCCTTGAATTTTTGTATTACCGTATTAGTATGCTTTGTTTTGATCTGATATGGATCCATTGTTGTGATATCTTTACCCTTGTCGGGTCGGGGTGTTACAATTTATGGTATCAGAGCTAACAGGCTGCGACTCGTAATACATTTGCCCTTGACCTGTGAATCCTGGACCACTAAGTTTCCACTGTAGGCGCTCGTAGGACAACCTTTGAGAATTTGCTTTAGGATTTTCCTATAGGAACTTAAATTCTGACCAGTGAGGAATGGGTAGACTATAAGTCATACGTTTAAGTAGTATTGCTTCCGCATCACTCTGATTTGTGCCTTGCCTTTGGTTAAAGCCTATTGAAAACACACTTGGAAATTTAGAGCCTATGCCTTGCACCACCTAAGAATTGAACCTAAATAAAACCTGAAGCATTGAAAATTGCATAGTAGTCACCCGACACTATTTGATCCTTGCTTTCAGATTCCGACTCCAACCTCCGAACCTTTTGTTAATCATCCTGATGCCTCTTCGGGCATTTTGAGAATTCCCTTGACAATGATGTACTTGATACATTCCGTCAGTTGTTTCTTGCTTCCGATGATCACCTATGAAACTTTTGACACTATTTAATTTCGTCTTAACCATCCCTGTTTCCATAAGAAGTCTAGTGTTCTTATAAGGATTGATTGACTGATCATCTAATATTGACGACTATCCTCTTATGTCTTACCTTTGGCGTTTAAAACAATTTTGAAACCCTTACCATGATTACCGATTGTTAAATCTTGCTACCGCTACCTGATTTTGACTTTCACTTCCAATCCGTTTGATAAACAGTTAATATTTTCCGACCATTCTGAGGGCTGTTTAACCCTAATGTGGTTGACACTTTCTATAAATCATTTTCCATGCTGGATACAAATGTTTCATCCGATACTATTCTGTCTTGCAAATTCCACACTACTCCTATGAGAACTCTAATGAATATTAACCATGAATTTAGGAAGTTTATTCCTTGAATGACGAATCTTATTTGCCAATCAGTTTTCCTTTGGAAGGATTTGATGCAAATACTATCTCCGTAGGAAATTGTTAAAAGAGCATGATGATGCTGATAACTGATATTTCTATACGTCTCACTGTGACAGTATACGATGTTCGTATTACCGATTATTCGCAACCTACCTGCCACTTGTGCTCATTGGAATGAGAAACGAGCATTTTGGGTGGTTTGTTTTATAGGTGGGTTTGTAATATAATTTGAATTTGGTTTAAAATTTGGAGAGACAAAATATATTTATTAAATGTATTTTATAATAAAATTATTATAAAAAAGTATCATTTAAAAATTTATATAAAAATTGTATGTGAGAATAGAAAGTGGTGGATTCCACGGGTATTGCCAAAACCCTCCGAATTAATGTGAAATTAAATTTCATTCATTTTACCATTCATTTTATTAAAAGAGTGAACCAAACAATAAAATCTTGTAACATCAAACTTAAGACCCATTCCAAAGTATCAAACCAAATGCACCCTTATATGCTATATTCTTGTTTTCTTAAATTCGTACACTACACAAGAATGAGTGAAAAAAAAAAGTATGTCCGAATAAAATCAATATTTTCTTACTTACGTAATCTTACAAGAATGAGTGAAAAAAAATGTCTGTTTGGTATAAGTTTTTTTTTTTTTTTTTTTTTTTTTTTTTTTTTTTTTTTTTTTTGAGTTGTTAGCTTTTTTTTATAAAAATAATCTTTTTTAAAATAAGTAGCTCTGTTTGGATACATTAATTTCAAGCTTTTATTTCAAACAAATAGCTCATAAATGGAAAACTGATTCATGAAGCTTTTTAAAATTTTGGAGATGTTAAAACTTTAAATTAATGATATACCCTCCAAATATTTGTTTACAATTATAGATATATCATTTTATGTCATTTTACATATTTTAATTATATTTAACAGATAACTTACCAAACACTTTTATTAAAAAAAATGATACAACTTGTAGATCGTGTTAACAACTTTGCAGTTTACAGCTTACAGTATACAACTTATAACTAGTTTTGCCAAACATACCCGAAATATAATCCTATTCTTATTCAAGATTTTCACATGTAAAAAGGTGACATTTTCTTTACAATAGCACGTAAAGTTTATATACTTTAGAGTAAATTGTAGAAATCGTCCCTAAGGTTTGGCCAAATTGCTGGTTTCGTCCAAATAGTTTGAAAGTGAATAGATCATCCCTAAAACAAACCTTTTTGCAAATTCTGGTCTCTGGCTTTAACCGGCGTTAAGTGTATTCCGTCAGAAGTTACACGTTAGCCCTTTTGGCTAACAACTGTTACAACGTTCATTCTTTAAACTAACGGACATTCATAATTAAAAAAATTTGGTTTATTTACAGTTTTTTTATTTTTTATATATGTTTTTATACGCTTATATATATATATATATATTCTTAGATACACTTTATATGTGTTCTTGTATGCGTTTTTATATACTTTTTTATGGGTTTTTTTTAATATATTCTTATATAATTTTTATACGTTCTTATACGTTTTTATATACGGTTTTATAAAAACATATACATTTTTATATAACTTTTTATACGCTTTTATATACGTTTTTATATACGTTTTTATATACGTTTTTGTAGATGTTTTAATATACGTTTTTATAAACGTTCTTATATACGTTTTTATATACATTCTTATATATTTTGTATACATTTTTATATACACTTTTATACGTTTTTATATATGTTTTTATATACGTTTTTTATACTTTTTTATATGTTTTTATATATGTTTTTATACAATTTTTATATACGCTTTTATATGTTTTTATATATGTTGTTATATACTTTTTATACGTTTTCTATACATTTTTATATGCTTTTATATACGTTTTTTTTATACATTTTTATACATTCTTATATACTTTTTATATAAAAAAACGAATAAGAACATATAAAAAAATATATAATAACATATATAAAAACGTTTACAAAAAAGTATATAAGAACATATATAAAAAAAGTATATAAAAGCATATAAAAACGTATAAAAAACGTATATATGAACGTGTATAAAAACGTATACAAAAAATAAATAAGAACGTATAAAAAGTATATAAGAATATATATAAAAACGTATAAAAAAGTATATAAGAACATATATAAAAACGTATAAAAGTGTATATAAAAACGTATAAAAATATATAAGAATGTATACAAAAATGTATAAAAGAACGTATACAAAGACGCATATAAAAGCGTATAAAATTTATATAAAAACTTATATATTTTTATAAAAATGATCCGTCCCGAAACACAAAACTTATAATTAAACAAATGCAGTCTCAGAACCGGATGCTCGTGTGTAGTGTGTGAAACCAGGCAAGTGATCACCTGGGTCGTTTCCCAACGAGGTGTGAATGGAAAACTGTGCAAAGCTAGGATTAAAGTGATTGATGATTCAGATATTTTTGGATTTTGCTTTATTTAACAATTCTAAATAATAATTTAAAGACAAATATGCACAATAAAATTGAACGCGAATAAATAAATTACAAACGCGTAACGAAAAAGCTAAAATGGGACTAAAATTAAAATTTTAGAAAATTAAAACTTAAAAATGTAAAATAACTTAAAACTTATTTAAAAACTTAAATTATATTTTTTTTACTTTTTATTTATTTATTACTAATTATTTATTATTTAATAACTTATTAAACTAATTAAATTTATAAAAAATACTAAATGAACTAAGAAAAATCTAAAACTTTTTCTAAAAATATTACTAAGTAAATAAAAGCTAAGAAAATTATAAAAATGAAAATTACTTAATTAAAATTTAAAAAGATAAATTATATTAAATAGAAGCTATCACTTTATTTCTATTTTTGATTTTCTTAAGGTCTAAAAATATTTTTATTTTTTTCCTAGATTAAAAATGACAAAATAAAATTATGAAAATTGGATTTGTATTTTTCTGATTCTTTTTCTATTTATTATGATTTTATTACTATTATAAACTAATTAAAATGATTAAAAATACTAAAACTGTTCAGAAAATTATGAAAATTTACAGATAATTCTAAAATAATATTAGAAAGATAAGAAAAATAAAATTGGAAGCTAGCTAAGCCTAAAAAGTAGATTTGGGCTAATAAGTAGTTGTGAATAAGCCCAAAATTAAGCTAAAAAGCAAGAAACTTAACCAAATGATCAGGACAGGCTTAATATACTTAAATAAGCTTAAAACAACTTAAAACTACAAATTAGCACAAGAGATTAAACAATTAAGCACTTGGCTGCTATGGATATTATAAGACAGAAACTCAGAAATGGGACCAACTTGCAGGCAAGATTAAGCAGATAAATAAGCTACTGAGGTGCCATTTTATGGGGGCAAAAGTTAGCTTGGCTTATGAGCTATCTAAAACTCCTAAAAGCCCTATGAGAATCACCCCAATTGATGCCCAATTGAGGCCTAGATCAGCAACTCAGAAACCATGAGTCTGCTGTGGTATCTGACTTTTTCATGAACACACCATGTTGACTTTGGTGAGTTTTAGATTAATTCTACTAACTGGATATGATGTATTAAGTTAAAATGAACTGAGATTAAACTAAATTAACAACTATTTAACTAATAATGATGATATTGGATCCTATTAATCCAACAGTGCACTAAAACATGAGATCAAAACAAGATTTTTGACTTTTTGGCAAACAAGCACAGGTTTTTAAAGTTCAACTGAGTTAATATGAATTAGTATAACATATACCAACAGCAAACAACAACAAACATGCACTGGATCCTATCTAAATCAGCAAATCCAAACACTACTGATCAACACAGTTATACAAGATTTTCAAAGCAACTTGATGATTTAAACTATGTAACTGATTTCAGAGACTATGTTATCATTCCATAAGACCATTTTAAGCATAATACATCAGCCATAACAACATGAGACACAGAATTGACCAATTTGCTATTTTGACTGTCAAAAGTGAAACATGAGCAACCATGGATTTAAATGAACAAGCACTAGATTTTAAGCTATAAACTAATTAACAAATACCAAATAAGCATAAAAGCACAAAGAAACACAGCTAATAAGCATTCTACAGTAATAAGCTAAAAAAAATTGGTAAAGTGGCTTACAATTGATCCTGAGCAAAACAAGTGAACCAGGGACTAAAAACCCCTCCTAGCTTGTTGTCAACAAGCTAGGAACCAGATAACCCATCCAGCTTAGCTTCTAACCCCAGAATTGCTTATTTTGACCCATCAGTTGACTTTTGTTGACTTTCTCTTATTTCTTGAATTAAAACAGATAAACACTAATACAAGCTTATCACAAGCTATAAATAAGCTTGAATAAGCTTATATAAAGGGTATGTGGAGTTTTTAATTGTTTCTAAACACTATTGGACTTAATACGAATCAACAAGAAACTTGAAAATTTGATATTTTATTATTACTTAATATTGTTACATTACAGAAGTTAAATATGACTTAAAATAAACCTAAATTACAACTAATAACATTAAATTAAACTGAAATACATTACACTAATTTTCTATTCTATTTTTGGTCCTAAACTACTTGACTGTTTATTCTTGTGTCTTCTCCTTCTTTATATAGCATTCCCAATAGACTCCTTGAACAAATCCGAGCAAATCCTCACCATTTGATTGAATTAAAATGATCTCAATCGTTGAAAGTACTTTTGGCGGAAAAATGTGACATGTGGGATTTTGGCTTCTTCCTGAGTCATGTGGGCAAATGGGTTTTAGCAAAGAGATAAGGAGGGGGAAACGTGTATGAGGAGGAGGGGTGAGGTGTTGGATTAGGTATACAGCTGGGGGGTTGAGGTGGTATGGTTTTCTCTGTTTTGGCGGGGTGAGTGGGAAAGAGACGGGTCAAACCTTGGTTTGACCCTGGATATTATTTAAGAAAAAAGTGGGCCGGGTTATGTGGGATTGGGCTTGGGAGAATTTATGGGTTGGCTGGGTTAATGTTTAGTAATAATATGGGTTAAGGGTATAATGTTGGATCCGGATTTTTGGTTAGCTAAACAAGGACCATTTTTGTAATTTTGTGCAAAGTTGAGGGACCTGATATGTAATTATTCCAAAGTGTCTTCAAGGACCTAACCTGCAACATATTATAAACCAAGGACCATAAATGTAATTATTTTCCATTTTAAATTTCCAAGGACCTATTTTGCAAATTTTAAAAGTTCAGGGACCTAAGTTGTCATTTTTGCAATTTTAACTTTCAAGGACTAAGTTTGACAACTTATGAATCCCTAAGGACCTTAAATGACTTTTTACATGATTTGAATATCCAGGGACTAGTTTTTACAGATTATGAAAGTTTAGGGACTGAAACTGTAAATTATGTAAACTTTGTTGTTTTTCATCAGTTTTCAATCCTTTTGCACTTGTAACACATAAAAACACATTTTCATGATATTTATAACATTTATTGGTTATTTGTGTGCTTTTGGTCGTTTATGTGGGTTTAAACAGGGTAATAAATATGTGTATTTAGACACATATCAAAAAACGTATATAAAAAATCAAAAAACTTTAAATAAACCGATTTTTTTTTAATTATAAACGGCCGTTATTTTAAAGGATGAACGCTGCAACAGTTGTTGGCCAAAAGGGCTAACGTGTAACTTCTAACGGAATCCACTTAACGCCGGTTAAAGCCAGGGACCAAAATTTGCAAAAAGGTTTGTTTTAGGGACGATCTATGCATTTTCAAACTATTTGGACAAAACCTGCAATTTGGCTAAACCTTAGGTACGATTTCTGCAATTTACTCTATACTTTATTATACGTAAAATATCGAGTACATGATCTTATTGAAAAATTGATTACAATGTTGATTTGACTCATTATTTTTATTCATTATACTATATCTTAAATGTCGTCGAGTACGTTGTCGTTTTGGCACCTCCCGCTTTCCCGCCACATCTCTTCCCCGCCAAAAAAACATGGGCTCATCATATGTCCAATGCTTTAGCCCATTTTAGCCCAATTTTTTCCCGGCTTAAGGATATACGCACATGCATAGTGTATTGTTGTAAACCATCTATTGGCTATAGAAACTTTCCCCACCTAAACACTTGAAAGTGTGGTGGAAATTTCGTTGATAGTACACCTTGCACGTGCGGGTCCAGGGTTAAGAAGCTTCTGAAATCTTAAACTTCATAAGAAATCCAAGAAATAAAAATTATTAGGCCGATTACAAACCCTACTTAAGCAGGTATATTTGTTGTTAAATTTCTTAAAACCTTTTAGAAGATATATGTAGGTTTGCATTTTCATATTTTTTATTTTTATTTTTCCATGTTCATTATGCTATTAACTTTCATTTGCATGGGTGCAACGTTTGCAGTTGTAACCATATTAATTTTGCATGCCTATGATGTCGATGATCTGTTTTCAACTTTCTTTTTAACGATTCTATGGAATATTAGTGTATGTGATCTTACAAAACCTGTTATATATGGTTGTTGCCTATTTTGTGATGTTTTTTGTATGCTTACAAGCGTTTCCCTAAATATGTGGCCAAAAACCAAGGCCATACCTAGGATTGCTCAGGTTAGTCCTTTAGAATGTATTGATGTAGGTCAGAAGACTGTATGTCAGACTTCTGCTGGTAAAAAAATGTTTAACCGTGAGAGTGTTAGCTATGGAATGGTTAACGACATTTTCCAACAATGTTTGGACAATGAAAACTCAGAAGATTCAGCAAGGTGTACAGAGGTTACAAAAAAAGGGAAAAGAGAGGTGCCGCAGGTTTATGGGTTAGTTTATCTTAATCAGATTGTATCTAATGCTATATCGAAATACAGCCGGACAACGAATGTCAATCATGATCAGCTACATGTTACTACCATGCTGACTGAAAACCCTCGAACTATATCTAATGTTATATGCAAACAGACTCAGACAGTGAATGGTGATCATGGTAAGGGAGATGTTACTGACATGCCGACTGAACAGTCGAGAAAAACAATGTGTATGTACCTTATTCTTTTTTTTTTTTTTTTTTTTTTTTTTTTTTTTTTTTTTTTTTTTTTTTTCCATACCATAAGGTTAGATGTGTTATTCCAATGTTAAACTTCTAAATCTTCGGTTAAACTGTTATTGTTTTAGGCCATAATGAAACAGGAAACAACCAATACTCAGGAACAAATGATTTATGTACTGACACTATTAGAAACACAATGGATAGAGGAAAATGTAAGGCCTTTGAGGTTGATCAGCAAAATCAGTGTAATATGGAGCAGCAAGATACAATGTCAGGCTTTTCTTACATGTCGGTTGGTGTGCTAAGAGATCTCTTATGTAGGATACATGGCCTATTTTTATTGTCTATTGTAAATGCCTTTTTTAAAATTATGTAGACAATCGTTTAATAATGTATGTTTTTTTTTTCCTCAGGTGAAGAGCAATTATATGAAGGGGAAAATAATGATTTATTTGACATGAATGAACTATATGTACACTTGATGCCTCATTTAACCTATCCAGCTTTTGAAAAGCATGCTGCTCCTTCATCTGTCGGAGGTAGATCTTGCTATGGCTAACAGTTTGCAACTATATTACAAAAAAAAAAAAAAACAAAACAAAAAAAAAAAAAAAAAAACATGCTTCTATTATTATTGATCATGAGCATATTTATTTGTTAATACGAATATCATCCTAAAAATGTTATCTATATTTTACGATCTTTGCTTTATTTTGTTAATGACAATCATAAGGTTTATCTTTAGCAAAACATAAATATAAGTTAAAGTCTTTTACATTTATAGTAACAAGTCTTTTAAAACACATTTTCTCATTATATGATCACTAGAAATTACATTGCATACATATATAACTATACATGTTTAATTTTATTTCTTAAAATTATATATATATATATATATATATATATATATATATATATATATATATATATATATATATATATATATATACATGACATTACGGCATACCTCATTAGAAAATCTTTATATATCTTGGTTGATTTGTTATATATTTTGGAAAGATCGTGAAGCTAAAGAGTTGACTTTACAAGATCTTGACAAGACCTCACAAGATATGGAAAGATATGGGAAATCCTTAGCTGGCATGTCCCTGCAGAACCAAACCAGTATATGGGCGGATCCCATATTTTGGATCCGCCGGATCCGCCACCTGCTGATCAGCTTTGCCTATAAATAGCAAGCTGATCATTCAGGCACAATCATCACTCATATAGCTTAAATTATATATTCATTCATTTATAAATCACTAACTCATATCATTAATTTCATTCTTAGTGATCTATCTTTTGTAGCAAAGAAGATCAACAGACTGTTGCAAGTTTTTGATAATTAGATACTGTGTGATTTGTTAGTGTTCACACATCATTGTTATACATTTCATTCAGTAGAGTTTGGTTAGTGTTTTAGTCCTTAAAACACAAAGAGTTACGGGAGTTGTTGTACTCTTGTTAAAAAACCAACGGGAGTGGTTGTACCCTTGTTAAAGAACAAACGGGAGTGGTTGTACCCTTGTAAAGAACCCAGTTTTTAGGTTAGTACCGGATAAAGAGTAAGCAACGTGTAAATGTTTTCTCCGCCTAGAAGTAAGCTTGTTTCATAGTGAAGAACAAATCTCGAGTTAGAGGCTCGAGGAGTGGAGTAGGGCAATGAAGAGAGTCCTTGTAGCCGAACCACTATAAACATCCGTGTTGTGTGGTTTGATCATTCCTTTCCTTACTTTCTTTATATATATTGCTTGAATGTTTGCTTTACTTTGAAATCACATTAAGTATACAAAGCGAATTAATTTTAAAAACGGTAAAAAACTATTCAACCCCCCTTCTAGTTTTCCACAATTGGCATCAGAGCTACGTTACTCAAGATTTTCAAAATATATTGTATTTTAAAACTTGAAACGATCAACGGATTTTGAAAACTTTAAAGAAGGGCAATCTATGCAAAGACCACCACTATTTGAACCAAACTGTTTCATATATTGGAAAAATCGCTTTGAAACTTATGTGAAGTTAAAGGATATAGATCTATGGTATATTATCGTAGAAGGTGATTATAAACCTATATCAAATGTATTAGGTGGTCGGGATGAAGGTACTTCTCTTACTCGTCACGGTGATGAGAAAAAGAAGTTGATTGCCAAAAATAATGAAGCCAAAATGATGCTTTATAATGCCTTACCTAAGAAAGAATATGAAAGAGTTTTTATGTGTAAAACGGCTAAGGATATTTGGCAATCATTGATTATCACTCATCAAGGGAACTCATAAGTCAAAGATAACAAAATTGATCTTCTTGTTCAACAATATGAACAATTTGTTATCTCTGAAGATGAGACCATTGATAGTGCTTTTGCTAGGTTTAATACTATAATTACTTCTCTTAAAGCACTTGACGAATCTTTTTCTAGTAAGAACTTTGTCAGGAAATTTCTTAGAGCACTTCATCCGAAGTGGAGAGCAAAGGTGACGGCTATTGAAGAATCCAAGGATTTTTCAAGCTTGACACTTGACGAGCTCATCGGAAATCTCAAAGTTCACGAAATGGTGATGGAAAAGGACTCAGAAATAGTTAAAGGCAAAAAGGAGAAGATGAAGTCCATTGGCTTAAAAGCTAGAGTAGAATCAAGTGATGAAGAGTCTAGTTCAGATAGCGAAGACGAAGAGTATGCCATGGCCGTTAGAGATTTCAAGAAGTTCCTTAGGAGACGAGGAAATTTCGTAAGACAACCTCGTGAAGAAAAGAAATCCTTCCGGAAAGACCGTGATGACAGGAAAGGAAAAGTAGATAGGAAATTCTTTAGGTGCGGGGATTCCAGTCATCTAATAGGAGAATGTCCAAAGCCTCCAAACAACATGTCTCAAAGAGCATTTGTTAGTGGAGCTTGGAGTGACAGTGAAAGTGATGACGACGAGCCAAAGAACGATGAAGTTGCTCTCATGGATCATGACTCAGAAGAGGTACATTCTGACTCATCATACTCTTCTATTGATGATGAAACCTTAGAAATAGAATATAATAAACTGTGTGATATTATCATAAACAAAAATAAGTTCTTAAAAACCAAAACGACACTTTTACAAAACGAAGTCAATTGGTTAAAAGAAAAAGAGACACGATCAGAAAAGGGTAAAAGTGTTAAAGAAACATGTGTCTGATGTCAAGAACTTAAACTAGAATTAGAAACACTTAAAACTACACAGGAAGATCTTATCAAACAAAACTATAACTTTAAAAAGTTTGATAGAAACATTTGCTTAGCAGATGAGATAATGCAAATTCAAAATTACCTCATGATAAAACCGGACTAGGTTTTATGAAACTAGGAAGCTTAAGTGACTTTAAGAAACAAACAGTGAAAGAAAAAGAAACCGTTTCAACAAATTCAGACAACCACGGATCTGGCGGATCCAAAAATTTGGTTCCGCCAGTTATGCCAAAAGGCTCCGTGGAAACAGTTGATGAACAAAAAGTTCTTAAATCGGATCGTATTGAATTTGTAAAAGTCTCAAAGAAATCTAGCACTAGTACAACTGTTAACAAACAAAAACCAGTAGTTACTATAGGAAAAGGTCAAGTTAATAATGAGTTTAGGATTAAAACGGTTCAAGAGAGACCTAAAACTAGTTTTCCCAAACACCCCTTTCCTAAGAGTAACTTTAACTCACAACATCATTATCAAAATAATTGGAACCAAAACATGTCTAGGAACTTTCAAGGTCCCAACTACATGCCATGGAACACTTGTCTACCATTTCCATACATGAACCATGATAATGTTATGTTTAACCCAAACGGACCCATGAGATATTGGGGACCAAACGCTTGAGTTTTTCTTGAACTTAGGTGTGCTTAAAGGTTGAGTTAGAACCTGACGAGTGGATTAAAGATAGTGGGTGTTCAAGACATATGACGGGAAACAAAAGCCTTTTCTCAACCTACCAAGTGTACGACGGAGGTAATGTCACATTCGGTAGCAAGCTTAAAAGTAAAATCATCGGAAAAGGTACAATCTCTCATGACTCTCTCACTATTGATGATGTTGCTCATGTAGATAACTTAGGATTTAACTTGCTTAGTATTAGTTAATTATTCCGCAAAAAGTATAACGTCCTTTTCAGTGAAAATGAAAGTAAAATACTTAAGGATGGCATAACCATAGGAAAAGGTGTTTTGAAGAATAACGTTTACGTTATGAAATTAGACAAAACACCTAAAGACAAACTTTGTCACACCTCTCTAGACGAAAACTCAACTCTATGGTATAGACGTTTAGGTCACGCCAATATGAGGCTAATCCAATCCTTATCATCTAAGGATCTCGTTAGGAACCTACCCAAGTTGAAATACGACCAACACTTTTGTGATGCTTGCAAAATTGGGAAACAAGTTCATAATAGCCATAAGGCTAAAAACATGGTGTCTACATCTAGGTGTCTTGAATTGTTACATATGGATTTGTTTGGTCCATCCGCTATACAAAGTTACGAGGGAAACTTCTATAATTTGGTAATAGTAGATGATTACTCTAGGTATACTTAGACTAAGTTCATGAAAACTAAAAATGAGGCATTTGATAAATTTGAAATTCTAAGAAAGAAAATTCAAAATCAAATAGGAAATAACATTGTGTCTATTAGAACCGACCACGGTCGTGAATTTGATAACGAAATCCAATTCGGAGCTTTTTGTGATGCTAATGGCATAACACATAATTTCTCGGCTCCTCGAACTCCTCAATTTAATGGTGTAGTAGAATGCAAAAATAGGACAATTCAAGAAATGAGTAGAACTATGTTAAATGAACAAAACATACCACAAAAGTTTTGGTGTCATGCCGTAAATACATCCACATACATCTTAAATAGAGTATTAATTAGACCATTTAAAAAAAAAGACTCCATATGAGTTATATAGAGGCAAAAAACCTACTTTAGGATACTTTAGAGTTTTTGGAAGCAAGTGCTTCATTTTAAACACTGAGGACTATCTTACCAAGTTCGACCCAAAGTCGTATGAAGGTATATTTCTTGTGTATTCGCAAAATAGTAAAGCCTACATAGTTTTGAACAAAGAAACCTCAAGAGTCGAGGAATCGTTGAACGTAACATTCGACAGAAGTCCACCTCCTTCTAAGACATCACCTTTGGTAGATGATGACTTAGTTGAAAGTCAAATGGTTGAAAACCAAGAAAACATAGAAAATGACAAAGAAGACGAACCGGTAAAAAGAGAAATAGTCAATATAAAAGAATCTAGAAGTCACCCATTAGACAACGTCATAGGAAAAATTAACGAAAGAACCTTAAGGTCGTAAGTCCAAAACCAAAGTAATTTCTTTTGTTTTGTTTCAACCATTGAACCTAAAAATGTTAATGAAGCGATAAAAGATGAATCTTGGGTCATTGCGATGCAAGAAGAATTAAACCAATTTGTTAGTAATGACGTTTGGACATTAGTCCCTCAACCTCAAAATCAAACCATAATTGGAACCAAATGGGTGTTCAGGAACAAAATGGATGAAAATGGAGTAGTGTCTAGAAACAAAGCTAGGCTAGTAGCTCAAGGCTACAATCAACAAGAAGGTATAGATTACGACGAGACATTTGCACCCGTCGCTAGGCTTGAGTCAATTAGAATATTACTTGCATATGCATGTGCAAACGACTTTAAACTATTCCAAATGGATGTTAAAAGTGCTTTTCTAAAAGGTTTTATTAATAAGGAAGTTTACGTTGCACAACCTCCCGGCTTTGCCGATTTTGAAAAACCTAATCATGTCTACAAACTTAAGAAAGAATTATACGGACTTAAGCAATCACCAAAAGCTTGGTATGATCGACTTAAGACTTTCCTAGTTGACCATAAGTATACCATGGGCCTAGTAGACAATACTCTTTTCACCAAGAAAAAGGAATCACATATTATCATAGTCCAGATATATGTGGATGACATTATATTCGGTTCAACTTGTCAAGAGTTATGCGATGAATTTTCGAAAATCATGCATGATGAGTTTGAAATGAATATGATGGGGGAACTAAACTTTTTATTAGGTCTCCAAATAAAACAATTAGAAGATGGGATATTCTTCAACCAATCTAAGTATATCAAGGATATGCTTAAGAAATTTGGTCTTGAAGATTCAAAACCTATTAAAACTCCAATGTCCTCGGAAACTAAACTCACTAAGGATGAAGAAACTAAATCCGTAGATAGCACTAAATATAGGGGAATGATTGGTAGTTTACTCTACCTAACGGCTAGTAGACCCGACATTATGTTTAGTGTTTGTCTATGTGCACGCTTTTAAGAAGATCCCAAAATATCTCATCTTAAAGCCGTTAAATGGATCTTTAGGTACATAAAAGGTACTACACACTTAGGATTATGGTATCCCAAAGGAACAAAAATGGAAACCATAGTGTATGTCGACTCAGACCATGCCGGTGATTATGTTGATAGGAAAAGTACAAGTGGTATTTGTACTTTTGTAGGACATTGTCTCACCTCATGGTTTGCTAAGAAACAAACGGCCCTCGCAATATCAACAACTGAAGCTGAGTACGTGTCAGCAGGAAAAGCTTGCCAACAAGCTCTGTGGATGAAACAAGCTCTCGTCGACTATGAAATTGAACTCAACGACATTCCCATTCTTTGTGACAACTAAGGAGTTATCGATCTCAGCAAGAATCCAGTCCAACACGTTAGAACCAAAAACATAGAAATACGACACCATTTCCTACGCGACAATGTTCAGAAGGGAAACATCTCAATTGAGAAAGTATCCTTAGAAGACAACATTGCCAACATCCTCACAAAACCTCTTAAGAGAGAACCTTTCAATTTTCTTAGACTTGGTTTAGGATTAATGAAACCTAGTGATCAGTAGATAAAACATTAGCATAAACCTTAGATTAACCAAACACGGCAATAACCATAATTTCAAGTCTGATCCTGCGGATCCAAACGACAACAAGGGCGGATCCCTTGTTTTGGTTCTGCCGGATCTGCGGCTTGCTGAGCTAGTTTTTTAGTTTATTAAACAAACACCTTGTACTATTCATCACACTTCCCAAAAACATACTAGCTACTGGAATTCGACCCTTATCACAGCAAATCCACAATTCAGGTCATCTCCTTCCACAAATTTGTGCTCTAATCATCTCTGTAAGTATCCTAATCACATCTACATTCCTGATCTGTGTCTAGGATTTCTATTTCATGCACAAAATCAAAACTTGGGGTTTATGCATATTTTTAGTAAAATCATGAAACATATTTACTGAATTGCATCACAAACCATGTTTTCCTTAGTTAGGAATTGCATCTTGTAGTACATTATCATAATTCATCAAAAACCCCATGAGAAATTTTTACAAAAATCTTCTCACAATTAAGAAAAACGGTTTTTGAACATTGTTTATACAAATACAAAACGTTATGCTTTAAACATCACTTGCATAATGTCTCTTGAATGCTAAAGGGGATACATAACTAATATGTATTTTCGGGTACATTCAATCGTAGCAACATTGAAGTAGGAGCGTTTGGGTTATCTCTCGTTTTATCATGAAACTTGCATAAACAAAATTTTCATGCATCAAAAGGAGTCGAGATAACTGCACCTCCACATTGTCCCCATGTAGACACACACTAGAAATTAATATACGTATTTTTGATAGTTTTGACTAAATTATGTAATTTTCGTGTCTAGGAAAATCATGCCTCCCGCGACAAATTATGATCACAAAGAAACCACCAAATACCTACCCAAACACCACAAAACCAAAGGTCTCTCCGAAGATCAAGTCAAAATCTTTAAAGCGTTAGAAAAACGCTATGTCCACGAGGGTAGAACTATAGACCTCTCATTCTATGAAGGTACCATTCTCCGAGAACAACTAGCCGCGATTCGCTTCGATAGCCTTCTAGATATCGATGAACCCATAATTCCTCGATTCGTACTAGAATTATACGCTAGTGTAGGTCTTAGTTCAAATGACTTTGGTTACATGAACATTCACTTCAAAGTCAACGAAAATCAATTCAACATTCCTTTAGATCAATTTGGAGAAGTCTTAGGAGTTCCGAATTAAGGAACTTGCTTCTATTCGGACAAGTGGTCGTTGTCCATTCTAGAATCCAACCTTGATCGTTTGGCACCATATGACACACTATTAACCGCAAAAGAAACCATTCGTGAGCATCTCTTTGTGGCTAGGAACAACCAAACTAGGTTAAGTCGAGGTCTTCAAGTAGATAGGGATCCATTTGCCATGGAGCTAAATGAAATTAGGCCCCAATTTTAGAAGCTAGAAGAAGTTCTGAGGGAAAATGTCATAAGCACCATAGGAAATAGAGACCATGTCAACGCATGCCTTTGCTACATGATGTATTGTGTGTCAAACCACCAACCATTCAACCTCGCCTATTATATCGTCAAGAGAATGGCCGATATTCCGGTTTTAGGTACCACCGCAATGCCATACGGGATGCTTTTGACCCGTCTCTATAGAGCTTTTGCAGCCATTTCTCGAAAAGCTTTAGGATTCGTTCCCGACTATGCCGAAATTCCACACACCTTTGCTCCTCTAAGTGATCATAGGGTAGCCGTAGCAAGAGAAAAACGTGTTCATCCTCCTACATCATCATCATCATCATCCATGAGTGAAGAGGATGGTTTTCCAAACTCTAGAATCTCTTCGCCCGGGTACTTGAGTCAACTTCTTCCTATCCCAAACGAATCTGCGAAATTTCGAAAAACAAAGGGTATGATGAAGAATCTTGGACGATGGGTAATGAAGCTTCACAAGAAGCTTAGCAAGAAGTGAAGTTAAAGGAGTGTTTGGTATTAGATTTTTTTCAAACAATGATGTGATGAACTTGTGTGTTTCTTAGAATAATATGTTAGTATTTAACTTGTATGTGAACTAACTTAACATTGCAGGATGATAACACTTATTGTTATCGATTTTCCGAGATTAAGCCACCGTTTGGCTTAACCTCTTATATGGTAAGTTATTATCATCGAATTAATCTATGTATAAACGTGTGTTATAACATGTGATTTAAGTTTTATTCTATCACATATTAGTAGTTACATATGTTTTAGGAGAATTTTCGGGATTTGAACGGGTAACGCGAAATTTGACATGTTCTCTGTTTAAATTAGCACTTCTGAATGGCGGATTTGGCGGAACCAAATTATGGGTTCCGTCAGTTGAAATTTTTGGCTCCGCCAAAATACAAACGGCGGATTCCGCGGAACCAAAATTTTGGTTCCGCCTTTGTTATCGTTTGGATCCGCCAACTCCAACAGTAACTTTTTCAAAATTCCCGACTAATCCCGATCCTTAGATAATTGATTCTAGTTTTTAGGATTATTCTCCAGATCATTAGACATATTAGGATGATTTAGGAACACTTAGAATCATAAGAAATCCATTTCCCACAAAAATTTGAAAATTCAAAATTTCCATGTGAGTTACCTTTCTGTAACAAGCAAGGAACCCTCAAATTGGTTCCTTGCAATCCGTGGGAACATCACATCAATGGATTTCCCACTCAAGCCTTGCATTTACTACATATCTTCAACCTTTCACTCAACTTAATCTCAATGGTTTGACTTAGATGATGTGACTAGCACAATTTTTTGTTCCAAATCATTAGGAACCTCCATCCTTCAATGGATTAACATCAAATCCAAACACAAAGTTCAATACACCTTACTGTCTATAAATTAGAACCTCAGGATCATCACAAATCACACAACCACCATCACTACTAACTATCATTCCTGTACTTTAGAGTAACTCTTCTCACATTTCAACAATGCCAAAATCAAATAACTCATCTACAAGCAGACCCGCAAGAAGGACAGCTCGTATGAGTGTCCGACCTTGTTGCTTTGTAAATCTAGCTAATTCATCATCAGAGGAGTCATTTCCACTCAACATCTCTTCACCAATAGCCAATGAAAATTTTCTAAACCTTGCAACTCCAACACCACCTAACACCATCATCAACACACCACCTCCAACAATCACTCCTGTAGCAACGACACCACCACCTGCTCCATCACAACCTACTAGATCACCTTCACCACCACATTCACCACAAATTCAGCCCCTAGAATTGTTTAGAACACCACCTTCATCACCTCATCCATATTTAGATGATTTGGAAGACCTTCCACCAAGGTCCACCAATCCTCCTCCCATGAACTTTGAAGGTCAAGTACCCATGCTCTTTCATCCTATTTATCGGGATATCCACGGTCCTCTCTACCGTGATCCACCACCACCTCAACCACAAACACAACCCCTCTCACCAACATCCACACTCATTGCCATTGATGAGGCAATGTGGATCAATGAACCACAAACTAATGAGGAGATCAACGAGGAGCTCACCCGCCTCTATGCTCTCCAATATGGTGGATTCCCGCCTTGGTGAAGCCATGGATATTCAATCCATCTTGCTTAACTCTATCACACCTCCACCATCAACCAACCAACAACCACCACCACCAAACAACCAATCACCACCACCACCAAACAACCAACCAACCACCACCACCATCACAAAACAATGAGCCCATTCTTCCTCCCAACTTTCAAAGGCATGAGCTCATAAGGTGTTTTGTTGTGAGGACTAGTAATAGATACCCTATTCAGAACATAGCAAGCAGTGCAAACTGCTTCAGTCCAAAACATGGTAGGTAACTTAGAGTCAGCCAGCATTGATCTAGCTGCTTCTATAAGGGTTCTATTTTTCCTTTCAGCAACCCCATTTTGTTATGGGGTTCTGGCATTACTATAGTCCCTTTTTATCCCCTTATGCCCACATAATTCAATTAGGTTAGAATTTTTAAACTCTGTCCCATTGTTACACCTTATAGTCTTAACCTTTTTATTTAGCTGATTTTCAATTAAGGCAATAAAGTCCCTAATCACAGGATAGGTTTCATCTTTAGTACCTAAGAAGAAAGTCCAAGAAAACCTGCTAAAGTCATCTGTAATCACCAGGCAATAGTACTTATGGTCAATACTTCTGATGGAAGTAGGACCAAAAAGATCCATATGAAGTAACTGAAGAGGCTCAGTGATGGTGCTCACAGCTGTGATGGCCTTGTATGAAGCTTTGTGTTGCTTTCCTTTGTTGCAGGCAACACAATTGTGTTCATTTGTTAAGGTCTTGAGAGGGAGCCCTTGTACCAATCCATTCTTTGCCAACTTGTTGATGGTCTTAAAGTTCACATGTGCCATCCTCCTATGCCATTTGTTAGATTCATCCACAGAAGCTTTTGCCACCAAGCAAGCCAAATCACCCTCAGGATGGACATTGTTTAAATTGAAGCTGTAAAGGTTGTGTGTTCTTGGAACTTTAAGTACAACCTGACTCTCATCAGGTAACTTGAAGTCTTTGGACAGCACAAGACAGTCAGTCTCAGTGAAGAGAACACTGTTCTTCTTGTCACAAATTTGTGAGACAGAGAACAAGTTGAAATTATGAAGTTCTTTCACATAATAGACATTCTAGGCAAATCGTGACATTTGAAGCATGTCGAAGTCATTATCACAAATTTTATCCACAACGCGACAATAACTCGAAGTATGTCGAAGTCATCGTCACAAATTATCCACATCGGTATTTACACGGCTCATCCTATTGTACATAAAAAAATAAGCATAAACATCACAAACTAAATAAGCACGAGAGAGAAGAATATCAATAGCATACGAGGCTAATTAAAATAGAGTTTTTTGCCAACTTATATTTGTATATATGTATTGTGTATTGGTTATTTTTTTTTTAAAAACGCAACATTCATTAACGGAACCAAAATAAATACGATACAAAAGAAAAGGCAGATCCCCTTCTAACCATGATAGTTAAAAAGAAAGAGCCCAAAGAAAAGGCAGCTCCCCTTGCCAACATAAACTGTAAACTTACAAAACAAAAGCAAGAATTACAACCAAACACATGGGCCACAAACTAATTTCATACGAAAGTACTTGAACCATTTGAATCTTTATTTGAAGTCAAAGAACTTGAACATTAATGCCAAAGTACTTGAAACATATCCTTGATGTCTCAAAAAACACTGTCCTATAGATTGTTTTCACTGAACCATTTGCAGTAGTTGTTCTCACTTATGGCCTCACGGAATTGCAGCAGCCACATATATAATTTACAGCAGCCTAAACCAAATTTGCAGCAAACCTGAACCTTGCAGCAGCCTGAACCAAAGAATGAACCAGAATTTATATTTGCAGCAGACTCTTGAAACAGACCCTTTGCAATGATACCAAACATACTATGCATGGTCAATATTTCAGAACAACTCATACCATGGTAAATAAGTTTTTTAAAGACAATAACTTGGTAAAAAAAACTCACTGATTATGTTTGTTGTTAAAAGTTGTTACTTAATAAACTACTTAATCTCTACTACTTATAAAAAGTGTATATTCATTTTTTAATCTTAAAATTGAGTAAAATGTTTTGCCCAAATTACTTCTTACAAAACAAGTTTAAATTGAAAGTTTTACTCATCGTAATTAATTCGGTTTAAATAGCAAGTTTTTAAAATAGCCTTGATTAAAAATTGTAACAACATCCACCACTAAATTATTAGTTTAAACGAGTGGGACGACCCCCCGCGTTGCGGGGGGAGGAGGGGTGGGGGGTGTTCCCCAATTTTTTTTTGTTGAAAAAATTATTTCGTTAATAATTACGCAAGTTTCATAATTTTTCAAAATCGTTTGGTACGAAAAATAATAAAAACAAAAACAAAGACAAATACATTGATTTCGAGAAAGTATTGCATATTTATTACTCATTTTTGTTGGAAAAATTATTTCGTTAATAATGGCGCAAGTTTCATAATTTTTCGAGGTCGTTTGGTATGAAAAAAAAAAAAAAAAAAAATGGTTTATTGTAGCAACAGTACTGTAGCAAAAACAATAAAATACTACTCTTGGCAGAGTTTTGTTTTAATATAGATATATAATATTGGTACGCGTCAATCAATTTTCCCGTCATTCAATTATATACCTCCCTCCACCCTTATATTGTTTCACTAAACATATTTGATTCATTTTATTTTTAGCTAATGTTATGATATCATAATTTAGCATGTTTGATTTATATACAATGCAAAGAGATTAATTGTTTTATTTTTACGATACCCAATGTTCAAGTTTGGTACAATTTTTTACTGAACAGAAAATGTTTAAGGTATTAATCAAAAACTTCGTTTTTCGTATAGGCACGCTCGATGTCCTCTTCAGAGTTCAAAGTCGATACATTTGAAGCATCGGATACGGAAAATGAAACAAGGTCACCGGTCCAAGAAATTGGGGTTGCGGTGTTCATACTAAACGATGATAAGGTACTGTTTGGGCGTCGTCGCTCCCTGTCCATTGCAGCCAACTCCTACGCGCTTCCTGGCGGGCACCTTGAGCCTGGTTAGTTATCATTAACGCCCTACCAGACTACACATATCAGTTTGATATATATGCTAATTTGTTATATTAATCTTCTCTGTTGTGTCATGTTTAAATTACCTACAAGATTATAAACAAAGACCATAAGAGAGGCATAGTCTAGTTTGTTCTTTAACTTTTATACCTTTATATATTTTTATCAGTTTTTCTCTAATTTCCTATGCATATTTCTCATACAGAGACTTGATTTTTCTATTAAGAAATAATTCTTGCTGGGTCATCTTAAATTTGTTTTCTTTCTTAATTAGATTTACTTGATGTAATAAACCATATTCAAAGTGTACTTTCTTTTTTTTTATCATAAAAGATGCTCGTTCCAAAATACGAGTACTAGTTAATAGATCAAATGTTATTTTATTTTTTATTTTTTATTTTTTTTAATGGTACGAACAACTAATATAACTCAACCAACAGCCCCTTATTCTTTTTTATTAACTAATAAACCTCAATCGCCTCAATCAAGTGGGACTAACATACAAAAGAAAAGATCGTCCCCAACACGGATGTGATCTTAAACAAATACAAAACTCACACTACAAACACCTTAAGACAATGAGTAAACTAAACTAGATCATCAAATCAGTATATGAAAATGAAACGAGAGAGAATATGAGAGTGATAAAACTTTTTGTCGAAGAGAATGTGTAGCCTAGATCCGGATGACACCGTGTATAGCCAATAATTGCAAACAACCCCCTTCACAATAAGACTGAAACAATTCCAACACCAAAACTACAAGTTGCTAAAATATTTATAAGAAAGCCCCTCAAGTTTCATAAGCTTGGCAAATAACTTTTAATTTTAACACCCTCCCTCAAGCTTATGAAACAAACATGTTTAACATTCCCAACTTTTTAGTCAATAAAGAGTGCTAAGCGGAACCAAGAGCCTTAGTCAATATATGAGCAACATGACTCTTAGAATAAACTTTCGCAATCCTTATTAACCTAGAAGCTACCTTTTCTCCAACCGAGTGAACATCTAAAGCAAAATGCTTGGTTTTATCATGCATGGCAGGATTGGTAGTAATTTGAATTGCAGATTTGTTATCACAAAACAAACTGACATGAACTAAATCATTCACATTTAAATCTTTTAAAACTTTTAAGATCCACATCACTTCACAAGTAGAAGATGCCATTGCCATGTACTTGGCCTTAGCTGAGGACTTAGACAATGCGGCTTGCTTCTTCCTTTTCCATGAAACAAAACATTCATTTAGAAAAACATAGTAGCTAGACACAGACCTTCCGGTCAAAGGACATTAGGCCCAATCAAAGTCAGAAAAAAGTGAGATTAAAAGCATTTTGACTCTTAGAAAACTCAATACCATTTCCTGGTGCAAGCTTCAAATACTTAAGAACTCTTAGGGAAATGTCAAAATGAGATTGCAATGGAGATTGCGTATCCTGACTCAAGTAGAGGACTGCATATGAAATATCTGGCCTAGTCATGGTTAAGTAAATATGCTTTCCAACATGCTTTTGATAGCTTGTAATATTCAAAAAATACTTATCAATATCAGACTCCTTATGTGCAAGAACAATGTTCTCATGTGAAGGAGTCACAACAAGCCTACAGGATAACAACCCAAACTCATGAAGTATTTCCAAATATTACTTCCTTTGGGAAATACACAATCCAGTTTTAGTTTTCAAAAGTTCAATAACAAGAAAATAGTTTAATTCTCCCAAATCTTTGATTTTAAACTTGTTACTTGAAAACTTTTTAAACTTAACAATCTCATTCTCATCAGTGCCTATAATGACTATATCATCAACATCACTAATAAAAACAAGGAAACATTTCCTTCATTTTTGATATATAAAGAATGATCATTTAAAGACTGCACAAAACCTGCTTCCTTTAATGCCACAGACAGTTTATGGTTCCACTGTCTAGGGGCCTATTTTAACCCATACAAAGCCTTTTTTAATCTGCTAACATTTTTTCCTAGATTTTAAAAAACAGGAGGAGGTAACATGTAAACTTCCTCATTTAATTCTCCATAAAGGAAATCATTGTTTACATCTATTTGAAAATTTTCCTTTTTTTTTAACTACAAGTCTGGCAAGGCACCCAACAGTCCCCATTTTAACAACATACCCAATTAAAATACACTTTTTAGACATTTCAGAAAACTTATCTGACCCTTTATGACCCTTTATAAACAGGAGCAAAACAAAAATAGCCAAAGCTTCTCAAATGAGAAAGGTTACGTCCCTACCATACACCAAAGTAAAAGGAGATTTACCATTTAAATCATAAGAAGGAAACATGTTAATCAAATAAGTAGTAGTCAATACACATTTAGTCCAAAAATACAGAGGAATTCCATCCTGAAACATAATGCTCCTAGCCATATTTAATTGGTGTCTATGTTTCCTTTCAATAATGTCATTCTGTTGAGGTGTATAAGCCCAAGTAGCCTGATATAAAATGCCTATAGTATTTAAAAAATCACTCATCTTATGATTAATAAATACTGTTCCATTATCAGACCTTATTGTTTAACCTTTTTATTAAACTGAGTAAGAATGATATTGAAAAACGTTGTAAACATTCCAAAAACTTCATCCTTAGTTTTAAGCGAATAAACCCAAACAGATCTGCTGAAATCACCAACAATGGTAAAAATATTCTATACCCTTCCCTACAAACATGAAGATCAATATTATTCAAATTTAAAGAACCTTCTAACAGTTTTAACACTTGACTAGTAGAGTCCCCAAGCCTATTATGCCAGACTTCTTTAGATACATGACAGACAAAAAACATACTCGTATTATTACATCCAATCTGATTATAATCTACATCAAACAAAAATAGACCACCAAATTCACTACCAGTCCTTAGAACTCTTTCCTTTCTCAAATATAACATTTAGTTTCTCCAAAACCAACACTCAACTTACTATCCTTAATCAGTTTATGAATATACAATAAACTAACACAATACTGTAGCACAACCAAAACATCAAACAAAACCACATTGTTACTAAGCCTAAAATATCCTATAGGAGTAATCTTGGTCAGAGTCGAATTAGGATCACCAACAGCCAACTTTTAATTAGAAATATCAACTAAGTCAAACATATTGTTAAAACTGATAGTCATATGCTGATTAGCACCTGAGTCAATTTTCCAACCAAAATGATAATTGACCCCATTTATATTAATGTTAGCACAAAATAACCTGTAAAATTTTGATTGGAAAACACATTACAATTTAAAAAAGTACAAGATCCACTAGTTGCCATATTGGCATGAGCAGAAGTGTTGGGGATTTTCATTGATAAGACTGATAAGTTCCATAACCTGCTCATTTGTAAAAGACAACGTACCAGTAGATGTTTTTATATCATTTTTAGCCACAAAATTACCTATAGCATCAGCACTATTATTCATGTTATTATTAAAACTGCTAGAAGGTTTCAAGTTTTGATTTCTTTTAAAACCAAGTGGATAACCAATAATTTCAAATCATCTGTCAATAGTATGACCCTTTAAACCACAACTATTACACTGTAAGTTATATAATTTTCTCTGTTTCCAATATTCTAATTGTTATTATTCCCATTGTTGTTATTTCCTCTTGTATTATTATCATTAGATCTAAATACAAAAGCAGATACCTATGGTTTATAAGTTTTCACAGAAGTAGGAGGAATCCCTCTATAGGACTCCTCTCGAGTAATAATCACAAAAACATCTTTAAATTCAAGAATGATTTCCCTAGTTAAAAGAGTGCTCCTTATGGGCTGATAAATGTCATCAAGACCCATAAACTTCAACAATTTATTATGATCTAACAACTCAGTCCTAGCCTCACAAGAACAATCTGGGAGTTTGGTTAGATTATCAAACTCCCTACACAAGGAATTCAACTTATGATAATACTCAGAAACAGGCAAACCACCTTGCTTGAATGTATTAATTTTTTGTAACAGATTAAACAAAATATAACCATCTACCCTATCATAAGTTTCCTTCAACACATTCCAAACAACAGTAGCATTATTAGAAAAAAAATGACCCAACTACACATCTTGTCACAAAGAACTCATAATAAAAGATAACACATCTATCCCATTGTTCAAGGAGAGAGGCTAGCAACATAATCAGATCTAATACCTGTACCATTTATAAACCCCATTTTATGCTTAATTTAAATATCTAATTTAATTTCATTGCACTAACCCATATTCTGTAATTTTCAACACCAGTCAATTTAATAGAAACAATTGGATTACCATTAGAATCATTAGCATGAAGATGCACGAGGTTACTCTAAACTAAAGAACCAATCAAAATAGCTATAATAACAACAAAGAATAGATAATAAAACAATAAACCAACAATAACAGCAACAAACAACAAAGAAAACAACAAGAACCAACAAAGAATAGATAACAACAAGAAACCATATATCAGACAAATAAAATACTTAAAGATAGATAAAACTCACACACACATTTCGAGATTCTATTGAGTATCTAGCTGACTACCATACAATCACCAGAGCAGATAGGTCAAGGATAGTCAAACTCCTTAAGGCTCTAAACTAAAATAAACAGTTATCTAAATGAAGAAATTTAGCATACAGTGCAATACCCAAAACTGAAGACAAGAACCACAAAAAACCTCTCTAGATTCACTTAGTCTATAACAATTATTACCAAGAACCACAACAACCACTCCATATTAACTTAGTCTAGAATAATTGTTGCCAAGAAGTAGCCCAAATAGCCAACAGATTCACCACAATACAAAACCACCAAATTACAAAATTCGGGTTCCAAGAATCAAGCAGATTCTTCCCTAAAAACCGCTAACCTTTCAATTCACCACCAGTAAACCAATGCTGAGACCTTAAAACACCAAACACCTAAATTAGGTTTTCAAGAACAAACCCTTAAAACCTAAAAAAATGATTAACAAAAAATTAACCGCAAGATTCAACCACAGATCGTTGAATTACCAATACTAAAACAAGATCTACCTCAAGAACAAGAAATCCCCAAATTTTAAATGATCAAAACCTATCGCTCTAATACCATGTAAAAATATGGTACAAAACAACTAATATAACTCAACCAACTGCCCTTATTCTTTTTAATTAACTAACAAGCCACAATCGTCCTCAATTGAATGCGATTAACATACATAAGAAAAGATCGTCCCTAACACGAATGCGATCTAAAAAGAATACAAAACTCACACCATAAACACCTTTAGACAGTGACTAAACTAAATCAGATCACTAGATTAGTATATGAAAACCAAATGAGAGAGAATATGAGAGTGATAAAACTTTTTGTGGAAAAGAATATGTTGCCTTGATCCAGATGACACCTTATATCTCCAATAATTGCAAACAGCGCCTGGAAAATAGGACTGAAACAATTCCAACACCAAAACTAAAAGCTGCTAAAATATTTATAAGAAAGCCCCTCAAGTTTCACAAGCTTGGAAAATATTTTTTTATTACTTGTTTCAAATCGAATGTCAGGTGAAAGCTTTGAGGAATGTGCAGCAAGAGAGGTAAAGGAAGAAACAGGACTGGATATAACCAATATAGAATTCTTAACAACGACAAACAACATCATATCAGATTCATTGCATCTCCAAATTATATACATGCGTGCACATTTATCAGACACACATCAAACACCTCAAAACATTGAATCCGATAAGTGTGAAGTTTGGGAGTGGTATAACTTAAAAAACCTACCAGAACCAATGTTTGCTCCTCTGAAAGAAATGTTGCAAGATGGTTTCAATCCCTTCCCTGTTGTCTCTAAATATATGTGATTTCATAGAACTGAGGATACAGTTCCCTAATAATGTGAGGTGTGGCATGTTTCAAATTGGATCCTCTATGATTTGTGGCATAAGATATGGGTCTTACTAGCATACTAATTGTGATTTAAATTGGATTGTCTATTGTTAAAACTGTGATTTATGGCTTATTATGTATTAATAGTAAGCTTTGTCAGAGACGTCCTAGCAATAAAACACCAAATTAGTTGTGTATGAAGGTTTCTTTTCTTTTTTGAAAAGTGAATCTATTTTCTTGTGCATGCAGGAATGAGAAACAGAGTATTTTTTTTATGCTATCTCCTTGTTTTTTTCAATTCATACAGTTTACAAGAATGGTGAAAAATTTATGTTCAAATACAATCGATATCTCCAACATATGTTGTATGTACAATAATGACAAATCATAATGAAAAATTGATCCGTGCTAAATGTACGTATAAATATTATGCAACGACGGATACACGTGAATAAATACAAATCACCCCTTTGTGAAAAAGGATACTTGCAAAAACTCACGTTCATGTGTAGTGTGAAACCAGGTAAGTGATTACCCGGATCGTTTCCCAACGAGGTGCGAATGGGCAAACTGTGGAAAGTTTAGGATTAGAGTGACTGATGATTTAGATATTTTGGATTTTTGCTTTTTATATCTAATTAACAATTGAGAAACAATTATACAAAAGAAAATTAAACGCGATTTAAATAAACTAAAAACGAGTAACGGGAAATCTAAAATGGGACTAAAAAGTGAAATCTATGAAATTAAAACCTACAAGTGTAAAATTACTTAAAACTTATTTTAAAACTAAAATTATATATTTTTTACACTTTTTATTTAATTATTATTAATTATTTATTATTTAATTACTTTTTAAACTATTTTAATTTATAATAAATACTAAATGAACAAAGAAAAATCTAAAACTTTTTCTATAAATATTATGAAGTGAAAAGAAGCTAAGAAAATTATAAAAATGAAAAGTGCTTAATTAAAAATTTAAAAAGATAAAATCTATTAAATAGAAACTATCACTTATTTTATATTTTATTTTTCTTAAGGTCTACAGAGATTATTATATTTTTCCTAGATTCTAATTAATAAAAGAAAATTTTGAAAATTAAAATTATATTTTTCTGATTATTATTCTATTTATTATGATTTAATTACTAATAGAAACTAATTAAAAAGATTAAAAATATCAAATGACTTAGGAAAAATCTGAAAAATTCAGGATAAGTCTAAATTAATATTCTTAATGTAGGAAAATTAAAATCAAAAGTCTACTAAACCCTGATAAGCAGTTGGGCAGATAAGCAGTTGGGCAAATAAGCTAAAAAGAAGCTAATAAGCTCAAAACTTTACCAAAAGCTCAGGACAAGTTTAATATACTATTAGAAGCTTAAAACAACTTGAAAATACAAATAAGCACAAGTAATAAGCAAGTTAAGCACTAGGGCAGTTGTGAAATTAAGACAGAAAAAGCAGCTGAACTATGCTACTTGCAGAGCAATTTTAAGCAACTAAATAAGCTGAAAAGTAGAATATTATGGGGGAAAAAGCTACCCTGTACTACTGGCTACACAAAAATATGAAAAGCCCCAATTTTAAAAGCCCAATTGAACTTCAATTAAGCACAAGTTCAGATGTGCTTATCAGGCAAATCTGATGCAGGGCAATTTCAGTGAAATGGGGAAAACTTGCAGGCTAGTTTTAAGCTATGAAATAAGCTCAGAATTGGAATCCAAGCACAGAATCTTAAAGCCAGCTATATGAACTACTTGTAAACCAAAAATCAAAGTCTCAGCTTAAGGGAATAAGCTAATAACAAGCTGAGAAAAAGGGCTATGTCTGCTCAGTATATACTGAGCTTGTGTTGTGCAGACTTGCACAGATGTGCACAAACCAAAAGAGCAATATACCAGGTCTCTACTTTACACTAGATGGACTAGAAAGACCTCAAAGAAGCCAGAGAAAAGGTCCAAAATAGCTTATGGCTTAATATGGCTTATTTGAGCTTTTTGAGGGCTGAAATCAACACAGACCACTCAAATCTATAAAATCATTCTAATCTGCTAAAGTGAACTTAAAAACAACTTAATATGGTTAAAATAAGCTGGTTTGAAGTTGGTGATATGGCAAATGTACAGTACAAGTTGATTTGACCAGCTTAACTTGCTAAACCAAACACCCCTTTAAAAGGTGTCTGTGGTGGATTTGCAAATGAAACTCACTATTATAAACTATAATTCTTGATTTTACTGATTAAATAACTTAATTAAACTCTAATAAGCAACTTTTAACAGGAAAATAAGCAATAGATTAAGCTAAGCTATATTTAGCTATTTTTGGATTTTTATAGGTTTTTAAGTAAAGTGAAAGAAAGACTATTAAACTACTGATAAAACAGATCAAATAAACTTAAGAACTATTAATAAGCAAGAAATAACAATAATAAGCTAACAATAAGCTTTTCTACAGTACTAGAGAAGATTAAGTAAAAATTAAGAAAAAGCTTACAACTGAAAAAGCTTAGGGAACAATGAAACAAGGACCAAGAACACTTCTAGCTTGTTCACACAAGCTAGAAAACCCAGAAAAGCCTTCCTAGATAGCTTAGCTCTTCTGAATAGCTTATTATGAGCTTATGTTGACTTTTGTTGACTTTTCTTCATTTCTTGAACTAGAACTGAATTAAACTAAAATAAACTTACAACAAGCTATTATAAGCTTGTATAAGCTTATAGAAACAACTAAGAAGTTATTTCAATTATCACTTAACATGGTTCGAATTCTCAGTACACATGGAATTTAAGAAATTTGGAATTATCATTAACTACTAGAAATTGTACAAAGATTAACAACAAACACACTAAATTTAACTTGTATTGATTGTTAAAACTTGAGATTACAAATTATAGCTACTGAAAATTAAAATACGATTATGCTAATTTATCTACTTGCCATAAAAGGCTTACAAACGGTTCTATTTATACTAAACTATTAGGGTTTCCTTTGTCTTCATTCTCTGAACAAATCCCAGCCTTTGGATGGTCTTGAATCGATCTGAGCCACTTAAACCACTTTTGGCGCCAAAACGAGTTAGTGGAAAAATCCACTATTACTGGTCTGAGGTGATGGGGAAGAGGCATTTAATGCCTTTTGGTTTGTTAGGTAAGGTGGAGTGTAGCAGAGGAGGGGGTGGGTTTGTCAGAGAGGCGGTGGAAATGGTGGTGGTATTGATGACTGGTTTTGGCGGTTTTAAGGAGAAAGGGATAAAAGTTTGACCGAAGTCAAACTCTGGGTTAAATAAAAGGGTTGGGTCGGGTATAGTTTTGGGATTAGGCTGGGTATGTAGTTGGGCTGGGGTTTAGTAACTGGGTTGGATTGGTTAGGTTTTATTTATTTTTGAGTTTTGGTTAAATAACTTGGTCCGCTTGGTTTGTAGTTAAGGTTAAGCCCAAGGACCAATGTTGTAATTTTCTGATTTGTGAAGGGTTGGACTTGTAATTTCCATTAAGTCATCAAAAGGGCTAAATTGTAACATGTGATTAGTACAAGGGTATTATTTAATAAATTATACTTTTTAAATACCCGAGGACTAAATTTGCCAATTTTGAAACTTGAGGGGTAAAAGTTGCCATTTTTAGAAAACTTTCATCCAGGGACTAATAGTGAACATGTTTGATTTCCAAGGACTGATGTTGACTTTTCTTTCATTTTAAACCTTCAGGGACTAATTCTGCCAATTTGTGAAACTTCAGGGACTGAAAATGACAATTTTGTGAACTTTGCATGTTTTTCACTTGTTTTCAATCTTTTTGTTCCTGAATCATATAAAAACACATTTTATGATATTTACTGTATTTTGAAGCATATCTGCATGTTTTTAAATGTTTTTGCAGATAAAATGTGACAGAAATGATGAGTATTTAGACACTCATCAATCACCCACACTAAACTATTGCTAGTCCCTAGCAATCATTTATGAAAATTTAATGGATTTTATCTCTTTACCAAAAGCCATTACTTCTAGAGTAGCCAATGTTTTAGTATGTGATACTTTGGTACAATGATAACCAAATGATTTTGAGCAAATTATCAGCTGTCAACGGTTTTGATTTGTCTTTACCAAAAGCCGTTTGCTTCTGGACTAGCCAACTCTTAGATAAAATACAGTTATTATCTTTGGTGAGCTGATTACCAATCATGGTTTTTCCATGCCTTTACCACAAGCCATAACCTTGCGGGCTAGCCAACTCTTCACTATAAAAGATATGGTGAGTCGAATACCATACAATTTTCGGCAAATTGTCAGCCTTAAACGGATTTGAGTTATCTTTACCAAGAGCCGTTTGCTCTCGGATTAGCCAATCCTTATGTGGGTTAGACATGGCGGACTGATAACCATTTATTGCGTTCTAAGTGAGAAAAAATTTTAAAATTTTGGCCAAAATGGGGGTACTTGATGGTACATATGATCAAATTCGCTAGAATTCCCCCCCCCCACACTTAGAACTGAATATTGCCCTCAATATTCAAAGTACCGGCTATTATGCCGACACTTAGAACGTAAAAAGGAAATACTAATAGCCATTTTTTTTTGTTTTTTTTTGTTTTTTTGTTTTTTTTTTGTCTTTTTTTGAAATAATGCACATATTTACAACATGTGGGGCATCCCCCCCACACTTGGGTGAGACATGGGTGAAAACCCATGTTTTACTACTGTTTTTATTAACCGAGTCGCTAGCTTGACTCGACCCCGAATTCATTGGTTCATGGGGAAGTAAGTAGAAGAAACCATCTCCATCGGACTTTCATTCAAAATGTTTGGATAACCAATTGAACATAAGAAAGTTCCACACCGATGAGATAAATCCGGCATTTAAACCAATGTTAGATGGAAAATGCCGGGGTCAAAGGTAATATCCTCACTCCCGAATGAGTGAAGGATAGGGGAAATCACCGGGTAGGTGAAGGGAAGAAGAGAGATCTGAATAGCAATTAAGATAAGAACTTCCTCCTCAAGAATTGCATATTCAAGTGGAGGAAGCAAGTCCTTAAACTTGATCTCAGGAAATTTATCAGTTTTCTCAACTGACTTGATTTCCTCATTATGAAGTTGTCTTGGTGGAAAAGGGGAAGATGAATCTTCGTTTAACAAACTTTCTAGAAAAAGAATGTCCCCCTCAGGATCAAGATAATTATCATCAACCTCATGCGGAAGTGAACTATCTAGAGCAAGAAAAGCATCGACTTCATCCAAAAAGGGATCACTTCCCTCAACCGAAGTGAGAGAAGGGGAAGAGTCGGCTATGATAAGTTGAGAAGATGTGGTGGGTTCCCCACTCACAGAATTATGAAAATAACCAACACTTTCTTGAGAGTACTCCTTTGAAGTAATATCAATGACATCGATTCGGTTAACCGATGCAGAATCATAATTTGAGGAGTACCTCGATGTTTGATCATGGTTAAAGGTAACAACTTCATTATCCACACGCAAGGTGATCTCATGCTTAAACACATCAATGAGAGCATGGCCTGTTTTTAGGAATCCTCTTCCAAGAATGAGAGGAACCTTTTGATCTGCGTCGAATTCAACAACCACAAAGTCAGCTGGAAAATGGAACTTCCCTACTTTTACAAACACATCCTCGGCAATGCCGAGAGGAAGTGATATAGTTCGATCTGCAAGCTCAAGAGTCATGCAGGTAGGAGTAAGAGCCGGAAGAGAAAGTTTCTTCCATACTGAATGAGGCATCAGGTTGATGCTTGCACCAAGATCGACCAAGGCATAGCATTCAACCATTCCTGAAAATACACAAGGTATTAGAAACTTTCCAGGATCTCCAAGCTTCTCCGGAAGCTTTTTCAAGATAACCGCTGAGCAGTTCTCATTTAATGGAGTTTTAGCCATTTCAATCAGTTTTTCCTTGTTGCTTAACAAGTGTTTGATTGTTGATGCAAACTTGGGCATCAGAATGATAGCATCCGCAAAACTTATGTCAAAATGTAATTCTTTAAAGATTTGAAATAATTTGTCCATTTGTTGACTAGCCTTTTCGCGGAGCATTTGCTCATTTAAGCGCGATGGGTAAGGAATGTAAGGTTTGGATTTAAGGGGCAATGACTTCAGGAGTCTCAACAGATTCAAAGACAACTACTGGTTTGGATTTCTTTTTCGGGACAACCGGAGGATGGACTTGTGCTGTACTTTGTGGGCTTGGAATTTGCACTTTGTCCGTTGTATCCTCCGTCTCTTTTTCCATTTCAAACAACGGAGGAGGAATAGGACCAGAGGGTCCCTCATAAGCAGCACCACTGCGAGTGGTGATAGCTTTGATGAAATTGGTACTTTCATCATCATCACTGTCATCAAGCACACTGACAGGAGTAGCATTGAGCATATTGGAATAAGCTCTGGCTGTTCTTTGCTCACTAAGTTTGTTTGACAAACTTTTAACCGTAAATCGTGAAAGAGTAGGATCTATTCTTGACGGTTGAGGAGCAATTGCGGGTGTAGAATTTTGGACAACCATAGGTTGGACGTATTTAGCACTTCCATTGTTAGAAGGAAGTACCGGGTCCTTTATCACCTTAAGTCCAACATGAGCTTTACCATTACGTGTAGTGACAGCTTTGAGTTCACCCATTGGGTTGACAACAGTGTTACTTGGGAGACCTCCCGAGGTAGAAGATAGATCATTTAAAGATTTTTTTATATCATTTATTTGGGTAACCAATAACCGGTATGTCTCATATTGGGTCCTATTTGTCTCCTCTTGAGATTTTATGAATTGCTTAAGCAACTCATCTGAGGACGTCTGATTTTGGTTTTGGACATTCCATGGTTTTTGGTTAAAATTACCCTGATTCTGACCTCGGTTTTGATTGAAATTTTGGGAATTGTTGAAATTTTGTCCCTGATTTTGAACAAAGCGATTTTGATTATTTTGATTTGGCACGGGTGGAAAACCAGGTGGTACCATAGCATTCGGTACTCGGTACTGAGTTTCAGCATGCGGTCGGTACTGATTTTGGTTTACTGCAGCTACGGAAGCTGGGTAAAGAGAAGCCTCGATTGCTTGACAATCATAATACGCATGCGGGCCACCACAAGTTTCACACACTTTGTTTATGGCTTTGATTTGTTCCGGTTTATGAATTTCACTCTTCAATTCTTTCATTTCTTTCATCATGCAACGCATTGCGTCCGTTAGAAAGGCTAACTCTAATGAGTTACCGGATGAAGAAGCAGGAGTGACAGGAACATTCACTTTGTTTCTAGAAATAGGAACTTTTGATTTATTTTCACAAATTTCAACCACCTCTTTAGGTTTACAATTCAAGATATTGCCACCGGCGGCTGCGTTAAGTGAATCTTGATCGTTTTGGTTCAACCCATTATAAAACGTATTGATCTGTTGTAACTCCGTGAAATCGTGATGCGGGCATTTTCTTAGGAGATCTTTAAATCTGTCCCATGCCTCTCCGAAGTTTTCATCAAAACCATGACGAAATCCAGCAATTTCATTTTTTAGATTAGTCGTCTTTGATGGAGGGAAGAAATAATTGACAAATTTCTTTACGAGATCTCCCCAGGTTTCAATGGATCGAGGGGGTTCTTTATCCAGCCAAATCCGGGCTGCCCCTTCGAGTGAGAATGGAAATAGCATCAATTTGATAACTGTTTGTGGCACATTCTTGTAATTGATTGTAGAGGTCAATTTGTTGAACCAACGAATGTATGCATATGGATCTTCTCGTTCAAACCCGTGGAATTGGTTTGTGGACACGAGCTGAATCAAATGCGTTTTCAGTTCAAAATGATCAGAATCGATGGGTGGTAAAACGATGGCATCTTCCTAACCCTCGGTGGGTGCTTGGAGCATTTCAGCCATTGTGCGTTCGTCTGCCATATTATCAGTGGGAACAGTACGAATCTCGGGTTCAACTATTTGGGCAGCACGTCTACGATTACGTCTTCTCGGAATATCTACGAGTTCACGTAAAGGGCTTGATGATGTGGAAGAACGAGTGCCCATGCACTAAATAAAATATTTCAATTAAAACAAGATCGAAGCAAAACACAAGTGAACTTAAACCAACAATCAACAAGCGTACGGTAGCTCTCTAAAAGATAAACGCACAGAGTGGCGGAGAAGCAAAGGTGGGCAATTAATGCTCCTTAAAAACCCGCTTCTTTCAGTTCGACAATTAAATGTCAAACTATCCTTAAACCTCCGTTATAGTTTGTTTATCAATCAAAGGTGAGCCGATATTCGCAAGTGATACAGAGGCAAGTTTTAAATCTGATGTTTGGGAATCTTATTATGATAATACCCAAGTTGAGGAATATTATTTCAATTTTGCTTTTATCTTTTTATTTAACAATAAAACGGAAAAATGTTTTGGGTTTTTATTTTTTATATGATATTATATATAAAAAGAAAAGAAAAATATTTTTGTATTTTATATGGTTTATGGGAAATAGGAACTTCACAAGGAAGGGTCTCAAATCACTAATCGCTAAAACTCTACATAATTGTCGCAACACAACCTCCCCGGCAGCGGCGCCAAAATTTGATCCGTGCTAAATGTACGTATAAATATTATGCAACGACGGATAAACGTGAATAAATACAAATCACCCCTTTGTGAAAAAGGATACTTGCAAAAACTCACGTTCGTGTGTAGTGTGAAACCAGGTAAGTGATTACCCGGATCGTTTCCCAACGAGGTGCGAATGGGCAAACTGTGGAAAGTTTAGGATTAGAGTGACTGATGATTTAGATATTTTGGATTTTTGCTTTTTATATCTAATTAACAATTGAGAAACAATTATACAAAAGAAAATTAAACGCGATTTAAATAAACTAAAAACGCGTAACGGGAAATCTAAAATGGGACTAAAAAGTGAAATCTATGAAATTAAAACCTACAAGTGTAAAATTACTTAAAACTTATTTTAAAACTAAAATTATATATTTTTTACACTTTTTATTTAATTATTATTAATTATTTATTATTTAATTACTTTTTAAACTATTTTAATTTATAATAAATACTAAATGAACAAAGAAAAATCTAAAAATTTTTCTATAAATATTATGAAGTGAAAAGAAGCTAAGAAAATTATAAAAATGAAAAGTGCTTAATTAAAAATTTAAAAAGATAGAATCTATTAAATAGAAACTATCACTTATTTTATATTTTATTTTTCTTAAGGTCTACAGAGATTATTATATTTTTCCTAGATTATACTTAATAAAATAAAATTTTTAAAATTAATATTATATTTTTCTGATTATTATTCTATTTATTATGATTTAATTACTAATAGAAACTAATTAAAAAGATTAAAAATATCAAATGACTTAGGAAAAATCTGAAAAATTCAGGATAAGTCTAAATTAATATTCTTAATGTAGGAAAATTAAAATCAAAAGTCTACTAAACCCTGATAATCAGTTGGGCAGATAAGCAGTTGGGCAAATAAGCTAAAAATAAGCTAATAAGCTCAAAACTTTACCAAAAGCTCAGGACAAGTTTAATATACTATTAGAAGCTTAAAACAACTTGAAAATACAAATAAGCACAAGTAATAAGCAAGTTAAGCACTAGGGCAGTTGTGAAATTAAGACAGAAAAAGCAGCTGAACTATGCTACTTGCAGAGCAATTTTAAGCAACTAAATAAGCTGAAAAGTAGAATATTATGGGGGCAAAAGCTACCCTGTACTACTGGCTACACAAAAATATGAAAAGCCCCAATTTTAAAAGCCCAATTGAACTTCAATTAAGCACAAGTTCAGATTTGCTTATCAGGCAAATCTGATGCAGGGCAATTTCAGTGAAATGGGGAAAACTTGCAGGCTAGTTTTAAGCTATGAAATAAGCTCAGAATTGGAATCCAAGCACATAATCTTAAAGCCAGCTATATGAACTACTTGTAAACCAAAAATCAAAGTCTCAGCTTAAGGGAATAAGCTAATAACAAGCTGAGAAAAAGGGCTATGTCTGCTCAGTATATACTGAGCTTGTGTTGTGCAGACTTGCACAGATGTGCACAAACCAAAAGAGCAATATACCAGGTCTCTACTTTACACTAGATGGACTAGAAAGACCTCAAAGAAGCCAGAGAAAAGGTCCAAAATAGCTTATGGCTTAATATGGCTTATTTGAGCTTTTTGAGGGCTCAAATCAACACAGACCACTCAAATCTATAAAATCATTCTAATCTGCTAAAGTGAACTTACAAACAACTTAATATGGTTAAAATAAGCTGGTTTGAAGTTGGTGATATGGCAAATGTACAGTACAAGTTGATTTGACCAGCTTAACTTGCTAAACCAAACACCCCTTTAAAAGGTGTCTGTGGTGGATTTGCAAATGAAACTCACTATTATAAACTATAATTCTTGATTTTACTGATTAAATAACTTAATTAAACTCTAATAAGCAACTTTTAACAGGAAAATAAGCAATAGATTAAGCTAAGCTATATTTAGCTATTTTTGGATTTTTATAGGTTTTTAAGTAAAGTGAAAGAAAGACTATTAAACTACTGATAAAACAGATCAAATAAACTTAAGAACTATTAATAAGCAATAAATAACAATAATAAGCTAACAATAAGATTTTCTACAGTACTAGAGAAGATTAAGTAAAAATTAAGAAAAAGCTTACAACTGAAAAAGCTTAGGGAACAATGAAACAAGGACCAAGAACACATCTAGCTTGTTCACACAAGCTAGAAAACCCAGAAAAGCCTTCCTAGATAGCTTATCTCTTCTGAATAGCTTATTGTGAGCTTATGTTGACTTTTGTTGACTTTTCTTCATTTCTTGAACTAGAACTGAATTAAACTAAAATAAACTTACAACAAGCTATTATAAGCTTGTATAAGCTTATAGAAACAACTAAGAAGTTATTTCAATTATCACTTAACATGGTTCGAATTCTCAGTACACATGGAATTTAAGAAATTTGGAATTATCATTAACTACTGGAAATTGTACAAAGATTAACAACAAACACACTAAATTTAACTTGTATTGATTGTTAAAACTTGAGATTACAAATTATAGCTACTGAAAATTAAAATACGATTATGCTAATTTATCTACTTGCCATAAAAGGCTTACAAACGGTTCTATTTATACTAAACTATTAGGGTTTCCTTTGTCTTCATTCTCTGAACAAATCCCAGCCTTTGGATGGTCTTGAATCGATCTGAGCCACTTAAACCACTTTTGGCGCCAAAACGAGTTAGTGGAAAAATCCACTATTACTGGTCTGAGGTGATGGGGAAGAGGCATTTAATGCCTTTTGGTTTGTTAGGTAAGGTGGAGTGTAGCAGAGGAGGGGATGGGTTTGTCAGAGAGGCGGTGGAAATGGTGGTGGTATGGATTGGGTAGGTTTTATTTATTTTTGGGTTTTGGTTAAATAACTTGGTCCGCTTGGTTTGTAGTTAAGGTTAAGCCCAAGGACCAATGTTGTAATTTTCTGATTTGTGAAGGGTTGGACTTGTAATTTCCATTAAGTCATCAAAAGGGCTAAATTGTAACATGTGAATAGTACAAGGGTATTATTTAATAAATTATACTTTTTAAATACCCGAGGACTAAATTTGCCAATTTTGAAACTTGAGGGGTAAAAGTTGCCATTTTTAGAAAACTTTCATCCAGGGACTAATAGTGAACATGTTTGATTTCCCAAGGACCGATGTTGACTTTTCTTTCATTTTAAACCTTCAGGGACTAATTCTGCCAATTTGCGAAACTTCAGGGACTGAAAATGACAATTTTGTGAACTTTGCATGTTTTTCACTTGTTTTCAATCTTTTTGTTCCTGAATCATATAAAAACACATTTTATGATATTTCCTGTATTTTGAAGCATATCTGCATGTTTTTAAATGTTTTTGCAGATAAAATGTGACAGAAATGATGAGTATTTAGACACTCATCACAAATAATCATGCCTTGCCAGGTCATTAATGTGAAAACCGTCTAGCCCAAGTTAGCAACCGATCGCATATTACGATAGATTTTTGGCTACTTCTATGCTTGATAAGATAGTTTAGTGATAATTGGGTCTTTTTCATGCTTTATGATTACTTTCAGTAGGAACCCTTGTGTTACGAACGTACCTTCGACCTACAATTTTATTTAAAAGTTATAAACGGTCAACGATATGCTAAAGTCATTTTAAGTTAGTGTTACCACCCTTGGAAAAGTTAGTTTAATTAACTTGAATTTTTCCCTTCAAAAGTTAGATTGGTATTAAGCTTACACTCATGTCTTAACACTCACAAATAATACTACCACTTACATTATACATTATACAACATTTTAATTAACAAAAAATAAATAACCCCCCCCCCCCTTTTTTACTAAAAAAAAAACACCCCCCCCCAATGTCACCCCACCTCTTTTCTTGCCCAATCAAAACACTTACTTACTAACGCACTCATAATTAATCTTTTTACTCACCCTTCTTTTACACTTCTCCTCTTACTTTTATTTCATTTTTCATAAACAAAGTTTTGTTCTCTCTCCCTCCCTTGCTCTCTTGTGGCTGGCCAAATAACAACAACAACCATCACCACTTATGCTTATTTTACCTAGATCACGTTTTAATATTCATAAGTCTCGTTTACCTATGATCTACGTGAGCACTAACGGGCAGTGTACCCGGTCGTGAGTAGTCTAGAAATGGTAAAGCCGAGGTCATCCCAAGAGCTATGAGGCGGAGTTTAATCCAAGTCTTATGATGTCACTAAAAAGGGGTTTTTATGTTGTTTTGTATTAAACTAAAGAAAATAAAGAAAAGTAATTTGAGATTAAATCAGTAGGAGAAAGATATGCTAGCCTAGTTATTACTGTTATCATGCCATGACCTATTTTTCTTAAAAATGTCTACTATCATGTTACGTGGTGGTTAAATGTCACTAGGATCAATTTGTCAAATAGCCTAGCCTATAATTCTATACCCGTACCTCCTTTGGTCAATTCGGCCATTCAGTCCAGTCTTAGTCATTAAGCACCAGCTATCTATCTAGACCTGTTTTGCACCAAGGGTTGTGTAGTCCTTTGCTCAATTCTTACACAAGCTTGCAAGGTCCTGCATTTCTTAAAAATTTCTACTAGGATAGGTAGTCCTTTGGTTAATTCTTACGCAAGGAATGTGTAGTCCTTTGATCAATTCTTACACACCCTCACAACCTACTCGGCTAGGGTCCTTTGGTCAATTCAAGCTAGCCTAATAGATACTACCTAGTGTCCATATTACCAAAACTCGGGGATCCTAGAAAGATAAAAACATAAAGCGAATAATAAACGGGAAAACATACATCATGGCACTAATACTTTCATAACTAGGCTAACACATGAAGTGTTTAGCCTCTCATATTGAATAATGCAGCAAAGACAATGTATTTAATCATAATGAAAGAAAACATTGGATTTTATACAAATACTTGATATAAAGCTAAAGCTAATGAATTAATGATACTATTTCTCCCTTGGAAAGTGGTTCGGAGCTCCTGAGATTCATCCTTGCTGAAGCCCAGATTCGTCCCTTTAGAGTTGTGGTGAAAAGTGATATATAAAATGCAGATTTAGGGCTTGTTTTTATAGCCTTGACATAGTTACGGCGTAACCTTAAGTAAAGGGTTACACCGTAACCCCCATATAATTGACAATCTTATCTTTTAATAATATCTACGACGTAACCTCAAGGAGAGGTTACGATCACAGAACCCTCATTAATATTTTTAGTGTTTTTGCGTCATAACCTTATTTTAGAGGTTACGGCGTAACCTTCTTGATCACTTCAAATTGGCTAAGTCTTTGGATATCAACGACGTAACCATGTCGATGGAGTTACGCCGTAACCTTGAGCAACGTTGACTTTAGTCTTCTAGTGATATTACATGTGACAGCGTAGGTTGTATCCTGCCTCTACACCGTAACCCTCTCAAGGTCAGCAAACTCTTGGTTATCTTCATTAGTTTTCCTTCCAAATCCACATTTCTTCGTTCCGATGCTCATTTTTACACTGAAATGAAATAATGAGTAATAAGAGTATATATCCATCCAAAAATACACAAATGGTGAGCATTTTAGGGGGAAATTGACACTAAAATATCAGGACTATTTGATGTTATCAAGTATCCCCCCACTTAAACTCTACTTGCCCTCAAGTAGGCCTTATTAGAATTACTCTTAAAAAGATAACTTCCAAGTTAGCTCGGCAATTATGAATTTAAAAATTTCCTATGCTAGATACATCAAAGCCGAACACCTCACGAAATGGGGAACAAAACACTCATACACTCTCTAATCTAAGTGTTCAATTTCAGGGTAATCACTCATAAGCACAGTCATAGCATATATTCTATCATAGGCTTGGCGGTTACACAAAACTCCACCACTAGAGCTAAAGTCAAAACAATTCTTAAAGGAAATATTGGGTGAACAATAACAAAGACTAGGGGTGAGTTGTTTTCTAAGTCCTCACTCACACGGTACAGCGAAGGCGACAAAACCAATGATACATGACCAAATCCATGGCCAAGACATCAATGACTAATCTTTCCCTCACCTAAGCTCGAAGCTATGAACGTTAAAAACAATAAGGGTAGGATAAGACATGGGAATCATATATAAAGGTGTAAAAATTGAAAAATAAACAAACTAGTAGTCTTATTCCACAATCAAGTCATCACCGCCTACCGTCCATCCTCAATCCAAGCATCAAGCCGCGGAAACCGGATCATTAAATAACAAGTTAGTGTGCTATAAGTAGTATACATATGATAAATGTACACTAACTTGACCTTCCAAACGCTAGTTGGTATAATGTAGTCATCAACTTGTCTCATCAATAATGTACGAAGCATTGCCTCGTGTATACTCGAATAAGCTCAATGAGGGAAAATAAAGTTCAAGTAATAATTCTACTCCCAGCCCCTCACTTGAATTGTACAATGTCCCTACTGTACGCACATATTGAAATTAAGGAGAGATAAGTAGAATTAGAACAACAATTTCCTTGAAATTTGCTCCAAAAATGGTAGAAGGATCACGTGAATGACGTGCCTTGATTTCGCCTCCATGAGCAAACTTCGTTTCCCTAAAATCATACCACTAACCAAAGCGTAATTCCAAAAAAAAAAAAAAAAAAAAAAAAAAAAAAAAAAAAAAAAAACGAATAAAAACCTAACTCACTTTCATAGGAATCACGGTTGCATTTAGCGTATGCAACAAGCCTTTTAAACCACTCGGTGTCCTGAGTGGACGAGTGTAGTCTGGTGAAGGTTTACAGGGAACACACCCACAAAGTTCATTTAGTTACTATTACAAGGTTATGGAATGCAAGTTAATTAGAAAAATAAGTGTTTGGTACAGGAGGGTTCTACGGCGTAGACTCATTAATTGAGTTACGCCGTAGGAGAGTTGACCTGACTGTTGGATTGATATACTCTGACCAAACTAACTTGTAGCTTGTCTAAGGGTTTAGCAACCTTGGATAAATCCAAAACTACTAATATTGAAACGCTGATATACTTTGTTAAGTATGCGGAATCTACTTCAACAAAGCTAAGAAGAATTAACACAAAACTTTGATTATATTAAACCTTGAACCTGCTTACTTTACACAGATTCACTAACAAACTCTAAACACTAATACTCTAATAATCGACTAATACTTTTCTCTAAAACTTCGTATGAACTTGTATCTCTAATCGTTTCTCTAATGCCAACCTAGGGGTCCTTTTATAGGCACAAGGAAAACCCTAGTCGGTTTACAATACTTGAACGACAAGTAATTCTAATTATTATCTAATAATAACTCTAAGAACATTCTATAATTACACATTAATCCTTAAACGTATTTGCATATTAGTCCTTTATCTTTAGCAGTACTTTGACTTCTTTAAAACATGAGCAGTACTTTGACTTCTATCGAACAGTACTTTGACTTTCTTCTTGTAGCAGTACTTTGTAGCCCAAAAATCCTCCCCTAACTTGAATTCCACTTGCTTGATTTCAAGTTCCTTTGTATTTCTTTTAACTTCAACATCTTTATCTTCAAGGAAAGACTGTATCATTAACTTCTGTCTCATGTTTTTTTTGTCATCATCAAAGTAATCATTAACTGCAATCTTTATCAGCAACAGATCTTTTCAGCAACTCATCTTTTCAGCAACTCAGCATCATATTGGCAATAGGTACATTAGATCTTAAAATTTTCATACTATTCTCATCACTTCCAGGTGTGTTAACTCCTGTGAGAGGTGAATCATTGAAAACTTAATGGATTTTGATGTCTCTTTACCAAAGCCATTAACTCTGGAGTAGCCAATGTTTAGGTTTAAGAACCATGGTACATTGATAACCATATGATTTTTAGCAAATCATCAGCTATCAACGGATTTGAGTAGTCTTTACCAATAGCCGTTTGCTTTTGGACTAGCTAGTTCTTTTAGTACAATCATTACCATGGTGAAATAATTACCATACAATGGTTTTCCACAGCCTTTACTACAAGCCATTATCTTGTACGCTAGCCAACTCTTCACTAACATAGATATGGTGAGTTGAAAACCATACAATTTTTAGTAAATTGTCAACTAAAAACGGATTTGATAATCACATCAGAGCCGTACCCTCATGATGAGTCAAACTCTTTATTGTTTACTTAAACATGGTGAGTTGAATACCATTTGTTGCTGTTTAAATCTTTTGTGCTTCAAAATGTTTTTGCACTTTTCAAAAATCACTTTTCTTTTAAAAAACTTTACTGGTTTTATGCTGCAAGCAGTACTTTGAGAAAGTACTGTTTGTCAAGCAGTACTTTTAAATAAAGCACTTATTTTTCAAAAGATTTATATTATAAATATCATACCAGTTGTTATGCATCAATCTTCAGCTAGCATTGTCCATTTGATGAACAATCCAATCACCATCAATGCAGTTTCACTTTCTTCTTCCACTTCCATGCCATAATCTAGCATTCTGATCATCAGATCCCTAGTAAGTGGATATCTTTGCTCTGCTAGCATGTGGATCATTGTTCCATCTTCTAGCTCCAAAACATGTATTCCCACTGATTCAAAGAACCTCCATCTGTTAATTTCCCAATCCTCTTGATTTTCCCAGAGAGCACTATCACTTGTCTCTTCTGTTTCCCAGATGGTTGTGAGATCTCCTACCAGAACCAAACCCACTCCTTGTGGTGTAATATGTTCAAAATAAGTCTGCACTTGTAGATATAGCTGAAGCATATCTTCTCTATCTATCAGATGTAGTATATCCCATAACAAATTGAACACTCTAAAACTTTCATCTTGTCTATGAAATATCAAGTAGTCCCCTTCTTGTGATTCTACAACTGAGAATGTAGAAATCTTGGACTTCTTGTCTGCAACATCTTCTGATTTTGGATGTTCAAAGTCAACAACTCTCAAATAATTTCTTAGCTCATCAGCTGTGTCTACTCTTAATTCAATAGAATCCTTGAGCTTCTTTGATGACTGTTCATCAGTTGTTGTTCTTTTCCTCTTTGAGCTCCTTGTAACAACTCTTTCTTTTCTGCTATCTTCAAGCTTCTTATCTTCAAAAGAAATAATGCTTGCAAGATCTTTTTCTAAAGTTTCCCTAACAGCATCATACAAATCCTTCATCTCTGTATGTGTCAATTTTACCAAACCTGTATATCCTCTTCCTTTGAGATAAGCCATCATATAATTTCTTTCTTGAGCTTTACTTTGTGGCCTTCTAGGTTTGATAACTTTCCTTGACTCTTCAGCATCTAATTCAGCCTGTAATTTCCATGCAGCTTCCTAGGTTTGATAACTTTCCATTGAGAATAGCTTTTAGTTCTTTCAAGGTAAGCTTCTTCTTCTTAGTTTCTACCATGATCCCTTTACCTTTGTCTTTTGGATCTAACTCCTGGGTAGGTTGAGAAGAAGTATGAGGTTGTTGTTCAACATCAATAATACTTATGCCTCTTGGTCTAGACATATTCAACATGATGTCAGCAATGGTCTCATCATCACTTTCAGTATGTTTTCTAACTTCTTCTTCCTGTTGAACTGGATTGGAAGGGCCAACTTCCTCTTGAACTTGACTTGAAGGTCCAACATCTTCCTCAAAATCCAAAGTCCTTGGTGTAATAGTTCCTTGATGAGCAGTACCTTGAAGAGCAGTACTTTCAACATCAGTACCTTCCAAATCCACTTTCTCAGTATCACCACTTTTTACTTCAACAGTAGCATCTTCAATGTTTATCTGCTCTGTTTCATCACTTTTCCTCTCAACAGTATCTTCATGAGGAATATCTTCAAGTGGTGTATCATCATAAAGCCCAGTATCTTGATTGAACTCAGTATCTTCATTGAACTCAGTATCTTCATTCAAATTCTCTAAATTCCTCCCCAATTGGAATGAAGACTGCTTGTGAATCTTTCTCTTCTTTGAATTAGACTTCTGTGAGTGTTGACCAGTCTTCCTCTGTGACATGACCCACAACCTGTGGTGCTTAACTAATGGCCAAACAAACCTCTTTAATCGTCTGAATTTTCTTGTCAAATCCAATATCTGATCAGCTTGATCATCAGTAACCTTCTTGAGCCTCCTTAATTCCCTTGAAAGTTCATAGTTGGTCAAGACATCCTCAACTACTTCCTCATCTTCCTCAGATGATTGATGTCTATCTGTGGAAGCAGAAGCATTGGGAGTTGGTGATGGAGTCACATCTGGAGGTGAATTTTCCTGAGCAGCACTTTGTGAAGATGAAACTGTAACAGTATGTTGAGAAGCAGTATGTTGTGAAGAACTATCTTCTCTTGAAGCTGGTTGCTCATTAATTGCTGATGCAGAGTATTCCTCTTGATCTTGTTCTTGGTATTGCTCTTGCTCAGCATCCCTAACTGCTTGTGCAACTTCCAATATATGGGCTGTCAAAGGTGTATTTCTCCTAGAGAACTTGATACTCTTCTTAGCAATGAATGTAAACACCTTTGGTGGAAGTGTGATTGTAGGTAGAAAACTTTGAGGTTTAGAAATTCCCTCAAGTTGTTTGTTTAAGAATACCTGAATAAACCTTGGGTACATCAAGAATGGTGAACCATTAGTGATGTGTGAGAGCATTCCATCAAGAATCATCCTTGAAAAGTTGAAAGGGCGATTTGTAACTAAGCCCACCAATGCAGAAGCAATATTCTGACCAAACTGCTCCCATGAAGTACTCTTAGGACTCAAGCAGTAAAGTAGAACATGTATGAGATATTTCCAATGAGGACTAAATAATGGCTTCTGAAAAGTAAGTATGGTGAGATCACCTTCATACCCAATATCCCCGAGTGTATCCCAAATCTCTTGTTTTGCAAATCGAATAGCACTCCCTGCATCATTAAACTATAAATCTTCCCTAATTGAAGATTCAGTAACCCTAATTGCTTGATCAGCAACCTTAGCACGAATAAAAGGAACACCATCTTGTTCATCAGACTTAGCAGTAGACCAAAATTGTTGAATCCATGGTCCAATTACATCAGGGTTTACTAAAATAGCATAATTGATTGATGACCCAGTCAAGAAATCAATTATCGCATGAAAATCAACATTCTTTGCTGTTTTATCCAAGTTCGCGACCATGTTATGCTTAGAACAGAAATCACGGTTAGCCATTGAGTGTGAAGAGTGTTAAATGAAGGTAATTAGCAATTAGAATCGTAGATACCGAATGAATAAATGGATGGATAAGAATAAAGTGAAGAGGTAAAATCGGGATAATGGGATAGGATAAATATGGGTAAGATTTAAAAAATAAAGCCTAATTAATAGTGTTACCGTTGTATTTGTCTTTTTACCCCTTCCCTAATGAATTAATTAACCGTAGTCCCACATTTTTGACCGTTGGAACAGTACTTCCACGTAAGCAGTACTTCCACCTAACCAGTACTCTTCGAAGCAGTACATTGAAGCAGTACTTTGCTAGACCAGTACTTTGTATGGCAAATCAGTACTTTCCATCTTCTTATCCATAACCGTCTAACTAATAACTACGTTGCCTCCCCTCAAATACAACATAGGTACTAAAATTAAAAATCCAATACTTTTATTAAGAACTGAAAGAAAGTATACTAACTAATACTAAAGCCTCCCCTCAAATGTAGCCTAGAAGTTAATCATCCCAATGCTCACAACTAAGTGGTTGAATCTGGAAACATCAAATCCCTTAGTGAGTAGATCAGCTACATTGTCTTCTGTGTGAACTTTGACCACATTTATAAGCCTGTGCTCATAACAATCTCGAATGAAGTGATGCCTAATCTGAATATGCTTGGTCTTGGAGTGATAAACTGGATTCTTCACAATACAGATGGTACTCTCATTATCAATGTTGATAGGAGTATTCTTGAAGTTGTATCCATAATCCAAGAGTTGATTCTGCATCCACAAAACTTGTCCACAACAGCTTGCAGCAGCAACATATTCTGCTTCAGTAGAGGAGGTTGCTGCAATTGTTTGCTTCTTACATTGCCATGAGACTAATCTTCTTCCAAGATATTGACATCCACCAGAGGTTGATCTTCTATCATAATTATCTCCTGCATAATCACTATCTGAAAAAGCTTCCAAGTGAAAAGGTGACTCCTTAGGATACCATAATCCTAACTTTGGTTGATGCTTGAGATGTCGAAAAATCCTCTTGACTGCAAACATATGTGAAACCTTGGGGGTAACCTGATATCTTGCACACAAGCATACAACATAATGTCAGGTCTTGATGCAGTTAAGTACATAAGACAACCAATCATAGATCTGTAAAGCTTCATATCCACAGCTTGTCCATCTTCATCCTTGCCTAATGGTTTATTGTTGTCAATGGGTGTGGTGGCAGGCTTGACAGTTGGAAGGTCAAATCTTTTAAGTATGTCTTCAACATACTTTTCTTGATTAATGAAGATTCCATCTCTTGTTTGTCTAACTTGAAGCCCCAAAAAGAAAGTTAATTCTCCCATAGAACTCATTTGAAACTCCCGCTGCATAAGTTCTTCAAATTCTTTCACCATAGTTTTCTTTGTGGCTCCAAAGATAATATCATCCACATAGACTTGGACTAACATAATATCCTTCTTATCTCGTTTGATAAACAAAGTCTTATCAATTGCTCCTCTCTTGTAACCATGTTGTAATAGAAAGGTAGAAAGTCTCTCATACCAAGCTCTAGGAGCTTGATGAAGGCCATACAGTGCCTTGATCACCTTGTAGACTTTGTTTGGATGTGCAGGATCTTCAAAACCAGGAGGTTGTTTAACATAAACTTCCTCAGAAATTGTGCCATAGAGAAAGGCACTTTTCACATCCATTTGGTAGACAGGAAATCCCATGTATGATGCAAAGGCAAGAAATAACCTTATTGCCTCTATTCTTGCAACAGGAGCAAACACTTCATCATAGTCCACTCCTTCTTCTTGGCGATATCCTTGTGCAACCAATCTAGCTTTATTCTTGATAACATTCCCTCTTTCATCTCTTTTGATTCTGAAAACCCATCTTGTACCAATGACTCTCTTTCCATCTGGTAGGTCACATAATACCCAGACCTCTTGAAGCTTGAATTGTAGAAGCTCCTCTTGCATAGCTTCAACCCAACTTTCATCAGCTAAAGCTTGAGCTACCTTCTTGGGTTCAGTTTGAGATAGAAAACAAGCAAACAGGTATGTTTGTTGATCCTTGTGATTCATCCTGTTTTGTTTGTAAACAAAGCTAAGTAAAGCAGTATGTTGCTTAGAGAGACCTTTAACTTTGTTTCTTGTAACCACTCCTGAAGAGGGTGATCCAATAATATTGCTTTGAGGATGAGCTTTATGAACTCTCAATGTAGGAGTTGGTGGAATTGGAAGATCAGATTCCAAATTAGTAAAATTAGGTTCTTCATTGGTAGTTGAGAAAATACCTTCATGATTGAGCTCATCATCAATTTCTTCTAACCCAGGAATGTTAGCATTATCCAAATCTTCATCATCAACATTGGAATCATCATCATTGCTCCAATTTGATGGTTCTAACACACCAGAAGTACTGTCAAAAGGATCATCAGTACTTTGATCAAAAGTACTGTGAGCAGTATCTTTGAATTTACCCTGTTTCTTTGCAGCATCATAAGCCCTCCTTTGTTCATCTTCATAGGACTTTGCTATAGTTTCTTGAAAAAGCATCCTATTAAGTTCATCTTGTATGGCTTGATCTTCATCAGATACTGTGATGGTTGGTTGAGCAGTACTTTGTTCCTTATTAGTAACTGTAGGTTCTGTATCAGGAACATCTTCTGGTCTAACATTGACTCCATGAACAATGTACTATGAATCATCTTCTTTGTGATTAACTTGATTTTCTTCTCTAACAGGCACATAATTCATAGATGTAGTGAACTTGAGATCAAGATCAAACATCCAATCAGGACCTTTTCCTTTCTGAGGTTCTTTATCTTCCAAAACTTCAACATGAAGACAATCTTGAACCCTTTCGGTACTCCTGTTATATACTCTAAAACCTTTGCTATTTGTGCAATAACCCAATAAATATCCTTCATCTGACTTACCATCAAATTTTCCCAGAGAATCAATGGTATTTAGAATAGTCAGAGGACAGCCAAAAGGTTTTAGAAAACGAATGTTTGGTTTCTTTCCCATGAGCAGCTCATATGGTGTCTTCATCTGAGGTTTAGTAACTGATACTCTATTTAAAACATAGCAAGCAGTACTTATAGCTTCAGCCCAAAAGAGAATAGGTAATTGTGAATCTGCAAGCATTGTTCTAGCTGCTTCTATCAATGTCCTGTTCTTTCTTTCTGCAACACCATTCTGCTATGGAGTTCTAGCAATGCTAAACTCTCTCTTGATCCCTTTCTTGGCACAGAATTCATCCATATGCTTGTTCTTGAATTCTGTTCCATTATCATATCTAATACCTCTTACTTTGACTCTGGTTTTCAAGGGCTACTATCAGGTCATGGATAGCATCAAAGGTTTCATCTTTGAATCCCAAGAAAAAGACCCAACTAAATCTGCTACAATCATCTATCACAACCAAGCAGTACTTCTTCTTGTTTAAACTTTCTACTGAAACTGGTCCAAACAGATCCATGTGTAGCAACTCCAAAGGTTCTCTAATAACTCTGTCCTCAAGCTTCTTACATGAAGCTTTATGTTGTTTACCCTTCTTGCAAGCCAAACATGAATGATCAGGTTTGAATGTTTTGGAAGGTAAACCTCTAACTAAATTGCCTTTGACCAGCTTGTTGATGTTTTTGAAATTGACATGACCTAATCTTTTATGCCATAGATGTGCTTCTTCTAATGATGCCTTGGCTACTAAACATGTTGCTCTTCCAGCAGAATTGAGACTCTTTAAGTCTAAACTATACACATCATTGGTTCTTGGTACTTTCAATGTTACCAAGTGATCATCAACAAACTTGAACTCAGGAGAGAGAATAAGACATTCTGTATCAGTGAACAGAATGGGATACTTTTTGCCACAAATCTGAGAAACTGACAAAAGATTGAACTTGAGCTCCTTCACATATCTAACATTCTCAAAATCAATACATCCAGCCTTGATGGTTCCTTTGCTAGTGATTCTCCCTCCATCAGGACCATTACCAAATGCAACTCTTCCTCCACAATATGCCTTAAAATCTAATAGGATCTCCTTGTCCCCTGTCATACTGCCAGAGCAACCACTATCAACAATAATATGATCTTTAAGCTCCTCCTCTGGATTGCCCTGCACAGTAAAAGAAAAGGGTTAGTTTCTTTTAGGAACCCAAGCCATTACTGACTTGTGTTCCCCTTGTGGAGTGACATACTTGAATTCCTTCAGTATGTAATCTCCACTGGTTTTGAAGGCATGGTCAATGATTATTTGCGTTGGTCCCATGTCCTGTGTTGTATTATCAACAACACTCCCTGTTTCACCCTTATCTGATGAAAGTACTGCTTGTTCCCCATCAGTACTTTCTTTCTTAACCCAATTTCGTTTGACTTTAGGTTTCTCTGACCTAGGTACTCTGCTTGAGGTGTAAGACCTTTTATATGAAGTGAATCTCTTAGATCTTCTATGTGAAAAAGTGTTAGCAGTACCATGATTGGGTGAAAACTTAGCTGTACTTGTAGAGGGTACTGCTTGAGAAACCTTAGACTTATCAGTACTTGAGGGTACTGATGGTTTTGAAAAAGGTCTTTTCTGGTGAGGGTACCTATAGTCTTTTGAGAAATTACTATGGTTAACCCTATTTGAGTGATTCCAAACTGGTCTAGTCTCCCTTGGCTTATGGTTGGCAGGTCTATTCTTTAGGAACTGACTTAAATATTCTGAGTGAAAGTCACAGTGCTTAATCAAATGATCAGGACTATAGCATACATAACATAATTTTCTCTCCATATTCCCAAATCCTCTTCTATGATTAAAAGGTTTCCTATAGTTAGCAGTATTTCGAAAAGTTTCTGTTGGAGGTACTGCTGAATGTCTATCAGTACTTTGAAAAGATTTTGGAGGTACTGCTTATTTTTGAAAGGCTGTAGGAAACTTTTGATCATTACCCCTTTGAAAATCATCCTTGGGTTTCTCAGGACTAGATTGACCAGTAAGCTTCTTCCTAAACTCTAGGTTGTCTACACCATAACAAGAAACATCTGTCCTAGGTGGTTGAAGTCTACCAGTGGGTGGAGGAACTGAGTGGTACTCCTTATCTTTCTTAAACTCAGGAGGTGATTCACTAATTGGTTCATCATTCCTTGATGTGTTTTCTTCTGAGCTAGTAAGTTCATCATCACTAGGTGAGATTTCTTCCTTATCACTAGGTGGGGTCTCATCTGAACTACTATTCTCAACATCATAACCTAGTCCAGCTCTACTGTTTATTCTTCTTTGTTTTTCAACAAATTGAACATGTGATAGACTAGCCTGTTTTATACTAGCAAGTTTTTCTAACAAAGCATCTCTTTCCTTAGTAATCTTTTCTAATTCAGACACCTTACATCCTAACTTCCATTCACTTAATTTTAATTGATAATCTTGTTGCTCATATTTTTCTCCCCAAGCCATTTCATTATTTTCTTGTGTTAATATTTTGGCTTCCATTGACTCTAAAGTTAATTGATAACCAGCTACCTCAGCCCTAGCTGTTCTACAATTATCTCTTTCAGTCACATAGTCTTTAAGCAACTTTTGATACACATCATTACACTTAGAGCATACCTCAGAGACATTGGATGAACTTGGTGAAGTAGCTACCATAGCAATCTGAACAGGTTCATCTTCATCCTCCATGCTCCAGTCAAAGCTTCCAAGACCATCTCTTGATTCCAAAGCAGCAAATCCTGGTTCCTCATCAAAAGCTGTGCTCCAATCAAAATCTTCCATTGCAACCATAGAATAGGTTACAGGTTCATCATCAAATTCACTGCTCCAGTCAATCTCAACTAGATTTTCTTGAGCCACCAAAGCTTTTGGTTGTGATTCAGTAATAGGAACCTCTTTTCTTTCAACCTTGGGTTGTTCAATCATTTTGTTTGCTTGATATTTTGTAAACTTGCATTCCCTTGCAAAGTGTCCAAGCTTTTGACAATTGAAACATTCAATCTTGGATTTTTAAAAAGTGATACCCTGTTCGGCTTTGAAATCAATTCCCCTTCCTGTCTTGTTCATGAACTTCTTGATCCTTGCAGTGATCATGGCAACTTGCCATCTGATGTCAATCTCCTCTAAAGCATCTTCTTCAATCTGCAACAAGTCTTCTTGATAGGTAATAGGTAGAGTGGCTTGTTGAGCAAAGAAGGAACATACAACATCATCAGAGTTGGTGTTGTTTGTTGGTGATGGATTGGGGATAGTAGTGGTTGTGCAAACATGCTGTGTATCACCAACAGTACTTTGAGAAGGATAAGCAGTACTTTTAGTATAAGTACTGCTTCTATTTTCAGAAGACACAAAAGCTATGTTGTGAGATTTCTGAGAACTGTGACCATTCATCTCTTGCTCGTACACCTTCAAATTGTTGTAGAGATCATCAAAGTCCGTAGACTCCAATCCAGGTTGTCCTCTAATCATGGTAGCAACCACATGCCAGACAGACGGCAAACTCCTTAAGAACTTCAAATTTGCATCTTCAACGGTTACCTCTGCTCCATACAACTCTAGCATACTAAGTAAATTTTGGAATCTGTCATAGGCAACATCAAGACCTTCTCTTTCACCAACAGTGAAAGTTTCAAACTGCTGCTTCAATAAGTTTCTATGCATCTTTTTGGAAGCATCATTACCTCCAAATCTTGTCTTGATCGCAGCCCACAATTGCTTTGCATCCTTAGCATCATGGAACTTTAGTAGGTGACCATCAGGAATAGCAGACAACAGTATGTTGAGAGCCTTATCTTGATTTCTCTTTGTAGCTGCTGGCAAGGTTGGTTGAGGTGGTTTAGGTTGTCCTTCAACTGCTACAGGTTCATCAAGAACAACATTACCATTGACAATCACATCCCATAGAGCATGGTTTGTAATAGCAAGGTACTGCCGCATCTTCATGCTCCAGAGATCATATTCTCCCTTTTTGATGATAGGAATTCTGAGTGAGGTGATGGATGGGATTGGTGCAACTTCAGTCGTCATCGTTTAGGGTTTGTGGTTAAATCGGTTTTAAGGGTTTCTTCTTAATCAGAGTCTCCACACAAGCTCTGATACCACTTGTTGGATCGATATACTCTGACCAAACTAACTTGTAGCTTGTCTAAGGGTTTAGCAACCTTGGATAAATCCAAAACTACTAATATTGAAACGCTGATATACTTTGTTAAGCATGCGGAATCTACTTCAACAAAGCTAAGAAGAATTAACATAAAACTTTGATTATATTAAACCTTGAACCTGCTTACTTTACACAGATTCACTAATAAACTCTAAACACTAATACTATAATAATCGACTAATACTTTTCTCTAAAACTTTGTATGAACTTGTATCTCTAATCGTTTCTCTAATGCCAACCTAGGGGTCCTTTTATAGGCACAAGGAAAACCCTAGTCGGTTTACAATACTTGAACGACAAGTAATTCTAATTATAATCTAATAATAACTCTAAGAACATTCTAGAATTACACATTAATCCTTAAACGTATTTGCATATTAGTCCTTTATCTTTAGCAGTACTTTGACTTCTTTAGAACATGAGCAGTACTTTGACTTCTATCGAACAGTACTTTGACTTTCTTCTTGTAGCAGTACTTTGTAGCCCAACACTGACAATATTACAGAAGTCTGGGAAAGGTTACGGTGTAACCTCTTCGTAGGTCTACGCCGTAGAAACTGTATGATGTTGTTTTCCCACTTGTGTGCAACTCTATGGCTAGATCCGAGCCATCCCACATCCTCTAATGCTGTAGGCACCTGCAAAAGGAAATACTGAGAAAACCAAACCAATATAAACTAATAAGATGGAAAGAAAAGGGAAAGGACTGGTTGTCTCCCGACAAGCACTTTTCTTTATTAATGAGTCTTTAAGTTAGACTCAAAGCCATGAGGCTTACATTGGTGCCAAGTAAAGGGCTTTTGATAATTGATGAGTGTCATTACTATAATAATTCTTCACCCTATGCCCGTATAAGGAAACACTTCTAGTGTTCTATAAGGAAACACCTTATTGACCGTTTAAGGCCCGTACGACCTCGACCTCAACTTTCTCAGAAAAAGCTTGAGTCGGGAGTTGAAGACTAGCACTTTTTGTCCGAACTTAAATTCTTTCATTTGAATTATTGCGTCATGCCATCGTTTAGTTCTTTCTTTGTAAGCTCTGGAATGATCGTAAGCCTCATCTCGCAATTCTGCTAATCGATTTAACTGCGAGAATCTATGTTTCTTCATTTCTTTCAAATCGAGGTTTGCATTTTTAAGAGCCCAAAATGCTTTATGTTCTAATTCCACGGGTAGTTGACAGGCTTTTCCATACATAATTCGAAATGGTTTGCACCCTATCGTTGTTTTGTAGGCAGTTCGGAATGCCCATGAGGCATCGTCCAACTTATCCACCCAATCTTTTTTATTACTTTTTACCGACCTCTCTGGAATGCGGTTAATTGCACGATTGGTGTTTTCAATTTGACCACTTGTCTGAGGGTGATAAGGTGATGCTAGTTTGTGGACTACCCCGTATTTCATAAGCGCCTTTTCCATTAAAGAATTGCAAAAGTGTGTCCCCCTATCACTAAGTAATGCCTTAGGGACCCCGAATCTTGAAAACAACTATTTCAAAAATCTGACCACTACCCTAGCATCGTTCGTGGGTAATGCCTCAGCTTCGACCCATTTGGACACATAATCGACCGCGACCAAAATGTAGCATTTCTTACTAGAGGGGGTGAATGACCCCATGAAATCAATTGCCCAAATGTCAAAAACTTCGCAGACCATAATATTGTTTAATGGCATTTGATTTCGAGAAGAAATGTTTCCTAATCTCTGACATGCAATGCATTTCCGCACGTACTTTGAAGCAATCTTAAAAATATTCGGCCAGTAAAACCCTGCCTCAAATACCTTTCTTGTAGTAGTGTCTGCCCAATAGTGTCCTCCTATTAGTCCTGTGTGACAATGCTCCAAGATCTGTTGCAATTCAACTCCAATTACGCATCTTCTAATGATTCCATCAGCACATGATCTAAATAGGTATGGATCGTCTTAGGAGTAGTATTTCAGGTATGAGAAGAACTTCTTTCTTTGGTCATACGTCATGTCTCTGGGTAATATCCTCGATGCTAGATAGTTAGCGTAGTCGGCATACCATGGATCCTGGTCTGGCTCTCTAATCCTAACTAACATCAAATGTTCATCAGGGAACGAATCACGTATAGTTCCCTGACTCAGCTCTCCAATCTCTAGGTTTTCGAGCCTAGATAAATGGTCTACAACTAAATTTTTTGCTCCTCTCTTATCTTTGATCTCGATCTCAAATTCTTGAAGTAACAACACCCATCTTATCAACCTAGGTTTTGCATCCTGTTTACTAAACAAATACTTTAAAGCAGAATGGTTAGTGTAAACAACAGTTTTTCACATTACCAAATAAGATCTGAATTTATCAAAGGCATAAACTACTGCTAGAAGTTCTTTTTCAGTAGTGGTGTAATGTTCCTTGGCATCATTTAGCGTTTTACTAGCATAATAAATTGGCCTAAACTTCTTGTCTACCCTTTGCCCCAAGACGGCTCACACAGCATAATTACTAACATCACACATAAGTTCAAAATCATTGTTCCAATTCGGCGCAATGATAACAGGGGCTGTGGTTAATTTTCTTTTCAAAACATCAAAAGCCTGTTTATACTCATCGTTAAATTCAAACTTAACATCTTTCATGAGCAATTGGGTCATAGGTTTGGCTATTTTTGAAAAATCTTTAATGGATTTTCTATATAAACACGGCATGCCCTAGAAAGCTTCTAATTCCTTTTAAATTTGTTGGATAGGGTAGTTTAGAAATTACGTCAATCTTAGCTCTATCTACCTCAATTCCTGAGTGGGAAATCTTATGTCCTGGGACAATTCCTTCCTTAACCATGAAATGACATTTTTCCCAGTTTAGGACCAAATTCGTTTCTTCACATCTAGCTAACATTTTAGATAGATTACTTAAACAGAAATTAAAACAATTACCGAAAACTAAAAAATCATCCATGAATACATCCATGAAGTCTTTGCACATATCGTCAAAAATGGCTGTCATGCACCTCTGGAAGGTTGCTGGAGCGTTGCATAACCCAAATGGCATGCGTCGATACGCAAATGTCCCATACGAGAAAGTAACAGTAGTCTTCTTCTGATCTTCAGGAGCTATTGGTATCTGAAAATACCCAGAAAATCCATCTAGAAAACAATAGAATTCATGTCCCGAAAGTCTCTCCAAAATTTGATCAATAATGGGAGTGGAAAATGGTCTTTTTTCGTGGCATCATTGAGCTTCCTGTAATCAATGGAAACCCTCCAACCTGTAACCGTCCTTGTTGGAACCATTTAATTTTCATCGTTGACTACGACTGTCATTCCCCCTTCGTTGGTACAATGTGAATCGGGCTAATCCAGGGGCTGTCGGATGTAGCATAAATCAAGTCTGCGTCCAAAAGTTTAACGATTTCATCCTTCACAACATTTTCAAATTCAACCTTCTTTGAGGTTGCACAATAGGTTTGTAGTCTTCTTCCATCAAGATTTTATGCGATCAAAATGATGGGCTGATTCCTTTTATGTCCGATACCTTCCAAGCCATGGCGCCCTTGTGTTTGCTTAATTCATTTAGTTTCATGCTATCCTCATCAATTCCAAGTGTGTTACCTCTTCCGAGTGGTGAATTATTAGATTGTTTAGACACATTCTCAAACCTAGTTTGAGCAATTGTATCCCCCATGGCTTCTTGCCACTTGGGTCCATCACCTGAATTAGTTATGTGGGAATTAGATTCATTAGATGTTGCCTTGGATTAGGTCTTATTTATGTTACCACTATCCTGCTCTGTTTCTAAGGTAGAAGCAGTAGTGGTAGCCCTCACAAAACTGTCACCCCACTCCTTATGGACAGCCCCATCTACAACAATGTATGTAGGTGCACTAGACTAAGGTATCTCAGTGCCCTTTCTTTTAGGCTTCCTAAGTTTTTGTGTCTTTTGAGGTTAATATGTGGATGTTTGTAAAATGGTGGGTGTGTGTTGGGAATCAGTAGGAATGACTGAACCTTCACCCATTTGTGGTTGGTTTAGTTCCACCATTTTTAGAAACAAAGGTGTCACTCTACCAGAAAAACCTTTGCCTACCCTTCTCATATTAGCAAAAATACTTTTAGTGTGAGAGGGTGTAACATATATTCTTTTATGAGTTGGTTTTCAACAAAATGTTTGTCCATGAATACTTGCAAAAACCTTGGATACATTAAAAATTTATGACAAATTATCCAAGTTGCTAACCATACTATCAAAAATCATTTTTGAAAATTTAAACTTCTTGTTTGTAGCCAAGCAGATAATGGTAGATGCCATAGTACTACTAAACTCATTTCAGGCAGTAGTCTTTGGACTTAGACACTGTAATATAGTATGAAATTTTCATTGTGGGGAGAAGAATGCTTTATAAAAAATTAATTTATCAGAAATGTTCTCATACCCCATCAATGCAAGTTGTTCAAAAATGGTAGCATTTGGGAAACAATCAATACCTTCCTCATCTGTTAGTTGAAGATCTCTTGTAACAGATGATTCAGTAATGATTATATCCTTGCCATCTACTACGGCATGTAAATGTACTTCCCTATTGATAGTTTTGGCTACAGCAGAAGACTAGAACTGTTCAATACAGGAAATATATATAGTAGGATTAACGGTTAATGCATACCTTATAGGGTGTGCACTCAGAAAATCCACTGTCTCTGCAAGCCCATCACTTTCAGTGGGTCTGGACAAGAACGCGACCATGTTGTGTGAATCAGCAAATTTTAGAGTCACCATTTGTTTTGTGTTTTGAAATTAGATGAGAAAATTGAGTTAGGGTTTGTTTTTAGAGAGTATATTGAAGAATGAAATCGATTAAATGAGTAATTGGATGATATAAACCCTTAATCGATGTATTTATAAAACAGTACCCTGAACAACCAAGTAGTAGTAACCCAACAGTAGTAAGTTAAGCCTAGCAACCTTAACTTTGAGTCACCAACATTAACTCCAATTACATTCCAAACACTTGTCTATCATTAATCTAACATTTTTCTTTGCTTATCCTACAAAATGTTTGTCTGAAAACCAAGAAAACACAAGCCATAACAAGTTTCACAATGATCACAATATTGATTATATCTAACAGTAGTAAGTAGAACCAACAACAATAACTTAGCAGTTTTAAATATAACCAGCAGTTCTAAGTATACTTAACAGCAAAAACTTTTAATGACATGAATAACAATACTAATTCATACAAAACTCTACAAAAACATAAAGAGATAAAAGATTTTAAATATTTAGCATTCCAATACTAGCAATCAAATATTGAAATCTACTTACATCAAGAGCTTTTGTAAGAAATCTGCAACATTCTTGTCAGTATGGATTTTAACCATTTGAATCAATTTATTTTCATTGCAATCTCTAATAAAATAATGTCTGATCTCTTTCTGCTTTATTTTTGAATGAAAAACATGATTTTTAATTATGTAAATAGTATTGTTATTGTCAATAAAGATCTTGGTATGCATAAAATTTTACCCATAATCAAGTAGTTGATTCTAAATCCGAAGCACTTGTCCACAACAACTTGAAGCAGCCACATATTCAACTTCTGTTGTGAAATTTGCAACCACTGTCTGTTTCTTGCACTGCCATGATATTAATCTACATCCAAGAAATTGACAACCTCCTGTTCTAGATTTCCTATCCAAGCTTGCTCTAGCATAATCACTATCAGTGTATGCTACCAAATAAAAATGAGAATCTTTTGGATACCAAAGGCCCAATTTTGGTTGACCTTCTAAGTACCTAAAAATCCTTTTCATAGCATGAAGATGTGAAACCTTTGGATTGACTTGGTATCTAGCACAGGCACACACTGCAAATATGATATCAGGTCTTGAAGATGTAAGATACATCAATGAACCAATCATTGATCTATAGATATGAACATCCACTTCTTCACCATCTTCATCCTTGAGCAGAGGCTTTTGAGTTTCCATTGGTGTTCTTGCAGTCTGGAATTCTGTAAACCCAAATTTCTTTAAAATTTCAGCAATGTATTTATCTTGAATAATAAATATGCCAAATTTCTTTAAAATTTCAGCAACATAAGAATGTAAGTTCTCCCAAAGAACTCATCTGAAATTTCTCATGCATCAACTTCTCAAATGCAATGCATAGCTCCTTCTTTGTTGAACCAAAGATGATATCATCCACATACACTTGGACCAACAAAATATCACCTTTGTGTCTTTTGATGAATAAGGTCTTGTCAATTTTTCCTTTTTGAAACCCATTGTCCAATAGATATGTTGACAAAGTTTCATACTAAGCTCTAGGGGCTTGATGTTGTCCATACAATGCTTTTTGTACACTCTATCAGGAAAGTTTAGATCTTCAAATCCTTGTGGTTGACATATATACACCTCTTCTTCAATCTTTCCATAGAGAAAAGAACTCTTTACATCCATTTGATACACCATAAAATATTTAAATGAGGCATAAGCTAAGAATAGCCTAATTGCTTCAATTCTTGCAACAGGGGCAAAGACATCATCATACTCAATCCCTTTTTCTTATGTGTACCCTTGAGCAACCAATCTTGCTTTATTTCTTATCACAATTCCTCTTCCATCATTTTTATTACTAAAAACCCATTTAGTGCCTATAGCCCTTTTTCCATTAGGTAACTCCGCTAAAGTCCAAACTTCTTGCAATTTGAATTGTAGAAGCTCTTCCTGCATAGCCTTTATCCAGCTTGAATCCTTCAACGCTTGAACTACCTTTTTGGGTTCCACTTGTGACAAAAAGCAAGCAAACAAGCTGTTTTGAAGGTCCTTATGGTTTGTTCTTTGTTGAAGAGTACTAACAAACCCATGATCCTTCAAATTCTTTGACATCTTTCTTGTTTGTGTTGCTGAATGCAAATCTCTAATCACTTGATCAAGAGGATGATCTTTATAAATTCTTGTAGTTGGAGTAGGACTGACTTGGATTGTAGTATCCAAATTGTTCATGTCAGCCACTCCACCATCATCTTCATCATCACTTGAGTAGTCGAATATGCTAGCATCTTCCAAAGCAGGCATTTGTGGATCAAATGGAAGTTCAATGCTTACTTCTCTACCAACAGCATTAACTTCTATGCCAACAACATTAACAGTTGAATTAACAGTATTAACATTGTTAGTGATGTTTCCATCACTAGCATTATTAGCATTATTAGTGTTGTTAACATTATCTTCCTTCTCTTGATCAACACATTCACTTTCTTTTCTTGGATCTTAATCAACCTTCTATTCATCATCACTTGAAGGTTTGGATCCATCATCTTGAGAACTCTTTAGATCTTGGGAAAATGGTGGATCAACAGTGTTGGTCCGGTTTGACTTGAGCAACTCAAGAATTAGCAAAATAAACACAAACGCATGCCGTTTGGACATGGAAAATATAACGAGTTTATGATTCATGATAAACAAAATTACAAGGTTACTCATGAACCCACTTAGACACACTAATGGCTTGGTTGGCTTTTCAAAGAGGATAGTTGCAGACGGCTATCCTCGGTGAGAGACAAATTAAGAGGCACTTAGAAGCAAGCTAGGCTTGAGTTCTAAGTGTTGGGATTCTTAATTTTATGAGAAAAAATAAATAAAAGAATGAAACAAAAGGACTTGAGTGCAAAAGCTGGAATTGTTCAAGTGATGGAAGATTTTGAAGATATTCCTTAATGTTTAAAAGATTTACATTATTGTTTACTTCCTTTGTAAATTTTGGACTCCTTATGTTATAATAGGAGATCAGACGTGTAGGTTTTACATAATTCGTGAGTTCCAATGTAAACCCTAAAAGTGTGTGTGTGTGTGTGTCATCTAGGCTCCAAGTTCTCTAATGGACGCCTAGGTTTAGAGTTGGTTTTCGCCCCAAGGTAATCATGGTTTACCTTGATCCCTGTTAGATTGTAACCGTTCTAGAGTTGATCATCTAGAATTGGGGCGTGTATGTGAATCTTAATGAATGAAAAACCTTGTTCATAACATTGATGTTCTTATTTATTATTCCGCTGCATATTCAATGTTATTATATCCTATGTATAAGATCTAATCAATCTTGAGCTTAAATAGTCCTAAGAACTTATAAGATCTAATCAATCTAATCAATCTTGATCTTCACAACTATGAACCACTATCATACTTATAGATGTTGGATGACAAAAAGGTTATTGAAGTAGTTATCATGTTCGTGTTAAGGGGAAGCTCTCTACTTTCTACATGGTTCCTACTCATCAACCAAAGAACTGATCTTCATTATTACTATTGCTTGGGAATTCTATTATAGTCATTTATTATTAGTATACCCGCTACTATGTTCGTTAATGGATGGTACTATATGGTAATTGTTGTTGTGGTGGTTAGTTATTTGAAAAGTTCTTTTGGTTACTACATGCACCATTCGAGGGGAAGGTTTTTACAACTGCTAGTTGTTATTATTACTACTGGTTTAGGTTTCTTTTGTCTTTAGTTCATTTATAGTAAGCTTTTTGGTGTTCTTAATGGTGGGTAATTCGAGACATTGGAAGACTGGATTGGAAATATGAAAGTGGTTCATGGTTGTGAAGATCAAAGTTGCATTTACTTGGCATCTCCTAGTAAATTATGACAAAAAGGGGAAGAAGTAAAATGAAGCTTTGCAACTTGAAGATCCTCGGTGGTATAGCATGGATTAAGGGGAAGTATGATTCTTTCATATATTTTAACATCAGGGGAAGTTCGTGTTTATTTGGTTTTGTCATTATCAACTATGGGAAGATTGTTGGGTCGAATATTTGAGTTGATAAGACAAAATAACATGAAAGATGAAGGGCTTATGAAGACGAAGGAAGAATTCTTCAAATGATGAAGAATGAAACTACAAGGGCTTAAAATGTATTATGTTAGAAGTCTTTATAACCCTAATCTCTATTATATAAAGAGAATAAGGGCGTGTGTTTTATAATGGGTGTCAAAGATGTAACACCAGTAAAACGTGTGTGTGTACTTAGGCGTATGGTCTTTTTTTAGACGCCTAGGCTTTAGGTTTGTGTTTGGTTTAAGCCTCAAGGATCATTGACCCCTGTTAGATTAGGTAATCGTACTACACTTGATCACGTAGTATTGGGGCTGCGAGTTTTGTATGTTGTGACAATTCGTAATTTCAGGTCATTATTCAAGCTTCGACAAGTTACTATTCATCATTTACTATTCATTAATCACTATTTATGGTTATCATTCATCATTACGTAAACTAGGTTTACGGGTATTCAAATGCGCGTAACCAGTATGGTTTAGCTGCGTATTCATGCATCATCAGTAAGAACACTTCATATAGACTAGACTATGTCCTGTCTACACATTTTATGCATCATTGGTTCCTTACAATTCTACTTTTAAAAAGTCTCTGTTCACTTTTTCCATTTTTCGTAAACCTTGCACCTTTTATGTTTTACGTATTCTAAACCTTCGTTTTTAGGTTTCAATTATATTTATACACTCCAATGAACTCACCACTCATCTAAAAATAATAAACTAGGTCATGATAACAAGTTGTTATATTTTTAGAAGTTTTACATTTTTACGTTACCCGGTATTGCATTATGTGTCTTAAAAACCCTACGTTTGAGTACCGGGAGCAACCTACACTACACAATACACCCAATAACCAAATTAATACATAAAAACTCACCACTATCACCCCAAAGGGTTATGTGGCTGAACCTACATAGTCAAGACACCAAGTGTCTTAGTTATTTTGCATGTTAGGACACATGTATACCACTAGTGATCTTGTGGTATAAATAGGCAACCTTACCCATAGTTTTTATCACCCATAGCTATCATACACCAAAAATCTGCCCTCCCTTCCTCTTGTTGCTGCTGTCATGGTTATTACAAGGCCAAGGAGACCTTTGGTGATTGATTTTCCTAGCTACATTAGTGTTGATTTGAAGATCCTAGCATACAAGTTTGTTCCTAACCTTTCTTTCCTTCAAATTTACTTATCTATAGTATTATTAGAGTAGATTATAGAAACTTGTGTATGTACCTTTGGAGATTGATCATGTATTCATAGGAATCTTGGAGTTAGATAGGAGGCTAAGCTTGAAAGAAGTAGATAATGCAAGAGTTGGTAGTTACACCTTTGATTGTTGAATCTAGTTTCATTTTAAGGTTTTCATAAAAGGCCACATATGTTTTCTCTAAAAACCATTTTTGTTTCCTGGACATATTATCATTTGATCCATTTAAAGAGGTTTATGATTGGTAGTACCACAAAATGTAGCAAAACCTAGCTTATAAACCCTAGAAAATCATGATATTGAAAAGATGAATCTGTCCAAAATAATATCAGCTGGAAAATGACTCACCCATTTTACCTCATTAAGATCTGGACTAAAAGAAAAATATGTAGATATAGATCTATGTCTTGTGGTCATTTCCATAAGTGGTGATTCCGTGACGATACCTGATGATTGAGATATGAATTTTATGGTGAAACTAGGTCAGAACTGTACACTGTTTGGATTTAGGGCATAAGTTGAGTTTTAATCCATAAATTTTTGAAAAATAAATATGTGGACTATATTAGAGAAGTAGATCTATCATATCCAATTGATTTCACCTTCATAGGGTTTATATATTTCAAGATATAACCTTTTTGGCAAGACCTAAAATTCAGTCAGCATAACCTTCAGGACTGACTTGTAAACAAAAATTATAAAAGGTGGTTATACTTGGGTATTATTGAGTAAACTTATTTTAAAGTAAAGTAGGGACTTAGAGGAAGCTAGGGATATAAAGAACATGATTTTTTGACTTACGGTTTGAGAGATATGAATTTTTGATCATGAGCTAGTCTTAAAAATCCCATCAGATTTTGAGATATAAGTTATGAAAAGGTTAATAACATATTAATTTGGACCCTTAAGTTTTAATTTGGACCTTTAATCATAATTTGAACCTTTTGACTAAGAATTGAACTTTTTGACTTAATTTGGACCCTTGTGACTCATTTTGTACTTAAAGACACAAATAGAGTTAAAACTTGAAATTGGGTAAGAAATATATTTCATATTTGTAAATTATTTCCTTAAAACTAAGACACGCGTGTATATATATATATATATATATATATATATATATATATATATATATATATATATATATATATATATATATATATATATATATATATATATGTGTGTGTGTGTGTGTGTGTGTGTGTGTGTGTGTGTGTGTGTTGTGTGTGTGTATAGGTTGCTTGTAGGTGCCTTGCGGTTACTTCATCATTATCTCACTTGGTTGTGCACTTCGTTTTCGGTGAGTTTTCATAGCCCCGACTTTTACATTGTTTATACATAGTTTCTAAATTCTCGGGGGAGAATACATTGCACCATTTTTTACATACGGACCAAAGTATCAAAATTCAGTTACATTGCTTAAGTTACATCATTGCCTGATTAAAGTCCCCTATTTGGAATCATGAACCGTTAATTGTGAGCAAGCGAGAGTGAGTGAATAGATCTATTGAGGGTAACTCCTCCGTCCGGGTTGGTCGCTCCAACTGGTCAAACGGACGCATTTCATTTTAATCATATTAGAGTGATTGGCAAACACTCAGATGGGGCATTTCATTTCAGTCTAGCTTCGGGGTCATGTGCTTAAGGGCTAATGTATTATTTTAATGTGGCATTGTTTTGTCATACACCTTATACTTGTGGTTTCCGTACAAACATTTCATTTACATAAACCTATGATTCTCACCAACATTATTGTTGACCATTTTTAGCAATGTATTTTCAGGTAATTAAGGTATGCGCATTCATGGCTTGCATTTGGACCTATTTTGGAGTCGCGGTGTCGACGCGTCTCACTTATCTTTTATGCACTTATTATCGTTTGATTTGTATAAACTTATTTCCGCAAACATGAAACATCTTTTGGGACCTAACTTTTGTAACTCTGAATGTTTTTAATTAATCAAACGATGTATTTTCAAAACGACACTTTAGGTCATTCAATATAACTGTAACTGTGGTGCTGATGAACTCAAATAAGTACATTTTATTACTATCATTTATCCTATTAATTTGACTTGTTTTATTATATTATGTATGAGGATTGATACTTAATCGTTTACTTTTGTAATTCTCAGGTAAAAACAAGCATTTGGTGAAACTTGGCGATTTTGGACTAATTATGGGGCAAAACATGCAATAAGTTAAGAGTCTACTGAAATGTACAAGATCAAGACTATACTGCTCCAGATGCGCCGCATCTCATTTATGACATGCGCCGCATCACTATCAATATTTCACCAGATACGATCCAAGATACAAGAGGACATGCGCCGCATCTAATTATGGAGTTACGCCGCATCTTCTGGCGGTGTACGAATATTCCTGAATATTATAATCTTGGACCCCACGCGAAGTTAAGTAAATGCGCCGCATCTACTTACTAGATGCGCCGCATCTTACCCTCAGACAGAAACTATAAATACCCCAAAGACCAGACGAATTAAGAGTTCCGAAGTTTTAACAGAAGACCGAAGACCAGAAACCTAGGACGAATTCAGTCGAATAGCGAGCACAAGACACACTCAAATCAAAGATACAAGAGCTGTAAGAAGGTGCTGCATGTGTTTAATTCATTAAGTAGTTTTTTTTTTTATTGTGTTAGTAAACTTTAATTCATCAAGATTGGTGGCTTGTGTAATGTGACAACGGAAAGATTGCACTCCCTTAAAACTGCTTTCTCATTAATTAAAGTTTATATGTTGATGTCATTGGTGACTTTTATTAGTGCATTGATAACCTCTGTGTCTAGCTGAGCGTTGATCGGGTCGCCATGCCTCTGCCCTCGCCTGTTTATTAGATCACCTATGCATTCTATGGTCTGTAGAAAAGTAGGAGAAAGATAAATAGGATAGTCATAAGTAATCATTAAGGGTTTACTCGCCGATAAGATTAGAACCAACGAGAAAGGACTTAATCTCGGTGCGTTGCATCGAACTATACACTTCATATAACACTAGCAATAAAACAAGTGACAAACTACTTATCATAAGGACAGCCCTCTTATTGTCTCGAGTATTTATCTGTGTACGTGTGTGCTATTCGCTGATTCGAGCCTATTGGTTTAGTTTATTATTTAATTGCAACCAAATCATGCCAGTCTCTCAGGCTGAACCCCCTTGCGTTAGATTAGATTGTATAGCTAACTTAATATATTAAAATACTGATTAGAATAACGAGATAATACGTTCCACTCTTAGTGATCGACACTCTACTTACCATTATATTCATACTGACCGGGTACACTGCTCGTTAAGTGTGTGTGTTATTGATAAGTCGGCTAAATATAAATTTAAAACTTGATTAGGCATTAATACTGCTAAACCGCAACGACACATCGCACGCTTTAAGTTTTTGGCGCCGTTGCCGTGGAGTGAATTGTTATTATCTGTTAATTTGATTAGTATTTTAATTAGGTTTTTAATTTTTTTTTATCTTACTGCTAATTTTGTTGTGTATTAGATTAATTTGCATTCATTGTACTATTTTGCATATTTTCTGTTTTTGTGTGTTATTTGTTTGCTTTTGTTTGTGTTTATTTTCGTGTGTTTTTATTTGTTTTAATTTTTCGTATTTTTTTTGTGTTTTGCTATCGTTGTACTGAGCTAAATCAAACGATACGGCGCATCTGATTCCTCAGATACGGCGTATTGCGTTTAATTTTTATAAAATACAACGCATTTAAATAATTCGATACGACGCATCTTTTCCCCAAGATACGGCGTATCTGTTTTTAACAAAATTTTTTTTTCTATGCAATAAAGTAATACGACGCATCTTTTCCCCAAGATACGGCGTATCTGTTTTTGATAAAAAAAAAATTTTAAACGATAACGCCATACGACGCATCTGCTTTAGCAGATACGGCGTGTCTATTATTTTAATTAAAAACAGTTTTCGAATTATTTAACAGATACGGCGTATCAATTTTTATCGATACGGCGCATCTTCTGAATCAAAAATCTTATATTTTGAAACATAACGAAAATACGGCGCATTAACTTTTGTTAATACGACGAATATAATTTGATAAATATAGTTGATTTTTGATATTTACTTTGATCGGTCCGCTACTCTCGTGTGCAAGTTGTTTATTTTCAGGATAAAGGATGATTCAAGCATCACCATGATAGATTACATTCTGAACCAAACCGAGAGAAGCTAGCTAGAGTGATCAAACGTAACCTCTTCGATTATTCAACCAGCCCAAAGGGAAGTTCTCCACATTATAATCTCAATTTTATTATCATTATTATACATCTGATTAAAAATTGTAATCTTAATTTTGTATGCTTAATAACGATATTTGTTCCTAACCTCGGAATAAATCCTTATCCTCAAAACAATAAGATTACAATTGTTAATAAAACGTTTATGCCTATTGCTCTTATTTTGAATTAAATTACATCATATGGTATAACCGTTTTACCCCAATTTGATGTATAAAGAATCGTGTTGCGGAGGCCAAGGTACGTTCCTTATTTAAATTTCGTTCACTAACATAGCGATACGGCGGATCTAACTATCCAAAGCGCCGTATCTCCGACCATCTGGGATTCATTGACTAGTCAACGAAATTAAAATAGATACGGCGCATCCAATTTTCCAATACGGCGCATCTTTTTGCCCTATAAATACGACGGGAATGCGCCAGATCTAAAATCTTTACCGCAAAAACTCACACAGTTAAGAACTCACACACAGTAAAACTATACTCTAATTCCGATCATTTTTCCTAAATCCGCCTTTAATCTGATCTATAATCTTTCTCCTAATCATAAAATTAAGGTAATTACTCAATTTCGATTTAATCTTGTTTATGAAAATTAGGGTTTATGTGATTAAATTGATTTGTGCTTAAATGATATAGAGATATGATTAGGGCTTTTATTAGATGATCTCCCCCGTGTTTAACTTGCGTAAAACATCGAATTTCTAGCATAATTTGATTTGAACGAAAATTTGGGAAAATGAATTCGATTTTGAATATTTAGCGAGAAGGTGGATTAGGAAAATATATTGAGCTATTAGAACTGATATAAGAGGTATATGATACTGTGATATTTAGTGGTAGTTTACGTCACGGATACAGATTCTTGAATAGTCTGCCTGATCCCCTTTATTTATACTGATATGCTTTTAGATGTGGCGCATCTAGGTTAATTGATGCGGCGTAACGACTATTTCCAAATTAATAAAATTCTAGATATGCCGTATTACTTGATCTAGATACGACGCATCTCCATACGCCGTATCTCATTTCTTGCTTCGCATCCCTTATACTTTGTGCAGATACGCCGCACTGATTAAATCAGATGCGCCGTATCTATCTCACTTACAGACTGCTTACTAACTTTGAAAATTTATTTCAGATGGAACTTCCAGAAGTTGCACAAAGACACCAGTGGTTACGTTTCGAGAATATGGGACTAACCCCTGGCACCTTGGAGGATTACTTACGGAGACTTGAGTCGATTTACTTTAGGAGGATATTCAGGGTACAGGTTTTGGATTTCGCCGACGTGGGATTGATTGGGGCAGGACATGCTGCTGAGAGTTTACAGCATAGGATGGAGATGATAGTTACTGGAGATGATGAGGAGGTGGTGTTCAGATCTAGTGCTTGGGAGAGACTGTTCAGGATTGACGAGCCCTTGGTACGGGAGCTCATGATGGAGTTTTTTAGTACATTTTACTATAGAGAGACGGATACTGGTTTGGATATTGCGGACACCCTTGTGTTTAGACTAGGTGGGGTGCTGAGGCAGATGTCTATGAGACAGTTCATTCTGGCCATGGGTTTGCATACGGTTGAGGAGCTTGAGTCAGATGGGTTTGACAGATATTGGGATGATAGTTTGCGAGCGGTCCCTGACAGAGCATTATTCAGTGATTACTGGGATAGGATTTCTTCGGGGGGTGACATCCTTACTTCTACCCCCTCTTACACTTTGATCAGGGAGCCGATGAGGAGGCTGTGCCACCGTTTGATAGCACTTACCATTGCTGGGAGGGGTCAGTCACCTGAGAAGGTGACCACTCTGGACCTCTTCCTCCTTAGGAGCATGGATGAGGGGTTGTCAGTGAACATCCCCCACTTTTTGGCACACTACCTCCACCGATCAGCTGCAGGGAGAGATCGGAGGAGCCATATGACTGGCGGGCATTTTATTTCTCGGCTGGCCCGCCATTTTGGAGTCATTGGAGCGGAGATTCCAGCGGGGCTGGAGGTTGTGGTGACCCATCTCCCGGTTATTGACAGGGATTACTTGGTTAGGCTTGGGATATGCCAGCTGGCTATGGGAGAGTACGTTTGGGTAGCATTAGGGCCCGCCAGAGCTGCAGGACCAGATGCGGAGCAGGGAGGCCCTTAGGGACCTCCGGCTGTTGCTCCAGCCCATCAGGAGGAGCCGCAGGAACCAGTACCCCCACCAGTCCCTGTACGCACCATGGGTCAGAGAGTCGAGGCAGTCGAGGGGGAGTTGAGAGCGTTGAGAGGGATTGTTGATGGTATGAGGAGAGATTCAGAGTGGCTGGTTATGAGTGTGAGCAGACTCTTGGAGCAGCAGGGTATTACCCACACCCATTCAGATGGTACTCATGTTGCGGGAGTGACACGTGCATATGCTCGCAGAGTCCGGCCTAGGACTGATGATGCCAGCACCTCAGGGACCCACTCACACGACCAGACTGACCCTTGATCTCTTGATTCCACGTGTTATTTGACATTGTTCCATGCACATTATTATTATTCTTTTTGGATTGTACTAATCGATATTCTCATTTATACACTTGATGTTTCAGTTTATATTTCTTAACATGCTTGACAAAGACTGGCATTAAGTTCAGCATGAGAGTACGAGATGACGTGAGAGATAAACCATGGAACGAGCCATTTTACAACAGACTGTTTGCAGTCTGGATGGTTGAACACATGCGCCGCATCTGGTAAACAGATGCAACGCATCCTATCCTTTATTTTATTTTATTTCGTAATTATTCCAGGCTCGATGCGGCGTATCTTCCCCTATAAGATACGGCGCATCGACTGACCTGATGAGGTTATGGAGCAACTGCCTAATGCACACACTACTTATGTGTATACCAACTGAAGTATCGATATTAAAGAGCTGAACGTGAGTCTAACTTGAAGACTCTGGAATAAAGACAAGTGCTTACCGGGAGACAACCCGAATTTATCTTTTAATTTTTTGTTTGTGTCGAGTCAGTCAGGCCGCAGAGGATACGGCGCATCTCAATCCTGAGATGCGACGCATCTCCTGCAATGGTCATATCTTTACTTTTCTGCATTTTTTATTTCGAATTTAAAACTTTTTATCAGTTTATTTTAATGCGGCGCATCCCTGGTTAAGGATGCGGCGCATCTTTTATTCTGATCCGTATTTATTCCAGGCTCGATACGGCGTATCTTCTTCCATAAGATACAGCGCATCGACTGACCTGATGATTTTCATTTTTAACTTTTATGTTTTATTTTTACCTAACTACTAATGTGTTATGCAAGTTGAACCTTTCTTATCTTAGGTGTGTTTTGAAGCCTTGGTGGTATTATAGATTCCTGCATTTCCTGTGGATACATCGAATATGAAGCTTAAACGTTCTAATCCACAAGAAAAATGATTTTTGCTCTTATACTAATGGAGGATCATACCGAGCAAATCTCAGGGGAGTTTTTCTGTTCTAATTCTTTTATTTTCCAGTTTTTAACCTTTTATACAAACAACGAGGACGTTGTTTAACTTAAGTGGGGGGATTGGAGAATTAGAACACTTAACATTTACTTGTCCTAAACTTTTCAAAATATGCTTAAAAAGTGCTTAATATATAAAAATTTTAAAATTTTTTAGCATGTTTTTGTTTAAAGTCTAAGTTGCATAGCTGCACACATGACGTTATTTTCAAAAATTATGATTTTTCAAAATTCAAAAATCTATGAGTGTGCCGGTGACTTGTAAACTTTAGAACTTGGCTTGTATACTATTCGAGACCACCATAATAAGTATTATTTATATAATTGGAGTGACTTGTCTAAATTGGTAATTTTCTAGGATTACACCTAAATAGCCTTATACGTTATGTGTTATTAGCTAACTACACTGGTTAGTTAACCCCCGTATAAACCCTTTTGTTACTCTCATTTTTAGAGTAAGATACCCCTAGAAAAACACTCAGAGCCATTCCTTTCGTTTCTTACACCTTTGTTATAATGTTTCGTTACACCCTTACACCTTAGCCTACCCTGTAGATTAGAATCCGTGGTTGGTTAATTGCTATAGGCAAAGTGTGTTTCCTTACATTACCTGTGTTCGCGTGCGTAATTCATTATCTTTGGTTAGGTCGGGAAATTGCACAATGCAATTGGAGTAAAAGTAAATATTGTATATTTTTGAGTTTATTTTTCGTGTGTTTACTACTTTCACTATTACCGTTATTTCTGAAATCATGAAAAGTATGGAATAATTATCCAGAATTATCATTATAGTGATGTGGTGAAATTTTACACATCTATGTTTATGTTAAAAAAAAAAAAAAAAAAAAAAAAAAAAAAAAAAATCGAAAAAATAAGAAAAGAAAAAAAAAAGAAAAAAAAAAAAGAAGAAAGTTGGATGTTTGTTTTTAACCAACGATGTAAAGTTATGTAAGTGGTCGATATCACCACTAGTTGTTATATATTTATGGATTGAATGGGAGTTGGCAGTTATGGGAACGTCAACTAAGGTTTATTCTTTGATTAAGATCTTGTTGAGTATAATTCGTGTCTACCTAAAGCGTGTGTTTCAAGTGTTAAAGCGTGAGTTATTCAATGATATGAGTCTTATTCATGGGATGATTGGGATAGTGATTAACCACACTTAGGATTTTAATTTATTTGTTTTGTTTATTTTTCATTTTACACCAATTTATATCCCAAATATTATCCATGCCCTTTATTATTCTTTATCCAACCAAACCTTTGATTTATTGAGATTAGGGATTTGAGCAATCTTAAGTATCGTAGTCGTGGATTCGGCTATGTATTTATGATTTTGTCGCCCTTTTTGATATATTATTATTGGTGAAGTTTGGACCTATCTTTAGCCTATTCGAGTTAAGGATTTGAGCAATTGCAAGTACCGTGTTCGTGGATTCGATCATGTATTTGTGATTTTGTCGCCTTTTCTGGAGTTTGAGATCGATAGTGATTAAGAATAATTAACCCTTAAGCCTAAAAACCCTTTTTACCGCTTTAGACTTGTTATTCCTTGGCTTTAGTGGAGGAGATGTGTATACTTGCCAAGCTTATGATAGAATATTCGTCACGACTGGACAGTTAAACGATTAGATTTGCTTTTATCAAAATATTTTATTTTACTTCTATTTCGTTAAGTGTTTAGTTGTGTGATTATGACAAAAATGAATACATGCTTAAATATAAAAATAAATCCTAATATCTTTTAGGATACATTTTCATAAGATTAATTCTAAGGTTTACTTGGGGACAAGTAAAGCTCAAGTGGGGGGATATTTGATGAACTCAAATAAGTACATTTTATTACTATCATTTATCCTATTAATTTGACTTGTTTTATTATATTATGTATGAGGAATGATACTTAATCGTTTACTTTTGTAATTCTCAGGTAAAAACAAGCATTTGGTGAAACTTGGCGATTTTGGACTAATTATGGGGCAAAACATGCAATAAGTTAAGAGTCTACTGAAATGTACAAGATCAAGACTATACTGCTCCAGATGCGCCGCATCTCACTTATGACATGCGCCGCATCACTATCAATATTTCACCAGATACGATCCAAGATACAAGAGGACATGCGCCGCATCTAATTATGGAGTTACGCCGCATCTTCTGGCGGTGTACGAATATTCCTGAATATTATAATCTTGGACCCCACGCGAAGTTAAGTAAATGCGCCGCATCTACTTACTAGATGCGCCGCATCTTACCCTCAGACAGAAACTATAAATACCCCAAAGACCAGACGAATTAAGAGTTCCGAAGTTTTAACAGAAGACCGAAGACCAGAAACCTAGGATGAATTCAGTCGAATAGCGAGCACAAGACACACTCAAATCAAAGATACAAGAGCTGTAAGAAGGTGCTGCATGTGTTTAATTCATTAAGTAGTTTTGTTTTATTGTGTTAGTAAACTTTAATTCATCAAGATTGGTGGCTTGTGTAATGTGACAACGGAAAGATTGCACTCCCTTAAAACTGCTTTCTCATTAATTAAAGTTTATATGTTGATGTCATTGGTGACTTTTATTAGTGCATTGATAACCTCTGTGTCTAGCTGAGCGTTGATCGGGTCGCCATGCCTCTGCCCTCGCCTGTTTATTAGATCGCCTATGCATTCTATGGTCTGTAGAAAAGTAGGAGAAAGATAAATAGGATAGTCATAAGTAATCATTAAGGGTTTACTCGCCGATAAGATTAGAACCAACGAGAAAGGACTTAATCTCGGTGCGTTGCATCGAACTATACACTTCATATAACACTAGCAATAAAACAAGTGACAAACTACTTATCATAAGGACAGCCCTCTTATTGTCTCGAGTATTTATCTGTGTACGTGTGTGCTATTCGCTGATTCGAGCCTATTGGTTTAGTTTATTATTTAATTGCAACCAAATCGTGCCAGTCTCTCAGGCTGAACCCCCTTGCGTTAGATTAGATTGTATAGCTAACTTAATATATTAAAATACTGATTAGAATAACGAGATAATACGTTCCACTCTTAGTGATCGACACTCTACTTACCATTATATTCATACTGACCGGGTACACTGCTCGTTAAGTGTGTGTGTTATTGATAAGTCGGCTAAATATAAATTTAAAACTTGATTAGGCATTAATACTGCTAAATCGCAACGACACATCGCACGCATCAGGTGCTATGATCAGTCACGCCCTTGAATGATCCATTCCGCTGCAAGTCACATAATTTGGGGGTGTGAAAGATTGGTACCAGAGCAAAGGTTATAGCGAACTAGGTTGTCCATAATACCCTAGACTACTACACCATCATAGCATCTTATCATTTCATCATAAGTGCATATTCATTTTACATGAGGTTTCATACGTATATCATTTCATCATGACCCACATTATGTAAAGGTTATTTGCATTTATTTCACGTCGATTGTCACAGAGATGTCTTCAGACTCGCACCCTATTGTTATCACCTCATCGGACTCTAAGACAGATGAGACTTCATCACTTCCCTCTATCATACTAAAGTCAGTTTAATCACCATCACTACCTACTATCATCTTGTCATCTGTGGAGCCTACTCTACAGTCTTCACCCGTGATGTCAGAGGCTGACACCGAGTCCTTCGAGGAGGGTGAGGTTGCACCTACCCCACCATTGTCACCTGTGATCCGCCGTGGTCCCAGAGTTGTTCCAATTATCCAGTCGGGAGAGTTTTTACCCTATGATCGAGTTTACCGATTATATCCAGACGGACCGCGCATGAAGCGCACCGCTGCTAAGCGAGTTCGTCATCCTATGATCAGATCACCAGCTGCTTATGCACCATTACCATCATCATCCCTACCACCTCTACCATCACTATCCCCAGCCTTACCATCATTATCACCATCAGAGGTGCCATCAGCACCAGTTCATCCCAGAGATCCTACTCCTATCTCCGACCTACCGCTCAAAAAGCGGGCACGTCTTGACATTCCAGCACCAGACACTACAGAGATGGCAGAGACTGCACCACCCAGCAGATTCGAGGTTGGTGAGAGTTCGAGGACTGCTGCTGCCAGACTACTTACTGCTGCTACACTTGACTCGCGACTAGACCAGCTACAGGGAGAGATTGACAGGGCATTAGCCCATTTAGATGAGACACCAGTGAGCCGGATTGAGGCTATAGAGGAGGAGATTGAGGGATTGATCCAGGGCAGGGTTGCTATTGATGTTTCACATCAGGGATTGGAGGCCCGACAGTTAGAGAGTTCTGAGCGTATTACCCAGTTGAGGCAGGAGATGCCTGAGTTATTCGATAGAGCACAGATGTCCCAGGAAGAGCACCACCGCCAGGCCGGTGAGTTATCTTCAGTTCAGGCTAGGATTTCTGCATCAGAGACTAGGGAGGCTGATCTTCAGCTTCGAGTTGAGCACTTGGAGGAGATTGTTGTTGCTATGTCCAGAGATATCCAGAGGATTAGCCGTAGGCTAGGTGGAGCACCTCCTGATGCTTAGTGTTAGACTGTTATCATGTAGCTTGTACTACTATTTTCCTAGTCCCGGGGTGTGGGACATAGTTTAGAACTTGTTGTCTTTTGCTTGTAGTACAAACAAATATATCAAGTGTGACTCTACTATGCAGGATTTGTTATGCTATTTTATGATATTGGTCTGCGTAACCAAAATTTTCATGTATTATACTCATGTGCGATGTGATTATATCTATGATGTTTCATATTTATTCATGTTGTGGTTGTATTTATACATGTTGTGGATGTATACATTGTGTATGATGATCGTTTCTATTGTGAGTTCTCATTGTTGTTATCTTTTGTGATCATGAAGAATCATGCCACCCAAGAGAGCTACCTCATCTATGACACCCGCTGATATCAGGAAGCTTGTTGCCGACAGTATAGAGGCAGCACTGGTAACTAAAAGAGCTGCTGTAGCTGCAGCTGCTGCTGAAGCCGCTTCTGGGGCAGAAATAGGAGAAGCTTCAGGACGAGCTACTAATGGTACTAATGGCCGTAAATGTAATTACAAAGACATCAAGAGTGTGATCCGGTAAAATTTAAGGACACTGAAGGAGCCACTGCCATGATTCGATGGTTTGAAAAGACAGAATCTGTATTCCTAAAATGCAACTGTCCCGAGGAAAGCAAAGTGAAGTTTGCAACTAGTACACTCATTGAAGAGGCTATGTCGTGGTGGAATTCTTATGCCCAGCCGATTGGAATGGAAAATGCTCACAAACTCACATGGGATGAGTTCAAGAAGTTATTGGCAAAGAAGTTTTGCCCGCGTACTGAAGTAAAGAAATTGGAAACAGAGTTTTATGAGTTAGTGACTAAGGGTAATGAGATTGAAGCATACATCAGAAGGTTTCAGGAGTTAGCTGCATTGTGTCCAACTATGGTCCCCGACAACGAAAAGTTGCTAGAAAATTTCATTGGTGGTTTACCATCCAGCATCCAGGGGGATGTAATCTCTTTTGACCCACAAACACTGGACGAGGCCATCCGAATATCTCAGAAGCTTATGGCTCAGGTAGTAAAGAAAGGATCTACTGCCAACAACAACAACAGCAACACCAACAATAACCATAACTACAACAACAATTCCAACAACTACCGGAACAACAACAACTATAACAACAACCGAAACCGTTCCAACAATAACAACAACAACAAAAGAAAGTGGGACAATAACCAAGGTGGCAACACCACTCAACCACCACCAAAAAGACAAGAGGTTGCAAAGGCCTATGTTGCGGGCCCAGCTGAAAGGAGAGGTTACAATGGTACTTTACCCAAGTGCAAAAAATGTCAAAGCCATCACAACCCTGGAAATTGTCCTAACCCTTGTGGGAACTGTAAGAAGGTTGGTCATTCGACCAAAGATTGCAAGGTTCCGTTTGTGGCTGATAATCAGAAACCCCCATTGACATGTTTTGGATGTGGAGAAAGAGGACATTTCAAGAATGAATGTCCAAAAAGAAACAATCAAGGAAATGGGAATCAAGGAGGAGCAGCTAGAGGCAGAGTGTATGTGATAGGAGGTGAAGATGTCAAGGAAGACCCGAAGGTCGTTACGGGTACCTTCCTCATCAATAATCGTTATGCGTCCATTTTATTTGATTCAGGAGCCGATAGAAGTTTTGTTTCTACTGCATTTGCACCTTTACTCAATATCGAACCTACCCCACTAGACACTCCTTACCACGTCGAACTAGCTAACGATAGTTTAGTTGGCACAAACATGATCATTCGTGGTTGCACTCTCAATTTTCTAAATCACCCATTCAATATAGACCTTATACCTGTAGAACTTGGAAGTTTCGATATTGTTATCGGTATGGATTGGTTATACCGACATCAAGCAAGAATCATTTGTGATGAGAAAGTTGTTCATCTTCCTTACGATGGCGAAACCTTGATCGTTCATGGTGAACAAAGTGGGACTAGACTAAACATCATCTCCTGCATCAAAACAAAGAAATACATAAAGAAGGGTTGTTATGCATTCTTGGCACATATAACAGAGAATAAGTCGGATAAGAAACGACTTGAAGATGTACCAATTGTCCGAGATTTTCCAGAGGTCTTTCCCGAAGACTTGCCAGGACTTCCACCTACTCGCCAAGTAGAATTTCAGATTGACTTAGTGCCAGGAGCCGCACCAGTCGCAAGAGCACCGTATCGACTTGCACCCTCAGAAATGCAAGAATTATCTAACCAGTTACAAGAGCTCTTAGACAAAGGATTCATTAGGCCGAGTTCCTCGCCCTGGGGAGCACCAGTCTTGTTTGTAAAGAAGAAAGATGGATCTTTCAGGATGTGCATAGACTATCGGGAACTGAACAAGTTAACGGTGAAGAATCGTTACCCACTGCCCAGAATTGATGACTTGTTTGATCAGTTGCAAGGCTCGAGTTTTTACTCGAAGATCGATTTGAGATCAGGATACCATCAGCTTAGAGTTCGGGAGGAAGATACCCCGAAGACAGCATTCAGGACGCGTTATGGTCACTATGAGTTTCAGGTAATGCCATTCGGATTGACCAACGCACCAGCTGTGTTCATGGATCTCATGAATGGAGTTTGCAAGCCATATGTGGATAAGTTCATGATTGTATTCATCGATGACATCTTGATTTACTCGAAGAGCGAAGAAGAGCACAGAGAGCACCTCAAGACGATCTTAGGATTACTCAAGAAGGAGAAATTGTATGCTAAGTTTTCGAAGTGTGATTTTTGGATCAGAAGAGTACAATTTCTTGGTCATGTCAATGATAGTCAAGGATTACAAGTGGACCCTGCAAAGATCGAGGCCGTTAAAGATTGGGCAACACCCAAGACTCCAACAGAAATTCGTCAATTCTTAGGACTTGCCGGATATTATAGAAGGTTCATTGAAGGGTTTTCCAAGATAGCAAAACCTTTGACCAAGTTGACACAGAAGGACCAGAAGTACGAATGGGGAGAAAAACAAGAGTCAGCTTTTCAGTTATTGAAGCAGAAGCTTTGTAGTGCACCAATTTTGGCGTTACCCGAAGGGATTGAAAACTTCATGGTATATTGCGATGCTTCACATAAAGGACTTGGAGCCGTATTAATGCAGAACGAGAAAGTGATAGCTTATGCATCTCGTCAGCATAAGAAGCATGAGAAGAATTACACTACTCACGACTTAGAGTTGGGTGCCGTGGTTTTTGCACTCAAGATTTGGAGGCACTATCTTTATGGAACTAAGTGTGTAGTATTTACAGACTACAAGAGCTTACAGTACATACTTGACTAGAAGGAACTCAATATGCGACAGCGTCGTTGGTTGGAATTGCTTAGTGATTACGATTGTGAGATTCGATATCACCTAGGGAAAGCTAATGTTGTAGCAGATGCTCTTAGCCAGAAAGAAAGACCCAAACCTTTGAGAGTCAGATCATTGGGAATGACAATCATTTCACCATTATCGTCAAAGATCCTCGAGTCTCAGATAGAGGCACTCAAGGAAGAAAACCTACCAAATGAGACACTTAATGGTATGCAAGAGAATGAAAATGGTTTAGTACGAAGAGCAGACGGAGTATTATGTTTCAAGGACAGAAGCTGGATACCTCACTATGGTGGAATACGAGAGTTGATTATGCACGAATCGCACAAGTCGAAGTACTCCATCCACCCAGGTTCTAATAAGATGTATCAGGATCTCAAGAAACTTTATTGGTGGCCGAATATGAAAGCAGAAATAGCTACGTATGTTAGCAAATGCCTCACTTGCACCAAGGTAAAAGCCGAATACCAGAAACCGTCAGGGTTACTTCAGCAACCAGAAATTCCCTAGTGGAAGTGGGAACGCATTACCATGGACTTTTTCACTAAACTTCCCAAGACTTCAGGAGGTTTCGATGCTATTTGGGTAATAGTTGATCGACTCACTAAATCAGCCCATTTCATTCCAATCAGAGAGACTTATACTATGGATCAACTTACCAGACTTTACGTCAAGGAGATAGTCTCAAAGCACGGTGCACCAATTTCCATCATTTCCGACAGAGACAGTCGCTTTACTTCAAACTTTTGGGAGTCATTACAAGATTCATTCGGAACAAAATTAGACATGAGCACTGCCTATCATCCTCAGACCGATGGTCAGAGTGAGAGAACAATTCAGACATTAGAAGACATGCTCAGGGCATGTGTGATTGATTTCGGGAATGGTTGGGCTAACCATTTGCCATTGATCGAGTTTTCTTACAACAACAGTTATCACACGAGCATAAAGGCAGCACCGTTCGAGGCACTATATGGTCGCAAGTGCCGATCCCTTATTTGTTGGGCCGAAGTTGGCGATGCACAACTTACTGGTCCAGAATTGGTTAGAGAAACAACAGAAAAGATAATTCAGGTTAGAGAGAGACTCAAAACAGCCAGAAGCCGACAGAAAAGTTACGCTGACGTTAGATGCAAACCATTAGAATTCTAGGTTGGAGACAAAGTCATTTTGAAAGTCTCACCTTGGAAAGGCGTGGTACGATTCGAAAAACGCGGGAAGTTGAACCCGAGATACATTAGGCCATTTAGAATTTTGGAAAGAATTGGTCCGGTGGCATACATACTTGAGCTTCCGTCAGAGCTCAGCAGCGTACATAACACCTTTCATGTCTCAAACCTCAAGAAATTTCTATCAGATGAATTGATTGTAATTCCATTAGACGAAGTTCAACTCGACAATAAGTTAAATTTCGTTGCGGAGCCCGCAGAAATCATGGACCGTGAGGTCAAACAGTTGAAACAGAGCAGAATTCACATCGTGAAAGTTCGCTGGAATTCTCGAAGAGGTCTCGAGTTTACATGGGAGCGGGAAGACCAGATGCGTCTCAAATACTGTAACACCCCAACCCGACAAGGGCAAAGGTGTCACAGATACGGATTCTTATCAGAAGAAACACAAGCATATGACATAAATAATACAATAGGATTCCAAGGGTTACAAACAAAATCTGAATTTACAAGGTTACAAGTGAGATATACAATAATCACTAAGTCTGAATATAACTTTTCAAATCATCTCAAATCCAATTTAGCTAGCAAGGTCTTCTAAGTCAAAGGCTCTCTCTAATAACGCCCCAGCTTCCAACTAAAAACCTGCCGCACACGAAAAGAAAACGTGCGGCTGAGCTTACAAAGCCCAGTGAACAGATAATATAAAACGGAAACGAAAGCAAAAGATATGAAAGTAAAAAAAGAAAAGAACAGATACAATATAACGAAATAGATAAGTCAAGGTACAGAGGGAGAATAAAGGTCTAGGACAGTAATCCACCACGAGCCTAGAAACATATCATATCAAATCATATACCAGGGTGTATGGAGGGGTGACCTCAGCATACCAAGACAAGGTTGAGGGGATACCTCCAGGGTTGGAGTTGCAAGCTCCCAGGGTTGTGAAAGGCATGTATTGCACACAGTACCAGTCACCAGACATACCAGATATATCAGAACCAGAACAAGACTAGGATGCATCCATTCGCCCCCCAAGAACAAATCATATTGGCCATAATAACAGGAGTGTGCACATATCAGAATCAAGATGGGGACGGTGTAACCAAATCACTAGGGCTACACACTAGTCATACCAGTGGTGCATCACAGACACGGCCATGTTACCTTCATGGCTAGGGTCACAAATTTGGCTCGGGTATCAAACTGGGATCAAGGGTCACATGTCAAAGGTTCACATCATAATCAGGTTGTCATATCAGAAGGTTCAACATCTGCAGGTCAATATCAGCAGGTCAATATCAGGTGGTCAATAATCAGCAGGTCAGTAACAGTTCATTTAAAAAGGGTTTCTAATTAAGAGTCCATTTAAAATAATCTTTATTAACGGTCTTCATAAAAATAATCCTTCAAAGTAGAGTTCATAAAATGATCTTTTAAAATGGTTTCTCATGCAGATAGTCTTTTAAAATAGTTTTCATACAAGTTAGTAAAATCCCAATCAAAAGAGTATTGTATCACATTTGTAAACTTCATTTTTAAATAGCTTTTCTCAAATCATTTTCCAGGTCAGAAATTAAAGGCTTCACAGTCTAGGTTCATATACTAGGTCAAAGGTTCAAGGCAAAGGATTCATAGCAAGGTATCAAATGTCAAGTATCATATTAGGGTTCACATCAGGGTTCATATCAGAATTCAAGACAAGAGATCAATGCCGAAGTTCATTATCAGAAGGTCAAGTCTCAGGTATCAATCAGAGGCTATACAGATCAGAACATGAAAGAGATCACAGGAAACCTTACAGAGAAGGTCAGAATATCTGTACCTTATTCCAGAAGCAAACACAAATCAGAAATGGATGACGCAGAGTGGATCAGGACCTCTCTTTCTTCACACCTAGAGGGGTAGACAAGAATTACAAACCCTTCCTTTTTAAGTAACTTTCCATTTTAGCTTTTAGATTCATCAAGTTACTCTTTTAGTCCTTTAGGTTTCATAATTTACACTTTATACCCCTTTACTATCAAAGTTACAAAATGAAGCCCTAGATTTACTTAGTTTACATTTTAACCCCTCTCATTAATTTATTAACACATCACGCATTTTATTTTCCAAGATTACAGAGTGTACCTTCAAATTAACTTATTATACGAATTATACCCTCAAGTTTCACGATTTACAATTTATAACCCTTCGCTTAGGAAAATAACAATTCACACCCTTTTTACATGTCTTGACAGTTTTTAGGTATTAACTGGACTCGTTTTAAATAATTTGCAAACCATATTAAATCTTCGAAATAAAATCTATAAAAATTCACAGACGTTCCCCAGGGTCTTGAGTATTTTATGTAATTTTTCCAGATTTTATTAAGTTGTCTAGATATGAACTAAAAATCCTTTCTCCCAACCTGTTCCAGAACCAGATTAATTAAAAACACCCGACCATTTTTCATCTTCTTTCCCAGTCTATAAAATTTATAAAATTCTACAAAAATTCCAGTAATTAGACAACATGTGATATATTACTCAGCTAAAAGGACACATCCTAATTCGTTATGGTTTGAAAAAGATAAATGAAAAACCCGGACTGTATTTCCAGACTTTACAAATGCGACCAGACACATAATTTTCTAAAAATCAAAAAGTAGCCTTACAGGCCTCTAAAAATTACAAAATAAATTTATCCAGGTAGCCACTTCATTGAACTTAGTTTTAGACTTAAAAACCATTACAATACCCATTCACATCATTTATTTATAGCCGGTTAAAGTCGAGCCAAGTTCCAGATCAAAAACAGTTATCACAGAATCATATATATACTTAGGGTTTCTTCATCCCGTTCATTAATTTTCGACACAAAACGACTTTAGGTGAGCCCACAACATATTTAGATCAATTCACATCAGTTTAGTACCCATTCAAATCGGATTATTTACCACAGAAATTCAGTCAACCATATTCTTATGAGTTTTAGGGTTTTCTAGATTGTATGATTTTATGTGACTAAAAATATTGTTTCAAGATTCGATTAAAACAAAAATATGTGAACAAAGATTGAGCAAAGAGACACAATACCCTCGTAGGCCACGAAGAACACGGGTAACAAGAGATCAAAAACAGTACACGAATGATTTTCTTCCTCCCCTTTCTAATTTGGTTCACGACAGCAGCCAACACAAAACAAAAACACATAACAAGGATCGATTAGGGTTTGTTTTTAATGGTTCCAATGGATTTATGATATCAAGCGCATGATTACCTTATAGATGAGAATGACACAAGGATAAGATTAAGCCCTCCTTTGGGTCTTTTGTGGATCGAATTGGCAGCAGGAAAAGAAGGCAGCAGGATTTTATTTTTTTTGTGTAGGGTTTTGGATACTCCGGTATTTTGAAGAAAGGATAAATGAGAAGAAAATCTTGGAATCCTTAAATCAATGAGGTTGGCCGAATAGGGAGGGAGAATGGGCCATAAAATCGGAAAGTTGGGGTGACTAATCAATCACATTAATTTGATTGGGGTTTACCAAGTTTAATACATATTTTGAAATTTTAAAAATGATTTAAATGTATTTTTAATGTGTAATTCGGCTATGGGGTTTTAAGGTGTCCAAAATGACATTTTAAAGGTGTCACAATATTATTTAGGTGCTTTAGTGTTGTATTGCTTCGCATGTTATTTGTTTACAAAGATTCGGGATCAATTCGGTGCATTAAGGACTTGTTATGACAGAGTTTTAGATTGTAGGGCATTTTGGTCTTTTAACACATTTTAGAATTTTCGGGTTTTACAACTCTTCCCCTCTAAAAGAAAATTTTCGTCCTCGAAATTTGCAAGAATTAGAAAACACAGTGGATAGTGGAAGCAGGTTACACGCAGAACAAAACCTAAAAGATTGAGAACCATGACTTAACACGAATCACATATAAAACCCAACTATATCTCAAGCCTTATTGTCAAAATACTTAGGAAAACCCGAAATCCAAACAAGGTACTAATGTCAAAGGAATCCAAACATGGTCTTAAACACTAATAGCATAAATGGCTTGAGCTCTAATCCTAACCCTAGATCGAGTTGCTTGCAGTGGACTCCAAATCTTCATCATCTTCGCTGAGCCATCCATTATAGTTCCCCTCAGGCTGTGGCAGGGGTCGCCTGGCAAAGCCATCTTCAGAGTCTCTCCTTCCATTTGCTTCGCCGTCCACAAGGCCATCCAAATTGCGAGGCTCCACTCGCACAACTCCATTTTCTTCAACAAACTTGGGACACTCTCCCTGGTATCTGGTTATGACTCCGTCTTTATCGGTTATCTTTGTACTGTACACCTGCACCTCCATTCCGTCTCGATTTTCCATGGTCATCTTCTCTTCAATACGGCATGGCCACATACTCGCAGGAAATGAGATCCTCCTTGCAGTCCTCCTCAGTTTCCCAATCCATCTACGGCCAGTAGTAAAAGCGGTTGCCCAACGGCGCTTGTTGTGTGCGGGGGTTGCCATTCTGAAAATGACATACGCGATGCTAAGCACTAGAATCCGACAGATGTCTAAACTACTCATGAGCTCAAGAAACTAAACATGAAAGAGCAGGGGGAAACATAAGCACAACAGGAACATCAAACAGATTCCTAATGTCAACCTAGATCCTTACTAGTCATAACTTATGTTCCTACAGGGGAAGTCCGAGAGCAATTCTTACAGGTTATCTTATGAGCGCCTACAGTGGAAACCTAGTGGTCCAAACTTCACAGGTCAAGGGTAAATGTATTACAAGTCGCAGCCTGTTCTCTGATACCATAATTGTAACACCCCAACCCGACAAGGGCAAAGGTGTCACAGATACGGATTCTTATCAGAACAAACACAAGCATATGACATAAATAATACAATAGGATTCCAAGGGTTACAAACAAAATCTGAATTTACAAGGTTACAAGTGAGATATACAATAATCACTAAGTCTGAATATAACTTTTCAAATCATCTCAAATCCAATTTAGCTAGCAAGGTCTTCTAAGTCAAAGGCTCTCTCTAATAACGACCCAGCTTCCAACTAAAAACCTGCCGCACACGAAAAGAAAACGTGCGGCTGAGCTTACAAAGCCCAGTGAACAGATATATAATAAACGGAAACGAAAGCAAAAGATATGAAAGTAAAAAGAAAAGAACAGATACAATATAACGAAATAGATAAGTCAAGGTACAGAGGGAGAATAAAGGTCTAGGACAGTAATCCACCACGAGCCCAGAAACATATCATATCAAATCATATACCAGGGTGTATGGAGGGGTGACCTCAGCATACCAAGACAAGGTTGAGGGGATACCTCCAGGGTTGGAGTTGCAAGCTCCCAGGGTTGTGAAAGGCATGTATTGCACACAGTACCAGTCACCAGACGTACCAGATATATCAGAACCAGAACAAGACTAGGATGCATCCATTCGCCCCCCAAGAACAAATCATATTGGCCATAATAACAGGAGTGTGCACATATCAGAATCAAGATGGGGACGGTGTAACCAAATCACTAGGGCTACACACTAGTCATACCAGTGGTGCATCACAGACACGGCCATGTTACCTTCATGGCTAGGGTCACAAATTTGGCTCGGGTATCAAACTGGGATCAAGGGTCACATGTCAAAGGTTCACATCATAATCAGGTTGTCATATCAGAAGGTTCAACATCTGCAGGTCAATATCAGCAGGTCAATATCAGGTGGTCAATAATCAGCAGGTCAGTAACAGTTCATTTAAAAAGGGTTTCTAATTAAGAGTCCATTTAAAATAATCTTTATTAACGGTCTTCATAAAAATAATCCTTCAAAGTAGAGTTCATAAAATGATCTTTTAAAATGGTTTCTCATGCAGATAGTCTTTTAAAATAGTTTTCATACAAGTTAGTAAAATCCCAATCAAAAGAGTATTGTATCACATTTGTAAACTTCATTTTTAAATAGCTTTTCTCAAATCATTTTCCAGGTCAGAAATTAAAGGCTTCACAGTCTAGGTTCATATACTAGGTCAAAGGTTCAAGGCAAAGGATTCATAGCAAGGTATCAAATGTCAAGTATCATATTAGGGTTCACATCAGGGTTCATATCAGAATTCAAGACAAGAGATCAATGCCGAAGTTCATTATCAGAAGGTCAAGTCTCAGGTATCAATCAGAGGCTATACAGATCAGAACATGAAAGAGATCACAGGAAACCTTACAGAGAAGGTCAGAATATCTGTACCTTATTCCAGAAGCAAACACAAATCAGAAATGGATGACGCAGAGTGGATCAGGACCTCTCTTTCTTCACACCTAGAGGGGTAGACAAGAATTACAAACCCTTCCTTTTTAAGTAACTTTCCATTTTAGCTTTTAGATTCATCAAGTTACTCTTTTAGTCCTTTAGGTTTCATAATTTACACTTTATACCCCTTTACTATCAAAGTTACAAAATGAAGCCCTAGATTTACTTAGTTTACATTTTAACCCCTCTCATTAATTTATTAACACATCACGCATTTTATTTTCCAAGATTACAGAGTGTACCTTCAAATTAACTTATTATACGAATTATACCCTCAAGTTTCACGATTCACAATTTATAACCCTTCGCTTAGGAAAATAACAATTCACACCCTTTTTACATGTCTTGACAGTTTTTAGGTATTAACTGGACTCGTTTTAAATAATTTGCAAACCATATTAAATCTTCGAAATAAAATCTATAAAAATTCACAGACGTTCCCCAGGGTCTTGAGTATTTTATGTAATTTTTCCAGATTTTATTAAGTTGTCTAGATACGAACTAAAAATCCTTTCTCCCAACCTGTTCCAGAACCAGATTAATTAAAAACACCCGACCATTTTTCATCTTCTTTCCCAGTCTATAAAATTTATAAAATTCTAAAAAAATTCCAGTAATTAGACAACATGTGATATATTACTCAGCTAAAAGGACACATCCTAATTCGTTATGGTTTGAAAAAGATAAATGAAAAACCCGGACTGTTTTTCCAGACTTTACAAATGCGACCAGACACATAATTTTCTAAAAATCAAAAAGTAGCCTTACAGGCCTCTAAAAATTACAAAATAAATTTATCCAGGTAGCCACTTCATTGAACTTAGTTTTAGACTTAAAAACCATTACAATAACCGTTCACATCATTTATTTATAGCCGGTTAAAGTCGAGCCAAGTTCCAGATCAAAAACAGTTATCACAGAATCATATATATACTTAGGGTTTCTTCATCCCGTTCATTAATTTTCGACACAAAACGACTTTAGGTGAGCCCACAACATATTTAGATCAATTCACATCAGTTTAGTACCCATTCAAATCGGATTATTTACCACAGAAATTCAGTCAACCATATTCTTATGAGTTTTAGGGTTTTCTAGATTGTATGATTTTATGTGACTAAAAATATTGTTTCAAGATTCGATTAAAACAAAAATATGTGAACAAAGATTGAGCAGAGAGACACAATACCCTCGTAGGCCACGAAGAACACGGGTAACAAGAGATCAAAAACAGTACACGAATGATTTTCTTCCTCCCCTTTCTAATTTGGTTCACGACAGCAGCCAACACAAAACAAAAACACATAACAAGGATCGATTAGGGTTTGTTTTTAATGGTTCCAATGGATTTATGATATCAAGCGCATGATTACCTTATAGATGAGAATGACACAAGGATAAGATTAAGCCCTCCTTTGGGTCTTTTGTGGATCGAATTGGCAGCAGGAAAAGAAGGCAGCAGGATTTTATTTTTTTTGTGTAGGGTTTTGGATACTCCGGTATTTTGAAGAAAGGATAAATGAGAAGAAAATCTTGGAATCCTTAAATCAATGAGGTTGGCCGAATAGGGAGGGAGAATGGGCCATAAAATCGGAAAGTTGGGGTGACTAATCAATCACATTAATTTGATTGGGGTTTACCAAGTTTAATACATATTTTGAAATTTTAAAAATGATTTAAATGTATTTTTAATGTGTAATTCGGCTATGGGGTTTTAAGGTGTCCAAAATGACATTTTAAAGGTGTCACAATATTATTTAGGTGCTTTAGTGTTGTATTGCTTCGCATGTTATTTGTTTACAAAGATTCGGGATCAATTCGGTGCATTAAGGACTTGTTATGACAGAGTTTTAGATTGTAGGGCATTTTGGTCTTTTAACACATTTTAGAATTTTCGGGTTTTACAAATACCCACATCTTTTCACCGAGTCCACTCCAGAGACCAACACTAACTGAATTCAGGGACTGAATTCCTTTTTGGGTGGGCGACTGTGACAATTCGTAATTTCAGGTCATTATTCAAACCTCGACAAGTTACTATTCATCAATCACTATTCATGGTTATCATTCATCATTACGTAAACTAGGTTAACGGGTATTCAAATGCGCGTAACCAGTATAGTTTAGCTGCGTATTCATGCATCATCAGTAAGAACACTTCATATAGACTAGAAAATGTCCAGTCTACACATTTTATGCATCATTGGTTCCTTACAATTCTACTTTTAAAAAGTCTCTTTTCACTTTTTCCATTTTTCGTAAACCTTGCACCTTTTACGTTTTACGTATTCTAAACCTTCATTTTCAGGTTTCAATTATATTTATACACTCCAATGAACTCACCACTCATCTAAAAATAATAAACTAGGTCATGATAACAAGTTGTTATATTTTTAGAAGTTTTACATTTTTACGTTACCCGGTATTGCATTATGTGTCTTAAAAACCCTACGTTTGAGTACCGGGAGCAACCTACACTACACAATACTCCCAACAACCAAATTAATACATAAAAACTCACCACTATCACCCCAAAGGGTTATGTGGCCGAACCTACATAGCCAAGACACCAAGTGTCTTAGTTATTTTGCATGTTAGGACACATGTATACCACTTGTGATCTTGTGGTATAAATAGGCAACCTTACCCATAGTTTTTATCACCCATAGCTATCATACACCAAAAATATGCCCTCTCTTCCTCTTGTTGCTGCTGTCGTGGTTATTACAAGGCCAAGGAGACCTTTGGTGATTGATTTTCCTAGCTACATTAGTGTTGATTTGAAGATCCTAGCATACAAGTTTGTTCCTAACCTTTCTTTCCTTCAAATTTACTTATCTATAGTATTATTAGAGTAGATTAGAGAAACTTGTGTATGTACCTTTGGAGATTGATCATGTATTCATAGGAATCTTGGAGTTAGATAGGAGGCTAAGCTTGAAAGAAGTAGATAATGCAAGAGTTGGTAGTTACACCTTTGATTGTTGAATCTAGTTTCATTTAAGGTTTTCATAAAAGGCCACATATGTTTTCTCTAAAAACCATTTTTGTTTCCTGGAAATATTAGCATTTGATCCATTTAAAGAGGTTTATGATTGGTAGTACCACAAAAGGTAGCAAAACCTAGCTTATAAACCCTAGAAAATCATGATATTGAAAAGATGAATCTGTCCAAAATAATATCAGCTGGAAAATGACTCACCCATTTTACCTCATTAAGATCTGGACTAAAAGAAAAATATTTAGCTATATATCTACATCTTGTGGTCATTTCCATAAGTGGTGATTCCCGTGACGATACCCGATGATTGAGATATGAATTTTATGGTGAAACTAGGTCAGAACTGTACACTGTTTGGATTTAGGGCATAAGTTGAATTTTAATGCATAACTTTTTGAAAAATAAATATTTGGACTGTAGTAGAGAAGTAGATCTATCATCTCCAATTGATTTCACCATCATAGGGTTTATAGATTTCAAGATATAACCTTTTTGGCAAGACCTAAAATTCAGTCAGCATAACCTTCAGGACTGACTTGTAAACAAAAATTATAAAAGGTGGTTATACTTTGGTATTATTGAGTAAACTTATTTTTACAGTAAAGTAGGGACTTAGAGGAAGCTATGGATATAAAGAACATGATTTTTCGACTTACGGTTTGAGAGATATGAATTTTTGATCATGAGCTAGTCATAAAAATCCCATCAGATTTTGAGATATGAGTTATGAAAAGGTTAATAACATATGAATTTGGACCCTTAAGTTTTAATTTGAACCACCTAATATAATTTAGACCTTTAATCATAATTTGAACCTTTTGACTAAGAATTAAACTCTTGGACTTAATTTGGACCCTTGTGACTCATTTTGGACTTAAAGACACAAATAGAGTTAAAACTTGAAATTGGGTAAGAAATATATTTCATATTTGTAAATCATTTCAAAAGCCGAATCCAACCTTAAAAATTATTTAACCATTAAGAATCAAGCACAATTGAGATTATAACTTACATAGCATATTGAGATAAACGTATCATTTTCCTTAAAACTAAGACACGCGTATATATATATATATATATATATATTATATATATATATATATATATATATATATATATATATATATATATATATATATATATGTATATATATATATATATGTATGTATATGTATATGTATATATATATATATATATATATGTATATATATATGTATATATATATATATATATATGTCGCGTATATATATATATATATATATATATATATATATATATATATATATATATATATGTATAGGTTGCTTGTAGGCGCCTCGCGGTTACTTCATCATTATCTCACTTGGTTTTGCACTTCGTTTTCGGTGAGTTTTCATAGCCCCGACTTTTACATTGTTTATACATAGTTTCTAAATTCTCGGGGGAGAATACATTGCACCATTTTTTACATACGGACCAAAGTATCAAAATTCAGTTACATTGCTTAAGTTACATCATTGCCTGATTAAAGTCCCTTATTTGGAATCATGAACCGTTAATTGTGAGCAAGCGAGAGTGAGTGAATAGATCTATTGAGGGTAACTCCTCCGTCCGGGTTGGTCGCTCCAACTGGTCAAACGGACGCATTTCATTTTAATCATATTAGAGTGATTGGCAAACACTCAGATGGGGCATTTCATTTCAGTCTAGCTTCGGGGTCATGTGCTTAAGGGCTAATGTATTATTTTTATGTGGCATTGTTTTGTCATACACCTTATACTTGTGGTTTCCGTACAAACATTTCATTTACATAAACCTATGATTCTCACCAACATTATTGTTGACCATTTTTAGCAATGTATTTTCAGGTAATTAAGGTATGCGCATTCATGGCTTGCATTTGGACCTATTTTGGAGTCGCGGTGTCGACGCGTCTCACTTATCTTTTATGCACTTATTATCGTTTGATTTGTATAAACTTATTTCCGCAAACATGAAACATCTTTTGGGACCTAACTTTTGTAACTCTGAATGTTTTTAATTAATCAAACGATGTATTTTCAAAATGACACTTTAGGTCGTTCAATATAACTGTAATTGTGGTGCTATGATCAGTCACGCCCTTGAATGCTCCATTCCGCTGCAAGTCACGTAATTTGGGGGTGTGACATATGTAGTTGTTAGAGATGATGACGATGAAACCTTGAAACAATAACATTGTTCTCATTTATTCCACTGTGCATGATTGTTATTCTTTATCATTGTTAATCCCTAGTTCTCTAAACGACCCATGAAGTTATTCTAAACTTCACACTAAGTGTGTTGAGGATTCTAACACTCTAACTATGTTGTGGAATCCTCACTTTTTACTCTCGTTGAATGCGCACATTCTGCTTTGGCTGAAACTGGATTATATAGCGGTGAGATTAATGTTGCTTCACGTGGGAATAGTGATCTTGCCAACTGTTCGTAGATAGACATGTGCCTAGACATCTAGCCTTGATGTCCTTTTGGTTTACCGGAGTTGACAGCACCAGGTTCCTATACGCTTCTTTTGTGTCTTGGGAAGGAACAAAGTTTTATCTTCCCAAGAGTTTTCCCGTTTAAACTCTATAGTCTTCACCTAACCTTCTTGGTCTTTGATCAGAGAGCTGAGAGATTATTAAGGTACTACTGCCCTTGATGACCCCCTGTTCTTGAGCTAGAGTCCCTTTTAGATACTGGTAGATGAGCACTTAGTAAGTTTGCAAGAACTCTTTGACAATATCTAAGGCATGAACTTCAGTGAGTTTGTCTTATTTAATCAGTTCATTCCAGATTCTTGGTGTCTCTGAATCTTGATCCTTGTTCAGGGAGTCATGTTGATCAGTCATAACTTCTTGATCAGTTAGATTGAAGGTTGGTGAGGTGGTCATTGTCAATGAGAGAAAGGCCATCAGGGATATAGAGACATTTTTCAGATCTAAGTGTCCTTGATGTTTGCTCAAGTACCTTACTCACTGAGACTGCATCAGTTGAGTTAGGAGCATCTTTAGTTAGTCTTTGCCAACTCTTTGAAGAATGCTGTCTGAGCTACATCCCTTTATCAGGGAGAGACATTCTCACTGACCATCAGTGAGTTAGATGACCACTGATGTACTGTCAATGAGTTTCTGGGCTATTTTATGTTCAAATCTTTGCATGGGACATTTGGGTCAATTATTGACCCAACAATCTCCCCCTATTTGAACATAAAGATGGCCCGGGTTTTATCAGAGATAAGTGAGCATAACAGCTTCTTCTTATACTCTAATTTACAACAAAGGTATAATATACGGCAATTGTTTTAGGTTCAGTGTGATACTACTTGTTGGATATTATCAGTGATAAGTGAGCATAACGGCTTCTTTTTATACATTGATTTACAAGTATGATCTAAAGTAAACAACGTCGCTATAAGCTCTTATCTTCGATACCTTTTGTTGAAGATGAAGTTTCAGGCTATTTTATTCATCTTTAGTCACCATCTTTGTTCTTGGTTCGATCTTCACTTAGTTTGATGATGACCTCCTAAACATTTATGTTGCCCAGGGTCTCCTGAGTATTCTCTCAGGGTCCCCAGTCTTTACGGTCTTGCTTAGGAGTTTCTTCGTTTCAGTTTTTAGAAAGAAAAAAAAACACTTGCTAATCATAGATATCCTAAGCTATTATCAGTTTGTAAGTGAGTAAAAGAAGGCTTCTTCTTACAAACTACTTTACAACAAAGAAACTTATACATATTATGTTGATGCAAATAATGTTCTAAAACGTTATTTATATCTTTCGATAACTTCACGTTTTGAGGATGACAAAATGTGAAAACACGTTATGTTAAAATTAACATAAACAAGTTTTTAATCGAAAGTTTCCGTTTCTACGCAAATCACTCTAGAACAAATTTACAACTTGACAAATGATCAAAGAAGTGAATTTGTGTTTTAGACATCACATTTTTATGTGACAAAACATTTCTTTCAAAAATATACTTTACAAATTATTTTTGAATAATTAAGAAATGTTTTAATGGAAAAAAGTTCAAAATATATAACAACTATTTTTGCCCCAAAAATCAGCTCCAAACTTCCCCAAATAAGTTTTCACCAGAAAAGACAAAAAGAGGAGCATTTTTTTCTGGCACGGTACCACTAAATTTAGTGGTACCGTGTGTGATTTAGTGGTGCCATGTCCCTATAATGGCCAGATTTTTTCTGCCTATAAATACCAACCCACTTCACAGATTTTGGGCATCCTTTTTAACACAAAACTTTCTGAGTTTAATACTCTCTTCACGTCTTTTCTTCTTGATCATTTAGTTTAGTTTTCTTTTGTCTAAGAGTGATCCAATCATCCAACTTAGAGATCCTCTTCATTCCTCTTCAAGTGCAAGAGAAGAACACAAGGTATCCAAGTAGATACAAAGTGTTGCAGTTGTAGGTAGAAACACTTGTAACATTTGTTAAACTCTTGATTGTATCATAGCATACATCAAGATCATTTTTCTTTTGAGAGTTTGTGAGGAAAGATCATTGTGATCTTATAGAGATATTGAATATCTCTAGTAGCCATTGGGCTTGTGTGTTGATCAAGTTGATCAAGTGTTGATAGAATAGGTTGAGTCAAGTGAGAGGTGATCATTGTGATCTTTTGAGATCTTGGGGATCTCTTGAGTCTTGTATGTTGAGTGTGTGAAGTTGAAAGGATCGGGTAGATCGTGGTAGATTGGTGCTAGCTAAGATTAGAACTTGACATCTAGCTTAGTGTCGGAAATAGGATAAGCGACGTGTACGGTTTTCTCCGCCTAAAGGGAGGTTGTTGACATAGTGCTTGAACTCTCGAGTGTGGTACTCGGGTTCGTAGCCGAACCACTATAAATCCTTTTGTCCCGGTTTGATCTTTTCATCTCTCCAATTTGTCATACAAAACCAAGAAATCTCACTAACTCTTGACCAATTTGCCAACATTCTTGGACTTCTAAACTATGGTCAATGTTCATACATGGAAGGTTGGTCTATCAAAGCCCTCACAAGTCTCCAAATCGAGTCTGATCCTTACAATACCCTCATTCCCACTCCTTGTGGGATTAAAGAGCATATTCGTCTTCCTCAAAAAGTTCACGGTTTTCTCAAAGAAAACGGTGAAATTAAGTTTCGTGAGTCTCATGAGTATGACTTAAATCCACTCAAAATCTATGTTGATGAAATTCATCCCCACATCTACGTAGAATGATAGAAGTCATCCGTGAAAATGTCTTCTGTCTTCCTCTCAACCGTGAGCAACTTCCGGCGTATTGTACTCATATCTTGTATTGTCTCGTCATAGAGCAACCTTACAATCTCGCTCACTTTGTAGCAAGGAGAATTGTCGGTGTCAAGGGTTGACTAAATAAGGCGACACCCTATGGCATGTTGTTGACTCGTCTTTATCGTTTTGTCATGAACATGTTCCCTCACCTCCAAAACAGTATATACCTCCTTGTTGAACCTACCATGGCTCCTCTAACCCAAAACACCTACACCTCACTGTATTGGGAATGTGCATTATCTCAAGAGAACCATGATGATGATTCGGTATCTTGCTATGATGTTTCATCAAGTGATGATGAATGATGGTATGCTCAAGTCAATGGAACTATTAGAACTATTATAATAGGGAGGGATTAGTATTACCATTAGGATTTATCTATAATAGATTAATACTCTTACATGCTTAATACTTAATCTATCACCTTGCGTATTTTATGTGATATTTGGATGATAGCTTATTTTTTCCATTATGCTTGCACACTTATGATTATCTTGGCAAATTACATGATGATCTTTATATGCTAGAAGTAGCTTAATATGGGACATATTAGGCAAATAAATCTTTAGTGATTTGAGGCACTATCATTTCTAGGAACTAGTTCCCCTAGAAAACATCCCTATAACTGCCCAGAACTAGCCTGCACAGGAAAATTCATGACTATAGTGTTACGGTTCCGTTAAATAGGCCACGGCACCGTTAAATTTAACGGTACCATGTGGTATTTAGTGGTACCGTGCCCTTGTTTGACGGATTTTCACTTTTTTCACTAGATCCCTAAACCTCAAACCTGCAAATTTTGCAATCTCACATACACCCCAAGATTCCCTTCCTACGCCATAGGACACTCCTATCACCTTTAATTCAAATTTCCCAACTCTTGCCTATATAGGGCCTCACCATTGCAAGCTTGTCTTGCACTTCATCTTCAACCTCACAACACAAACTCACCATGTCTTCCACACAAGGATCAACAGACCACATCTCCAAGAAATCTAGAATAACCGTAAGACCACCCACCAAGCCTCTCTTTGTTGATCTAACAAAAGATGATGAAGTAACCACACCACCTTCTCAAGCCACTCCTAACTCACCATCTCCACCTAATGCACCTTCCAAAACATCCTCTACTTATACAACATCTTCATCATCTCCTTCCTTCAACACCATGCCATCATCCATGGACTACACCATCTCACCCATCACTCCATTGGATTATGCCATGCCAACCCGATCACCAACAAACTCACCACCACCTCCTTCCCTAATCATGGGTCAACCTATCCAACCTCATCCCTATGATTTACATAGTGCTAATTGCCTATATTGCCTCCACAACCGCAACCTCATCTTCTCTTTGAGAGATGAGATTCATTTCATGTTCTCCTATGTGGAGCATCTCTTGACATCACCAACACCCCCAATCATGTCACCATCACCACCACCTCCTAGCCCACAAAAATAAACATGTTCTTGTTTAGTTTTCAACAATAAACCTTTAGGACCCCTCTTGGAAATGAAGCTTGCCTCTAGTCACTAAGCATTCATGCTTCTTGTTGTTTCTTTTTATGTGTGTCATGTAGTCATACCTATGTATGACATTTATTTTCTTTATTGAATAGGTTTTTATGTGGTTGTTTATTTTTGGCTACTTTGCCATTTTTTTGTGGTTGGATATTTGTCATATGTGCTACATGTTAGAATTTGTATATTTGCTCTCTAACCTAGTTTTGTAGCACGACTCATTGCTCGATTCCTTGGTGTCCTCCAAATGAGGGGGAGTATACATCAAGGGGGAGCCTTAGCAACCTTTTTGCTTCGATAAAAAGGGGGAGAAATGGGAGTCAACTCATTAAAAACTTGTTAAAACTAATTTTAACCTAAAACGAGTTTATGTTTTGTCATCATCAAAAAGGGGAGATTGTTGATGCAAATAATATTCTAAAGACTTTATTTCTATCTTTCGATAACTTCACGTTATGAGGATGACAAAATGTGAAAACACGTTACGTTAAAATTAACGTAAACAAGTTTTTAATCGAAAGTTTCTGTTTCTACGCAAATCACTCTAGAACAAATTTATAACTTGAAAAATGATCAAAGAAGTGAATTTATGTTTTAGACATCACATTTTTATTTGACAAAAAATTTCTTTCAAAAATATACTTTACAAATTATTTTTGAACAATTAAGAAATGTTTTAATGGAAAAATAAGTTCAAAATACATAACAGCTATTTCCCCCCCAAAATCAGCTCCAAACTTCCCCAAATAAGTTTTCACCAGAAAAGACAAAAAGAGGAGCGTTTTTGTCTGGCACGGTACCACTAAATTTAGTGGTACCGTGTGTGATTTAGTGGTGCCGTGTCCCTATAATGGCTAGATTTTTTCTGCCTAAAAATACTTGCCCACTTCACAGATTTTGGGCATCCTTTTTCACACAAAACTTTCAGAGTTTAATACTCTCTTCACATCTTTTCTTCTTGATCATTTTATTTAGTTTTCTTTTGTCTAAGAGTGATCCAATCATCCAACTTAGAGATCCTCTTCATTCCTCTTCAAGTGCAAGAGAAGAACACAAGGTATCCAAGTAGATACAAAGTGTTGTAGTTGTAGGTAGAAGCACTTGTAACATTTGTTACACTCCTGATTGTATCATAGCATACATCAAGATCATTTTTCTTTTGAGAGTTTGTGAGGAAAGATCATTGTGATCTTATAGAGATATTGAATATCTCTAGTAGCCATTGGGCTTGTGTGTTGATCAAGTTGATCAAGTGTTGATAGAATAGGTTGAGTCAAGTGAGAGGTGATCATTGTGATCTTGTGAGATCTTCGGGATCTCTTGAGTCTTGTGTGTTGAGTGTGTGAAGCTGAATGGATCGGGTAGATCATGGTAGATTGGTGCTAGCTAAGATTAGCACTCGACATCTAGCTTAGTGTCGAAAATAGGATAAGCGACGTGTACGGTTTTCTCCGCCTAAAGGGAGGTTGTTGACATAGTGCTTGAACTCTCGAGTGTGGTACTCGGGGAGTGGAGTAGGGCGAAGAAGAGCTTCGTAGCCGAACCACTATAAATCCTTTTGTCCCGGTTTGATCTTTCCATATCTTCTCTTTACTTTCTTTTACTTATATTATGCTTATATTACATAGTGTAGTATAGTGTTCATATTGGTGTTGATGGATCACACATAATATTCGAATCAAGTTTTTCAATAGTAAAAGTTTTTGAGACAATTTAAAAACCGGTAAAACTATTCATCCCCCCCCCCCTCTAGTTTTTCACATATTGTTCAGTGAAGACAAATTCTTTGTTTTCTTTGAACCATTTCTCCTTTTGTGTGCTTAGTGTCATGTTCCCTGATTCTTGTTCTGCTCGAGCCTTTATAATAATAATTTCATGTGAACTCAGTTCCTGATGATTTGTGCATCAGTTTCACACATCTTTAGTTATGGCTATCATAGATTCTCATAAATGCTTTCTCCCCCTCAACAACTGCAATCTTCAGTGAAAGATTTTGGAGTTCGTGCATTTATGGTTATGGTTCAGGCTAAAGGAACTCAGTTCCTTTGTTGAATGTCTATCAGTTAGAATAATAGACCCTGATACCTTTCAAGGAATCATTTTCATCCTGAAAGGTCCTCAGGGAGTGACTTACTGATGCTGTGAACACGTTGTCAGTGAGTCATGCTCTCTGGAAGTTTAGATCTTTTTATTCATAGTTTACATGAAAGAAAAGATTAGTTCACTTTAATCTCTCCACGACTAGAATTGCAAGTTATCTAAACTTAATCAGTAGTAAGTGAGCAAAGGCTTCTTCTTACATACTGATCATTACATCAAAGAATTACAATATTTATCATACCTAATTCTATTGATGTTGATGAAGTACGAGTACACTCTAGAGCTTGACTCTATTCTCTTCAGCTCTGTGACCTTTTCTGTCTGTAGTCCAGCATCTTCGTACTTCAGTGCTCTGTGAACCAGCAACCACTCTGGCTAGAGTCTTATAAACACATGTGGTACTTGCTTGCTACCTGGTTTGAGCAATACAACCCATGAACTGCACAAGCTGATTCCTCCTGAGGCAAGATTAGCTGGTGTATCAACCTATTAAGAGCAAGTATCAGGGACTGTAGTACTTGGCAAATTTACACCATGGGATGACTTGGTTAGTTTTTCCACGTCCTCCCATGAGTTATCCAAGTATAACCCAGGCTATAAGTGCGTCTCCTTGCTTACATGCTGGGCAGCAACGAGGAGAGAACCATCAATTAGTTTATTCATCTTGTTTCTGAATGTCTTTAGGTGAAGTTTTTGAAAGAACAGGGACAACTTTATGCAATGAATTACCCCTTTTTGTACGATTTGTACCTATCCCTAATGTTGGGTATTAAAGCTTCCAAGGTGTTAATGCTGCTCAAGATGGTTAAGATTCCTCACATGATTAAGACTACTCAGGTAGTTAAATGAAAATACCCTAACTATGTTTCTACTACTGATACAAAGATTAAGACTACTAGTGTATATTACTACTGTTGGTAATGTTGCTAAACTTCAAAGAAATACACTAAGTATGTTAGTACTGCTAGAAGAAATGTTAGTGCTGCTAGTACTAACTTACTATTGCTGAAGTATTAATGCTGCCAGAGTTAAAGTTTAGTGCGATTAATTAGTACTGCTAATGTATTGAGTCGGTTTATGTGTAAGATAAGTATAGTAATACCGTGTAACACGTTTTGATAAATATAGAAAAGATTTATCTGGCATAGAAAGTTATTGTAAGCCGACTAGGACTCCTTAGTCTATAAAAGGAGGTCCTAGGGCATAGAGATTGATACGTATTCATTGAGTCATAGAGTTATAGCTTCAAGGTTGTAAAACCCTAATACTATTAAGTATTCGTATTATAGCCAATAATATTGAAGCGTTTTGTCTGATATAATTGTGTTCTTTGTTTACAGTTACATTGATACAAAGTTCTTCTTAAGATCAAGTACAAGATTCCGCATTGTATTTTATAAATTCAAAGACAATTTATGTACTTAGTTGTGTTGAATTTATTGAAGATAACTAAACCTTTACAAGCTAAAAGATTCGATCAAGTACATAACTGGGATCAAAAAGTGGTATCAGAGCTTGTGATCTAGAAGCTGTGATCCAGAAGAACCTGTTTAAACTCAAGATTGTTTTGACCTTACTAAAGACATGGATTCAGAGTCTACACATATGATTGCTGCATCAAAGGTACCAATGCTCAAGCCTGGTGAGTGTGAGCTCTGGAGAATGAGAATAGAGCAGTATATTGAGATGATTGACTACTCTCTGTGGGATTTTATAGAGATTGATGATAGCTTACCAAAAACTGAAACATCTGCTGTTGGTATTGTGACTATTGTACCTATTAAAACTGATGAAGAAAAGGCATAAAGATGATTGGAGGTTAAGGCTAGAAGCATTCTCATGATGGGCATTCCTAATGAACATTAGTTGACTTTTAATTCTATCAAGGATGCTAAGTCTTTGTTAGAAGCTATTGAGAAGACATTTGGAGGAAATGCTGCTACTAAGAAGACAAGGAAGAATCTTTTGAAGCAACAATATGAGAACTTTGCTGCTTCAAGTTCTGAGAATCTTGATCAGACCTTTGACAGACTTCAGAAGCATGTTAATCAATTAGCACTTTTGGGAGAAACAATTCCCCAAGAAGATATAAATTAGAAGTTTCTAAGAAGCTTGTCACCAGAATGGCATACACATACTGTAGTGAAAAGAAATAAGGATGATCTAGACACAATGAGTATGGATAACCTTTACAACAATCTTAAAGTGTATAAACCTGAAGTCAAAGGGTCATCTAGCTCATCCTCAAGCTCACAAAACTTGGCTTTTGTGTCCTCCTTCAATAATAGTTCTGGCATTACTAGTGAAGCAGTTAAAACTGCTCATGGAGTTACTACTGCTGGCACTCAAGTTAACGCTGCTAGTTCTACAAACTTTGACAACTTAAGTGGTGCTGTTATCTATGCTTTCTTGGCTAGTCAATATAATAATTCTCAGATTGTACATGAGGACTTAGAACAGATTCATCCAGATGATCTTAAAGAGATGGACTTGAAGTGGCAGATGGCTATATTAACAATGAGGGCAAGGATATTCTTGAAGAGTACAGGAAGGCAGCTCAAAGTCAATGGGAATAACAACATGGGGTTTGCTAAGTCAAAGGTAGAATGCTACAACTGTCACAGAAAGGGACACTTTGCAAGAGAGTGCGGGGCACCAAGGAGCCAAGACTACAAGAATGAAAAAAGCTCAAGGAAAACTGTGTCTGTGGAACCTACAAATTCCACAGCTTTGGTGTCTTGTGATGGTTTGGGTGGATATGATTGGAGCGACCAAGTAGCAGAAAGACCAAACTTTGCACTCATGGCTTACTGATGGTTCGTGATGTGTCATTGTGGTTTAGCAGTATTAATGCCTACTCAAGTTTTAAATTTATATTTAGCCGAATTATCAATAACACACACACTTAACGAGCAGTGTACCCGGTCAGTATGAATATAATGGTAAGTAGAGTGTCGATCACTAAGAGTGGAACGTATTATCTAGTCATTCTAATCAGTATTTTAATATTCTAAGTTAATTATACAACCTAATCTAACGCAAGGGGGTTCAGCCTGAGAGACTGGCACGTTTTGGTTGCAATTAAATAATAAACTAAACTAATGAGCACGAATCAGTGATAGGCACACACATACACAGATAAATACTCGAGACAATAAGAAGACCTGTCCTGATGATTAAGTAGATTGTCACTTGTTTTATTGATAGTTTTATATGAAGTGTATGTAATTAACCCTTTCTCGTTGGCCCTAATCTTATCGGCGAGAAATACCTTAATGATTACTTATGTCTAAAAGTTATTCCTAAGTGATCAATTTAGTAACAACCGTGGGAGCCACATTCTCTTCCGTAGTCAAATGCGCAGGCCACTAATAAACACAGATGTTATCAATGTACTAATAAGTAGTAACCAAAGACATCAACATATAAACTTTAATTGATGGGAAAGCAGTTTTAAGGGAGTGCAATCTTTCTCCTCACATTACACAAGCCACCAATACTGATGAATTAAAGTTTACTAACACAATAAAACAAAACTACTTAATGAATTAAATACATGCAGGACCTTCTTACAGCTCTTGTATCTTCGTTCGGGTGTGTCTTGTGCTGCCTAATCGTCTGAATTCGGCCTTAGGGTTTCTGTACTTCGGTCTTCTAAAACTGTCGAACTCTTTTCCTTCGTCTGACTTTGGGGTATTTATAGTTTCTGTCTGAGGGTAAGATGCGGCGCATCTAATAAGTAGATGCGGCGCATTGACTTAACTTCGCGTGGGGTCCAAGATTAATATATTCAGGAATATTCGTACACCGCCAGAAGATGCGGCGTAACTCCATTTATAGATGCGGCGCATGTCCTCTTGTATCTTTGATCGTATCTTGTGAAATCTTGATAGTGATGCGCCGTATGTAATAAGCAAGATGCGGCGTATCTGGAGCAGAATGTCTTGATCTTGTACATTTCAGTAGACTCTTATCTTCTTGCTTGTTTTGCTCCATAATTAGTTCAAAATCGCCAAGTTTCACATAATACTTGTTTTTACCTGAGAATTACAAAAGTAAACATTAACGTATCAATTCTCATACATAATATAATAAAACAAGTTAAATAAATAGGATAAATGACGGTAATAAAATGTACTTATTTGAGTTCATCAAATATCCCCCCACTTGAACTTTACTTGTCCCCAAGTAAACCTTAGAATTAATCTTATGAAAATGTATCCTAAAAGATATTAGGATTTATTTTTATATTTAAGCATGTATTCATTTTTGTCATAATCACACAACCAAACACTTAACGAATTAGAAGTAAAATAAAATAATTTGATAAAAGCAAATCTAATCGTTTAACTGTCCAGTCGTGACGAATATTCTATCATAAGCTTGGCAAGTATACACATCTCCCCCACTAAAGCCAAGGAATAACAAGTCTAAAGCGGTAAAAAGGGTTTGTAGGCTTAAGGGTTAATCATTCTTCTTAATCTCTATCGATCTCAGATTCCAGAAAAGGCGACAAAATCACAAATACATGATTGAATCCACGAACATGATACTTGCAATTGCTCAAATCCTTAACTCGAATAGGCTAAAGATAGGACCAAGTAATCTTCACCAATAATATTATATCAAAAAGGGAGACAAAATCATAAATACATAGCCGAATCCACGACTACGATACTTAAGATTGCTCAAATCCCTAATGTCAATAAATCAAAGGTTTGGATAAAGAATAATATAGGGTATGGATAATATTTGGGATATAAATTGGTGTAAAATGAAAAATAAACAAAACAAATAAATTAAAATCCTAAGTGTGGTTAATCACTAACCCAACCATCCCATGAATAAGACTCATATCATAGAATAACTCACGCTTTAACACTTGAAACACACGCTTTAGGTAGACACGAATTATACTCAACAAAATCTCAATCAAAGAATATCCTTTAGTTGGCGCTCCCATAACTTCCAACTCCCATTCAATCCATAGATATAGTATACAACAAATGGTGGTGATATCGACCACTTAACATAAAACTTTACATAAGTTGGTCAAAACAAACATCCAACTCTAGCTTTTTTTTTTTTTTTTTTTTTTTTTAAACATAAACAAAGATGTGTAAAATTTCACCACATCACTATAATGATAATTCTGGATAATTTTTCCATACTTTTCATGACTTCAGAAATAACGGTAATAGTGAAAGTAGTAAACACACGAAAAATAAACTCAAAGATATACAATATTTACTTTCACTCCAATTGCATTGTGCAATTTCCCGACCTAACCAAAGATAATGAATTACGCACGCGAACACAGGTAATGTAAGGAAACACACTTTGCCTAAAGCAATTAACCAACCACGGATTTTAATCTACAGGGTAGGCTAAGATGTAAGGGTGTAACAAAACATTATAACAAAGGTGTAAGAAACGAAAGGAATGGCTCTGAGTGTTTTTCTAGGGGTATCTTACTCTAAAAGTGAGAGTAACAAAAGGGTTTATACGGGGGTTAACTAACCAGTGTAGTTAGCTAATAACATATAACATATAAAGGCTATTTGGGTGTAATCCTAGAAATTTACCAATTTAGACAAGTCATTCCAATTATATAAATAATACTTATTATGGTGGTCTCGAATAGTATACAAGCCAAGTTCTAAAGTTTACAAGTCACCGGCACACTCATAGATTTGTGAATTTAAAAAAAAAATCACAATTTTTGAAAATAACGTCATGTGTGCAGCTATGTAACTTAGATCTTAAACAAAAACATGCTAAAAAATTTTAAATTTTGATATATTAAGCACATTTCAAGCATAATTTTTGAAAAGTTTAGGACAAGTAAGTGTTCTAATTCTCCAATCCCCCCACTTAAGTTAAACAACGTCCTCGTTGTTTGTATCAAAGGTTAAAAACTGGAAAATAAAAGAATTAGAACAGAAAAACTCCCCTGAGATTTGCTCGGTATGATCCTCCATTATTAGTATAAGAGCAAAAATCATCTTTCTTGTGGATGAGAACGTCTAAGCTTCATAATTGATGTATCCACAGGAAATGCAGGAATCTATAATACCACCAAGGCTTTAAACACACCTAAGTTAAGAAGGGTTCAAACTTGCATAATACATTAGTAGTTAGCAAAAATAAAACTTAAAAATTAAAATGAAAATCATCAGGTCAGTCGATGCGCCGTATCTTATGGAAGAAGATACGCCGTATCGAGCCTGGAATAAATACGAAATAAAATAAAGGATAGGATGCGGCGCATCTGTTGTACCAGATGCGGCGCATGTGTTCACCAGACAGACTGTTAACAGTCTGTTGTAAAATGGCTCGTTCCACGGTTTTCTCTCACGTCCTCTCGTATTATCATGCTGAACTTAATGCCAGTCTTTGTCAAGCATAATAAGAAATATAAACTGAAACATCAAATGCATAAATGATAATAACGATTAGTACAATCCAAAAATAATAATAATACGCGTGGAACAATGTCAATATACACGTAAAATCAAGAGATCAAGGGTCAGTGTAGTCGTGTGGGTGGGTCCCCGAAGTGCTGGCATCATCGGTCCTAGCCCGGACTCTGCGAGTGTATGCAAGTGTCACTCCTGCAACATGAGTACCATCCGGACGAGTGTGGGTAATACCCTGCTGCTCCAAAAGTCGGCTCACACTCGTAACGAGCCACTCCGAGTCCCTCCTCATACCATCTACAACGCCTCTCAAGGCTCTCAGCTCTCCCTCAACTGCCTCAACTCTATGACTCACCGTGCGTACAGGTGCTGGTGCCTGTGGCTCCTCCTGATGGGATGGAGCAGCAGCCGGAGCTCCCTGGGGACCTCCCTGCTCCGCCTCTGGCCCTGCAGCTCTAGCGGGCCCCAATGCTACCCAAACGTAATCCCCCATAGCCAACTGACAGATCCCAAGTCTAACCAAATAATCCCTGTCAATAACCGGGAGATGGGTCACCACAACCTCCAGCCCTGCTGGAATTTCCTCTCCAATCACTCCAAAAAGGCGGGCCATCCTAGATACAAAATGCGGGCCAGCCTAGTACTGGTGCGACTTAACAACTTTTAGAAACTAGCCATTGAGAGTTTGTTGCGATTTTTACTGATGAAAATCTTTTCTTAAGGGTTTTCTTTTGGGTACTTCTACTTTTAAAATATTATATTCACCTTATCTTCAATTAAAAGTTAACTTTTAATTGAAGTCGGTCTAATAGAAACCCTCATAACTCTTTCATAATATCTCAATTCACTTTCTTCTTCAACTTTTTACCCTTAATTAACACTATTCATAGTAGTCAAATCACCTTTTACTAAATAAATAATGGTTTCTTTATCCTTTGCTGACAAGCACAACGTGGTTGCATATTCAGAAAAAGCAGAGGATGATGCTACTTTTCATCATATAGTGGATTTTTTAAACGGTTCCCACATATGGTATTCTTTAACCTTAAATCCCACTATCTATGTCTCTCAAATCAAAGAGTTTTGGCAAACTGCCACTGTCAAAACATTTGAAAATGGTGACAAAGAGCTAAATGCAACAGTGGATGGTAAATCTATCAATATTACTGAATCATCAATCAGGAGGCATCTCCATTTGAATGATGACAATGGTATTGATGCTATGCTAAACTTGCTACTGGTGCAAAAATTTCTTCATAGTCTATTCCCTCTTCTTGTGTATACCCCTAGGCTACAAGTCTAGCTTTGTTTCTGATCACAATACCCCTTCCATCCCTTTTGTTTCTAAAAACCCATTTGGTTCCAATTACCCTCATACCATTGGGTAAGTCCACTAGCACCCAAACCTTCTGAATCTTAAATTGGAGACGCTCCTCTTGCATTGCTTCTACCCAGCTTGAATCTTCTAAGGCTTTAAGAACATTTTTAGGTTCAGATTGTGAAAGGAAACACACAAATAAGAATGTGTTGGTGATGTGTGTCGAGAGTGCAAGTTTTAAATTTATAAACACGATCTACCAATGATTCAAACGAAACACATACGAGCAAGTAAACTCGTCCGTGTGTAGCAAGAGGTGATATGGTAAGCCGAGGTCGTTCACAAGGATTTGTTTAGTTTTTATGTAACGTGAGTTTGATTATAACAAAGACTTAGTAATGATTCTAAAGCAAGCAAATAATGATGATGATGTAAATTCAATATGTTAAAAACTACACTTGCCTAGACTAGTTTGCACAATTCCCTTGATATGATTATGACAATGGTTCAAATCGATTATGATCAATAAATTAGATGGTGCTCTAATTTGATTAGTTGGTGTACTAATCCTCTTTTTTTCAACACTTTTAATATTCGTCAAGATTTTAAGATGACACAAACAATATTAAGTTTTGATCAAACAAGACTAACACAATTCAATCACTTGATTCGCTATCGTTTCCCAAGTAATTGACAACTACACTTTTAGTTTTCTAAGTTTAACCAAGTTACATATGAAATGGTCAATACATAAGGTAACACCTTAATAGAAAAACGTTTACAATTGATTAAATAACAATGTCTCTTTCGAACTATTACACCATTAATAATCAACCAAACTTGATAACTCTTTTGTTTATGAAAACTTTGAAAGCACAACTCGATCTTAGTATTAGCTTTTCATTGAATTAGAACCATAGAGTCATAATCAATCAACATTCATGTAACAAACATCATCTAGGCAAGTGCACAAGGTACTTAGCCGCTCATGGCAAACAAAGTAATAATCACAGAAATTATATCACTTGAAAACATGATTAAAGAGTCTTACAAAAGTTGTAATGATGATTACAAGACTTAGGAACAATTATGTGGTGATCAACAATGATTCCTTTGATGATTACAATGATGGATAATGAATGTAAGTCAACTTCTTCCTGTGTTTTCTTCTTTGTAGCCTTCTTGAGAGAGTATGAGAAATTTGGTATATGAGTATGTGTCTTTTCTCTCTAGCCAATGCTTCTAATTAATAGAAAACTACTCCTTGGCCAACAAGCAAGTTTCTTGGGCACCAAGTGTCATAAAATTCTGGACTTGAAGTAAATGAAGCATAATGACAACCCACATGAAGAGTTAGATCATTAAAAGTAGTCATTAAGTGTGCCAGGAGTTGCAGCAACCCAAGGTTGAAGTCTCAACCTGAGGTTCAGATTCCAACCCAAGGTCTGGAGTAAGGTTGGCATGGTAGTTTTGAACCATGGGTTGAACTTAATCCTTAGTCGTATTTCTTGAACCTTTGGTTGAGGAAGCAAGGCATAATTCATAGCAAACTTTGCATGTAACTTCTCATTCATTTCATCAACACTTGATCTTTTCTTGACCTCGGAAATCTTTGTAACTTGATTCTTTATCTTTGATGATCTTCCCGAGGTCTTTATTATGGGTAGAATCTTTCGTTGTGCATAAGCTCTTGATTTAGCGAATTTTCCCCATCTTTCTAGCTATTCCCTTGGACTTGATTGTACCTGAACCTTAATATATCTTTTGTACCTTTTTCAAATAATATGTTTACAAACACAACCAAATACAATGCACAAACATAGAAATAACGCGACTAAAACATGTACGAAATGAGCGTTATCAAATCCCCCACACTTACACTTTGCTTGCCCTCAAGCAAATCTAGCTTTTAAAAATAAATCCACATGATATAAATGTTTAAGAATCTTTTACCCATCTACGATATGTTTTACAAACACCATTGATATGCACAGTGGAATTAAGAACGATGAATGATGTTTAACAAGGTTGAATTTATTTAACCAAGGCGCCTCTTTATTCATAAAATAATAAACTAATAACTACAAACAAACATGTACAATCACACGTTGCTAATCGACTCTCATTGGAGAGATCTACATTTTTCTATGATACTAACATACTGCCGCCTACACCCTTTATAAATAGGGTTTACACAAGAAAACCTAGCTTACAAAGAAAGCTAATTAATTTAACATTAGGTCCCTATAGTTTTGTAATCATCAAATTATATTTCCCAACAATCTTCCCCTATTTGATATTACAAAACTATCTCTTCAAAGCTTCCTTGAGGTCTTCCTGAACATGTCACCACAAATAATAAGCTGCAAACCAATCATCTTCCCCTTTTTGTAATCATCTAAATAGGGGTCTTTAATGCAACTTGATTCGAAATACTTCCCCTTAAGTGGTGCATGTAGATGGTTAAACATGCTTCCCCTGAAACCAATAACCATATCTTGAATCACAAACTCTGTAGGCTTTATGAAATAATCACTGATGAAGAAAACCAAGTATAACGAACTTGATGAAGAAGTTGAATTTCCCAAACTTGCGTCTTATATCTTGCACTATCCACGTGACTCCAAACTTATCCCTAGAAATAGGCTACCTGGACCTCTTGATAAATCCTCAACTATATGAGACACTGAGCACTATAATGTGACTCCTTTAAGTGATAGCAAATGTAAGCATTAAGCGCATTTCAGGTACAAATAGATCACATAATTTGCTAGATTCATCAAGTCTTTGTCACCACATTAATGACCAACACATTATCTCCTACTCCATGAGATATGATAAGAACATGCACCTGTGAAACTCAACTACAACATCAAATAAGCCATATTCACTTTTCTTCTTCAAATAATCACCAAAACAAGCCATAAAATAAATCATTATGTTCGCGATCCATCTTGAGCGAGCAGTATTAACCGAAAACCAAGCAGTATTAACTGCTAAGGAGACCAGAATTAATTAAGTCTGGTGAACAGACTTAATTTCCAAGAGCAGACTTAATCGAGCACACCAGAATTAATAGAACTCACCCACCAGAATTAACCAAGGACGTACCAGTACTAACATTAACCATCAGATACATCATTGCACTAGTAGGATTACCGTTAGTAACAGCACTCCATTAAACCATGATGTCAGTAGCAGTACCCTTTAACCAATAAACCACATCAACCAATTAAATAAACACTGACCATCATCGCTAACAACTTGCACAAGACGCCAAATCGACCAATTAATTTCAAACAGCAAGCGACAAACCATAACCACAAGTACAAATCAGATCAGCCATTTACAATCGAATCACAATATGGACTTCACGACAAACACATTTAATGAATAAATTATTTGTCGATTGATCAGTAACCCCACAACCACATATCTCCACCGACCAATTTATTTTTCATCAAATAAGTACGAGGTACCAAATTCACTAACAGCCCCACTTAATAATACATCACCAATTAATTAACTTTGTCGCCAATAAATCAAACCAAATAACCAGATCGATAACCCTTTAAAAAAATAACGATTGACTTTGAATAAAAACATTACCGATCATAGTACTTCTTCAGATCTGCTTCTCTTTTTCAACGTATCTGCTCCATCTCCAACAACTTTGTAGATCCTAGATATCGAGAGCAACCACCACTTGTTGAAGAATCTTTTACCCATCTAGGATATGTTTTACAAACACCATTGATATGCACAGTGGAATTAAGAACGATCAATGATGTTTAACAAGGTTGAATTTATTTAACCAAGGCGCCTCTTTATTCATAAAATAATAAACTAACAACTACAAAAAAACGTGTACAATCACACGTTGCTAATCGATTCTCATTGGAGAGATCTACATTTTTCTATGATACTAACATATTGCCGCCTACACCCTTTATAAATAGGGTTTACACAAGAAAACCTAGCTTACAAAGAAAGCTAATTAATTTAACATTAGGTTCCTATAGTTTTGTAATCATCAAATTATATTTCCCAACAATAAATGAGAATGATTCTAAAAAATGAGATGCAAATCGATCAAGTACAAGTACGAGATAGGATCCATCTTTTTAAGCTTTATAAGTGAAAAGTTGAGATGTTAGACAATACCTTAATGATTCTCTTGCTTGATAACATGTTAAAACACCTCACGAAAAAGGAATGAAGTATAATTCACTCAACACTCTATTATTTAGTGGGTGAGTATATAAGAAAATCACACTCATCGCTCAGTCATGATCTAAATATTACCATAAGCTTGAACAAGAAACAAAACTCCACCGACGTGGCGTAAGCACCAAGTGTAAACATCTAAGAGGACTTTTATTCGGTTTAAATGGGGTTTATGTTCAGATATCTCTTGTAAAAACATACTAGATCGCTAGCGCGAATTCTTGATTTACTCAAACAACGGATGGTCACTAAAGTAAAATACCTTAGATTGCGGGCGCGTTATTCGATCACTCAAGAACCGGATGGTCACTAGAATATTCGCACAATTGATATCTTGACAAGATTAAAAAAGGTAGGGATAAGGCATGGGATATACTTATGAGAGGTGTAAAAAAAACTATATAAATAGTCAAAGTCTACAACCAATTGCTACTAGCTACGTCAACCTCTTTCACATGAACTTGAGAATTCATCCTTGATCGATATCATACTTTCATAGATCATTGGCTATTCTTGTCACCATACAATTGCGATGACTTATTATATTTTTTTCCTTTTTTTCTTTTTTTTTCTATTTTTTTTCTTCTCTTGACCACATGTTTCGGCCATCGATGATAATTCCAATAGATCTTCTATGAGATTATCATAGAGTTTGCAACTTTCTCCAAAATTCAAGGATTTCCCACATAACAACCATCTTTCCAAGTAGCTAGTAACCAACCAAGACTTGACTAAGGGTAAGGTTAAGGCTAAAAGTGTAAAATATTTTTGTATTTTTCTGGTGTAACAAAAGAAAAGAATGGCTCAAAGGGTGTACGAATGGTATCTAGCACTAAAATTGAGTGCTAACAAATGGGCCAATGATGAGAGTTTTAACTAACCGATGTGATTAGCTAATGTATGATTTACAAACGGATGACCATTTAGTTGAATCCTAATGTTGCCTCTTATCACACGAATACACCTTCATCACACGAATGTGATCTCACTGCGGTCTGGTATTGATTTGCAAGTACAAGTTCTAAAATAAATAAAATCACCGGCAAACTCATAGCAAAAAGATCAAGCATAAAAGATGTATGCTATTGATGTGTTGTGTGCGTATGCTCTAATTTATACCCACGGTATGTCGTTGTGGTTTTAGCAGTATTCAAGTTTTAAATTTATATTTAGCCGACTTATCAATAACACACACACTTTAACGAGCAGTGTACCCGGTCAGTATGAATATAATGGTAAGTAGAGTGTCGATCACTAAGAGTGGAACGTATTATCTAGTTATCCTAATCAGTATTTTAATATCTTAAATTAGCTATACAACCTATTCTAACGCAAGGGGGTTCAGCCTGAGAGACTGGCACGGTTTGGTTGCAATTAAATAATAAACTAAACTAATAGGCACGAATCAGCGAGTAGCACACACGTACACAGATAAATACTCGAGACAATAAGAAGACCTGTCCTGATAGTTAAGTAGCTTGTCACTTGTTTTATTGCTAGTTTTATATGAAGTGTATAGTTCGATGCAACGCACCGAGATTAAGTCCTTTCTCGTTGGTTCTAATCTTATCGGCGAGTAAAACCTTAATGATTACTTATGACTATCCTATTTATCTTTCTTCCTACTTTTCTACAGACGATAGAATGCATAGGCGATCTAATAAATAGGCGAGGGCAGAGGCATGGCGACCCGATCAACGCTCAGCTAGACACAGAGGTTATCAATGCACTAATAAAAGTCACCAAAGACATCAACATATAAACTTTAATTGATGGGAAAGCAGTTTTAAGGGAGTGCAACCTTTCCGTTGTCACATTACACAAGCCACCAATCCTGATGAATTAAAGTTTACTAACACAATAAAACAAAACTACTTAATGAATTAAATACATGCAGGACCTTCTTACAGCTCTTGTATCTTCGTTCAAGGTGTGTCTTGTGCTGCTACTTCGACTGAATTCGTCCTAGGGTTTCTTCTGTTTCGCCCTTCGTATATATTATATGCTCTCGAAATTCGTCTGGTCTTGGGGTATTTATAGTTTCTGTCTGAGGGTAAGATGCGGCGCATCTAATAAGTAGATGCGGCGCATTGACTTAACTTCGCGTGGGGTCCAAGATTAATATATTCAGGAATATTCGTACACCGCCAGAAGATGCGGCGTAACTCCATTCTCAGATGCGGCGTATGTCTTCTTGTATCTTTGATCGTATCTTGTGAAATCTTGATAGTGATGCGCCGTATGTAATAAGCAAGATGCGGCGTATCTGGAGCAGAATGTCTTGATCTTGTACATTTCAGTAGACTCTTATCTTCTTGCTTGTTTTGCTCCATAATTAGTTCAAAATCGCCAAGTTTCACATAATACTTGTTTTTACCTGAGAATTACAAAAGTAAACATTAACGTATCAATTCTCATACATAATATAATAAAACAAGTTAAATAAATAGGATAAATGACGGTAATAAAATGTACTTATTTGAGTTCATCAAATATCCCCCCACTTGAACTTTACTTGTCCCCAAGTAAACCTTAGAATTAATCTTATGAAAATGTATCCTAAATGATATTAGGATTTATTTTTATATTTAAGCATGTATTCGTTTTTGTCATAATCACACAACCAAACACTTAACGAATTAGAAGTAAAATAAAATATTTTGATTAAAGCAAATCTAATCGTTTAACTGTCCAGTCGTGACGAATATTCTATCATAAGCTTGGCAAGTATACACATCTCCCCCACTAAAGCCAAGGAATAACAAGTCTAAAGCGGTAAAAAGGGTTTGTAGGCTTAAGGGTTAATCATTCTCCTTAATCTCTATCGATCTCAAATTCCAGAAAAGGCGACAAAATCACAAATACATGATCGAATCCACGAACACGATACTTGCAATTGCTCAAATCCTTAACTCGAATAGGCTAAAGATAGGACCAAGTAATCTTCACCAATAATATTATATCAAAAAGGGCGACAAAATCATAAATACATAGCCGAATCCACGACTACGATACTTAAGATTGCTCAAATCCCTAATGTCAATAAATCAAAGGTTTGGATAAAGAATAATATAGGGTATGGATAATATTTGGGATATAAATTGGTGTAAAATGAAAAATAAACAAAACAGATAAATTAAAATCCTAAGTGTGGTTAATCACTATCCCAACCATCCCATGAATAAGACTCATATCATCGAATAACTCACGCTTTAACACTTGAAACAAACGCTTTAGGTAGACACGAATTATACTCAACAAGATCTTAATCAAAGAATATCCTTTAGTTGGCGTTCCCATAACGTTCAACTCGCATTCAATCCATAAATATAATATATAACAACTAGTAGTGATATCGACCACTTAATACAAAACTTTACATAAGTTGGTAAAAACAAACATCCAACTTTTCCTTTTTCTTTTTCTTTTCTTATTTTTTTCGATTTTTTTTTTTTTTTTTTTTTTTTTTTTTTTTTTTTTTTACTTGAAACATAAACATAAATGTGTAAAATTTCACCAGATCACTATAATGATAACTCTGGATAATTTTTCCATACTTTACATAACTTCAGAAATAACGGTAATAGTGAAAGTAGTAAACACACGAAAAATAAACTCAAAGATGTACAATATTTACTTTCACTCCAATTGCATTGTGCAATTTCCCGACCTAACCAAAGATAATTAATTACGCACGTGAACACAGGTAATGTAAGGCAACACACTTTGCCTAAAGAATCTAACCAACCACGGATTTTAATCTACAGGGTAGGCTAAGGTGTAAGGGTGTAACGAAACATTATAACAAAGGTGTAAGAAACGAAAGGAATGGCTCTGAGTGTTTTTCTAGGGGTATCTTACTCTAAAAGTGAGAGTAACAAAAGGGTTTATACGGGGGTTAACTAACCAGTGTAGTTAGCTAATAACAAATAACATATAATAGGCTTTTTGGGTGTAATCCTAGAAATTTACCAATTTAGACAAGTCATTCCAATTATATAAAATAATACTTATTATGGTGGTCTCGAATAGTATACAAGCCAAGGTCTAAAGTTTACAAGTCACCGGCACACTCATAGATTTGTGAATGTTTGAAAGTCACAATTTTTGAAAATAACGTCATGTGTGCAGCTATGCAACTTAGACTTTAAACAAAAACATGCTAAAAATTTTAAATTTTGATATATTAAGCACATTTTAAGCATAATTTTGAAAAGTTTAGGACAAGTAAGTGTTCTAATTCTCCAATCCCCCCACTTAAGTTAAACAACGTCCTCGTTGTTTGTATCAAAGGTTAAAAACTGGAAAATAAAAGAATTAGAACAGGAAAAACTCCCCTGAGATTTGCTCGGTATGATCCTCCATTATTTGTAAGAGCAAAAATAATCTTTCTTGTGGATGAGAACTTTTAAGCTTCATAATTGATGTATCCACAGGAAATGCAGGAATCTATAATACCACCAATACTTTAAACACACCTGAATTAAGAAAGGTTCAAACTTGCATAATACATTAGTAGTTAGTAAAAATAAAACATAAAAATTAAAATTAAAATCATCAGGTCAGTCGATGCGCCGTATCTTATGGAAGAAGATACGCCGTATCGAGCCTGAAATAAATACGAATCAGAATAGAAGATGCGTCGCATCCTTAACCAGGGATGCGCTGCATTAAAATAAACTGATAAAAAGTTTTAAAGTCAAAAGTAAAAATGCAGAAAATTAAAGTAAGATATGACCAGCGCAGGAGATGCGTCGTATCTAGGGATTGAGATGCGCCGTATCCTCTGCAGGCCTGACTGACTCGACACAGAACAGAATAGTAAAAATTCTCCGGGTTGTCTCCCGGTCAGCACTTGTCTTTATTCCAGAGTCTTCAAGTTAGACTCACGTTCAGCTCTTTAATATCGATCATTGAAGGAGTCGGAAACATCGCGCTCCCTCATCGCCAATTCAGTAATATTGAACACTCCTTGCTCGTCCTTAATTTCCACGCCGTTCTTCTTTAATATCTGTATAAATAATGTTCTGTCCCTTTCGGGCAGAGATGACAAAATGATAGACGGGAAATTCTTATTATTAAATAGGCACAAATATGCAAGGTGAGGTGGTAGTTCAATAAACAAATCATTATTCAAATTCGTTTTCTCAACTATTCTCCTACGTTTGTTAATTACTACGCAATCATACCACTCGTCATCAGAATCATTAACAATATCGCGTCTAAGTTCGGTGGGTACATTAAGGTCAATAAATTCCTCAAAGTTCTCATGATTAGGATTAGTTAAGTTATTTTGAATCAATGTTTCTCCCATGAGCCTAGCTTCAAGATCGAGGTCCATACGTTCTCTTAATCCTAGCACATAGACGCATCTAATTATGCTTTTAACAGGATCTTGGCACTTATATACTAGTTTATTATTCCCTACCCTTAATGAGATTTTTCTTTTAAACACATCAATCTTAGCATGAGCAGTAGACAAGAAAGGTCTTCCAAGGATTAAAGGAATCTTAACATCCTCGGGTATATCTAATATAACAAAGTCTACAGGGAAAATAAACTTCTCAATCTTAACTAGCACATTATTAGCAATCCCTTCAGGTCGTTTTACCGTTTTATCAGCCAATTCAATAAGTAACTTAGTTGGTGCTAATTTTCCTAGTCCTAGGGTAGTGAATGTCTTAAGGGGCATTACACTAACACTAGCTCCTAAGTCAGCTAACACATTATTGAAAGATATATCATTAATTGAACAAGGTAAAGTAAAACTTTATGGGTCTTTTTCTTTATGAGGCAAGGCATTTAAGTCGGTTGCAGAGCTCTCTTCTTTCATTGTAACCTTGATCTCCTCTTCAATCTTTGTCTCCTCTTTTAGTAGTCTCCTTAAACTGATTGAAGAATTAAAGAAAAATTCGGGTCTTGCACCATCATTACCATTCATCAGTCTTCTAGGAAAAGGAATGTTAGGAGTGACTTCTTCAGTAGTGCTTATGGCCTTGACATGATCTCTTGGGTTGGTTTCAGTTGAGCTAGGTAAACTTCCATATCCCCTTTCTTGAAGAACTTTGCTCATTTGACCAATTTGTTGTTCCAATGCTTTGATCGAAGCTCCTTGATTTCTTGTAATAGTGTCCGTTGAAGCTCGGATTTCTTTGATCATAGCAGTATTCTCTTCATGTCTTTTAGCAGCATCGGCCATAATTTGCTTTAGAGTGTCATCTAAAGTCTGCCTCCTTTCTTGATAAGCGGGATTAAAGTTGTTCTTTTGATAGAATCCCGGGGTGGCTTCCCTAAATCTTCCTGTAGGTCGGAATGGTTGTCCAAATTGGGTGTAATATGCTTCTTCAAACGTCTCACTTTCATTCTTATTCGGGCAATCTTTAGTGTAGTGAGGTCCTTCGCATTTTTCACATCCAACTTGGGCAGCATACACTTTTTCTTCACGCTTCTTCATCTCTCTACTAATTTTATCCAATTGAGCTTGAATAGCAGCAAACCCGTCAAAATTAGTGCTACTCTTAGATCTAGTAGAGGTCCCATCGTGCCATTTTTGAGAATGATCAGCAGCTTCTTGGATAGCTTTCCTAGCATTGGCTGCACTCATTTGAGGCACAGCTCCCTTAGCGTCCAAGATTTGTCTAGTAGGCACGTCTAATCCTTGATAAAACAATATTATCTCCTGCATAGGGGTTAGATAGTGTTGAGGACATTTTACCAGTAAATCTTTAAATCATTCCCAAGCTTGATAAAGAGTTTCATCAGGTTCTTGCTTGAAACTGTTGATAGCCTCCATCTTTTTAGCAGTCTTAGCAGGTGGACAATATCTCTTCAGGAATTTGCTCTTCAAATCTTCCCATGTAGTGATTGAACTAGCAGGTTCATTCCTTAGCCACTTGTTAGCAGCTCCTTTTAGCGAGATTGGAAAGATTCTTAGCATGAGTTGATCGTCAGTGACTCCTTCTGAAGTAAACAAATCCGCAATCTCTAGGACCTTTTCAACATGTTCATTAGCATCCTCATGTTCCGATCCACTGAAAGCATTTTCTCTTAGCTCCTTGAGAAACTGACCCTTCAATTCAAACTTTGAATTATCATCAAACTTTGGTCTAGCAACTCCTGAAGTGTAATCAGCACGGGTTTTGTTCATGTATTCCTCCATAGTTGTGTTTTCGCCCATTGCTTCTGTTTCTTCTTCCTTTTTCTCTTCAGAAAAATAATCAAGCTCGAATGAACTTGAAATATCAAAGCTTTTTGTGTTGAAAAGCCTTTTAAGCAAATGAAAGGCTCGTTCAGGATCTTCGAAAGGTCTAATCAAGTCCTTAGTTGAACTCCTGGTCATGCACTTCCTGAAATCAACACAAAAACATCAGTAGGGTATGCTCAAGAAAGTAATATATCAGAAAATCAACAACGAAAACGGAATACGAAAAATTAAAGTTACTGTTGTCTGCAGACGATGCGCCGCATCCAAAAAGTTGGATACGCCGTATCTTATGATCGTTAAAATTTAATCAGACTTTATTCAGAAAATAGATACGCCGCTTATAAATTTAGAATGCGCCGTATCAGTTTTAATTATCAAAAATCGATATTTATTTAAAATTAAATGCGTCGTATTAACAAAAGTTAATGCGCCGTATTTTCGTTACGTTTCAAAATACAAGATTTTGGATTCAGAAGATACGCCGTATTGACAGAGATCGATGCGTCGTATCTATTTAATAATTCGAAAACTGTTTTTAATTAAAATAATAGATACGCCGTATCTGTAAAAACAGATGCGCCATATGGCGTTATCGTTTAGAAAATTTTTTTATTAAAAACAGATACGCCGTATCTTGGGGAAAGATGCGTCGTATCGAATTAATTAAACGCGTTGTATTTTATAAAAATTAAACGCAATACGCCGTATCTAAGAAAATAGATGCGCCGTATCGTTTGAATAAGCTCAGTACAACGATAGCAGAATACAGAAAATACGAAGAATAAAAACAAATAAAAACAAACGAAAATAAACAAAAATTAAACACACAAAAACAGAAAATATGCAAAATAATACAATGAATGCAAATTAACTAATATACAACAGAGTTAGCGGTTAGATTTAAAAATAAAAAAAACCTAATTAAAATACTAATCAAATTAACAGATAATAACAATTCACTCCCCGGCAGCGGCGCCAAAAACTTGATGTGTCGTGTGCGTATGCTCTAATTTATACCCACGGTATGTCGTTGTGGTTTTAGCAGTATTCAAGTTTTAAATTTATATTTAGCCGACTTATCAATAACACACACACTTTAACGAGCAGTGTACCCGGTCAGTATGAATATAATGGTAAGTAGAGTGTCGATCACTAAGAGTGGAACGTATTATCTAGTTATCCTAATCAGTATTTTAATATCTTAAATTAGCTATACAACCTATTCTAACGCAAGGGGGTTCAGCCTGAGAGACTGGCACGGTTTGGTTGCAATTATATAATAAACTAAACTAATAGGCACGAATCAGCGAGTAGCACACACGTACACAGATAAATACTCGAGACAATAAGAAGACCTGTCCTGATAGTTAAGTAGCTTGTCACTTGTTTTATTGCTAGTTTTATATGAAGTGTATAGTTCGATGCAACGCACCGAGATTAAGTCCTTTCTCGTTGGTTCTAATCTTATCGGCGAGTAAACCCTTAATGATTACTTATGACTATCCTATTTATCTTTCTTCCTACTTTTCTACAGACGATAGAATGCATAGACGATCTAATAAATAGGCGAGGGCAGAGGCATGGCGACCCGATCAACGCTCAGATAGACACAGAGGTTATCAATGCACTAATAAAAGTCACCAAAGACATCAACATATAAACTTTAATTGATGGGAAAGCAGTTTTAAGGGAGTGCAACCTTTCCGTTGTCACATTACACAAGCCACCAATCCTGATGAATTAAAGTTTACTAACACAATAAAACAAAACTACTTAATGAATTAAATACATGCAGGACCTTCTTACAGCTCTTGTATCTTCGTTCAAGGTGTGTCTTGTGCTGCTACTTCAACTGAATTCGTCCTAGGGTTTCTTCTGTTTCGTCCTTCGTATATATTATATGCTCTCGAAATTCGTCTGGTCTTGGGGTATTTATAGTTTCTGTCTGAGGGTAAGATGCGGCGCATCTAATAAGTAGATGCGGCGCATTGACTTAACTTCGCGTGGGGTCCAAGATTAATATATTCAGGAATATTCGTACACCGCCAGAAGATGCGGCGTAACTCCATTCTCAGATGCGGCGCATGTCCTCTTGTATCTTTGATCGTATCTTGTGAAATCTTGATAGTGATGCGCCGTATGTAATAAGCAAGATGCGGCGTATCTGGAGCAGAATGTCTTGATCTTGTACATTTCAGTAGACTCTTATCTTCTTGCTTGTTTTGCTCCATAATTAGTCCAAAATCGCCAAGTTTCACATAATACTTGTTTTTACTTGAGAATTACAAAAGTAAACATTAACGTATCAATTCTCATACATAATATAATAAAACAAGTTAAATAAATAGGATAAATGACGGTAATAAAATGTACTTATTTGAGTTCATCAGCTATATAAGAATAGGCTCAGATCCTCACAATTTTTGGTGGAATGGGCTATAATTGTGCTAGCAATGTTATCGATCCCAAAAATGGATTGCAATGTCAATCAGGACACATCTCGAATTTTCAAAAATTACATGTTTTATCAGTGGATTGATCTAGTTATGCGAATATAAATTATCTTAAATGTGCGAAAACAACTAGATCATAAGGGCAAATAATTTAAAACTAGGCTCAAAAATATAGAAAATTTAAAATCCAGTTTCATTTTCCTATTTCCTCCCCCCACACTTAAGTTTGACATTGTCCTCAATGTAAAGAAGGATGAACCATAAAAATAGGGAAATGGAACATAAAAGAAATGATACTGCCTGAGCCTTGGAATCTAGATCGAGCTCCAAATGAGATATTGAGATCAAACGATTCCACATCTTCGAGATCAAGCATCGTAACCTGCAGTAATCTTCATATACAAAACAAACAAACACACAAAATGCAAAATATTTCTGGATTATTTTTTGCAAGGCCCCCACACTTATGGTGAAACCATTGGGGCATAAAAATAAACAAAAAATTAAAAACACACGGGTTGCCTCCCGAGAAGCGCTTAATTTATTAACGAGTCATCAGCCTGACTCGATTTTCCTCACTTTCGTGGTTTATGTTTGGGATTCTTTCCCGACTTCTTGGGAATATAAACCACACTTCCTTTCACTATTCCTTTTCCGGTTTTATCGATGTCATATAACTTTGCTGTATCACAAGATCTAGGAAGGACATCATACATAAATCCATAATCTGCATCCCATGGTATTACTTTTTTATAATCAGCTGGGAAAGGTGTCATGAATGGAATAGCAGTGAATTTTTTTTTATCGAACAGTTCAAGTGGAATTTTTCTCACTTGACATTTCATTCAGTTGCTCCTCATTTTGATAAATCTTGATACGATGTCCATTAACAATGAAACTTCCACCGTGCTTTTCATATAACTCGACATATCCAGATGGAAAACCATGTTTTACCACGAATGGACCATACCATTTGGTTCTTAGCTTAGGAGCTTTGAATTTGTACTTAGAATGGAACAAAAGTACTTTATCTCTGGCTTTGAATTCTTTCCGGATTCTTAGTTTCTTATCATGGTACGCTTTTGTTCGAGCTTTGTACAACTTGGAATTCTCATACGCTTGGAGTCTTAACTCATCGAGTTCATGTAATTGCAAGAATCATTTTTCTCCATCGATTTTGAGGTCGGGGTTACATTGCCTCAACACCCAGTATGCACGGTGTTCAATTTCAAACGGCAAATGACAAGTTTTTCCATATATGAGTCTATACGGAGTTGTGCCAATTGGAGTTTTATATGTCGTTCTAAATGCCCATAGAGCATCATCGAGTTTCCTTGACTAAATGGAAGGATTATCCTTAACCATTCTTTCAAGTATTCTTTTTAAAGCTCTATTGGTGTTTTCAACTTGACCACTGGTTTGAGGGTGGTATGTTGTTGCGAAACGATGATGGACTCCATATCGTTTCATAGCTTTCTCCATTTGATGGTTACAGAAGTGAGTTCCTCTGTCACTTATCAAAGCTTTTGGAATTCCGAATCGAGAGAAAAGCTTTTTCAGAAAATTTACAACCACTCGTGCATCATTTGTGGGTAAGGCTTCCGCTTCGGCCAATTTAGAAACATAGTCAATTGCAACGAGGATGTATTCGAACTTATGAGATTTAGGAAAAGGACTCATGAAGTAAATTCCCCATATATCAAAGATTTCAAATACTTGTAGGCTCTTTTGTGGCATTTCGTCTCTACGAGAAAGACTACCAGACTTTTGGCAAGCATCACAATTCTTCACAAGCGTATGGGCTTCTTAAAAAATGTCGGCCAATAAAATCCCGCATCAAAGACTTTTTTCGCGGATGTAGATGGACCGTAATGTCCTCCAGTTGGGCCGTGATGACATTCATCGAGAATTTTTTGGGTCTCTGAACCATACATGCATCTTCTAATTATCCCATCGGGACACATTTAAATAGATACGGTTTGTAGGTCCACACGAATTATGGATCCAAGTAGCCTTGTTACTTGTTAGACGACTTGAATAAATTCAAATCAATCTAAGTGAGAAACTCTAACACAAATTGTTAATGCTAATGCGGAATCTTAACACTAACAATGAAGAACACAATAACTAACTTCGTATATTACTAACTCTTTAATCAATATGAGCACAATCTTCGTCGTTATCAAAACTAATGCCTTAGGGTTCCTTTTATACACCAAGGAAACCCTAGATACAAATCGTGTAGAAGGATATACATATCTTCTCTAAAGATAACTACATATCCTTTCCTAACTTATAGCTAACAAACTTTCCTAACTTTCATAAACAGACTTAACTAACAAGTCAACCAGACTTAACTACGTAATACTCTACCAGACTTAACAATACAAAGGCAGACTTAACTATGACAAGACTTAATTAACATAACTAACAGACTTAACCACGTAGCCAGCAGACTTAAGTCTGTTCTTCTCATTAAGTCTTCTCTTGATAATTCCCAACAATCCTCCCCTAACTTGATCTTCATGCTTCATGAACTTCAAGTTCCATCTGAATAAGCTTTTGAGGATTGAATCTTGAACTCTTGGAATTATCTCTAACACTTCAAAACTTCAAATCTGATCTTTATGCAGCAACTTGACTTGAATAATCTTTTCACCATCTGATATGCAATCCATCTGATCTTCACAGCAACCATGACTACTTGTACGTCAATTCTTTTAAGTTTCATACTATTCTCATCACTTCCAGGTGTGTAAACTTCTGTGAGAGGTGAATCATTGAAAATTAATGGATTTGATGTCTCTTTACCAATAACCATTAACTACTGGAGTAGCCAGTGTTTTGGTGTGTAAGACCATGGTACATTGATAACCATATGATTTTTAGTAAACCATCAACTATCAACGGATTTATTCTGTCTTTACCAAAAGCCGTTTGCTTTTGGACTAGCCAATTCTTTTGATGGAATGCACCTCATCTTGGTGAATTGATTACCAGTTATGGTTTTCCAATAGCCTTTACCACAAGCCATAATCTTGTGGGCTAGCCAACTCTTCACTATCTCAGATATGGTGAGTTGAATACCATACAATTTTTGGCAAATTTTCAGCCATAAATGGATTTGAGATATCTTTACCATATCCGTTTGTACTGGATTAGCCAGTCCTTGTGTGGGTTAGACATGGTGGACTGATAACCATTTGTTGTGTCAGTGCTATGCACTTTCACCAAGTGAGAAGTTCCTTTAATCTCACTTAACATCTTGAAAATTCTTTCAAACACTTCAAATACTCCAATATGGTTCCTTTAAAGATTTTTCCTTAATCAAATCTAGCAACTGCTCATAAAATTCATCCTTCTCATCTGCATATAACTTCTTTTCCAACATTACCTTGCAGACCCTTGGTGGTAAAGGATATTCCACTTCTGCAAGCATATATATAGTTGCACTTTGTAAAGATAAACAATGTACCTTACAGGTATGAAAATATCTCCAACTGACAATCCTTTGTTGATCTGTCAGCTTCCAAAGTTCATCTTCCTCTGAAGGTGGCTCAAACATTACTTTAAAGTCTCCCCAAAAGACCCTTTCAAACTCTTCTTCAGGTATGTTTTCCCCATGTCTGATATTCACCAACTTGTGCAAATCCATAATATCTTCTCTACTCACATCATTCAATATTCCTGGAAAGTTGAGGTATACAACATCAGTGTTGTCCTCCCTTATGATCTGATAAGCAGCTCTTTGTCCAGTCCTAATTATATGATATTTGACAATTTTAGCTGGTTCCTTAGAGCTTTCAGGAATTGTTCCCATAGTACAACCCTCATATGAAGGTTCTTCTTCTGATTCATCTTCTTCTTGTACTTTCTTCATGGATTTACTCTTTCTTGCTATACTTTTCCTCCTTGTACAAATGATAATAGGCTTTTTCACTTCTTCTTTAACCTTCTTCACCTCACTTGATTTCTTCTCAACTTTAGATGGCTTTTCAACTTCAGTTACCTTTTCTTCCACTTTCTCAGCTTCTATAATTGGCTCAGACTCTGTTACTTTCTGTCTCTTGAAATTTCTTCTCAAAGAATCTTCATAATCCACTGGCCTATAGCCTTGATCTCTCTCATATGCATTCACATATTCAGCTTCAATTTCCTCAAATGATTTTCCTCTCATCTTTTCCCATGTTGAGTGCATCATGTTCTTTAGATACATCTTCATACCATGCATCAGTTCTGCTTTAGACATCCTTTTGGGAACCTTGGTTTTCTTCTGAGTTTGCCTTATCACAGACATAAAATCCCCCAAAGTTTCTTCATTCCTTCTAGAATTTATAAACTCTGCTAGTTGTTTGGCTCTCTCCTCAGCAGTCAAACCTGGAATAGCTTTAAGTTCCTCAAACTTTGCCCTCAACTCATCATCCTTTTCAATCATTTGCATCAGAGGATCATCAGTAAACTCTTCTGATAGCTTTCTTGTAAGCATTTCATCTTATCTTTTCTGTTCTTCCTCCTTTTCTATCCCAGCCTTTTCTATTTCTTGTATCCTAGCAATCTCAGCTAGAGATGCTTCCTCTTCTCTTTCTTGTCTCTTTGATTTCTTGGGCTTAGGAGTTTCCATCATAATTTGTTTTCCTTCCCTTTGAGTTTTAGGCTGCTCCTCATTACCAGACTTATCCCCATGAGCAGAACTAACAACTTCACCAGACTTTATCTCACCAGACTTAATTACCTCGCCAGCATTAACATCACCAGACTTAATCTCACCAGACTTATCCTTAATACCAACAGACTTAATACCCTCAGCAGACTTAATCAACTCTTCATCAGATTCAATCTCTTCATCAATTAGCAATTTCCATTTTGGATATCTGCTTTTCTTCCTTTGTTGTTGAATTTTACTCAAAGATTGGGCTAATGTTTCTGATGCTTCCCTTCCTTCAAGACTTATATCTACTTCATCAGTTGGTTTATCCTTAGCTGGTGTCTTAAAAACTTGTTCTTCCTCTAAATTCCTCCCCTGTTTGGAAGAATTTTCATCTCCACCCTCTTGGTCATCAAAAGCAACTCCTTTCTCCTTCATAACCTTCTCCATCTTTTTCACCTTCCTTACCAAAGTGACAATAGCCCCACTCATAGCATGGTTTGCCTTCTCCAATGCTGCAACTCTATTAACCAAAGTAGGCACCAATGTCAGAAGATCTTCCACAGTCATAGAAGTGGATTCCTCCTCCAGAATAGGACTTGGAATCTGGCTTTGCTGTGGTGGGGAAGATGGTGTGGGTGTAGGTACTCTTGGTTGAGATGGTGATGAACTTGGTTGTGGTATAGTTGTGGGTGACTTGGGTTGTTCCTGGGTTTTCTCTTCATGAGTTGACTCCACTTCAGCAGCATTAGAGGTACCTGCAATGTTAGTTGAACCAGAAAGCATAGCAGGAAAAAGTGGCCAATGTGCCCCAGAAAAACCCCTTTTCATATTAGCAAAGATTTTAGTTGTAAAAGCCACACTCACATAATTTTACATTTTGTTTTCAGTATTAAAATTCAAAATCATTTGCAGAAATCTTGGGTACATTAAGAATTTATGTTTGTTGTTGACATCTGCTACCATGCCATCAAAAATGAGTTTTGAAAAGTTAAAAGACCTTCCAAGTGAAAGACAGACCAATGCAGAAGCAATATTGCTTCCAAATTGATCCCATCCACCACTTTTGTGACTTAGGCAATGGAGCAAATGATGAATAAAAAATCTCCACTGTGGTGTAAAATAGCTTTTCCAAAAAGTAAAAGTACCATCAGTGGGATAACCTATTGTTCCCATACCCTCTAAAAGTTCATCATTGGGCAATATATAATCCCATGAAGCATCATCCAAATGAAGACTACTCCTTATGGATGCTTCAGTGATAAAGAAGTCATGTGTATCTATGGTTGCCCTTAACTGTGGTGTCCCATCAGCAAGAGTTTCATAGGTAACAGACCCCCAAAATTGCTTAACTAGGGAAGTATAGATTGTAGGATTATGAGTTAAAGCGTACCGAATAGAAGAACTTCTCAATAAATCTACAATCTGCTCGAAACCTTCACTTTTATTTGGTTTCTTCAAGAAACCAGCCTGATTGTGCTTGTCACAAAACTTTAGAGAAGCCATGATGAGAAATTTTGTAAGTTCTGGTTGACTGATTGACTTTAGGGTTTATACCGGCGGTTAAAAAACAGAGTAATCTTGGCCGAAAATTTAGAGTTTAAAATTAGAAGTAGATAATGGATAGAGATGAAACAGTAATTAAATCTCATCCATATATACTTCGTTTTCCCAAAAAAAAATATCAACGGTAATATTTAAATTGGAAATTAATTAAATGTACGACCACACCTAACGGTAAAAAAAGATATTTTTACATTTTAACACTACCAAACTGAAAAGTGGTCAACCTGACTTAACCAATGACTCACCAGACTTAACCAAGGAATCAGACAAACACTCATAAAAAGCAACAGCAAGGCTTCTAATCATCACCAATCCAAGTGTTTTCTGCAAATGTTAGTTCCAACACCAAGAAAAACCAAGAAAACATACAAACAAACGATTTTACAATTAAAATGAAGAAAAATTTGCTACCAGAATTAAAACTACTACAAGAATTAAATTTTTTTTTCTTTTTTTCTTTTTTTTTTTAAAAAATTAAGAAGTATTAAATCTACTACAAGAATTAAATTCTAAGACTACCAGAATTAACTCCTAACCATAATTAACTATTAATCAGAATTAACTACTGATCAGAATTAACTAGTTAGTACTTGTTCTAATATACAAACTTTACATTTAGCCTCCCCTTAAATGTAACCTCCCCTTAAACTGAGTTATCGGTTCATCATACCAATATTAACCACTAAGTAATTAAACCTAGGTCCATCAAAGGCTTTGGTTAATATGTCTGCCACATTAAGATCTGTGTGTATCTTTTCCACTCTAATTAGCTTCTTTTCAAAGCAATCCCTAATGAAGTGATGCCTTATTTCTATATGCTTAGTTTTAGAGTGGTATACAGGGTTCTTAACTATACAGATAGTGCTTTCATTATCTATGTGAATTAAAGTGTTCATAAAGTTAAAACCATAATCCAGCATTTGATTCTGAATCCACAAGACTTGTCTACAGCAATTAGCAGCTGCTACATATTCAGCTTCAGTAGTTGATGTAGCCACAATAGTCTGCTTCTTGCATTGCCAAGAGATTAATCTTCTTCCAAGGAATTGACAACCTCCAGTTGTGGATTTCCTATCAAGACTTGCTCCAGCATAATCACTATCTGAATAGGCTTCCAGGTCAAAAGATGATTCTTTAGGATACCAAAGGCCCAAATTGAGTTTGCCCTTTAAGTACCTAAAGATCCTCTTCACAACATGAAGATGTGAAGTCTTGGGAGTAACCTGAAAACGAGAACAAGCACACACAGCGTACATTATATTAGGCCTAAATGCCGTTAGATACATTAGAGAACCAATCATTGATCTATAAAGATGCACATCCACATCATCAGCATCTTCATCCTTGGTTAAAGGCACTTTGTTCTCCATGGGAGTGACTACAGTCTTCACATTTGTAAAGTCAAACTTCTTCAAGATCTCTGCAACATACTTGTCTTGAGAAATGAAGAGGCCATCTTTTTTTTGCTTCACTTGCAGTCCTAAGAAGAATGTAATCTCACCCATTGAGCTCATCTCAAACCTGCTCTTCATTAAGCCTTCAAACTCTTCACGCCAAGACCTTTTAGTAGAGCCAAGAATGATATCATCCACATAGACTTGCACCAGAATGATATCCTTCTTGTCCCTTTTGATGAATAAGGTCTTGTCGATCACACCTCTTTTGTACCCATGCTCTTCAAGAAACATGGAGAGTGTTGCATACCAAGCTCTGGGAGCTTGATGGAGACCATACAATGCTTTTATGACTTTATACACCTTGTTTGGATGAGCAGGATCCACAAAACCAGGAGGTTGGTGTACATACACCTCTTCTTCTATAGTGCCATACAGAAAGGCACTCTTGACATTCATCTGATAGACTATGAACCCTATGTATGATGCATAGGCTAAAAATAACCTAATAGCCTCAATTCTGGCTACATGAGCAAAAACTTCATCATAATCTATCCCCTCCTCTTGTCTATACCCTTGTGCTACTAATCTTGCCTTGTTCCTAACAACTACTCCTCTTTCATCCCTTTTGTTTCTGAAGACCCACTTTGTGCCTATTACTTTAGCCCCATTAAGTAGATCTACGAGAACCCAAACTTTTTGCAATTTGAACTGCAACAACTCTTCCTGCATTGCTTCCACCCAACTCTCATCTTCAAGTGCTTTAGAGACTTTGGTGTGTTCCTTCTGAGAAAGGAAACAAGCAAACAAGTAATGTTGTTGGTCCTTGTGGTTGACCCTTTGCTGCTTCTTAATAAGACTGATAAGTGCATGAGATTCAGGAAGCCTTTGCACTTTACTTCTGGTTTGAACAGCTGACTTTGGATCACCAATTATCTGACTTTTGGGATGAATGTTGTGAATTCTGAGTGTTGGAGCTGGACTTACATCTACTTCAGTAGGTAGGTTGTTGAAGTCAGTAACTACCCCTTCTTCATCATAAGAAGCCCCATCAAAAATACCTTCATTTGGATTATTAAATAACTCAAGGTCTGGCATCTCAGAATCATCAAAATCAGCATTTGGAGTAGAATCAGGTTGAGCAGAATTAACAGCATCACTATCAGTATTAACTAAGTTAGTACTGGTAGCAGAATTAATGAATCCACTACCAGAATTAACCAAGTTAGTGATGGTATCCTTCTTTCCAAGGTGTTTGTCAGCCAAAGCATTCACTTCTTCTCTGAAGGATAAGATATCTTCTAAACTTTTGTAGGAGAACCCCCTTTTTCTTTTGGTTGAGGCTTGCTCACAGTCTCCTTCCTTTTTGTAGAAGATTTCTTTGTTCCTTCATTAGCAGCAACATGTTTGACTTCTGTGGTAGGAATCACAATAAGCTCCTCAATTTCCTTGTCTTGCTCATCATTGCTTGAATCAGATACAACTTGTGAACCTGCATGGTTAGTTACATCTATGGAACCTGCATCAGGGTTAGCTTGATTCTCCTTAGAGACAGGAATATAGTTCATAGAGTCAGTTAAATAATCAATGTCAAACATCCATCTATGACCTAATCCCTTCACATTGGGTTTTTCCTCAAGAAAATTAACATGAAGATTTTCCTCTACTTTCTTGGTCACTAAATTGTATACCCTAAAGGCCTTACTATTCAGTAAATACCCAACTAGAAACCCTTCATCTGACTTCCCTTCAAATTTGCCAAGCATACTCAAGGTATCAAGAATGGTCACATGGCACCCAAAAGGCCTTATATAGCTAACAACTGGTTTATGGCCAAACATAAGCTCATAAGGTGTTTTATTCTAAGGCTTGGTCACTCTAACCCTATTGAATATGTAGAAAGCAGTTGCTACTGCTTTAGCCCAAAAGGTTGTGGGTAAAAGTGAGTCTGCTAGCATAGTTCTAGCTGCCTCAATCAGGGTCCTGTTCATTCTCTCAGCAACTCCATTCTGCTGTGGAGTTCTAGCATTGCTATATTGTTGCTTGATTCCTTTATCACCACAAAACTCAATCATGCTCCTATTCTTAAATTTTGTGCCATTGTCAGTCCTAATGATCTTAACCTTGTGATTTAGTAGGTTTTCTATTTGCCTAATGAACCTTTGAATTAAATCAGGGGTGATACTTCTAACAAGGCAATAACTGGCATGGTTGATACTTCTAACAGATGTAGGGCCAAACAGATCCATGTGTAAAGTATGCAAAGGCTCAATAACAATCCTATCTAACTTAGCCTTACAAGAAGCTCTATGCTGTTTGCCCTTATTACAAGCTACACAGGCATGGTCATTCCTAAAAACCTTGGAAGGTAAGCCTCTAACTAAATTACCCTTCACAAGTTTGTTCATATTCTTGAAGTTAACATGACCTAACCTTTTATGCCACAATTTAGATTCATCCAACGTAGCTTTTGCAAGCAAACAGGCAGAACCTTTTACAGGGTCATGTGCTTTCATATCAAAACTGTACATGTTGTGTTGTCTAGGAACTTTATGAAGGATCTGACTTTCATCAGGCATCTTAAAGTCCGAAGTCAATACAAAACGTTCAGTTTCACTAAAAAGCACCTTATGCTGCTTATCACAAATTTGTGATATGGAGAAAAGGTTAAACTGCCCTAGTTCTTTTACAAAAGATACATTGTCAAATTCTAAATTGCCTACAACAATCCTTCCTTTACTAGTAATTTGCCCCTTGCTACCTCCAAAGGTAACAGAACCTCCTTGGAATTCTTGAAAATCCTTTAGATGATTCTTGTTACCAGTCATGTGCCCAGAGCACCCACTATCAAATATTCCTTTGTCTTCCATGTTCTTCAGTGGATGTTCCTGCACAAATGATGAACTCAAATAAGTACATTTTATTACTATCATTTATCCTATTAATTTGACTTGTTTTACTATATTATGTATGAGGATTGATACTTAATCGTTTACTTTTGTAATTCTCAGGTAAAAACAAGCATTTGGTGAAACTTAGCGATTTTGGACTAATTATGGAGCAAAACGTGCATAAAGTTGAAGGTCTACTGACATGGACAAGATCAAGTCAATTCTGCTCCAGATGCGCCGCATCTCACTCTCGACATGCGCCGCATCTCTATCAAGATATCACCAGATACGATCCAAGATACAAGAGGACATGCGCCGCATCTAATCATGGAGTTACGCCGCATCTTCTGGCGGTGTACGAATATTCCTGAATATTATAATCTTGGACCCCACGCGAAGTTAAGTACATGCGCCGCATCTACTTAGTAGATGCGCCGCATCTTCCCTCAGACAGAAACTATAAATACCCCAAAGCCAGACGAATTTCGGGGGCATTATCAAAGGTCCGGAAAAACCTAAAACCGAAGTTCGAACAGGAGAAATAAAGGACGAATTCAGTCAAGGAGGCAGCACAAGACACACCCAAATCAAAGATACAAGAGCTGTAAGAAGGTGCTGCATGTGTTTAATTCATTAAGTAGTTTTGTTTTATTGTGTTAGCAAACTTTAATTCATCAGGATTGGTGGCTTGTGTAATGTGACAACGAAAGATTGCACTCCCTTTAATACTTGCTTTCCCATCAATTAAAGTTTATATGTTGATGTCTTTGGTTACTACTTATTAGTGCATTGATAACCTCTGTGTTTATTAGTGGCTTGCGGGCATTTGACTGCGGGACATAATGTGGCTCCCACGGTTATTACTAAATTGATCACTTAGGAATAACTTTTAGACATAAGTAATCATTAAGGGTTTACTCGCCGATAAGAATAGGACCAACGAGAAAGGGTTAACTACATACACTTCATATAAAGCTTTCAATAAAACAAGTGACAATCTACTTAATCATAAGGACAGCCCTCTTATTGTCTCAAGTATTTATCTGTGTACGTGTGTGCTACTTGCTGATTCGTGCCTATTGGTTTATTTTATTATTTAATTGCAACAAATCGTGCCAGTCTCTCAGGCTGAAACCCCCTTGCGTTAGGATATTAAAATACTGATTAAAATAACGAGATAATACGTTCCACTCTTAGTGATCGACACTCTACTTACCATTATCTTCATACTGACCGGGTACATTGCTCGTTAAGTGTGTGTGTTATTGATAAGTCGGCTAAATATAAATTTAAAACTTGAGTAGGCATTAAAACTGCTAAACCGCAACGACACATCACGCGCATCAAGTTTTTGGCGCCGTTGCCGGGGAGTGAATTGTTATTATCTGTTAATTTAATTAGTATTTTAATTAGTTTTTTTCTTTTTATTAGATTAATTGCATCATTGTACTATTTTGCATATTTGTTGTATTGTGTGTTAATTGTTTTCTTTTATTTTTGTGTGTTTATTTTCGTTTGTGTGTTTAATTTTTGTTTTTATTTTTCGTATTTTTCTGTTCTGCTATCGTTGTACTGTGCTAAATCAAACGATACGGCGCATCTGATCTCTCAGATACGGCGTATTGCGTTTAATTTTTAAAAATACAACGCGTTTAATTAATTCGATACGACGCAGCTTTTCCCCAAGATACGGCGTATCTGTTTTTAATAAGAAAATTTTTCTAAGCGATAAAGTAATACGACGCATCTGCTTTTGCAGATACGGCATATCTGTTTTTAATAAGAAAAAAATTTTCTAAACGTTAACGCCATACGACGCATCTGCTTTAGCAGATACGGCGTATCTATTATTTTAATTAAAAACAGTTTGCGAATTATTAAACAGATACGGCGTATCGATCTCTATCGATACGGCGCATCTTTCTGAATCAAAAATCTTTTATTTTTAAACGTAACGAAAATACGGCGCATTAACTTTCGTTAATACGACGCATTTAATTTTAATTAGATAAGCTGATTTTTGATAATTAAAACTGATACGGCGCATTCGACTTTATAAGCGACGTATCTGTTTTCTGAATAAAAGTCTGATTACATTTTAACGTAATAAGATACGGCGTATCCAACTTTCTGGATACGGCGCATCGTCCGCAGATATCAGCCATTTTTATTCTTTATATTCGTTTCTTAATTCATTAATTTATCTTCTAGCGAACAGATGCTACTGACGATTTTACCTATGATAACAGGTTTTGCTATGGAAGATATGTCAATGAACGGATATCTTACTAAAGAAACAAAAACAACATGATTAATGGATTGGCAATTGAGTGCACCAATTGTCAACGGTGCTTAACAAAGTTCTTTTGGTAAAACACGATTTGAAAGGGATTACAACTAGAGGCGGAAATTCAACCTTTCAAATGTGATCGGTATTAAGGAGCTGAACGTGAGTCTAACTTGAAGACTCTGGAATAAAGACAAGTGCTGACCGGGAGACAACCCGGATTTATCTTTTAATTTTCTGTTCTGTGTCGAGTCTGTCAGACCTGCAGAAGATGCGGCGCATCTCTATCAATAAGATGCGACGCATCACCTGCACTGGTCATATCTTATTTTATTTTATTTTTCTGCATTTTTATTTTTGACTTTAAAACTTTCTGTCAGTTTATTTAATGCGGCGCATCCCTGGTTAAGGATGCGACGCATCTTTTATTCTGATTCGTATTTATTCCAGGCTCAATACGGCGTATCTTTTTCTATAAGATACGGCGTATCGACTGACCTGATGATGTACAGTTTAATATTTCCTACAGGTTGTTGATGCGGCGTATCCAATATCCCATGGATACGGCGCATCGACACTCTGACCTATAATTTTTAGTATTTTTATTTTTCTAACCAATGATTAACGCGATGTTCTCGAGTCTATTTTTCTGTGGTCTCTATATTTTTACAGGTCTGGGCAATTGAAGGTATTGATGAACTCCCATATTTTATATGCTCGCATTCTTACATTGGAGGATCATACCGAGCAAATCTCAGGGGAGTTTTCCGTTCTAATTCTTTTAATTTCCTGTTTTTAATTTCAAATTAAACAACGAGGACGTTGTTTATCTTAAGTGGGGGGATGGAGAATTAGAACGTTTACTTGTCCTTATTTTTCAAAAATATGCTTAATATGTACTTAATATGCTTAAATTTAAAATTTTTCTAGCATGTTTTTTGTTTAAGATCTAAGTTGCATAGCTGCACACATGACGTTATTTTCAAAAATTGTGATTTTTCAAAATTCACAAATCTATGAGTGTGCCGGTGACTTGTAAACTTTAGAACTTGGCTTGTATACTATTCGAGACCACCATAATAAGTATTATTTATATAATTGGAGTGACTTGTCTAACTTGGTAAAATTCTAGGATTACACCCAAATAGCCTATTATATGTTATGTGATATTAGCTAACTACACTGGTTAGTTAACCCCCGTATAAACCCTTTTGTTACTCTCATTTTTAGAGTAAGATACCCCTAGAAAAACCCTCAGAGCCATTCCTTTCGTTTCTTACACCTATGTTTAAAATGTTTCGTTACACCCTTACACCTTAGCCTACCCTGTAGATTAGAATCCGTGGTTGGTTGATTGCTATAGGCAGAGTGTGTTTCCTTACATTACCTGTGTTCGCGTGCGTAATTCATTATCTATGGTTAGGTCGGGAAATTGCACAATGCAATTGGAGTGAAAGTAAATATTGTATATCTTTGAGTTTATTTTTCGTGTGTTTACTACTTTCACTATTACCGTTATTTCTGAAGTATGAAAAGTATGGAAAAATTATCCAGAATTATCATTATAGTGATGTGGTGAAATTTTACACATCTATGTTTATGTAAAAAAAAAAAAAAAATCGAAAAAATGAGAAAAGAAAAAGAAAGAAAGAAAAGTTGGAAGTTAGTTTTAACCAACTTATGTAAAGTTATGTAAGTGGTCGATATCACCACTATTTGTTGTACTATATCTATGGATTGAATGGGAATTGGCAGTTATGGGAACGCCAATTAAGGTTTATTCTTTGATTAAGATTTTGTTGAGTATGATTCGTGTCTACCTAAAGCGTGTGTTTCAAGTGTTAAAGCGTGAGTTATTCGATGATATGAGTCTTATTCATGGGATGGTTGGGATAGTGATTAACCACACTTAGGATTTTAATTTATTTGTTTTGTTTATTTTTATTTTTGCACCAATTTATATCCCAAATGTTATCCATGCCCTTTATTATTCTTTATCCAACCAAACCTTTGATTTATTGAGATTAGGGATTTGAGCAATCTTAAGTATCGTAGTCGTGGATTCGGCTATGTATTTATGATTTTGTCGCCCTTTTTGATATATTATTATTGGTGAAGTTTGGACCTATCTTTAGCCTATTCGAGTTAAGGATTTGAGCAATCGCAAGTATCGTGTTCGTGGATTCGATCATGTATTTGTGATTTTATCGCCTTTTCTGGAATATGAGATCGATAGTGAAAGAGAATAATTAACCCTTAAGCCTAAAAACCCTTTTTACCGCTTTAGACTTGTTACTCCTTAGCTTTAGTGGTGGAGATGTGTATACTTGCCAAGCTTATGATAGAATATTCGTCGCGACTGGACAGTTAAACGATTAGATTTGCTTTTATCGACTTATTTTATTTTACTTCTGAATCGTTAAGTGTTTAGTTGTGTGATTATGAAATGAACGAATACATGCTTAAATATAAAAATAAATCCTAACATCTTTTAGGATACATTTTCATAAAAGAAATTCTAAGGTTTACTTGGGGACAAGTAAAGTTCAAGTGGGGGGATATTTGATGAACTCAAATAAGTACATTTTATTACTATCATTTATCCTATTAATTTGACTTGTTTTACTATATTATGTATGAGGATTGATACTTAATCGTTTACTTTTGTAATTCTCAGGTAAAAACAAGCATTTGGTGAAACTTAGCGATTTTGGACTAATTATGGAGCAAAACGTGCATAAAGTTGAAGGTCTACTGACATGGACAAGATCAAGTCAATTCTGCTCCAGATGCGCCGCATCTCACTCTCGACATGCGCCGCATCTCTATCAAGATATCACCAGATACGATCCAAGATACAAGAGGACATGCGCCGCATCTAATCATGGAGTTACGCCGCATCTTCTGGCGGTGTACGAATATTCCTGAATATTATAATCTTGGACCCCACGCGAAGTTAAGTACATGCGCCGCATCTACTTAGTAGATGCGCCGCATCCTCCCTCAGACAGAAACTATAAATACCCCAAAGCCAGACGAATTTCGGGTGCATTATCAAAGATCCGGAAAAACCTAAAACCGAAGTTCGAACAGGAGAAATAAAGGACGAATTCAGTCAAGGAGGCAGCACAAGACACACCCAAATCAAAGATACAAGAGCTGTAAGAAGGTGCTGCATGTGTTTAATTCATTAAGTAGTTTTGTTTTATTGTGTTAGCAAACTTTAATTCATCAGGATTGGTGGCTTGTGTAATGTGACAACGAAAGATAGCACTCCCTTTAATACTTGCTTTCCCATCAATTAAAGTTTATATGTTGATGTCTTTGGTTACTACTTATTAGTGCATTGATAACCTCTGTGTTTATTAGTGGCTTGCGGGCATTTGACTGCGGGACATAATGTGGCTCCCACGGTTATTACTAAATTGATCACTTAGGAATAACTTTTAGACATAAGTAATCATTAAGGGTTTACTCGCCGATAAGAATAGGACCAACGAGAAAGGGTTAACTACATACACTTCATATAAAGCTATCAATAAAACAAGTGACAATCTACTTAATCTTAAGGACAGCCCTCTTATTGTCTCAAGTATTTATCTGTGTACGTGTGTGCTACTTGCTGATTCGTGCCTATTGGTTTATTTTATTATTTAATTGCAACAAATCGTGCCAGTCTCTCAGGCTGAAACCCCCTTGCGTTAGGATATTAAAATACTGATTAGAATAACGAGATAATACGTTCCACTCTTAGTGATCGACACTCTACTTACCATTATCTTCATACTGACCGGGTACACTGCTCGTTAAGTGTGTGTGTTATTGATAAGTCGGCTAAATATAAATTTAAAACTTGAGTAGGCATTAAAACTGCTAAACCGCAACGACACATCACGCGCATCAACAAAAGTAGAGAAATTAGTTTCTCTCTAGGACCCAAGCCTCTGAAGACTTGGGTCTGCCCTGTAGATCAAGAAATTTATAAGTCTTGTATGAGCTTGATCCACTGTTGTTCTTGGATTCATAGGTAAGTGTGTTCTTAAAAGGATCCCAAGACCAACATGCTGGGGTCTTAACAGCAGAATCCCCATTTTCCCTTAAAGCATTTGAGCTTGAAGCTTGTGCTGTATTATTAGCAAAAGGACTCCTCACAGGTGAATGAGGTTTGTAAAAATTGTTTCTTTGATTATATGAGTTCACCTGTGGTCTATTTACTGGTTGTCTGGGTCCAGAATGATTAAACCACCCAGAATTAACACTTGGCCTCACAGAATTAACATTTTGACCAACAGAACTAACATTTGGTCTACCAGAATTAAAATTTGGTCTACCAGAATTAAAATTTGACCTACCAGAACTAACAGATAACCAACCAGAATTAAAATTAGGCATACCAGAATTAACTTGTGCTGGTCTAATCACAAACTTATTAGCATGATTAATCCTGTTAGCATTATTCCAAATTGGTTTAACATCCATATGGCCAGTATTAACACTCTTATTCTTTCTAAGTTCAGCCTCTCTTTTCATCCTAACCTCATGAAAATCACAGTCCCTAATCAAATGACTTAGACTACCACACACAAAGCATCTTTTAGGACCAAAACTGTAGTTTCTCTTGTACTCTCTTCTCATCCTATCAGGTTTTGGTGACTCTTGATTTTTGACAAACTTCCTAGGAGATTTTATGTAAGTATCACAACTAGGTTTATCTGTATTAGGTTTGGGTTTAGTCACAACTGGTTCACTATGTTTGACAGATTTTGACTCAGAAGCTTCTTTAGGTGCACTCTCTGATTTTGAATCAGACTGCTCAGAGACATCTCTAGTGGATCCTTCACTGTCATTGGTTTGACAAGTAGAGTATTCACTTGATTTGTCATCTGAGTTGCCTGTCTCAGGATATTGAGGACCCTTTTTACCATACAAAAATAAAGAGTCATCAAGGTCTTTCTTGTGTAAAGGAGTGTAATCTCCACTTAATGGAGGTGGCACCCCTTTAAAATTATCAGTTTTAATGAACCTATTGTACACTGGTCTACCAATAGAATCCACTTTTCTACATTTGAACATAGATCTGTCCATCTCTTCCTCATAGCTTAGAACTTTACTATCTGACTTAATCCCATAACCTAAGCCAATTTTACTTGTAGAGCTCATACTAGATGCTATTAACTTATCCTGACATTTAGCAGAATGGGTCCATTTGTCTACTCTCTTTTGCAATTCATCTCTTTCCCTAATAGCATTCATGCCTATTCTTCTATATCTCTTAAGTTTTTCATCCTTTTCATATATCTCATTAGCTTGAAAGGTGAGTTTTTCATTTAAGGAAGCTTGTTTTTTTTATAGTTGACTATTTGTGCTTCTAAAGTTTTAACAGCTTTAGTATAAGCAAGAATTTTTACTTCCTGATCACCTATTTGTGTTAATTGTTCATCACACAAAGCTTTAACATGATTATATGAATCAATGCATAATTTTGAGCACAAAGATACCTCATTACTGGAACCAATAGCCATAAGTGCATGGTTTGGCTCTTTATCCTCAGGTGTGTGTTCATCCCAATTCACAGCTCCAGCTTCCAATGTCATCAAGCTCATCTGATTCTTCTCCAGCTTGTCATTATCTTGAGAGACAGGCTCCTTCTTCTTTTTCCAATCAGTAGTCACCTTTTCCTTGCAATCTCTGGCAAAGTGACCATGCTTGTGACAATTGTAGCACTCAACAGTCCTCCTATTGTATCCCACTGGTGACTTCCCATCAAACTTAATGTTCCTCCCAGTCTGCTTGTAAAACTTCTTAACCCTGAGAGCAATCATGGCAATTTGCCATTTGATATCCATTTCTCCAACTTCAACATCATTGATCTGTTCTAGATCCTCACTGATGAAGTCTTGATCTTCTGGTTCCTTAGCAAAAAGTGAGTAAATTACTTCATCAGCAAAGCCTGCTGGAGCATCTCTTTCTTTTCTCATGCTGCTAGAAGAAGCTCCATAACCACCAGAATTAACGCTGCCAGACTTAACCTTGTTAGTGCTGCCCTTGCTTTGAGAAACAAAGGCAACATTGGTAGAACTTGAAGATGCTTTTGTGTTTCCAAGGATTTCCTGTTCAAAAACCCGAAGATTATTGTACAGGTCATCAGTAGTCATGGTGTCAATTTCATCCTTCATCCTCATGGTCAATGTCACACTTGACCATTCTTTTGGTAGTGCTCTAAGAAACTTTTGATTTGCATCTTCTTCTGACACAGCTGAACCATGAACCTCTAATTGTGATAGAAGATGTTGAAACCTATCATAACCTTTTTCCAATCCCTCTGAACTGGATACATTGAAAGCTTCAAATTGCTGTTTAAGAACAGCCTTTTGCATCTTCTTGGAGTTAGCATTCCCTCCAAATCTTTTCTTGATAGCCTCCCAAATTTCCTTGGCATCATTCATGCCATGAAACCTTCTCAAATGCTCTTTGGGAATTGCCATTAGCAGCATAGTCTTGGCCTTCTTCTCTTTTTCAACAGCCCGTATCTCTTCAGCAGATACTGGTGGTAATATCCTAATCACCCCATCTGTACCTTGTGAAATCCTTTTCTTCAAATTCTGTCAATATACTCCAGATAATGTTCCATCTCCATAGCCCAGATGTTATATTCTTCTCTCTTTAGGATTGGGAGTTTTATGTTGGATATGGTTGTTGTTGCAGAGATGGGTTGTTGTTGTTTAGATGTGCTTGCTTCAGGTTTTTCTTCATCATGGATTGATCTTTCATCATCACTGTTGTGGATTGAGAAACCATCATTCTTGTTGGGATTGTCAACGTCAGACATTTTGTTGAGTGAATTTGGGTTTGGTTGTTGTGTTTCTTCAAACTCAGAGTCTCTTTACAGGCTCTGATACCACTTGTAGGTCCACACGAATTATGGATCCAAGTAGCCTTGTTACTTGTTAGACGACTTGAATAAATTTAAATCAATCTAAGTGAGAAACTCTAACACAGATTGTTAATGCTAATGCGGAATCTTAACACTAACAATGAAGAACACAGTAACTAACTTCGTATATTACTAACTCTTTAATCAATATGAGTACAATCTTCGTCGTTATCAAAACTAATGCCTTAGGGTTCCTTTTATACACCAAGGAAACCCTAGATACAAAACGTGTAAAAGGATATACGTATCTTCTCTAAAGATAACTACATATACTTTCCTAACTTATAGCTAACAAACTTTCCTAACTATCATAAACAGACTTAACTAATAAGTCAACCAGACTTAACTACGTAATACTCTACTAGACTTAACAATACAAAGGCAGACTTAACTATGACAAGACTTAATTAACATAACTAACAGACTTAACCACGTAACCAGCAGACTTAAGTCTGTTCTTCTCATTAAGTCTTCTCTTCATAATTCCCAACACGGTTCATCACAAAAATAGCGTTTTAGGTCTGCGAAAAATTTACTACGCTGAGTGTGAGTTAGACCTTTTTGTAACACTCCTCCGACTAAATAATTTGCAAAGTCTGCAAACCATGGAACTTCTTCTTTTTCAATTCCTATAAGAGTTTCATCGGGAAAATTATCATCAATCTCATCTTCACCGAATTCATCTAAATTAGGATTTTCTAATCAAGACAAATGGTCTGGTGCAACATTTTCCGCGCCTTTCTTATTTTGGATTTCTATGTCAAATTCTTGAAGCAATAAAATCCATCAGATAAGACATGGTTTGGCATCTTGTTTGGAAAATAGGTATTTAAGAGCTGAATGATCAGTGAATACAATTGTCTTTGACAAAACGAGATAAGAAAGAAATTTGTAAAACGTAAAAACTTCAGCCAAAAGTTCTTTTTCAGTGACCGTGTAGTTTTGTTGAGCACTATTCAAGGTTTTGCTTGCAAAGTAAATAGGACAATAATGTTTTCCATCGCCTTGTCCTAATACTGCTCCAACGGAAAAATCACTTGCATCACACATAAGTTCAAATGGCAGCGACCAATTTGGTGCAACCATAATCGATGCATTTGTTAACTTATTTTTGAGCGTTTCGAATGCCTTGATGCATTCTTCATTGAAATCAAAAAATGAATCTTTCTCGAGAAGCTTCATCATAGGATGAGATATTTTCAAAAAGCCTTTGATGAATCTACGGTAGAATCCCGCATACCCCAAGAAACTCCAAATGCCTTTGACGTTAGTCGGGGGTGGTAACTTAGCAACAACATCTATTTTTGCTTTGTCAACTTCGAATCCCTTGCTAGAAATCTTTTGACCAAGCACAATGCCTTCTGTCACCATAAAGTGACATTTTTCTCAGTTTAGTACGAGATAAGCAGTTTTGCATCTTTCAAGAATTTTATCAAAATTGGAAAGGCATGACTCGAATGAGTCTCCAAATACCGATAAATCATCCATGAAAACTTCCATGGAGGTTTCAAGCATATCTTGAAAAATAGCAATCATACACCTTTGAAATGTTGTCGGTGCGTTACAAAGACCAAAAGGCATACGCCTATACACATATGTGCCAAAAGGACACATGAATGTGGTCTTTTCTTGATCAGCTGGATCAACTGGAATTTGGAAATAACCTGAAAATCCATTGATAAAATAAAAGAATTAGTTCCCAGCAAGTCGATGAACGGTAAAGGAAAATGATCCTTCCTGGTGGCGTCATTTAATTTGCGATAATCAATGCGTACTCGCCAACCAGTTATGGTTCTGGTAGGAACAAATTCATTACATTCATTAGTTACAACGGTTGTTCCTCCTTTCTTAGGAACACAGTGAACAGGACTCACCTATGAACTATCCTCAATGAGGTAAATAATACCAGCATCAAGAAGTTTGATTATTTCCTTTTTAACAACTTCCTTCATGTTTGGGTTGAGTCTTCGCTGTCTTTGAACAACGGGTTTGGAATCGTTTTTGAAATTGATTTTGTGTTTGCAAAAGTTTGGACTTATTCCACGAATGTCAGAAGTTTTCCAAGCGAAAGCTTCTTTATGATTTTTGAGCATAGAAACAAGACGTTCTTTTTCATCGGGTTTGAGTGCTGAAGATATGATAACCGGAAGAAGAGATTTTTCTTCCAAGAATGCATATTCCAGATGATTATGAAGAGGTTTCAAGACGAGATCCACTGGCGGATCTTCAATTGAGGTTTTGATTCTCATTTCAACATTGAATTCCAACTCCTCAAAGTTGGTTATTTCTTCCTCAGATATTTCTTCGTTGTTTATCTGCATAAATTTAGCGAATTCTCTGTCGAGATCTTCATCATTTGTTTGTCCAGATGTTTTATGAGTCTTAATTCTTTCATCAAGCAACTCATCAAATGTTTCCTCTGTAATTTCATCGATAACATCAATGCTATAACAAGAGTCATCATTCGCATGAGAATATTTCATGGCTTGATTAATTTGAAAAGAGATTCTTTCGTCTCCAACTCCAAGATTGAGTTCTTTGTTTTTGACTCGAATGATAGCATCGGCGGTGTTTAGGAAAGGTCTTCCTAAGATCAATGGAACTTTGCTATCTTCCTCCATCTCGAGGATCACAAAATCAACGGGAAAAATGAATTGCCCAACTTGAACAAGCATGTTTTCAGCTACTCCAACAGCATATTAGATAGTATGATTTTCTAAACGTATACTCATTCTGGTGGGTTTCAAGGTATCGATCGAAAGCTTCGCATACAATAAGTATGGCATAAGATTGATACTCGCACTGAGATCGGCTAAAGCATCACAAGTGATTGAATTTCCCAAAGTACACGGGATGAGAAAACTTCCAGGATCATCGAGTTTTTTTTGATAGTTTGTTTTCAACAATGGCGGAGCAATCTTCATTCAAGAAGGTAGCGGAAATGTTTTCCATTTTGCTTTTGTTGCTCACAAGTTCTTTCAAAAACTTCCCATAATTGGGCATAATAGCCAGGACATCAACAAGAGGAACATTGATCCTAACTTCTTTGATTAAGTCAATGAACTTGCCATATTGTTCTTCCATCTTTTCTTTCCTCAAACGTTGAGGATATGGAATTCTTGGTTTATATGCTTTGAGTTGTGGAGTGGGTTTAACGACTGGTGTAGGAATTGGTTCGTTATCTTTTGGTTCCTCCTCTGCTTCATCCTCACTATCATCATGAATGATAGTGGTTGTTTGGTTTGGGTTTGGTGGTGGATCATAAGATAGACCACTACGAGTGAATACGGCATTTACATGCTCATTTCTCGTTTGATGTGGATGATAAGATCCAGATGATGATGGTTTCGGGTTGGATTGAGTATTGCTTGGCAAAGTACCCGATGGTCTAGCAGCAAATTGATCAGAAAGACGACCAAATTTGGTTTCAAGGTCTTGGATAGAAGCTTGATGGTTCTTTTGACCTTGTTCGACTTTGGATTTTGGGCTAAAGAACTGATTTTTGATAAATTCATTCGTTTGCTTTTGAGCCTGCACGAATTCATGCATGGTTTTTTCGAATTCAGATTCTTCATTTTTCTTTTCAGGTGTTTGTGATGATGAACGGTTATCATCACGAGACGATGGTGGACGGTGGTCGTCACGAGGTTGGGAACTACGATTATCATCCGTCGGTGGACGATCTTGCCAATCTCTAGAATTTCTACCGTAGTAGTATCCACGATATCCTCTTCCTCGATATCCTACATAAACATAATTGGCTTCGGCTTTGGTACCTCCCATAGGTTTGTCATCACACTCGGATGATGAATGGTTTCCACCACAATAGTTGCATCCATCGCGCATATCTTTGATCTCTTTTTGGATACTTTGGAATTTAGAATCAATTTTGGTGGTGAGATCTTTCATCATGTCCATTATTTTGGTATTTTCATTCGTTCCTTCGGCGAATGCAATGGTTTTTCATTGAGGTTTGGTTTTGGCATCCTTAGACCAATCGAGCTTAAGAAGTACACGGTCTTCTAGTAAAGTGTAAGCTTCGTTAGGGGTCTTATAAAGGAAAATTCCTCCGGCATCAAGGATACCTTGAGTTGTGTCATCGAGACCATGGTAAAAGATTTGAATGATATTACCACGAGACAAACCATGCCCATGACAACTTCGAATTTCACCTAAGAGACGATCAAACATGGTCGGTCGAAAGAAACGTCCAACAAATGCTTCTCTCATTTGGTCCCAAGTTGTGATCACTCCGGGGCTTAATTCGTTATACCAAATTTTCGCTTCTCCGGTGAGAGACGATGGAAAGAGTTTGAGGCGGATTGCATTTGCTTCGGTAGTTCCATAACGAAACATGTCACAAATTTCAAGAAAATCGGCGATATGTTTGTGTGGATCGGATCTAACTCGACCATCAAATTGATTGTCTTTAATCATCGAAGGATGATGACCTTTGATAGTGAAGTTATCTCCAAGATTAACGGGAACAATGGCGGCCGCGGGTGTAGGAGCTACAACCCTATTGGTGTCCCACATAGGTCGATCGTCGGCCATTGGAAATGGTAATTCAAGAAAAATATCAACGATTGGATGAACTTCGGAAAGATTATCAAATGGTGGGTTCACGGTTCTTGGTTTTCTTTGATTATTTGGAACAAATGGGGTTCTCTTTTTGTGAAATAAACTTTTGAGGTTAGACAATGGTGTACTTAATTCTTCGCCTGAAGAGTGAGTGGTGATACACGAGAAAAACGAGCCAATCAAAAAAGAATATCAACTAAAAAGAAAATTAAAAGATTTTTTTTTTATATTCGTCACAGTATTTGGCGGTTCGGGTGTGAACCGGCGGTTGGGGCTGGCCTGGTTCTCGAAAGAAGCTGAGTCGGACCGGTTCAAGATTGAACCGGCGGTTTAGTTGGTCAGAAAGTTCTGAGCCGCGCGGTTGGATTCTGAACCGGCAGTTCGGGTCGACAGAAACTAGTGAACCGGTTCGGCTAAAAGCTGAATCGGCGGCTGGTCTGGTTTCGGGGTCATAGAAACTTTTGAACCGCTTGGTTCAAGTTTGAACCGCGATTTCCTGGGTGAAAATTTCAAAGAACTTTTAAAGAACAAGCTTAGGAACAAGAACAAAGCACAAAAATTATAAACAAAAACTCACAAAAACGTGATCAAATCCCCGGCAATGGTGCCAAAAACTTGATGTGTGTTGAGAGTGCAAGTTTTAAATTTATAAACATAATCTACCAATGATTCAAACAAAACACATATGAGCAAGTATACTTGTCCGTGTGTAGCAAGAGGTGATATGGTAAGCTGAGGTCGTTCACAAGGATTTGTTTAGTTTTTATGTAACGTGAGTTTGATTATAACAAAGACTTATTAATGATTCTAAAGCAAGCAAATAATGATGATGATGTAAATTCAATATATTAAAAACTAAACTTGCCTAGACTAGTTTGCACAATTCCTTTGATATGATTATGACAATGGTTCAAATCGATTATGATCAATAAATTAGATGGTGCTCTAAGTTGATTAGCTGGTGTACTAATCCTCTTATTTTCAACACTTTCAATCCTCGTCATGATTTTAAGATGACACAAACAATATTAAGTTTTGATCAAACAATACTAACACAATTCAATCACTTGATTCGCTATCGTTTCACAAGTAATTGACAACTACACTTTTAGTTTTCTAAGTTTAACCAAGTTACATATGAAATGGTCAATACATAAGGTAACACCTTCATAGACAAAGGTTTACAATTGATTAAATAACAATGTCTCTTTCGACCTATTACACCATTAATAATCAACCAAACTTGATAACTCTTTTGTTTATGAAAACTTTGAAAGCACAATTCGATCTTAGTTTTAGCTTTTCATTGAATTAGAACCATAGAGTCATAATCAATCAACATTCATGTAACAAACATCATCTAGGCAAGTGCACAAGGTACTTAGCCGCTCATGGCAAACAAAGTAATAATCACAGAAATTATATCACCTGAAAACATGATTAAAGAGTCTTACAAAAGTTGTAATGATGATTACAAAACTTAGGAACAATTATGAGGTGATCAACAATGATTCCTTTGATGATTACAATGATGGTTAATGAATTTAAGTCAACTTCTTCCTGCGTTTTCTTCTTTGTAGCCTTCTTGAGAGAGTATGAGAAATTTGGTATATGAGTATGTCTATTTTCTCTCTAGGCAATGCATCTAATTAATAGAAAACTATTCCTTGGCCAACAATCAAGTTTCTTGGGCACCAAGTGTCATAAAATTCTGGACTTGAAGTAATTAAAGCATAATGACAAACCACATGAAGAGTTAGATCATTAAAAGTAGTCATTAAGTGTGCCAGGAGTTGCAGCAACCCAAGGTTCAAGTCTCAACCTGAGGTTCCGATTCTAGCCCAAGGTTTGGAGTAAGGCTGGCATGGCAGATTGAACCTTGGGTTGAACTTAAGCCTTAGTTGTATTTCCTGAACCTTTGGTTGAGGAAGCAAGCCATAATTCATAGCAAACTTTACATGTAACTTCTCATTCATTTCATCAACACTTGATCTTTTCTTGACCTCGGAAATCTTTGTAACTTGATTCTTTATCTTTGATGATCTTCCCGAGGTCTTTATTATGGGTAGAATCTTTCATTGTGCATAAGCTCTTGATTTAGCGACTTTTCCCCATCTTTCTAGCTATTCCCTTGGAATTGATTGTACATGAACCTTAATATATCTTTTTTACCTTTTTCGCATAATATGTTCACAAATACAACCAAATACAATGCACAAACATAGAAATAACGCGACTAAAACATGTACGAAATGAGCGTTATCAGTTGGCATCTTCATGATTCTTTTCTTCATAAACAGTACTAAGAAATCCTTGTTGGTCTGAAGTTAAAAGTTGCCTTCTTGTCTTTACCCCAGACTGCATGTCACCAATCACATTGTCTAGGGAGTAATCTCTGTGTATCCTTGCGTGTGGTGTAGTAAGAACTTGATAGGTAGGTGGGATATTATTGATATCCACCTCATCTTCTGAGAAATCAGCAGTATTAGTATCTGATGGGCCAGCAGTATGAACATTTTGCCCAGCGGTACAAACTTGAGGCTCAACAGTACAATCACCATTAGTATTGTTATCTTGATTCTCTTGTTCCTTAGCTCCAACTACATTGTTTTCATATTTAATCCCTTCCTTGGCTTCATCAGAAGAAGGTTCATCATATTTTGAAGATGAATCCACACTGTTCCATATTGGCATCAGTATCTGATCTTGATCTTTCTCCTTTCCCAAGCCTGCTTCATTTGTTGAATCATCAACTTTTGAACCTGTAAAAATTATTAGAAAAGGTTACTGCAACAACTGGCACATAATTCATTGATTGGGTTAGAGTATCAAGGTCAAATAGCCATTTTGGACCTTCACCTGCAACATTAGATTTATTTTCTAGAAACTGTACATGCAGGTTCTCCTTAACTTTTCTTGTTCTTGTGCTGTAAACTCTAAAAGCTTTGCTATTTAGTGAGTAACTGATGAGTGTCCATTTACTCATCATTTTATACCCGAAAAACCCCACAAAAATGACCAAAAACACCCAAATGAACCATATATTGTTACAAATATCCTTGGATTGTGTTTTATGCATTTCAGGTACAAAAGGATTGAAAACGGGGCAAACACGGACAAAATCGAGCTTAATATGGAAAAGAGCCGAAAACCGAAGACGAAAAAGACGTTATTTATTCGGATTTAATTCAAACTCGGAAAATCCCAAATGACCCTTGGATTATTATTACTTGGAAAAATTGGACCTTAGAAGAACTTTGCTATGTTGGCAGATTTGGTCCCTGAAGTTTACATGTTTACATATTTGGTCCTTTTACTAAATCCCATTTATCCTACTACTACTCTAAACTTTAACAACCGGATCCCATTATATATAAAACCCCAACCCAAATCAAAACACTACCCATCCCCTAACTCTTTAAACTCAACCAGCCCACCACTAAACTTAAACCCAGCCCACTATCCACCTTGACCCGACCCACCCACCTTCTAATAATATATCAACCGGAGTCAAACCCCCTTTTTCACGGTCAAATTCCCAATTAAACAAAATGATGAACCCTAATCACTGTTCGCTCCATCTTCAATCCCTCTTTAACCCTAATCCTCCTGCAAATCTCCCCATCCCTTTCACCACCACTACCAGCCAAACATATCACATGAGTTGTCTTTGGTCCCCCCACTCCACCTCATCAATCCGTGGGCAGAAAAGAATCATCAACGGCCACCAAGAAAAGTTGTGAGGACCAAGTTTCATCCAAGGGTCAAGGAAGAAACACAAGTAGCAAGAGCGGATTCCACTCACACAACAAACACATTCGACTAGGGTTTTGTAATTTTTTTTTAGTATAAATAGTTGAGTAGGGTTTCAGTAGTATTCAAGTTTATTTTTAGCTTTTTTTTGTTAAGGTATTGTAATTTTTATTTCAGTTGTAATTTACTCTTATTGTTATTTTAATATCAGTTCTTATTTTTTATTTAGAAAGTCCAAGTAGTAGCTTCTGTTAATGCTTATTGCTTTATGTTTTTTTTTATTTGCTCTATTTTATGTTTGATCAGTTTGAGGCTTTTATGGTCGGTTTTAGTTTTAAGGTTAAGATTCAGTTTGCTTAAAGTGTTAGATATGTTTTTGCTATTTAGGCCTTAGTATAATTATCTTGTTGCTTAAATCTTATCTTAAATGATGCTTGTTAGCTATTTTGTTCAAGTCTGCTGTTTCAAATTTGCTTAAGTATACCTGTTTTCAGCTTAATTTCTGCTTATTTACTAGTCATTAGGGTCTGGTTTTTGGTTTCTAAATAGCTTGTAATATAATCTTGTTCTTTATTTCCTTTTTGAGGATTTTAGAACTTATGTTAGTGCTTAATCTAGGACTGCAAGGTAGGTACTTAGACTGTTTAAGGATATGCATTGATTTGGTCTTAGTTTCGCACAAGTTTGGCGCCATTTAAACCCCCTGCTGTCACAGATTATTTAGTGCAGCCAGTGAGTTTTAGCTGCTGATCTAGGTAGATTTTTAGCTTATTCAATTAAGCTTAGACTTTAATTTTTGGTTTGTAGGTAGTTTATATAGTAAGGATTCAAGGTATCATCTGGGATCCATGTTTCTGGCTTATTTAGTAGCTTATTTAAGGCCTAGATCAGCACCCACCAGCCACTAATCTGCCCTGCATCAGGAGTCCAGTTCCAATCATCATTAGATCTTAGGCCAAATTAGGGTAGCAATTGTGGTTCAAATTTAGGCAAATTCAGTTTTTAAGTAGTTTGAAGTATGAATTTTATTATTTTGCTTTTGGTTTCCCCAGTAGAGCTTATTCATAAGCTTTTAGAGTAGCTACAATAGGGCTGTTCACCCCATTTGAATCTGCCCTGTTCTTGAAACTGTTCAGCTTATTATCTGCTTTTACCATCTGCTTATTTGATCAATTTCAATTGTTTTGAGCTTATTATAGTTAGCTTATCAGTTCCTAAGCTTCTTGTAATTTTTGGCTTTTATTTGCTTATTTTTAGCTTATTTTGCAACTGCTTATTCACTGTTACAGCTTATTTAGGCTTAATTGGCTTCTGAATTTATTTTTCCTAGATTAATAATTTAATTTTAGATTTAGTCAAAAAAAATTCAGAATTTTCCAAGTTGTTTTAATATTTTTAAATCATTTAAATACTTTAAATTAGTTTTTAATTCATTAAAAATTATTAAAAAGTAAAAAAAAAAAATATTTTTCTTTTTTCCAAAATTTTCTTTTTATATTTAGGATGTAGGAAAATTATTTTGGTATCCGTAGGTTTATTTTTCCTAGAATGTTACGTTTTTACTCGTTTTTAATTTACCGTTCGCGTTATTTTAATTTTCGTTTTAATAGATATTAAAAACCAATCAACTCTCGTTCTTTCAAGCATTTTAAGACCAAACCCCAAACGATATTCTCAACTTCACGCCTCGCAGGGAGAACGACCCGGGTATACGCTTATCCGGTATATTACAATCGATTTTCGCGTCGAACCGTCGCGGGTTGACTTTTCTTCGTGAGAGGTTTGACTTGTGACCCGTTTGTCATGGACTATCAAAATTTTGGCACCGCTGCCGGGGAGGTGTGTTGCGATAATATCATCACGGTTTGACGATTAGTGACTTGACGAACCTTCCTCGTGAAGTTTCGTATATATCTTGTGAATATTTTTTTATCCAAAAATCCAAAAAAATTGAAAAACCAAAAAACCCAAAAATATTCTTCTTTCCTTTTTAACCCTAATGTTCTTGGTGCATGCGCACACGTAATCGTAGACGTGCTTCCTCATTAGTCGAACCCGAGATTCGTACTAATCCCGATCCTCCCATTATCATAATGGCGGAGAATCGCACCATGCTTGAGCTTCTCCAAGCACCCACCGAGGGTTACGGAGATGCTATTGTTGTTCCCCCGATCGTTGCTGATAATTTCAAGCTTAACCCGGCGTTACTATCCTTAGTAACGTCGAATCAATTTTACGGTTTCGAGAGGGATGACCCTCATTCCCACATTCGATGGTTCAACAAAATTTCATCGACCATCAAATGTAGGGATGTTCCTCCGGAAGCAATCAAATTGCTTCTCTTTCCTTTCTCTCTTGAGGGGGCAGCCCGGATTTGGCTTGAAAAACAACCCCCTCGTTCTATCTTGACTTGGGAAGATTTGGTGTCGAAATTTGTGAACGAATTCTTTCCACCTTCAAAAACCACAAGTTTAAAAAATGAAATTACCAAATTTACTCAAAAATTTGATGAATCTTTTAGTGAAGCGTGGGACCGTTTTAAAGAATTACTTCGCAAATGTCCTCACCACGGTTTTTCCGAGTTACACCAAATTGATACTTTCTACAATGGATTGAACCAAACCGACCAAGATTCTCTAACCGCCGCCTCCGGTGGTTTTATATTGAATCGGACTACGGGAGATGCTTTGTCCATCATCGAGAACAAGTCAAAGGTTCGCACTTCACGAAGCAAACCGGTTGTTTCCCAAGTGAGTGCTTCGCCTTCTTGTTCACAAACGATGAATACTTCTAGCACGGATGCTAAAATTGACAAGCTTACGGATACCGTACAAGCTTTGGTTCTCTCCATCCCAAAAATTCTTTCTTCTACCCCACAAGCTTCTCCACCCGCTCAAGTCAAAGCGGTGGAGGAAAGTTGTGTCACTTGTGGTGGTCCTCATGCTTATTATAATTGTACCGCCACCGATGGCCGGCCTTTTAAAAGCAATGCCGTAGCCGGGTCTTACAACCAAGGAGGTACTCAATACCATCCTCAAGTTGACCCGAGCTATCGTGCTAACTATCAAGCAGGACCACCCGGTTTTTCTCAACCAAACAATCAAAACAGGTTTAATCAAAACCAAAGTAGGGGGCCAAATGTTCCATATCAAGCCCCTACTAATCAATACCCGACCCAAGGGGTCAATTTCACTCAAGGGTATCAAGCTCCAAATTACCCTGCCCCGATTGCTCCCTCAAATGATCTTGCAAATTACATTAAGACAAATGAGGTGAAAATGAGGGCCATGCAAAATCAAATCACAATTTTGAAAAACGATTTTCAAAATGCTTTGACTAAGCAGGGTAATGAGCTCAAAAGCAAAATTGATCAATCGCAAACAAAGATTGAAAACATGTTTGATACCCTCATCCATCAATTTCAGCAAGCTAATCTAGCTAATCAAGCTTCTACTTCAGGAACTCTCCCAGCTAATACAATTCTTAACCCAAAGGGAGAGTTGAAAGCTGTTACCACCCGAAGTGGTAAAGCTTATGACGGACCCTCGATTCCTACTCCTTCTCCGGTGAAGGAAATGGAACGAGAGGAGGAGGTAACAAAGGACAAGGTGCACACCTCAAGTGTAACCAACCAAGAATCCTTCATCTGATTTGCCATCAAATTTACCTAGATGGTCTAAGGTATTCAGAATAGTTACATGACACCCAAAAGGTCTTAGAAATCCTAATGCAGGAGCTCTACCCCTAAAAAGCTCATATGGTGTCTTGTTGTGCGGTTTAACTACCAAAACCCTGTTCTGCACATAGCAAGCAGTATTAACTGCTTCAGCCCAAAAAGTGATAGGCAACTTAGAGTCAGCTAACATGGTTCTAGCAGCTTCTATTAGTTTTCTATTTCTCCTTTCAGCAACTCCATTTTACTAAGGAGTTCTAGCAGCACCAAACTCTCTCCTAATACCCGTTTCCTTACAAAACTCATCCATAACTCTATTTTTGAACTATGTCCCATTGTCACACCTAATGACTTTAACTTTCTTATCCATTAAGTTTTCTATCTCGGTTATAAATGCCTTAAGAATGCTAGGTGTCTCATCCTTAGAACCTAAAAAGAAAACCCATATGAATCTACTATAGTCATCAGTAACCACAAGACAGTACCTTTTATGCATAATACTACTTACAGATGTAGGGCCAAACAAATCCATATGTAGCATAAACAAAGGTTGATTAATAGAGTTATAAACCTTGGGCTTACAAGAAGCCTTGTGTTGTTTGCCTTTAAGACAGGCAACACAAGTCTCGTCATTTTCAAATCTTTTCTGAGACAAGCCTCTTACCAAACCATCTTTAACAATTTTATTAATGGTTTATAATTTATGTGACCAAGTCTTCTATGCCATAACATAGATTCATCCAATTTAGCCTTAGCAACATGACAAGTAAGAGCCTCTTTAGGAACAATATTCTTCATATCAATACTGTACATGTTGCCTTTTCTTGGAACTTTAAGTAGAACCTGACTTTCATCAGGAAGCTTAAAGTCTAGAGAAAGCACATTTGTGAGACACTAAATAGGTTATACCAGTTTTCAATGTGCCTTTACCAGTAATTCTTCCTCCTATTCCTCCCCCAAAGGTAACATATCTTCCATCCATTGGTTGAAAGTCTGAAAGATAGGACATGTTGCCTGTCATATGCCTGGAACATCCACTGTCTGCATAACCTTGATCTTCATCATCTTCCTGTGAATGTCCCTGCACATGAAATAAGGAAATTAGTTTCCTTAGGGTACCCAAGCCATCACTGACTTGGGTTTGCCTCGTGTATCAATATAATCAAATCTTATCAATATAATTGATGCACCATTGGGTTTGATATGTCTCCATACCCAACATGCAGAGGCCTTAAGATCATTAGCCCTCTTATCCCTAGCAGTGTTTGCAGAGTTACCAGTACTAACTGCTTGGCTAGCAGTACTAACTGCTGTCTTTGCAGTTTTATCCTTTGGTTTCCAAAATTGTTTTTGAACCACTGATTTCTTTTGAAAAGGCCTTTTAACAGTTTGTGGTGCATATTTGAAAGTTGGTTTTGCACTTTTAACTGCTGGTCTAGGGTAAACAGTCTTAAAAGGTCTGGCAGTACGAACTACTGGTTTAGCAATACTAATTGGATTTGGGCCAGACTTCATTAAAACTTGCCCTGGGAGTTATTCTATTAGCATTAGGGTGATTTTGAGACCTGTTCACCTTTTGACTTGTATTCCCAGATACCTTGTTGTTTCCAGTAACCATCTTTCTACCCTGATGGTTATTACAAAAAGCCTCAAGGTGGTCAAAACTACCACAAGCAAAACAAGCCTTGTTATACATAACAAAGTCTTCACCTAGTTGGTGAGATTTGAGGTTATTCCAGTTCCTCTGATTACCTCTTGGCTTGTCTGTAGACTGATGAGGCGAAAAGTGTACCGCTTTTAAGGGGTCATTTAAGCCCGAAATCGTATTTATTTGATCAAATATTGCCCTAAATCGTTCCTTTTGTCATTTTAGGTACTTTTGAGGAGAAATCTGGAAAAGGAGGCATTTTGGACGTTTTTGGAGCATTAAAGTGAAGAAAACGGCAAAGTCTCAAAATCGGCTGAAATTTACCTTTGACGGCGTCAGAATCATCTCTTGACGGCGTCATGCCTTGGCAAGAAAAGTTGGATGTGAAATTTACTCATGACGGGCCAGTGAGTTAGCATGAGAATTCTGACGGCGTCACGCTTTAACTAAATCAAGGGCGTCACGGCTTAAATCATAAGGGGACGGCGTCACGTTCATGATCCGACGGCGTCAAGCCTTGATAGGCCAGAATGGATTTTTGAAGAGCTAAAGAGGGACGGCGTCAAGAAGGTCACCCGGGAACCCTAAAAGCGGCGAGGTGCCATGAGTGCCATCTCAGTAGGTGCTTCCTCATCTTCTGCCATGAAACTCCAATCAAAGCCTAGTCCATCAATAGCCACCATAGCTTTTGAAGTTGGCACAGCATCCTCCACAGCCTTGGGCTTGCTCCCATAACCTTTTCTCCAGCCATCCTGTTGCCTAGGTCTCATGCATTCCCTTGAAAAATGCCCCAACTTGTGACAGTTGTAGCATTCTACCTTGGACTTGTCAAAACCAGTAGTATCATTGCTGCTGATAGTGATCTTCTTGCCAGTCCTTTGGTAGAATTTCTTAGCCCTCATGCTAAGAAGTGAGATCTTCCACTTGAGATCCATCTCCTCTAAATCATAATCATTTATCTTCTATGGATCTTCATGTGTCAGCATTGACCCATCATTCTGGCTTGTCAGGAAGGCATAGTAGGTTGTATCATTCAGAATGCCAGTAGTACTGCTTGATGAGCTAGCAGTACTAACACTGGGGTTAGCAGTACTAACTCCCACAGCAACTTTCACTTCTTCAGGACTTGAATTACTAGGATATGACACAAAGGCCATGTTCCCATTGCTTGAACTAGTTCCTCCAGCCTTCTTCACATCCTGCACAACAATCTTAAAGTTGTTGTATAGGTCATTAAGGCTCATAGAATCAATGTCTAGTTTATTCTTTCAGACCACCACATGCATGGCCCATTCTGCAGGTAAACTCCTCAAGAACTTGGAGTTTAAATCTTCCTGAGGTATATCAACACCAAGAACAGCAAGTTGACTAACAATCTTTTGCAGCCTGTTGAACATGTGATCCAAAGAATCATTACTGGTTGCAGTAAAGTTTTCAAAGTTCTGTTTCAACAGAGTCTTCTGGGTCTTGTTGGTGGCTTCATTCCCACCATACCTTGCAGTGATTGCTTCAAACAAGGACTTTGTATCCTTGTATTTGATGAAGTTTAAGAGTTGATCATTCGAAATGGTCATCATTAGCAAACTCCTAGTCTTGACATCATTTCTCTTTTGTAGCCTCTCTTCTGCAGTCACTAGAGAGGTTTGCACAACAGTTACTTCTTTACCATCAACAGTTGGTACAGGTGTGGTAGGCTTAAAGGAGTTTCCTTCTTCAATAATCTCACAGAGTGCATAGTCCTGCACTTGGAAGTACTGTTCTATTCGCAGCCTCCACATATCAAATTCGTTTTGCTTCAACATTGGCAATTTAGCAGCCATGTTAGTCTGGGTAGTCTCCATGTCCATGATCTTCAGAAAGAGTTCTTCTAAATTCAAAATATTAGTAACCTAGCTCTGATACCACTTGAGAGGATTATAAAACACTTAGGATGTTACTCATTTTTAATGTGTTTATGATATTTTGAGGTTATACTGTTAAGTATGCGGAATCTACTTAACAATACTTAGAAGAGTTTTGGTTTTATTGATAGAACAGTAATGCCTTGTATGAACAATGAACACAGAAAGTTTAACACCAAACGATTCAATATTATTCAATGATAATACGAGTGATCTTGCTATCACTAGGGTTACAATGACCTTGAATCTTAACAATGTATTCGACTGATGTATATATGTAACATCTAACCTAGGACCTCCTTTTATAGACTTAAGGAGTCCTTTACAAGATAAGTATCTACCGTATATTTCTAACTAATTGTGATATAAAAAAGATCTATTCCATACTTATCATCTACAATATCGTCTAAAGCAGTTATCCATGCAGCAGTACCTTTAATATAACTAGCAGTACTAACTTGACAGTTTGTACTGTTAGTTATTTCTTCAGCATTCTTAAGTTATACACTAACAGTTTGTACTGTTAGTGTAATTCTCCAGCAGTACTAAGTCCCTTTCATTTAATTCCCAACAGAAATTGAATGTTAGTCTTGCACAACGACCTCACAGAGAAGGAACCTGATTCATTTAACGATCAGGAGTAATTATCTTAACGAGAAATGTCTAGAACAAGCCCACTGATAAGATAGGATAACGAAGAAAGCTCATCCAATGCGCGACCAATAGGTTGTCTTCTCCAAGCCCACATTCCTTGTCAAACGCCATTAAAAAGTCCATCTCTCTGCCACTAAACAATTTACATTCGTTCAAGAGCAAATAGTCGTGGAAAACAAAACTTTAAAAGACCGAGATCTTTAATCCAAGCGTCACTCCAGAAGCGAGTTTGATTACCAGTTGAAACTTTCTTAACCATAAGATCATTAAGAGAAAGTTGCATTTTATTAAACTTCGAGCAACAACCAATAATATTTCCCCAAGCGTCAGCTTTATGCCCACTGCCACTAACTACCTCAAAGCCGTCGTCAGATAATGGATTTTTCTAATTACCTTCCTCCATAACGCACCTATCTCATTAAGATAACGCCATCTCCATTTACCAAGAAGACTCATACATTTTGCTTCAATACTTCCTACACCTAAGTTGTCATCTTTCTTATCGGCCAATATCTTTTGCCAACAAACCCAAACAATCTTTTTTTTCATTCTCTTTGAAACCCCAAAAAAATCTTCTTCTAAAAGCTTCAATATGTGAAATAACTGGCACTAAATATTGAAAGATAGTATAAGGGAAGACTCCCTAACACCGATTTGATTAGTGTTAACCTTCCACCAATAAAGAGGAGGTTGATTTTCCATGTCACAAGCCTTTTTGAGAGCATACCAACTACATCATTCCATGCATCAACTCTTTTCATACTTTTACCAACAAACAGATGAGTTGCGATCCCTTGCAAAGGGGGTACAAATTAAAAAGTCTAAAAAGTGTTGCTAACCATCCGATCATTCCAATCTACAACCAAAATCAATCCCACGGTCGGTATTGAAATTAGAAAAAAGGACGCTCGTCTAATACATAAGAGGGTTAAAATAGTAATTACACAAAACAAACTTGTCTAATCAACCTTCCCTCCTACTCTCCCATTCCATCATTTCTCTGCCAAAAATCTCACACAATCTCTCTCTACATTTGTGGATCTAATTAGGGTTTTATCGGACCAAAATCAATACATTTCAATCGTTTTTTACGATTAAAAAGCACAGATTTGCACTCGAAAAGATGAATCCAGCCGGTAAGTTCAATTATATATGTTTTAATTTTATTTTAAATTTATTTTGTTCTTCCCTTAAATCTGATTTAATCAAACAAACAAATGAAAATGAAGGAGAAGAAGGAGAAATAGATTTAGGATTAAAAATTTAGTTTATTTTTTAGTTTATTGCTGTTGTATAATCTAATTTTAACTATATTTTATTACATCTCATCTCAAAATATGATACATTTTCAGTTTTAATTAAGGGGTGTTCTGGATTTCTTTTTATTTCCTTTTTTAAAAGCATATATTTTGAGGGTACTTATCTGTTAATGATTTTTCAGAGTTTGGATGGTACCAAATTATGTGTTGTGTTTTAAGTGATAAATACTGGTAGTTATTATGTTACAACAGATTATTTATGTTATTCGGGGGTGTATAGGTTTGCTTGGTTAAGGGTGTGTTTGAAGTGAAACAACTAAATAAGATCTTCTAGAAAAGCACCTCAATGTCGGCATCTCATGAAGAAATTATTGGGCACAAATCATCTATTAACCCATATGTTAACAACTTATTGGGTTTTAAGAACGCAATAAGCTTACCCAAACACCCTATTAACAGCTTATTCACAGTGTTTTAAACACACATGAGAAGTTTTGGATGAAGAAATGTGTTTATGCTTGTTATCTTCTTTTTTTTTTTTCAAACTAGTTATATATGTTAGATACAAAGTTACAACTTATGCTTGTTATCTTTTGTTCATCAGTTAGTGTAAGTTATGATTTTTAACTTATTGTTCATCAGTTATTGATTTGTTCATCAGTTAGTGTTAGTTGTTCATCTTGTTTTTTATCATCAAATTGTGTTCATCAGTTATTGTTCAGTAGTAGGTTGTTTTGTTCATGAGTTAGTGTCGTTGTTCATCTTGTTTTTTTATCATCAAATTGTGTTCATCAGTTATTGTTCAGTATTAGGTTGTTTTGTTCATCATTCATTATTTTGTTCAACAGTTATTGTTTTGTTCATCATATAGTCATTTATTGATCATCATATTTTTCTTAATAAGTTATTTTCGACTGTCAGGTTACTTTATTCATCAGTCATTGTTTTGTTCAGCAGTTATTGATTATGGTATTTTCGTGATGCGACATATGGAAACGTATAAAGGAAGCATGGCGAAATATGATGTTGGATTTGCACCAGAAGGAAAAGAGCAAGAGGAGAAAATAAGGCACTTGAGAATGAAATATCTGACAAAGATTCTGCTATTCGACACCAATGAAAACAAACAAAAAGTGGAAAAAGAAATTCATGAATATCTGAACATGGATATGAAGACACGGAAATAATTATAACAACAATCAGAGAAAGCTATAATTACCCGTATCAGCGACTACTTTGATATTGCTCCTAAGCATATTGTTCGCAAGTGAAAACAATGTTAAAATGGTTATGTAAAAACAATGTTTGGAATATTTTGTTGTTTCTGGTTTGTAGGTTGGAAAATTAGTTTGGTAAAAACAATGTCTGGAATATTTGGTTTTTTTTTTGTTAAGTGTGTTGGAATATTTGGTTGGTTGGTTTGGTTATGCAGCTTCAACTTTTCTAAAACAATATTATGTAAGTGAAGAATTTTTAGTTTAAATATTATTGTACTTGCTGTTGGTCCACACGAACTATGGATCTCTAAGTAGCCTTAACAACTTAGTTAGACGACTTGAATAAATCAAATCAATCTAAGTGAGACTCTAATACGAATTGAATGTTTATGCGGATTCTAAAGACTCAACTATGAAGAACACAATGAAACAATAACTAACTTCGTATTACTAATTGTTTACTGAATTACAATCTTCGTCGTTATCTCTAAACTAATGTGTTAGGGTTCCTTTTATACACCAAGGAAACCCTAGATACAAAACTTGTATAAGAATTTACGTATCTTCTCCAAAGATAAGTTCAAATCCTTTCCTAACTTATAGCTAACCGACTTCTATAATATCATGACCAGACTTAATGACTAAAGTCAAACAGACTTAACTTTACAATTACTCTACCAGACTTAACACTGAACGACCAGACTTAACATTGACCAGACTTAACTAACAATACTAACAGAATTAATTATGTTGTCTACCAGACTTAATTCTGATCTTCCATTAAGTCTTCTCTTATCTTGTGATAATTCCCAACAATCCTCCCCTAACTTGATCTTCATGCTTCATGAACTTCAAGTTCCTTCTGAATAAGCTTCTGAGGATTTAATTTTCAACACTTGGAATTATCTCTAACACTTCAAACTTTAAACTCGTCCAGCAACTATAACCTTGATAATCTTTCCATCATCTGATCTTTAAAAACACTTTGTATCAGCAAATCTGAATTTAATCTTCATAGCAACCATCTGATATGCAATCCACTTGATCTTCACAACAACAATGACAACTTGTACATCAAATTCTTGTTAAGTTTCATACTATTCTCATCACTTCCAGGTTTGTTAACTCCTGTGAGAGGTGAATCATTGAAAATTAATGGATTTGATGTCTCTTTACCAATAGCCATCACTACTGGAGTAGCCAATGTTTGGTGTGTTAGACCATGGTACATTGATAACCACATGATTTTTAGTAAATCATCAACTATCAACGGATTTGTTTTGTCTTTACCAAAAGTCGTACCCTTTTGGACTAGTCAATTCTTTGATGGAATTGCACCTCATCATGGTGAACTGATTACCATTTATGGATTTCCACAGCCTTTACCACAAGCCATAACCTTGTGGGCTAGCCAACTCTTCACTATCTCAGATATGGTGAGTTGAATACCATACAATTTTTGGTAAATTGCCAACCATTGACGGATTTGGAATATCTTTACCTGTAGCCGTTTGCTCAGGATTAGTCAGTCCTTATGTTGGTTAGACATGGTGGACTGATAACAATTTGTTGTGTTAGTGCTATGCACCTTCACCAAGTGAGAAGTTCCAATAGTCTCACTTATCAGCTTGTGAAAATTCTTTCAAACATCCTTAAGCTACATCCTTCAATGACTGCAGCTTTATCAAGTCCAAAAATAGCTCATATCCTTCATCCTTTTAATCAGCATACAACTACTTGTTCATCTGTTCCTTGCAAACACCGGATGATAAAGGATATTCTACTTCTGCAAGCATATAAATATCAATATTCTTTAAAAACACACAATGTACCTTGCAGTTATGGAAATATCTCCAACTGACAATATTCTGCTCCTCAGAAATCTTCCATACTACATCAGACTCAGCTGGTGGCTCAAACATTACTTTCAAGTTTCCCCAAAATACTCTTTCAGCATCTTCCTCAGGTGTAGTGTCTCCATGTTTGATATTCACCAGCCTATAAAGCTCTTGGATATCCTCTCTACTCAAATCACGTAAAATAGCAGCAAAATTCATATACATAATATCAGAATTATCCTCTCTTATAATTTGATATGCAGCTCTTTGACCTATCTTGAGTATTTGATAATTTACTACCTTAGTTGGCTCCTTTGAGCTTTCAACAGTCCCCATAGTAACTCCTTCAGATGAAGGTTCTTCCTCTGATTCCTCCTCTTGTAATACCTTCTTGTGTCTACCTTTCCTTATCACACTTTTCCTTCTTTCAAATACTATTGGCTTTTCCACTTCTTCTTCTTTCCTTACTTCAGTTGAAGCCATTTCAACCTCTGGTTCTTTTTCAATCTCCTTTTCAGCTTCTTTAGGTTGCTCAGACTGTGTCTTTTGTCTTTTGAAAGGAAGAGTATCTTCATAATCAATGGGCTTGTACCCATGATCTCTCTCATAAGCTCTTTGATACATTAGAAGAATATCTGCATATGATTTACCTTGCATCTTAGCAAAGGTTGAGTACATCATGTTCTTGACATACATCTTCATTCCGTGCATCTGTTCTCCCTTAGACATCTTCTTTGGTGCTTTGATAGTCTTCTTCTTCTGAATTTCTTTGAGTTGTTCCATAAAGCCACCAAGAGTATCAGAATCTCTTCTTTCATTTATAAACTCTGCCAATTTTTCTGCTTTCTCATCAGCATTCAAACTTTTATCAGCTGTGAGTTCTTTTACCTTTGCCATAAGCTCAGCATTTCCTTTAATCAATAAGCTAATAGAATCATCAGTATCCTCTTCTGACATCTTCTTGGCAAACAACTCATCTTGTCTTATCTGTTCCTTTTCTCTCTCCTTTTCTTTCAGATCTGCAGCCTTAATCCTTTCAATTTCAGCCAAGGTTGCTTGTTCTTCCTTTTGTTGACTTTTGGATTTCTTTGGCTTAAGAGATTCAATGAGAATCTCTTTTTCTTTTCTTTTTGTTCCAATAGATTATTCTTGAACAGACTTATCAATCTCATTAGACTTTTCTTTATCACCAGAATTAACATCATTACCAGAATTAATACCAGAATTAACTTTCTCCTCACCAGAATTAACTTTCTCATTACCAGAATTAACATCTTCTTCTTCACTTTCTTCAATCCTTAACTTCCTTTTTAACTTCTTTCTTTTTAGTTTAATCTTTCTGAAGGATTGAGCTAAAGTCATTGCTGCTTCCATGGTTTCTGGACTTACATCTTTAGTACCAGCAGATTTATCTTGAGAAGTTGTCTTAAAACTTTGTTCTTTACCAAAATTCCTCCCCTGTTTGGAAGAATTTTCATCCCCTTCTTCATCACTAAAGTGAATCCCTTTCTCCTTCAAAATCTTCTCCAATTTCTTGACTTTCTTGACCAAAGTGATGACAGCAGTGCTCAAAGCTTTATTTGACTTTTCCAAAGCTGACACTCTTAGAGATAAGTTAGATTCCTCCTCCTGAATAGGACTTGGAACCTGGGTTTGTTGTGGTGATTTCGTCCGATTCCCCAATAAACATTGTAGAGATTTCGTCCGATTCTTTTTCGGATTCATCTGCTAGAGGATGGAGTGGATATTTTCCACCAAACTATACTTCAACATCAAGAGACAAAGCTTCAAAGAAAAAGGTTGAAACAACCTCTTCTGATGAACCTTCAACAGATGAACTTCCACCATATGTGGATGATTCATCCTCCTCTTCTGACTCATCTGATGATGACGATTTCCTAGAGCTCTCAGCCTTTCTAACAAAGGAGTTTGAAAAGACTGCATCATCAATGAAAAAGATCCATGTGCCTGAGAAGAAGCAAAATCCGAAGCCAAGAACAGTAGTGCTGGCACTCACTTGCAAGCAAGTGTCTGATGCCATTGGTGGCAGAGGAGTCCACAAAACTATGCCTGACTGCTAAGGGAAAGGGAAGAGGAAGATGGAGTAGTAGTCTGGGTTGTTGATGTAGATGTTAGGGTATGATGAATATGTATATGCTTTTCTCTTGTTTATGTAAGTTGCATCTTAGAATGCGATAACGCTTAAATCTAACATGTTTTTGGGCGCGTTATTGCTAGTTTTGTGCATCATATTTGGTTATATTTATGTGTATTTGTTGCTAAATGATGAAAAAGTGTGTATGCAAGTAAATATAGCCAAGTACAGGAAAAGTTGAGGAAAAGACGAAGAAATGAAGAGATTATGCACATTTGGAGAATTACGAGAAAGAAACCACGCGATACTTCAAGGATTTGACTAGTTCAAGATTTCCATGCTTATATATCAAGAAAAGATCAAGTTCTATGATAGGAAGTAGTGGTACAGCGAAGGATCAAGCACGTAACGAGAAAAGAGAAAGAAAAAAATAAAGTTGTATGGCAGAGTGATCCATCCGATTGGATGGGAGAAGGTTATTTTACCGAGAGCTCCAACCGATCGGTTGGAGCCAAATACCGATCGGTTGGCCGACGCTGGAGTTACAAAGTTGCATTTAATGAAGAAGTTAAGCCCCATAATCATTGAGGCTTATCATTTCTCTGCTATTTACTGATATTGGACGTTTTTGCTTGGAGAATAAGGGTTTCCTCACTTATTTAAGAAACCCTTGGCTAGTTTACAAAGAGAGAAGTTTTTGGGAGGTGACAACCCAAAGGCAAATCGAGTAAGGCTTACACCAAGTCTAACTAACTTATTATTATTGCCCGAAAGCTTGTAGTTGCTGTGAAAATGTCCAGGAAGCCTTGAGTTCGAGTCTCAAGAGTTGTGTCCGTGTGTGGAGTTGTTTACGTGTAATAAAAGGCGATTGGAGGAGTGTAGATTGCTATAGTTCCACAATTCTAGTTCTTGTAATTCCTCGATTAGGTATTTCTTGTTGAGTTATTATGAACTACTTTTACTTTTACTATAAGATGAACGAAAGTTTTGTTAATTACTTGTGTTTTATTATGATTGTTATGGAGTGATTTTGGTTGTACTTGTGTGTGTATGATGTGACAATTGTTGGAGTAATCTTATCATAGTGATGCATGAAAACATATCTTATTTTATGAGTTTATTGAGATACAATCTAATCTTGCTTAATTGGTTGGTAAAAACAATGTTAAAGACTAACAAAGGCCGAAAGGAGTTTTCTTTATGTTTTTATTCCAAAAAGTTAGTGCACGAATTAGTATGGATTATGGTGTGTGACAAACACCATCTTGACTCATTAAAATGGATTTGGAAACGATTTCATCACGAAAAAGGCCGAAAGGATTCGTAGGAATTCTTAAGATAAGAAATGCTTTCAAACAACAAAAAGCTTAAAAGAATTGTCGTAATAGTTAATCAAGGCCGAAAGGAATTAACTAGGAGATTGAATTCAAGATATGATTTCTCATGATAAAAACCATTGATTATGAATCATTCATATTAAGTTGTGCATCACTACAAGTCACATCCAACTTGGTTGGTTACTCTAAACAATTGGTCATAGAATCACACACAAGTATATTTGTTTTTGATTGATTGAACCTTGCTTGCTTTTGAATTTACTTCAAATTGGATTGACACCCTTTTTGCTAAAACTTATTTTACTAAACCTAAACCCCAATTCCCTTGGGACGATCTCGACTTACCCACCTTTACTACCACGGACGAGTATACTTGCTCGTATGTGTGATTAGAGAATTGGATAAATCGTGTTTATAAATTTTAAAACTTGAACACAACGACACGCACATCAAGTTTTTGGCGCCGCTGCCGGGGAATTGTTAAGATTTTCTTGGTAGTTGGGCTTAGTAGCATAGTTTTTTTTTTAAAGTTAAAAAGTAAAAAGTAAAAAAAAAGAGAGTTTGGTTCGGAACCAACCGAATCGGATGGATGCCCATCCGATCTGTTGGTGGTCTCGGTAAATATTTTTGTTTTAGTAATTTTTGTTATCTTTCAGTTTTTATATCTCATTAATGCTATGATTAGTTAGTTTAAGTAGTAGATTAATTAGGATAATTAATTTAAGGTTATTAGAAGAGTTTTAATATGATAAATGCTTAGTTAATTTAGTTAATTTTTGGTTTAATGTGTGGTAGTTTAATAGTTTTTATTAAATGTGTTGATAATTAGTTTTATGATTATTAAGTTAAGGTTAAAAGTTGATTAATTAGTTTAATGATTGGTAGTTAATTGTTAGTTTTTATTAATTAGTTAAATTTTAATTATTTAGTTTCTTCTTAAAAAAATAAAATTATAAAAAGGTTATAAGTTTAGTTTTTATATTAATATATTAATAAAAAAAATTTTAAGTTTTTCGATCTAACCGATCGGACGCTGCCCGCATCCGATTCGGTTGGGGCGATTTCATTTTTTTGCATTTTGTCCATCCGACCGGATGGAATGTAATACCGATCAGATGGTTTCCTCGGTAAAAGTTTTTGTGATTTTTAATTTTTAGCTGTTTTGATGTTTTAATAGTTTGAAGTTGTTTGTTTGCTTGTTTTGGTTTTACATTTGGATATGATTCGATTATAACTAACCCTCACGCTAATAGTTTGGATTTTTGTTTTTGTGGTTATGTTATAGTTAGTGCTTAAGTAGAATGGAGAGTTTAAGCAATGTTTCGGAGTACTTGAGAAATTTGGAAGAGATGTTGAAAGATTCAGGTGATTCTTTGGAGAAATTGGAAAGTATTTTGGACGAAGCTAAGGTTGGTTTAGAAGGAAAAGAAGAAGTTGGCGAAAGCATTGTTTGTTTACATAAGGAGAAAAGAGTAGTTGTGTTTACACAAGCACCACCTAGAGAGTTTGATGTACCATTTATGAGGTATGCTACACCATGTGGTATAGAAGGCATTAAAGCTTGGGATGCTCAACTTAATATGGAGTATGGTGAAAATTATATTACGGAGGAGATGTTTGGTAAGCTTGGCTTTGTTAGGCTTGATTATGAAGATTATGGGCGAAAGATAGTGCGAGATGTGAATGTTAATATTCATGGTCATGTTTTCAAGATTGACTTTGTTGTGTTGGAATATGGAAATGCGGGTGAACCAGAAGTGATGTTTGGTAGAAATTTTATGGTTAAGACTAAATGTAGGGTTGATTTTGCTTTGGGAGAGATGAGAATTGATGTAGATGATGAGATGGTAGAGAAGAAGGAAGGTAGAGGAGAGATTGTGAAAATGGGAAAGGCAAATCGAAAGAAAGCACCACTTAACAAACTTACCCAACCCTCCACCCCTAAGAATGAGAGTTCTTCATCAAGTTCACCACCCAAATCACCCCAAGAAGTTAAACCATTGAGTCAAGAGCAGAAGGAAGCAGTTTTGGAAAACATAGAAATGAAGTTTAAGGAGCTTATGGAAGAGAACCGGTTATAGAAGTGTTGAACAATTACATGACTTATCGTAAGAAATTAGATGCGGTTATGATGGCAACAGCTAGGCTAGAGGATAAGAATTTTGATGAGTTTGCGAGGGAAAGGATAGTTGAGAATGGGTTGCCTAAGAAAGAGAGCGATCCGGGAAATTTCGTGTTACCAATTAAGGTAAATGGAACCGATGCGATGTATGCATTGGCTGATACAGGAACAACTATGAATGTGATGCCGTATCCATTATACAAAAGATTAGGACTTGGTAATCCTCAACCAAATCAATATAATCTTACTATGGCTGATAATTCAAGAGCAAAAGCAATGGGAGAAGTGAAGAATGTTAGAGTTCAAGTAGGATATCAAGCTTTCTTAGCCGATTTTCTTGTGCTTAATATTCCGGTGGATAAGGAGTTACCATTTTTGTTAGGAAGAACGTTTTTGAGAACTTGCGGAGCTATTATAGATATGGGTAGAGGTACAATGACTATTAGTGATGGAATCTTGAAGCATACTTACTATCCTAGACCTAGAGGCAAGATTGTGAAGGAAGTGCATGAAGATGAAGAAGAAGAAGATCATTTAGGTTGTTTCGAAGTTGGTAGAGATGAAGAGGGAAGACCTAAATATGGGCCGATTGTCCCTAGTTTCTTTGGTATTGAAGATGAGTTGGAAAGAGCTTTAGCTATGGAGGTTTTCTATAACCCATTCAAAAATGTTTTTGTGTTCAATAAATTGACAGATTTTCTTGGATCTTTACCGGTTCAATTGAAGAATTTGGAATGGGGACCCGAAGGAGCTAGTGTTTACAAGAAGGAAGAAGGTGATGGAGAATGGCATGTGAAGTTTGATATAGTTTGTCCGGATGGAAGAAATTTTGCAAGGAAGTTTAAAACGCAAGTGACTAATCAGGAGTTGTCCGGCAAATTTCAAAATGAAGACATCTTGAAGCATGAATATTTTGAAGGATGAAGACAAAAGTTAAAGAATAAAAGCACAAGGCTTGTGCTAGTGTTTGTTTGTTTTATTTATTTTAATGCATTTTTAGTAGTTTAATATTTGCATTTAAGTTTGAGTTAAGTTAAGACCTTTTGGTTATTTTGGTTTTATTAAGTTTTAATTTATGGAGTTAAGTTTTGTTTTAGAAGTTGTAGAGATAGATTGAATAACAAGTTGGTAGAATAAGTGTGTTGGGTATTTTTCATACTTAAAAAGAGGTATTTTGGAATAGTGAAAACATTTCTCATTTTGTTCTTACAAGAGTCAAGGTGTTGAAAGAAAGTAGAAAAAGTGAGTTTTGCAAAAATTCAATCCGAATCGGTTGGTTGAAATACTGATCGGATGGAGTGAAGTATATATACTCAAGATTTCAAAAATCATAAAAACACACACACACTCATTCCACTACACTTGGGGTTCATTAATTCGACCATTAGAAGGCTATTAAGAGTTGCAGGAGAGTTGAAAGATCATCAATGGCACCTAAGCAAGTAAGTAACATCATTAAATTGTATCAATTATATTTTAATTCGAGTTGATTGAATTAGGTCAAAGTTTGGGCGTTTTTGATGTAGTTCGAATTAAGATGTAATTTTTCTGGAATAGATGGGTAAATGATTGAGGAATTCATTGCAAAAAGGAATGAGATAGATTGATTAAGTTTTGAGAAAGAATGAATTGATTGGATTTTTAGATCAAATGGGTCGAAACTTTGAATCAATTCTGGGTTGAAAGTGATGATTTCCAGATGTTGTTTAGATGTTAATTAATCTTTTTAGGATGATGCATTGTGGATTAGAACATTGATAAGGTTTTGATTTTTGAAAGTGTTCATATGTTCATATGTTCTAAGATTGATCATGCGAGTATGTTATGGATATGATTTGGAGATAAGCGAGATATGTTGAGACCATAGTGATTGATCAAATGCAGGATAAGGAAGAGTAGGATTTATTAGAATTGATTGGAAGTCGAACAAAGAAAAAAAAATTTTAGCAGAATGCCCAACCGATTCGGTTGCGGGGCATTACCGATCGGTTGGAGGCTAGTATTTAGTCTATCCGATTCGGTTGGGTGAAATACCGATCGGATGGAACTTTCTGTGATGAAAATTGATTTTTCAAAGGTTAAGTTTTTAGACTTCTAGATCATGCATGCTTAGTTTCTATACTCTTATCCTATCATATGTTTGTGTTTTTCTACAGAGTTATCTTGCAGGTGGATCAGAAATTGCGAAAAGAACAAGAGAAGGAATCCGGAAGAGAGAACAAATGCCGATTCCAGAATGTCATCCTAATCTACTGTGGCGAGGGGAATATCCGATGGTCCGACAATCTTTCAATGCTATTCTTCTTAAGATTGGCGGATGGGTAATTCATTCCCCAAGGGTGATGAGTTGGAATGATATGAAAGAGCTTGGTTGTGATGAATTTTTGGAAAATATGTTTCTTATTAGGATACTGTGGAACAAACGGATATTGACCTCTAACATGTGGATGAGAGCACTAAGCATAAGGGAGCCAATATACAAAGAATGGTGTTTGGAATTTTTGTGTTCGATGAGAATGAAAGAAAGAGTTACCGATATCGGAGTTACCACCGATAAATTCTTGGAATTCAGACTAGGGGGAAAGAAGCCTGAAGTCACGCTCTTCGAGTTTGGGAACCTATTAGGTTTATACTCGGATGAAGATTTAAGTAACAAGGATTTTAAATTTCTGGTAATGAGTGGAGAAAGGAGTAAAAATAATTTTGACGCACATGGATACTGGAAAAGGATTAGCACGGAAATCAAGTTAGTGTTTGGGGAAAGTAAAGTTTCAACAATTAAGAGACCATTGTTGCAAGTGCTACATAGGCTTGTGGTACAATCATTGTTACATAGAACGTCTGGTGTTAATCTGATTTATGAAGATGACTTATGGATTATTCAAGCATTAGATGAGAAGCATCCTTATAGGCATTTGAACGTAGCTTGGGTGATAGTGCAACACTTGCACAAACGCGTGGCAGTTGGAGCGAGGAATCATATATGTGCAGGTCATTTTATTTCACGAATAGCTAGGAATCTTGGGCTATTTATTGAGGAAGAGATGAGTGTTTTTAGTGAACCGGTTACTCCATTAAATATTGACATCAAAGGGTTCATAAATCTTAGAGAAAGCAGGGATGGAAAGCTAAGAGGACTTCCAGAAGTCCTAGATGTGCAACCAATAACAACTTGAGATGAATTGATTCAATGGTAAAAATAAGGCTATTTAAAAAAAATTTGGAATGTAATCAAGTTATGAGAGATATTGATAACTATTGCTAGTATATTTTATCACCACTTTAAATTGTGAGGATTTAAGCCTTTTTGTATAAAGCACTTCTTATGCTTTATATTTCGTTATGAGTGAGCCAGTGATTATGTTGATTCTAGAACTTGTACTTGTTATGCATTACGGTTAAAATTACTTTCAAGTAATAAAATATATTCAAATGATAAGAGGCAAATTAGGATTTTTCACCAAATGGCCTTCCGTTTACAATTTATTTTTGCTAACCGCATTGGTTAGTTGTCTTAAGTAATTAGAACCCATTTGTTAGCGTTATCTTATACGCTAGATACCCTTAGTTACACCCTTTTGAGCCTATCTTTTCTTTTGATTAAATCTAGAAAAGTACAAAAAGATTTTACACCTTACACCTTAGACTTTCCCGAATCAAGTTCAAATGAAGTTCAAAACTATTTATTTTTGAGGATTGCATGTTGACCACACCTTGTATGTGTATATGTTATTTCAATGAAGAAGGAGGTCGCTAATCTTATTTGTATTTTTTGTAGCGTGTGCTCATCCAAAGTGTGGGGGGGACGTTGTGTTGAAAAAAAAATAAAAAAAAAAAGAGAGGAAAGCCTATGAGCTATGATAGTATGGAATGATGAAAATAAAATAATCAATGAGCTATTAAGGAAGGGAAGAGTTTATATGAAATTCGGAATAACAATCGAAGAAGTTTGGTGGAGTAATCATTTGGGATATAAAGAGTTTGGGACGGAATTTGGACTTGATTCTTATTTGATTTTTTTTTTTTTTTTTTTTTGTAGAACCAAATCAAAATTCTCATGTCTTATCCTTACCCTTACCAATTACTTTATTCGTTGTTAGCTTTCGAGCATCCGGATTTAGTAATGGCTTTGTTGAGATATGTAGTACATGGATGTTCTAGTAACCATCCGAGTTTTTGAATAGTTGAAAAACGTTGTTAGCGATCTAGTGAGTAAATTGGTGACCATCCGTTATGCATGTAACGTCGTTAGTGAACCAAGGTACAATCTAGTGACCATCCGTTGCTTAACTAAACAAAGATTCGTTGTTAGCGAGCTATGATGTTCTTGTATGAAGTATTTACACATTAGCTAGGTAATCAAAACCCTTCAACCTAAAACCAAATAAAAGACTTCTTTGATGTTTTATTTTGTTGTTTTGATACAAGTACAAGCTTATGGTAAGAAACATGAATCATGACTGAGCGATTGAGTGATTTACAATCAAATATACCCTCGAGTGTTGTGTGAATTTAAAATTTCCTTTGTGAGGTGCTTAGTGATGTTATCAAGCTCGATTTAACTTGCGTATATTTCAAGGATTTTTCAAAATTAAAGTAAAATAACAAGTGTCCTATTGGGATGGTTGTTAGCTTTTTATAATCATAATGAAGATGTCATTGAGTTCAGTTTTTCTAAAAATTAGACTTGCTCGAGGGCGAGCAGAACTCAAGTGTGGGGGATTTGATAACGCTTAAATCTAACATGTTTTTGGGCGCGTTATTGCTAGTTTTGTGCATCATATTTGGTTATATTTATGTGTATTTGTTGCTAAATGATGAAAAAGTGTGTATGCAAGTAAATATAGCCAAGTACAGGAAAAGTTGAGGAAAAGATGAAGAAATGAAGAGATTATGCACATTTGGAGAATTACGAGAAAGAAACCACGCGATACTTCAAGGATTTGATTAGTTCAAGATTTCCATGCTTATATATCAAGAAAAGATCAAGTTCTATGATAGGAAGTAGTGGTACAGCGAAGGATCAAGCACGTAACGAGAATAAAGAAAGAAAAAAATAAAGTTGTATGGCAGAGTGATCCATCCGATCGGATGGCACCCGCATCCGAATCGGATGGGAGAAGGTTATTTTACCGAGAGCTCCAACCGATCGGTTGGAGCCAAATACCGATCGGTTGGCCGACGCTGGAGTTACATAGTTGCATTTAATGAAGAATTTAAGCCCCATAATCATTGAGGCTTATCATTTCTCTGCTATTTACTGATATTGGATATTTTTGCTTGGAGAATAAGGGTTTCCTCACTTATTTAAGAAATCCTTGGCTAGTTTACAAAGAGAGAAGTTTTTGGGAGGTGACAACCCAAAGGCAAATCGAGTAAGGCTTACAACAAGTCTAACTAACTTATTATTATTGCCCGAAAGCATGTAGTTGCTGTGAAAACGTCCAGGAAGCCTTGAGTTCAAGTCTCAAGAGTTGTGTCCGTGTGTGGAGTTGTTTACGTGTAATAAAAGGCGATTGGAGGAGTGTGGATTGCTATAGTTCCACAATTCTAGTTCTTGTAATTCCTTGATTAGGTATTTCTTGTTGAGTTATTATGAACTACTTTTATTTTTACTATAAGATGAATGAAAGTTTGGTTAATTACTTGTGTTTTATTATGATTGTTATGGAGTGATTTTGGTTGTACTTATGTGTGTATGATGTGACAATTTTTGGAGTAATCTTATCGTAGTGATGCATGAAAACATATCTTGTTTTATGAGTTTGTTGAGATATAATCTAATCTTGCTTAATTGGTTGGTAAAAACAATGTTAAAGACTAACAAAGGCCGAAAGGAGTTTTCTTTATGTTTTTATTCCAAAAAGTTAGTGCACGAATTAGTATGGATTATGGTTTGTGACAAACACCATCTTGACTCATTAAAATGGATTTGGAAACGATTTCATCACGAAAAAGGCCGAAAGGATTCGTAGGAATTCTTAAGATAAGAAATGCTTTCAAACAACTGATGCGCGTGATGTGTCATTGCGGTTTAGCAATATTAATGCCTACTCAAGTTTTAAATTTATACTTAGCCGACTTATCAATAACACACACACTTAACGAGCAGTGTACCCGGTCAGTATGAATATAGTTGTAAGCAGAGTGTCGATCACTAAGAGTGGAACGTATTATCTAGTTATTCTAATCAGTATTTTAATATCCTAAGTTAGTTATACAACCTAATCTAACGCAAGGGGGTTCAGCCTGAGACTGGCACAGTTTGGTTATAATTAAATAGAAAACTAAACTAATGAGCACGAATCAGCGATTAGCACACACGTACACAGATAGATACTCGAGACAATAGGAAGACCTGTCCTGATAATTAAATAGCTTGTCACTTGTTTTATTGCTAGTTTTATATGAAGTTTATATAATTAAACCTTTCTCGTTGGCTCTAATCTTATCGGCGAGTAAACCCTTAATGATTACTTATGTCTATCCTACTTTTCTAGAGAGGCTAGAATAAATAGGCGAGGAAGGGGCATGGCGACCCAAGCAAGACTCAGCTAGACACAAATGTTATCAATGCACTAATAAAAGTCACCAAAGACATCAACATATAAACTTTAATTAATGGGAAAGCAATATTAAGGGGAGTGCATGATCTTCCGTAGTTACATGACACAAGCCCATCAATCCTGATGAATTAAAGCGTACTAAAACAATAAAACAAAACTACTTAATGAATTGAATACATGCAGGACCTTCTTATAGCTCTTGTATCTTTGTTTGAGGTGTGTCTTGTGCTGCTTGGTCGTCTGGATTCGGCTCTAGGGTTCATTCAAAGGTCTCTTAAATTCGTCTGACCTTGGGGTATTTATAGTTTCTGTCTGAGGGATCAATGCGGCGCATTGACTTAACTTCGCGTGGGGTCCAAGATTAATATATTCTGGAATATTCGTACACCGTCTTCAGATGCGGCGTAACTTGATCTTTGTATGCGGCGCATGTACTTTAGCTGTCTTGGATTGTAACTGGTGAAATCTTGATAGTGATACGCCGTATGTTAGAAGTATATTGCGGCGTATCTGGAGTAGAACGAGCTTGATCTTCTTCTTTGACCAAAGTTTCATATGCGGCGCATGACAGAATTGCATGCGGCGCATTCTTCAAAGTCAGGCAATGGTCTTCGAATTCATCTAAGTATGATATTGCGTCGTATTTGTTGAGTGAGATACGGCGCATCTTTTGGATTTCAGTAGACTTTTGACATCTCGCTTGTTTTGCTCCATAATTAGTCCAAAATCGCCAAGTTTCACATAATGCTTGTTTTTACCTGAGAATTACTAAAGTAAATATTAATGTATCGATTCTCATATATAATATAATAAAACAAGTCAAATAAATAGGATAAATGATGATAATAAAATGTACTTATTTGAGTTCATCAAATATCCCCCCACTTGAACTTTACTTGTCCCCAAGTAAACCTTAGAATTAATCATATGAAAATGTATCCTAAAAGATATTAGGATTTATTTTTATATTTAAGCACGTATTCGTTTTGTCATAATCACACAACCAAACACTTAACGAAGTAGAAACCAAAATAATTTTTAATGTAAAACAATTCTAAATCGTTTAGTTGCTTAGTCGTGACGAATATTCTATCATAGGCTTGGCAAGTATACGCATCTCCCCCACTAAAGCCAAGGACTAACAAGTCTAAAGCGGTAAAAAGGGTTTGTTGGTTAAGGGTTGATCATCCTTTTTAATCTCTATCGATCTCATATTCCAGAAAAGGCGACAAAATTACAAATACATGATCGAATCCACGACCACGATACTTGCAATTTCTCAATTCCTTAACTCGAATGGGCTAAAGATAGGACCAAGTAATCTTCACCAATAATATTATATCAAAAAGGGCGACAAAATCATAAATACTTAGCCGAATCCACGACTACGATACTTAAGATTGCTCAAATCCCTAATCTCAATAAATCAAAGGTTTGGATGAAGAATGATATAGGGTATGGATAATATTTGGGATACAAATTGGTGTAAAATGAAAAATAAACAAAACAGATAAATTAAAATCCTAAGTGTGGTTAATCACTTTCCCAATCCATCCCATGAATAAGACTCATATCATTGAATAACTCACGCTTTAACACTTGAAACACACGCTTTAGGTAGACACGAATTATACTCAACAAAATCTCAATCAAAGAATAACCTTAGTTGGCGTTCCCATAATGGCCAACTCCCATTCAATCCATAAATATAATATACAACAACAAATAGTGATGATATCACCCACTTAATATAAAACTTTACATAAGTTGGTTAAAACAAACTTTCAACTTTTCCTTTTTCTTTTTCTTTTCTATTTTTTTTTTCGATTTTTTTTTTTTTTTTTTTTTTTTTTTTTTTTTTTTTTTTTTGACATCAACATATATGTGTAAAATTTCACAACTTTTCTATCACTATTTTTCCAGATAATTTTTCCATACTCTTCATACTTTCAGAAATAACTATAATAGTGAAAGTAGCAAACACACGAAAAATAAACTAAAAGTTATACAATATTTACTTTCATACCAATTGCATTGTGCAATTTCCTGGCCTAACCAAAGATAATGAATTACGCACGCGAACACAGATAATGTAAGGAAACACACTTTGCCTAAAGCAATTAACCACGGATTTTAATCTACAGGGTAGGCTAAGGTGTAAGGGTGTATCGAAACATTATAACAAAGGTGTAAGAAACGAAAGGAATGGCTCTGAGGGTTTTTCTAGGGGTTTCTTACTCTAAAAGTGAGAGTAAACAAAGGGTTTATACGGGGGTTAACTAACCAGTGTAGTTAGTTAATATCACATAACATATAAAGGCTATTTGGGTGTAATCCTAGAAATTTACCAATTTAGACAAGTCACTCCAATTATATAGATAATACTCATTATGGTGGTCTCGATTAGTATACAAGCCAAGTTCTAAAGTTTACAAGTCACCGGCACACTAAAGTTTTAATATTTTTGAAAGAATAGAGTTATGTGTGCGGTTATGTAATTTAGACTTTAAACAAAAACATGCTAAAAAAAATTTTAAATTTTGATATATTAAGCGCATTTTAAGCATATTTTGAAAAAGTTTAGGACAAGTAAGTGTTCTAATTCTCCATCCCCCCACTTAAGTTAAACAACGTCCTCGTTGTTTGTGTCAAAGGTTAAAAACTGGAAAATAAAAGAATTAGAACAGAAAAACTCCCCTGAGATTTGCTCGGTATGATCCTCCATTATTTGTATAAGAGCAAAAATCAACTTTCTTGTGGATGAGAACGTTTAAGCTTCATAAATGATGTATCCACAAAAATGCAGGAATCTATAATACCATTTAGACTTTAACACACCTGAGTTAAGAAGGTTCAAACTTGCATAATACATTAGTAGTTAGTAAAAATAAAACCTAAAAAATTAAACTGTAAATCATCAGGTCAGTCGATACGCCGTATCTTATGGAAGAAGATACGCCGTATCGAGCCTGGAATAAGTACGAAATAAAATAAAATAAAGGATAGGATGCGTCGCATCTGTTTCACTAAATGCGGCGCATGTAGTTACCAAACAGACTGTTAACAGTCTGTTGTAAAATTGGCACGTTTCACGGTTTACCTCTCGGGTTCTCTCGTTCACTCATGCTGAACTTAATGCCAGTCTCCATCAAACATAATAAGAAACATAAACTGAAACATTAAATAAACACATGATAATAGTATTTAGTACAATCCCAAAAGAGTAAAAATGTACGAGGAACGATGTCTATAAATTCAAACACATGAAATCAAGGATGTGGGGAGTCGTCTCCTTCAGCCGAGCGAGTCTCTGAGGTGCTAGCATCATCGGTCCTAGGTCGGACTCTACATGTACCATGTGAAGGGAGCCGGGAGTATCTGATCATGCCTCTAACGTAAGTACCATCTGGGCGAGTATGGTTCGTGCCCTGATGCTCCAGAATCTGACTCACACTCCCAACTAGCCAACCTATATCCCTCCTGACTACAGCAACGTCAGCCCTCATACCTTCAACTATACCCCTCAAAGCTCTCACCTCCTCCTCAGCTCGCTCTACTCTCTGACCGACAGTATGTACAACTGGTGGCGGGGGTACCTATGGCTCCTCCTGAGCTGGAGCAGCAGCTAGAGCTCCCTGGGGATCTCCCTGCTCCGGCTCTACCTCTACTGGTCTAACGGGACCCAATGCTACCCAATAGCATCCCCCCATGATCATCTCACAAATCCCTAACCTAACCAGATAATCCTGACCAATAACCGGCAAACTGGTCACCTCAATCTCTAAACCAGCAGGGATCTCATCACCAATCACACCAAAATGTCAGGCCAATCTAGACACAAAATGTCCCCCGGTCATCTGGCTCCTCCTGTCTCTCCCTAAAGCGCCTCTTTGAAGGAAATGTGCCAAAAAGTGAGGGATGTTCACCACCAATCCCTCATCCATGCTCCTGAGAAGGAAGAGATCAAGAGTGGTCACCTTCTCAGGTGACTGACCTCTCCCAGCAATGGTCAACGCAATCATCCGGTGGCACAATCTCCTCAAAGGCTCTCTGATGAGTGTGTAGGATGGGGTGGTAGTGGTGGAATCACCCCCAGAGGATATCCTCTCCCAGTAATCACCGAGCAACATCCTATATGGAACTACCCGTAAGCTCTCAGTCCAGTATCTAGAAAACCCAGCAGATCCTATCTCCTCCTCAGTATGTAATCCCATGGACAAAATGAACTGCTGCATCGACATCTGCCTGTGTACCCCACCTAACCTAAACACCAGAGTAATAGCTGTATCTAACTCCACATCAGTCTCCCTGTAATAAACCGTACTAAAGAACTCTAGCATAAGCTCCTTAATCTGAGGCTCATCAATACCAAACAACCTCTCCCATGCGTACGATCTAAACACAACATCGTCATCCTCATTCCTCACCACCATCTCTAACCCCCAGAGGATATCCTCTCCCAGTAATCCCCGGCAACGGCGCCAAAAACTTGATGTGCGTGATGTGTCATTGCGGTTTAGCAGTATTAATGCCTACTCAGGTTTTAAATTTATATTTAGCCGACTTATCAATAACACACACACTTAACGAGCAGTGTACCCGGTCAATATGAATATAATGGTAAGCAAAGTGTCGATCACTAAGAGTGGAACGTATTATCTAGTTATTCTAATCAGTATTTTAATATCCTAAGTTAGTTATACAACCTAATCTAACGCAAGGGGGTTCAGCCTGAGAGACTGGCACAGTTTGGTTATAATTAAATAGAAAACTAAACTAATGAGCACGAATCAGCGATTAGCACACACGTACACAGATAGATACTCGAGACAATAAGAAGACCTGTCCTGATAATTAAATAGCTTGTCACTTGTTTTATTGCTAGTTTTATATGAAGTGTATATAATTAAACCTTTCTCGTTGGCTCTAATCTTATCGGCGAGTAAACCCTTAATGATTACTTATGTCTATCCTACTTTTCTAGAGACGCTAGAATAAATAGGCGAGGAAGGGGTATGGCGACCCAAGCAAGACTCAGCTAGACACAGAGGTTATCAATGCACTAATAAAAGTCACCAAAGACATCAACATATAAACTTTAATTAATGGGAAAGCAATATTAAGGGGAGTGCATGATCTTCCGTAGTCACATGACACAAGCCCATCAATCCTAATGAATTAAAGCGTACTAAAACAATAAAACAAAACTACTTAATGAATTGAATACATGCAGGACCTTCTTACAGCTCTTGTATCTTTGTTTGAGGTGTGTCTTGTGCTGCTTGGTCGTCTGGATTCGGCTCTAGGGTTATACAAAAGGTCTCTTAAATTCGTCTGACCTTGGGGTATTTATAGTTTCTGTCTGAGGGATCAATGCGGCGCATTGAGTTGATAGATGCGGCGCATTGACTTAACTTCGCGTGGGGTCCAAGATTAATATATTCTTGAATATTCGTACACCGTCTTCAGATGCGGCGTAACTTGATCTTTGTATGTGGCGCATGTACTTTAGCTGTCTTGGATTGTAACTGGTGAAATCTTGATAGTGATACGCCGTATGTTAGAAGTATATTGCGGCGTATCTGGAGTTGAACGAGCTTGATCTTCTTCTTTGACCAAAGTTTCATATGCGGCGCATGACAGAATTGCATGCGGCGTGTTGGGAATTATGATGCATATCAAGAGCAGACTACTTAGGTCTGGTAGTTTACTACTTAGGTCTGGTAGTTTACTAAGTTAGGTCTGTTTGTGATTTAGGTCTGGTTATGTAATGTTAAGTCTGGTTGACTTATTAAGTCTGGTCTGGTCGTGAAGATAGGAAAGTTTGTTAGAGTTATATTAGGAAAAGATACAATGCGTGTATGTATCTTTATAGAAGATTTGTGTATATCTTCTGTGTCATCTAGGGTTTCCTTGTGTTATAAAAGGATCCCTAAAGTTTGTTAGTGAGTGTGTGTGAGTTGTACGAATTGATAATAGTGAATATCAATATACGAAGTTAGTGATATTCCTGTTTGTGTTCTAAATTGTTCTTGTTAAGATTCCGCATTAACATTAACAATCACTTAGGGTTTCTCACTTAGATTGGTTCGGATTTATCCTAACCATCTACTAGGTATTCAAAACTACTTAGTGATCCATATACAATTTGTGGACCAACAAGTGGTATCAGAGCAAGGAGAGAGACTCTGAATTCGTAGAACACTAAATCCCTAAAACCTAATTCTCACTCAAATCACCCTTCACAATGTCTGAACTCGATAAGCCTGAAACTTTCTCAATCCATAACAGTGAGGATGAGCAATCAAACCATGAAGATGAAGGAAAAACCGAAACCAGTAACTCCCAAACACAACAACAACCCATCCCTTCCACAACCACAATCTCAAACATAAAACTTCCACTACTGAAGAGAGAAGAGTATGATATATGGGCCATGGAGATGGAACATTATCTGGAATACATTGATAGTGATGTATGGAAGGTGATTCAAAAGGGAAATTCTAAGAAGAGAATTTCACAAGGAAATGATGGGCAACTCAGAATAATGCCACCAGTATCTGCTGAGGAGATTAGGGCTGTGGAGAAGGAAAAGAAGGCCAGAACCTTGCTTCTTATGGCTATTCCTAAGGAGCATCTACAAAGGTTTCATGGCATTCTTGATGCTAAGGAGATGTGGGAAGCTATCAAGAAACGATTTGGAGGTAATGCTAACTCCAAAAAGATGCAAAAGGCTGTTCATAAACAGCAATTTGAAACATTTAGTGTTTCAAAGACTGAAGGTTTGGAGAAGGGCTATGACAGATTTCAACATCTGTTAACACAACTGGAAGTTCATGGTGCAGCAGTCTCGAATGAGGATGCAAATCACAAATTCCTTAGATCTTTACCATTAGAATGGGGCAATGTATCTGTGGCAATGAGGATTAAGGAGGAAGTAGACTCTATGACACCTGATGACCTTTACAATAATCTCAGGATGTTTGAAAGGGACATCAGTAACAACACTCAGGGTTCAACCAGTTCCTCAAATGTTGCTTTTGTATCTCAAAACAAAAGCAGTACTTACAAGGTTAGATCTGGTGTTAGGTCTGGTAACTATGAAACTCCTTCAAGTGAAAGGTCTGCTTCAAGTTTCACTGATGAGGTGATACATTCTTTCTTTGCCAATCAAACGGAAGATGAAAGCTTTATTAGTGAAGACCTTGAACAAATTAATGATGCTGAAGTTGAGGAGATGGATATAAAATGGCACATTGCCATGGTTGCTTTAAGGGTCAAACGATTTCAGAAGCAATATGGTAGGACTATCAACTTCAACAACAAATCACCAGTGGGATACACAAAGAGGACTGTTGAATGCTACAACTGTCACAAGCATGGGCATTTTTCAAGAGATTGTCCAGAGAAGAAGTCTGCTGATGAGAAAAGAGTTGAAGATGGGAAGATGGAAAAGAATCAGATGAGTCTGCTGACAATGGAAGCTGGAGGAGTCAATTGGGGTGAGCATCCAAGAGTAAATGAGGAGTCTGATCATGCTCTCATGGCCATCGGTAATGAGGTATCATTATGCTCTAAATTATGTACTGACTCATATAATCATGTTAAGGCTTTATGTGATGAGCAGCAAGAACAAATAGGTGATCTAGAAGTAAATTTATTAGCACATAAAAATGCTGTAAAAACTTTAGAGGCACAAAAGGTCACCCTTCAAAATCAACATGCTGCTTTAAATGAAAAACTATACTTTCAAGCTAATAAAATATATGAACAAGATGAGAAGCTTAAAAGGTATAGACAATTAGGGCTTAAAATTCAGAAGGAGAGGGATGAGCTGAGAAAAAGGGTAGATCAATGGAACAATTCAAATAAAAACCTGTTTAAGTGTTGGGATTCTCAAATTAAGTCAAATAAAAAATGTGGCTTAGGATATGAGGAAAATGAGAATAGGGATATATTTAAAAATAGAGAAGAGGACTATGCTGATAAACCTTTGTACAATAGGTTTGTTAAGACTGGTGACTTTAAGGGAGTACCACCACCTTTGAGTGATGACTATACTCCTCTTGAAAAAGAGGAGTTAGATGATTCACTCTTTGTGTATGGTAAGAAAGGTCCTCAAGTGCCTGAACCAACTACCTCAGAGGACAAATCTAGTAGATATTCTTCTTGTCAATCCAATGACTCTGAAGGATCTATTGATAGTTCCTCTGATCACTCTAAGTCTGAGTCAAACAATGAGGAAAAAGAGAATCCTGAACCTAAGGTTGTTAAGAAGTGTGAACCTGTTGTTACTAAACCTTTAGTGACTGAACAAAAAGCTGAGACAGTTAAACCTAGTTGTGTTAACCACATAAAAACTCCTAGGGAATCTGTTAAATTGAATGAGTCACCTAGAAGCAATAGTGTTCACAGAGAGAGTAGGAGTAGTTACAATTATGCTCCTAAAAGATGTTTTGTGTGTGGAAGTTTGAGTCATTTAATAAGAGATTGTGACTTCCATGAAAAGAGAATGAAAAGAGAGGCTGAGCAAAAGAGAATGAATGTTAATAAGGTTAATGGTTCAAATAAACCAGTTTGGAACAATGCTAATAGAGTTAACCATGCCAACCAGTTTGTTCCCAGACCTGTTCAACTAAATAACACTACCAGACCTAACTCCTTTGTTAGTTCTGGTAGACCAAATTTTGGATCTGGCTACAGAAACTTTAATGTAAATAGGCAAAATGTTAATTTTATGAGGCCTAAAGTGAATACTGGTTATGTCAACTCTGTGAGACCAAATGTTAACACTGGTTTTGTAAGACCCAAGCAACCTTTTCAAAAATCTCAGGTGAAAGAAAATTTTAAAAGAACTAATTTTTACAAAGCTCATTCACCTGTGAGAAGACAAGTTGGAAAGCAAACAGCAAAACCTTTAAAGGGAAATGGGGGTTCTGCTGTTAAGACCTCAGCATGTATGTCTTGGGATTCAAACAAAAATAAATCCATGTATATATCCCAAAACAACAGTGGATCAGGTTCAATTAAGAAATTTAAGCATATTGATCCACAAGGCGGACCCAAGCCTACTCAGGCCTGGGTTCCTAAGAGAAACTAATTTCTCTTCTTTTTGTGCAGGATCATCCACTTTGCTATATGGAAGATAGAGGAATACTTGACAGTGGATGCTCTGGGCACATGACTGGTAACAAGAACTATCTTAATGATTTCCATGAATTCGAGGGAGGTTCTGTTACTTTTGGAGGAAGCAAGGGACAGATAACTGGTAAAGGAAGAATCATTGTGGGCAACATAGAATTTGACAATGTATCTTTTGTGAAAGAACTTGGGCAGTTCAACCTTTTCTCAATATCACAGATTTGTGATACTCAGCATAAGGTGCTTTTTACTGAAACTGATTGTCTTGTGTTGACTCCGGACTTTAAAATGCCTGAAGAACATCAAATTCTTCTTAAAGTTCCCAGACAACACAAAATGTACAGTTTTGATATGAAAGCATCTAATCCTGCAAAAGGTGCTACCTGTTTAATTGCAAAAGCTACATTGGATGAATCTAAGTTGTGGCACAGAAGGTTAGGCCATGTGAATTTCAAAAATATGAATAAACTTGTGAAGAATAACCTTGTGAGAGGTTTGCCTTCAAAATTGTTTAAAAATGATCATACCTGTGTGGCTTGCAACAAAGGAAAACAACATAGGGCATCCTGTAAGGTTAAATTAGAAAGATTAATCACTGAACCTTTGCATACCTTACATATGGATCTTTTTGGCCCTACATCTGTCCATAGTATAAATCATGCATGCTATTGCCTTGTCATTACAGATGATTGTACTAGATATTGTTGGGTGTTCTTTATGTCTAAGAAGGATGAAGCTACCCCTTTGATTCAAAATTTCATTAGACAGATTGAAAACCTTATTGATAAACGAGTCAAAATCATTAGGAGTGATAATGGCACTGAATTTAAAAACAAGAGCATGCTAGATTTTTGTGGTAATAAAGGAATTAAGCAACAATTCAGTAATGCAAGAACTCCTCAGCAAAATGGAGTTGCTGAGAGAATGAACAGGACACTTATTGAGGCTGCTAGGACTATGCTTGCAGATTCACTTTTACCTACTACATTTTGGGCTGAAGCAGTCAGCAATGCCTGCTACATCTTTAATAGGGTTAGAGTGACTAAGCCTCAAAATAGAACTCCTTATGAGCTTATGTTTGGCCACAAACCAGTTGTTAGCCATATAAGACCTTTTGGGTGTCATGTTACCATTCTTGATACTCTGAGTGTTCTTGGAAAATTTGAAGGAAAGTCTGATGAAGGGTTCTTACTTGGGTATGCATTAAACAGTAAAGCCTTTAGGGTTTACAATTTAGTATCCAAGAAAGTAGAAGAAAATCTGCATGTAAACTTTCTTGAGGAAAAACCCAATGTCAAGGGAATTGGTCATAGGTGGATGTTTGATATTGATTATTTGACTGATTCTATGAATTATGTTCCTGTCTCCAAGGAGAATCAAATTAACCCTATTGCAGGTACCCAAGAAGCTACTAACATTGCAGGTACCAAAGATTCTTCAAATTCAGGGAACATTGATGATATGGCTGAGCTTGTTGTGATTCCCTCTACAGAGAACAAGTCTGATGCAGGTGAAGTAGTAATCAAGGATTCTTCACCTCAGAAAACAGACTCTGAAGTTAAGTCTGGCAAAGTCAAATCCCCTAGCATTACCAGTACTTCACTTTTTAAGTCTGGTAGTGATGTTCTACCAGACCTTACTTCAAATGCTGAATGTGCTGATTCTAAGATGCCAGAACTTGAAGTATTTCCTAATCCTAATGAAGGTGTTTTTGATGGGGCTTCCTATGATGAAGGAGGTATTATTACTGATTTCAACAACTTACCCACTGAAGTGGAAGTAAGTCCAACCCCCACTCTCAGGATCCACACCATTCATCCCAAAAACCAAATAATTGGTAACCCCAAGTCTGCTGTTCAAACAAGAAGTAGAGTGCACCATCAGTCTGCTTCTCTTGCACTCATTAGCCTGATCAAGCAACAACAAAGGGTCAACCATAAGGACCAGCAACATTGCTTATTTGCTTGCTTTCTTTCTCAAAGTGAACCCACTACAGTTTCTGAAGCTTTAGGGGAGGAAAGTTGGGTAGAAGCCATGCAAGAAGAGTTGTTGCAGTTCAAGCTACAGAAAGTATGGGTTCTTGTAGACCTACCTTATGGAGCTAAAGTTATTGGTACTAAATGGGTCTTCAGGAATAAAAGGGATGAAAGAGGGGTAGTTGTAAGGAACAAAGCAAGGTTGGTAGCCCAAGGATACAAACAGGAGGAGGGCATAGATTATGATGAGGTTTTTGCTCCTGTGGCAAGGATTGAAGCTATCAGGTTATTTTTGGCCTATGCATCATACATGGGATTCAAGGTATATCAGATGGATGTCAAAAGTGCTTTTCTTTATGGCACTATTGAAGAAGATGTGTATGTACATCAACCTCCTGGCTTTGAGGATCCTGCTAATCCCAATCAAGTGTATAAGGTTATTAAAGCTCTATATGGTCTTCATCAGGCTCCTAGAGCTTGGTATGAAACTCTTTCACAGTTTCTTGAAGAACATGGATACATCAGGGGTGTAATTGACAAGACATTATTTATTAAGAGAGATCAGAAGGATATTATTCTTGTCCAAATTTATGTGGATGATATCATTTTTGGATCCACAAGAAAGTCTTGGTGTGATGAATTTGAAGGTTTAATGAAGAGCAGGTTTGAAATGAGTTCAATGGGAGAACTTACATTTTTCTTGGCACTGCAAGAAGCAGACGATTGTGGCTAATTCAACTACTGAGGCTGAGTATGTAGCAGCTGCTCATTGCTGTGGACAAGTTTTGTGGATTCAGAATCAGATGCTGGACTATGGTTTGAATTTTATGAATACTGTTATCCACATAGATAATAAGAGTACTATCTGTATTGTTAAGAATCCAGTATATCACTCTAAAACTAAGCATATAGAAATAAGGCATCACTTCATTAGGGATTGCTTTGAAAAGAAGTTGATTAGAGTGGAGAAAATACATACAGATTTTAATGTTGCTGACCTGTTAACTAAGGCATTTGATGGTCCTAGGTTCAATTACCTGGTAGTTAACATTGGTATGATGAACCCCTAGTTTGAATTAAGGGGAGGTTTGGCCTAAGGGGAGGTCAAACTGTGAAGTATGTAAAATATGAATACTTACCAGCATTTAGGTTATTTTTAAGTTTTGTAGTTTTGATTTTAGTTTTGTTAATGATTTGATAAAAAAAAAAAAAAAAAAAAAAAAAAAAAAAAAAAAAAAAAAATTTAGTTTGTTTTATCTATATCTTTTATTTCTTTTATAGGCAATGCTGGATTAAGTATATTTTCACAAAGTTGTTGAGTGAGATTATTGGAACTTCTCACTTGGTGGAGGTGCTTTGCACTAACACATCAAAAGGTTATCAGTCCACCTTGTCTCATCAACACAAGGACTGGCTAATCCTGAGCAAACGGCTAACAGGTAAAGATTGCTCAAATCCGTTTATGGCTGACAATTTGCCAAAAATTGTATGGTACTCAACTCACCATATCTAAGATAAGTGAAGAGTTGGCTAGCCCACAAGGTTATGGCTTGTGGTAAAGGCTGTGGAAAACCATAAATGGTAATCAATTCACCATGATGAGGTGCTTTTCCATCAAAGAATTGACTAGTCCAGAAGCAAACGGCTTTTGGTAAAGACTTAACAAATCCGTTGATAAGCTGATGATTTGCTTAAAATCATATGGTTATCAGTGTACCATGGTCTTACACACCAAAACATTTGGCTACTCCAGTAGTTATGGCTATTGGTAAAGAGACATCAAATCCATTAAATTTCAATGATTCACCTCTCACAGGTGTTCACACACTTGGAAGTGATGAGAATAGATATGAAACTTAATATGAATTGATGTACATATAGTCATTGTTGCTGCAAAGACCATATCAGAAGAGCTTATCAAGATTCAAGTTGCTAGTAAGGAACAAGACCTAAATACATTTCAAAGTGTTCAAGATTCAATCCTCAGAAGGCTAAATCAGAAGAACTTGAAGTTCATGAAGCATGAAGATCAAGTTAGGGGAGGATTGTTGGGAATTATGATGCATATCAAGAGCAGACTACTTAGGTCTGGTAGTTTACTACTTAGGTCTGGTAGTTTACTAAGTTAGGTCTGTTTGTGATTTAGGTCTGGTTATGTAATGTTAAGTCTGGTTGACTTATTAAGTCTGGTCTGGTCGTGAAGATAGGAAAGTTTGTTAGAGTTATATTAGGAAAAGATACAATGCGTGTATGTATCTTTATAGAAGATTTGTGTATATCTTCTGTGTCATCTAGGGTTTCCTTGTGTTATAAAAGGATCCCTAAAGTTTGTTAGTGAGTGTGTGTGAGTTGTACGAATTGATAATAGTGAATATCAATATACGAAGTTAGTGATATTCCTGTTTGTGTTCTTAATTGTTCTTGTTAAGATTCCGCATTAACATTAACAATCACTTAGGGTTTCTCACTTAGATTGGTTCGGATTTATCCTAACCATCTACTAGGTATTCAAAACTACTTAGTGATCCATATACAATTTGTGGACCAACAGAATTGCATGCGGCGCATTCTTCAAAGTCAGGCAATGGTCTTCGAATTAATCTAAGTATGATATTGCATCGTATTTGTTGAGTGAGATACGGCGCATCTCCTGGATTTCAGTAGACTTTTGACATCTCGCTTGTTTTGCACCATAATTAGTCCAAAATCGCCAAGTTTCACATAATGCTTGTTTTTACCTGAGAATTACTAAAGTAAACATTAATGTATCGATTCTCATATATAATATAATAAAACAAGTCAAATAAATAGGATAAATGATGATAATAAAATGTACTTATTTGATTTCATCAACAACAAAAAGCTTAAAAGAATTGTCGTAATAGTTAATCAAGGCCGAAAGGAATTAACTAGGAGATTGAACTGTAGATATGATTTCTCATGATAAAAACCATTGATTGTGAATCATTCATATTAAGTTGCGCATCACTACAAGTCACATCCAACTTGGTTGGTTACTCTAAACAATTGGTCATAGAATCACACACAAGTATATTTGTTTTTGATTGATTGAACCTTGCTTGCTTTTGAATTTACTTCAAATTGGATTGACACCCTTTTTTCTAAAATTTATTTTACTAAACCTAAACCCCAATTCCCTTGGGACGATCTTGACTTACCCACCTTTACTACCACGGACGAGTATACTTGCTCGTATGTGTGATTAGAGAATTGGATAAATCATGTTTATAAATTTTAAAACTTGAACACAACGACACGCACAGCAGAATGCAACCATTTTGAATGAATGAAAGCTCCATGTTTCTTTGATACTATTGTGCCTCAATGATACTAGCAACAATAAAGTCTTAGTACTGCAAAACAGGGTTAACCAAAACATACAAACTAAACAAATAATGTTTAATGGATAACCAAAATATACTACCAGACTTAAAATTTAAAGCTACCAGAGTTAAAAAAAATATCTAAGTACTGGTAAGTATACAAACTTTACATATTGGCCTCCCCTTAAGTCTAACCTCCCCTTAAGTCCAGCTATGGGTTCATCATACCAATGCTAACCACTAAGTAATTAAACCTAGGGCCATCAAATGGTTTAGTTAAGAGGTCTGCAACATTAAAATCTGTGTGTATTTTCTCCACTCCAATTAGCTTCTTTTCATAGCAATCCCTAATAAAGTGATGCCTGATTTCTATGTACTTAGTTTTAGAGTGATAAACAGGGTTCTTAACTATACAGATAGTGCTCTCATTATCTATGTGGATTATAGTGTTCATAAAGTTCAAACCATAATCCAGCATTTGATTTTGAATCCACAATACTTGTCCACAGCAATTTGCAGCTGCTACATACTCAGCTTCAGTTGTTGATGTAGCTACAATTGTCTGCTTCTTGCATTGCCAAGAGATTAATCTTCTTCCAAGGAATTGACAACCTCCAGTTGTGGATTTCCTATCAAGGCTTGCACCTGCATAGTCACTATCTGAATAGGCTTCCAGGTCAAAAGATGACTCTCTAGGATACCAAAGGCCCAAATTAGGTTTACCCTTTAGGTATCTAAAGATTCTCTTCACAGCATGAAGATGTGAAGTTTTTGGGTTAACCTGAAAACGTGAACAAACACAGACTGCATACATAATGTCAGGTCTAGAAGTAGTAAGATACATTAGAGAACCTATCATTGATCTGTAAAGATGCACATCTACATCAGCAGCATCTTCATCCTTTGTCAAAGGCACCTTGTTCTCCATGGGAGTGACTGCAGTCTTCACAGTTGTAATTTCAAACTTCTTCAAGATCTCTGCAACATACTTGTCTTGAGAGATAAAGAGTCCATCTGCTTGTTGTTTCACTTGCAGTCCTAAGAAAAATGTGAGTTCACCCATAGAACTCATCTGAAACCTCCCTTTCATTAATGCTTCAAACTCCTCAAACCAAGACCTTTTAGTAGAACCAAATATGATATCATCCACATAAACCTGGACTAGGATGATATCCCTCTTGTTTCTCTTGATAAACAAGGTCTTGTCAATCACACCTCTTTTGTACCCATGCTCTTCAAGGAAGTTGGAGAGAGTTGCATACCAAGCTCTGGGAGCTTGGTGAAGACCATATAAAGCTTTGATGACTTTGTACACTTTCTTGGGTTCTGCTAGATCAACAAAGCCAGGAGGTTGATGAACATATACTTCTTCCTCAATAGTGCCATACAGAAAGGCACTCTTCACATCCATCTGATAGACTATGAACCCCATATATGATGCATAAGCCAAAAATAACCTAATAGCCTCAATCCTTGCTACAGGAGCAAAGACCTCATCATAATCTATCCCCTCCTCTTGTCTATACCCTTGTGCTACCAATCTTGCCTTGTTCCTAACTACTACTCCTCTTTCATCCCTTTTGTTCCTGAAGACCCACTTTGTGCCAATCACCTTAGCTCCACTAGGTAGATCTACAAGAACCCAAACTTTCTGCAATTTGAACTGCAACAACTCCTCTTGCATTGCTTCCACCCAACTCTCATCTTCAAGTGCTTCAGAGACATTGGTGGGTTCCTTTTGAGAAAGGAAACAAGCAAACAAGCAATGTTTTTGGTCCTTGTGGTTGACCCTTTGCTGCTTCTTAATGAGACTGATAAGTGCATGAGATGTAGAAATCTTTTGCACTTTACTTCTGGTTTGAACAACTGATTGAGGATCACCAATTATCTGACTTTTGGGATGAATGTTGTGAATTCTGAGTGTTGGAGCTGGACTTACAGTCACTTCAGTGGGTAGGTTGTTGAAGTCAGTAACTACCCCTTCTTCATCATAAGAAGCCCCATTAAAAATGTGTTCATCTGGTTTATCAAAGACCTCAAGTTCAGGCATCTCAGAATCATCAAAATCAGTATTTGGAGTAGACTCAGGTTGAGCAGAATTAACAGCATCACTACCAGACTTAACAGAGTTAGTGCTGGTAGCCTTTTCTCCACCAGAATTAATCAAGGCACTACCAGAATTAACTGAATTAGTGCTGGTAGCCATTTTCCCAAGATACTTGTCAGTCAAAGCATCCATTTCTTCTTTAAAGGATAAGATTTCTTCTGAAACATTTGTAGGAGAACCCCCTTTTTCTTTTGATTGAGGCTTAATCACAGCCTCCTTTCTTTTTGTAGAAGATTTCTTTGTTCTTTCATTAGCAGCAACATGGTTGACTTCTGTGATAGGAATCACAATAAGCTCCTCAATTTCTTTGCCTTGATCAGCAGTGCTTGCATCTTGAGTACCTGCATTATTAGGCACTTCTATGGAACCTGCATCAGGGTTAGCTTGATTCTCCTTGGAGACTGGAATATAGTTCATAGAATCAGTTAAATAATCAAGATCAAACATCCATCTATGACCTAGTCCCTTCACATTGGGTTTTTCCTCAAGAAAATTAACATGCAGATTTTCTTCTACTTTCTTAGTCACTAAATTGTAAACCCTAAAGGCCTTACTATTCAGTGAATACCCAACCAGAAACCCCTCATCAGACTTCCCTTCAAATTTTCCAAGCACACTCAAGGTATCAAGAATGGTCACATGGCACCCAAAAGGCCTTATATAGCTAACAACTGGTTTATGGCCAAAAATAAGCTCATAAGGTGTTTTATTCTCTCAGCAACTCCATTTTGCTGTGGAGTTCTAGCATTGCTATATTGTTGCTTAATTCCTTTTTCACCACAAAACTCAATCATGCTCCTATTCTTAAATTTTGTGCCATTGTCACTCCTAATGATCTTAACCTTGTGATTTAGTAGGTTTTCTATCTGCCTAATGAACCTTTGAATTAAATCAGGGGTTTCATCTTTTGTGGACATAAAGAATACCCAACAATATCTGGTGCAGTCATCAGTAATGACAAGGCAATAGCTAGCATGGTTGATACTTCTAACAGATGTAGGGCCAAACAGATCCATGCGTAAGGTATGCAAAGGCTTAGTAACAATCCTATCCAACTTAGCCTTACAAGAAGCTCTATGCTGTTTTCCCTTATTACAAGCTACACAGGCATGGTCATTCCTAAAAACCTTGGAAGGTAAGCCTCTAACTAAATTACCCTTCACAAGTTTGTTCATATTCTTGAAATTAACATGACCTAACCTTTTATGCCACAATTTAGATTCATCCAATGTGGCTTTTGCAAGCAAACAGGCAGAACCTTTTGCAACTTCAGGTGCTTTCATATCAAAACTGTACATGTTGTATTGTCTAGGAACTTTAAGAAGGATCTGACTCTCCGAAGTTAATACAAAACATTCAGTTTCACTAAAAAGCACCTTATGCTGCTTATCACAAATTTGTGATATTGAGAAAAGGTTAAACTGCCCTAGTTCTTTTACAAAAGATACATTGTCAAATTCTAAATTGCCTACAACAATTCTACCTTTACCAGTTATCTGTCCTTTACTTCCTCCAAAGGTAACAGAACCTCCTTGGAATTCTTGAAAATCCTTCAGATGATTCTTGTTACCAGTCATGTGCCCAGAGCACCCACTATCAAATATTCCTTTGTCTTCCATGTTCTTTAGTGGATGTTCCTGCACAAAAGTAGAGAAATTAGTTTCTCTTTAAGACCCAAGCCTGAGAAGACTTGGATCTACCATGTGGATCAACATATTTATAGGTCTTACATGAGCTTGATCCACCTTTGGTCTTGAATTCATAGGTAAGTGTGTTCTTAAAAGGATCCCAAGACCAATATGCTGGGGTCTTAACAGCAGATTCCCCATTTTCCCTTACAGCATTTGAACTTGAAACTTGTGTTGTATTATTAACAACATGACTTCTCACAGGTGAATGAGATTTATAAAAATTGTTTCTTTGATTATATGAATTCACCTGTGGTCTATTTACTGGTTGTCTGGGTCTAGAATGATTAAACCACCCAGAATTAACACTTGGCCTCACATAATTACCATTTTGACCAACAGAACTAACATTTGGTCTACCAGAATTAAAATTTGGTCTACCAGTATTAACATTTGGTCTACCAGAACTAAAATTTGGTCTACCAAAACTAACAGATGACCAACCAGAATTAACATTAGGCACACCAGAATTAAATGGTGCTGGTCTAGTCACAAACTTATTAGCATGATTAATCCTGTTAGCATTATTCCAAACTGGTTTATCATTCATGTGGCCAGCATTAACATTCTTATTCTTTCTTAGTTCAGCCTCTCTTTTCATCCTAACCTCATGAAACACACAAAGTATCTTTTAGGACCAAAACTGTGGTTTCCATTGTACTCTCTTCTCATTCTATCAGTCTTTGGTGACTCTTGATTTCTAACAGACTTCCTAGGAGTTTTTATGTGAGAATCACAACTAGGTTTATCTGTATGAGGTTTGGGTTCACTATTTTTGACTGATTTTGACTCAGAAACATTTTTAGGTGCACTCTCTGATTCTGAATCAGACTGCTCAGAGACATCTCTAGTAGATCCTTCACTGTCATTGGTTTGACAAGTGGAGTATTCACTAGATTTGTCTGAGTTGCCTGTCTCAGGATAGATAGGACCCTTTTTACCATATACAAACAAGGAGTCATCTAGTCTTTATTTAGTAGAGGAGTGTAATCTCCACTTAATGGAGGTGGCACCCCTTTAAAGTCATCAGATTTAACAAACCTATTGTACACAGGTTTACCAATAGAATCCTCTTTCCTACATTTGAACACAGATATGTCCATCTCTTCCTCATAGCTTAGGACTTCACTATCTGACTGTATTCCATAACCTAAGCCAATCTTACTTGTAGAGCTCATACTAGATGCAACTATCTTATCCTGACACTTAGCAGAATGAGTCCATTTATCTAGTTTCTTTTGCAATTCTTCTCTTTCCTTAACAGCTTTTAAACCTGCTTTCCTATATCTCTTAAGTTTCTCATCTTTTTCATGTATCTCATTAGCTTGAAAGGTGAGTTTTTCGTTTAAGGAAGCTTGTTTGTTTTGATAGTTATCTATTTGTGCTTCTAAAGTTTTAACAACTTTAGTATAAGCAAGAATTTTTGCTTCTTGATCACCTATTTGTGTTAATTGCTCATCACACAAAGCTTTAAGATGATTATATGAATCAATGCATAATTTTGAGCATAAAAATACCTCATTACTGGACCCAATAGCCATAAGTGCATGATTTGGCTCTTCATCCTCGGGTGTGTGTTCATCCCAATTCATAGCTCCAGCTTCCAATGTCATCAAGCTCGTCTGATTCTTCCCCATCTTATCATCATCTTGAGAGTCAGAACCCTTCTTCTTTTTCCAATCAGTAGTCACTTTTTCTATGCAATTTCTAGCAAAGTGACCATGCTTGTGACCATTGTAGCACTCAATAGTCCTTTTATTGTATCCGACTGGTGACTTCCCATCAAGCTTAATGTTCCTCCCAGTTAGCTTGTAAAACTTCTTAACCCTGAAAGCAATCATGATAATTTGCCATTTGATGTCCATTTCTTCAACTTCAACATCAACGATCTGTTCTAAATCCTCACTGATGAGATCTTGATCTTCTGGTTCCTGAGCAAGAAGTGAGTGAATTACTTCATCAGCAAAGCCTGCTGGAACATCTCTTTCTTTTCTCATGCTGCTAGGAGAGTTTCCATAACCACCAGAATTAACGCTCCCAGACTTAACCTTGTTAGTGCTGCTCTTGCCTTGAGAAACAAAAGCAACATTTGTAGAACTTGAAGATGCTTTTCCTTGGATTTTCTGTTCAAATACCTTGAGGTTGTTGTACAGGTCATTAGTAGTCATGGTGTCAATTTCACCATTCATCCTCATGGTCAATGTCACACTTGACCATTCTTTTGGTAATGCTCTAAGAAACTTCTGGTTTGCATCTTCTTCTGAAACAGCTGCACCATGGACTTCCAATTGTGATAGAAGATGTTGAAACCTATCATAAGCTTTTTCCAACCCTTCTGAACTGGATACAGTAAAAGCTTCGAATTCCTGTTTAAGAACAGCCTTCTTCATCTTCTTGGAGTTAGCATTCCCTCCAAATCTTTTTTTGATAGCCTCCCAGATTTCCTTGGCATCATTCATGCCATGAAACCTTCTCAGATGTTCTTTGGGAATTGCCATTAGCAGCATAGTCTTGGCCTTCTTCTCCTTTTCAACAGCCCGTATCTCTTCAGCAGATACTGGTGGTAATACCCTAATTACTCCATCAGTTCCTTGTGAAATCCTTTTCTTCGAATTTCCATTCTGTATGACCTTCCAGACTTCGCTGTCAATATACTCCAGTTAGTGTTCCATCTCCATAGCCCAAATGTCATATTCTTCTCTTTTTAGGATTGGGTGTTTTATGTTAGATATGGTTGTTGTTGCGGAAATGGGTTGTGGTTGTTTAGATGTGCTTGCTTCAGGTTTTTCTTCATCATGGACTGATTTTTCATCATCACTGTTGTGAACTGAGAAATCATCATTCTTACTGGGATTTTCTAAGCCAGACATGTTGCAGGGTTTAGGTGAATGAATTTAGGGTTTGGATGTTGTGTTTCTTCAAACTCAGAGTCTCTTTAGGCTTTGATACCACTTGTTGGTCCACACGAACTATGGATCTCTAAGTAACCTTAACAAGTTAGTTAGACGACTTGAATAAATCAAATCAATCTAAGTGAGACTCTAATACGAATTGAATGTTTATGCGGAATCTAAACACTCAACTATGAAGAACACAATGAAACAATAACTAACTTCGTATTACTAATTGTTTACTGAATTACAATCTTCGTCGTTATCTCTAAACTAACAGACTTAATTTTGTTGTCCACCAGACTTAATTCTGATCTTCCATTAAGTCTTCTCTTGTCTTGTGATAATTCCCAACACTTGCTCTACTCTATTGTCATGAACTGATGAACTGATGATTAATGTACATCAGTTTTTTTATATATTTTTTTATGAAAATCTTTATAAATAAACTGATGAATATCTCTGAAATAAATCAAGGAAAACAAAAAACAATTTGAGTTCAGTTTATCAGAAAAATTAAGAGTTATTCATCAGTAAAACATCTAATGAACATTTTTAATAAACTGATAAACATTTCAAGAGATATTCATGAAAAAAAATGATGAACATAATTAAGAAACTAACAAGCAATAACATTTATTAAAAAAAAAAAAAAAGATGAACAAGTTACAAATAAAAATGCCAACATTTTTGTTATTAACATTTCTTAACAAAAAAACTGATGAACAAACAAATAAAATGGATCATTAAAAGAAATTATAAAGTCAGCAGCATATACTAATATCTCACTCAAAAAAACTGATTAAAATATACATATATATATATATATATATATATATATATATATATATATATATATATATATATATATATATATATATATATATATATTGCATATCAACAACTAAGCCTTTATTTATCTAACAGTAAAAAAATGTGAAATAGTAACTAAGAAACAACAAAAGCATTCTTATCAAACAACTTCTCCTTCTTAGCAGCCAACTTCATCTTCTGCTTGCGCTCCTTGATAGCAACCTTATCACTAGCCTTCATAGCAGCAATTTCAGATCTAATAGAGTTGAACTTCACTTGATCATGATCTTTCATGCTACATTTGCAGTATGTACCGTTCTTCCTACAGTTCCCACTTGGCTAAGCAAGTATGTAACACCTCAACCCGATAAGGGTAGAAGAATTACTTTATGGTAACATATCAAAGCAAACACAAGCATATGACTTAAGTAATACAAATGAATTTCAAAGGTTACAAGGGGGAAAATCTGAATTACAATGTTACAAAGGAGAAAAACAATAACTATTAAGTCTAAAAATGTAAACACTTCTAGTCATCTCTAATCCAGGATAGCTATCAAAGTATAGTCTTCTAAGTCCAAAGTGCTCTCCACTCATAACCCAGCTTCCTACTAAAATCTGCCGCAGGAAAAGAAATGCGGCTGAGCTTAAAAGCCCAGTGAACATATATATATATAAACGAAACCAAAAGATAAGGTACGAGAATATAAAGTATGGTGCATTGGGAAAAGCATAAGGTATAATAGTTTGATATCAAGTAAGGAAAGGAAAGGAAAGGAAAGGTCAGTAATCTACCACGAGCCCAAACAAATAAAATCAAATATCATAGTAACCATGGAGTAGTTAGCTCCCAGATACGTGAAGGACGTGTATTGCACACAGCATCAATCACCAAATCAAATCATATTATATCATGTTAAATTCACTAAACAAAACAAATCTAGAATGCATCCATACGCCCCTGCAAACAAATCATAGTGGCCAAACATATATATTTTTTAGCTCATAATCATATAACAAAAAGGGACGGTGTGGCACATCACTCGACCACACTAGAGTCATGTCATTGGTGCATCAAAGACACGGCCATGTTACCTTCATGGCTAGGAAACAAATTTTTGCTCGGGTATCAACTGAAGGGTTCTAATGGCCTATCCTATCAAGGTCAAATGTCTAAGTCATCAAGAATCATAATCAAAGTCCAAATGTCAAAGGTTCATGAATCTAAGATTCATAATCAAATGATTCATAGCAAGGTTCAATTCCAAGGTTTCTATCAAATGTTCCTTTAAAGAAATCTGTTAATAATGGTTTTCATAAAGGTAGTCTTTAAAAGTAGTTTTCATAAAAGGTTGTAAAATTTCATATAAAAGTGGTATCGCATCGTGCTCATAACATCGTTTTAAAAATAGTCTTTCTCAAAACATTTCCATGATATAGTTAAGAAAGGTTTTCACTTCCAGTTACAATATCAAATGAACCTTCAAAGTATCAAGTGATTCGAATACTCATGTCACAGGGTAACGAATGAATTATGTCAAGTATCATATCACAAGGGTCATAATGAACGAATGTCAAATGGATCATCATACCAACGAAGCATATCAAGCAAATGAATCAAAGTACAAGGGATCATAGCAATGGCTTAAGGGATTCATATCATAATAACGAATCAATAATCAAGATCAAGTCATGAGAGTGAAAGCACCCTTACTGAAAAAGGGTAGAATATCTGTACCTTAGACCGCAAGTACAAACATAACAGAAACATAAAGATCGGAATCAAACTCCTTCTTCAGCGAATCTACACGAATACATGATCGTCTTATTATTAATATCTTATTTAAATCAGATTACTTATTTTAGTCGACTTTCCATTTTTAGTAACTTTCCTTTTATAGCAGCTTTCCAAAAATAGTAAGTTTCCTCTTTAAGTAGTTTAACCATTTTAAGTAATTTTCCATTTTTAGTAACTTTCTAATTATAGAAACCATCCATTTTTAGTAAGTTTCCATTTTAAGTATGTTAACCCTTTTTAGATTAAGTTATAAGCTTATTTTAGCTTTTTGTCACATTTTCAGCTTTTATTCATAAACCGGTCACCACTCTACGAATTTATGAACCACATCAGAACTCAAAAATAAAATACCCAAAAATTCACACAGATACATCAATGTCTTTAGAACCCACACGAATTTTCCCATAATTTATTAGTTAGTTGAACCCCACACGAAAAATACTCCAACTCAGACTACTCAGAAAACGTATTTGCTGTGGTACCGAGAAAGTATCCACTTGGTTGGTGATGCGTGGTTTTGCAACCTTACAACAGGTTTTACCTCTCGAGGGATCTCAAGAGGCTTACAACCCCACCAGGCAGTGTACCTGACCGATGTAGTATAGTGTAGGGGGATTGATCGTTCTCCACAAGGAATAGTGTCGTTAGGATTGAAAAACTACTCTAATAGGTCTAGGGGTGAGAGAAGATTCTTTTTGTGTTTTTATAATTTTTTGGAAAGCAAGTAAAATCTCGGGTTTGAAAGAGTGGGCGGAATTAGTTGCTAGTCAACTAACCCAAATAACTACGAATGCAAATAAAATTAAATAACTGAAAATGAAAAGGTGGTAAAACTTATGTGGAGAGAAATGTGTTTACTTAGATTTCCTTACTCCCTAACTATCTTTTACCGGTTGATTAGTGTGTATTAATCGCGTGGATGACGGGTGTATTCCTTAATACCAATCGTGGGGTGGCGTACGTACTTCCCCAACTCTATAAGCTCTTACTTCACTCCTATGTCGAGCCGGCTAAGAAGCTCCTAACATGGGATCACTAGAATTCGCTCATGCATTAAATACAACCATAAAAACCTTAGTACGCATTGGTTCATGTTTCTTAAGACGTTCAAGCAAGTTACCGAATAGGAGGTTAGCCAGTTTTCTTAAGCCTAACATAGATAAACAATCATCCAATACAACTAATAACACACTAATAACCAATAATCAATAGCTAGGTTTCATTAGATCTAAGCAAACACAAGATAAATCTAGCCTAGCATGTTAAACAAAAGACAAGAACAAGATAGAATCAAACAACACATAGACATATTGAATGATTAATTGATAACTTATCTTCAATGTAACATGGAAGATCTCAAGGCAAAAAGCCTTGAAAAAGCTGCTAAAATCGTCTTAGGGTTTCCTCCCAAAAGGTTACACACAAAGTTCCACACTAATGACAAAAAATTGCAAAACTATATATAGAGTTTAAGGGCTGACGGCGTCACGTTGTAGATTCTGACGCCGTCACCTCGCCGCTTTTAGGGTTCCCGGATGGCCTTCCTGACGTCGTCCCTCTTTAGACCTCCAAAATCCGCTCTGGCTTATCAAGGCTTGACGCCGTCAGATTATGGCTTGACGCCGTCCCTCTTTAAGTTAAGCCGTGACGACCTTGATCACATTAAAGGGTGACGCCGTCAGATTTTTCATGCAAAATTCTCTGGCTTATCATGAGTAATTTTCATATCCACCACTTTTGCCAAGCCATGACGCCGTCTGGACCAATCCCTGACGCCGTCAAAGGTACTTTCCAGCGTAATTTTGAGACTTTTTCGTTTTCTTCACTTTTATGCTCCAAAAACGTCCAAAATGCTTCCTTTTCCAGATTTCTTCTCAAAAGTACCTAAAATGACAAAAGGAACGATTTAGGGCAATATTTGATCAAATAAATACGATTTAGGGCTTAAATGACCCCCTAAAAGCGGTACACTTTTCGCTTCATCAAATACCCTTACACTTGAGATTTGCTTGTCCTCAAGCAAATGCGCTTTTATTCTAATCAAAATACAAGTTAGGGGTCATTTAACACTAATATAAAAGTAATTACAATAAATAGTCGTTCCACTTTAATCATAATAAGCACGGAGATTATAAACTAGCACCTCACAAGTAGTGTTTAGATACTCACATCTCTCAAGTGTCATCAAAATAAATCTCATAAATGAAAACGGATAATATCTCTCACTACCTATCATAGCAAATAGATTACCATAGGCTTGGGAAAGGATCGAAAACCTCCTCCACTAGGCGTAAGCACCTAAGATAAACTATCAAAGAGGGCTTTTACATGGGTTATAACATTAGGTGTAGGGAAAAGGAAAACACGGTTTTGTTGGATAAAGGATATTTTACTGGTGGCGAGTTAAAGATCTTGATTAATTACATGTACTATACAATGTTGCTAAGCCAAGACTCGACTCAATCTTAAGCTAAAAACAAAATAACAAAAACATAAAATAAACATAAAATGAAACGGGGTGGTAGTCCGTATGTTTTTTCTACTTTTCTTTTTCTCATTTTTTTTTTTTGTATTTTTCTTGATTTTTTTTTTTTTTTCATACACTCTTGCCCTACCATCCAAAATAATACATCATAGGGGCATTGCATTCCCCTTACACTTGAACTTTTACATAACTTTACAAATAACTATTCTAATGACTCGAATTAAGATAATTGAAAAACTTGGAGTACTTTTTTAAAAAAAAAAATTTAGCACATATGGGGGTAATAATGTTGTTCTTCCCCATTACTCCATTACACTAGTACTTTACCCATGAGTCCCAATCGTCCCAAAACAATATGTACAAGGATATGACTCGACTTAGCAACCATGTAATCAACTAGATAATTAACTTGGGTTTAAACAAATGTTGTAACAATAATGCACTAAAGATGAGTGCATACAAGGTAGGCTAAGGCGATTTGGGTGTACATTTTAGTGGGGTGTAAACAAATTCTTCCTTTAAGTAAAATGCTTAAAGGTCGAAACGAAAAGATAGGCTCTGAGGGGTGTACTAGGGGTATCGTGTACTAAAAATGAGTACAACGCAAAGGGTGTGGGAGAATTACTTGACCAATGTAGCCAACGTAATTATAACAAAATCACAGGTGTAAAACAATGGGTTAATCCTAATGCCTCTTATCATGTAGTAAATCTAACTACACGAATGTAGTCTCACTTGTGGCCTCGGAATGGTCCTAACGCAAGTTCTAGAATCTAAGTGTTTCTGGTACACACATCATAGCATAAATGCTTTTCCTACCAATTCTAGGGGCGAACCTCACATATTTGGGGGTGGAAAATTTTTTAGTGGTACGGTTTTTGTGCTAGTCATATAACTCCTATCCGTGAGACGCTCATTAAGATCAAAGTTTCACTCCTAAATGTTGTAAAAAAATTTAAATTTGGCACTAAAATTACCCTAACAGGTATTTATCTCAGTTTTATTACACATCCACTATTAAACAAACAAAAATCAATCGTAATAGCATTCTCTAATCGTACTTTTACCCCCCCTTACACTTAAGATGAACATTGTCCCCAATGTTCAAATAACAAGATGTAAAAGTAATAAGGTGAAAGAATGAAATCAAATACTCCCCTGATTTGCTCGGTGGATAATGTGGTAACACGGTTAGATCTTCTTCCAAAGTAATGTTGAAGCTCCATGACTAATGCATCGCCAAAATCTTGATCCAACAAACATTTCCTTGTCCAAAATAACATGTTAAGCCTGAGAAAACAAACACGAAAACCTGCATAACATCGGCGGGATAAACTCTATATATAAGGATATAATGCTTGTGGAATGATAATTTTGCAGATTCCTGGAGATTATAAGTTATAGATTTAATAAAACTTTTTATGAAAACAAAACTTTCAAAAATTTTCAGAAAATTAAACCTGACGCCGTCAGGTTGTAAATCCTGACGCCGTCAGAAATGATCTGACAGAATTCTCATGTTAAGTTTCCGGAAAAATTTTGGAAAAAACTATACCTTACTTCCTGGAAATCCTGCAAAACATCATCATGACTCGATACAAGCATTTGACTCAAACAAATACTAATATGTATGTTAATTTATTATTATTACGATTCATGTTCATTTGTGTTCTAATAAACCGATTTGGATTTCCCTTACACTTAACTTTTGCAAAATACCTTTATATGTAGTTAAGAAGAAGTTAAAAACAAAATAAAGCATTTTCACAAATTAGTTTTGAACATGAATCAATAATAATAAAAATTAAACACACATACGGAAACAAATAAAATCAAACAAACAAATAAATAAACACACAAAGCAAATAAAGCTTGGGTTGCCTCCCAAGAAGCGCTTTTCTTTATTAACGAGTCTTGTAGCTAGACTCAAAGTCCTTCTACCCTATGTAAGTGAGCTCGTCATCGAGGACGTCTTTAGGGTTAAGCTTGGATTGAAGTTTCCTATTGGTCCGCTTAGTACGATATATCCTTTCAAACTTCTCTCCATCCGGGTCATACAATGTCATCTTAATATGCCATGACCCATCTCCATCTTTGGGTGGTTTGTCCCAATCCCACTTGTGATCATCTTCCTCACAAGTCCACTTATTCATTCCTAGGTTAATTGGCAAAACTCCTAGGAAATCAATCATCTTCCTAAAAACTAGAGGGTCTTCAAATGGATCCAATTCGGTGTCCCTAGCCAAGAGTTGTTCTACCGCATGTGTTCGGTTCACAAAGTCCTCTTCTAGGTAAAATGGGCGTTGGGGTCCTATGAAGTCTCAATCGATCCAAGGTCCATATCTAGATGGTCTCCTATTTAATTCTAACCAATGGGGTGTTGGTTCCTCACTAGTATCATAGGCATGTTTCTTCACATCATAGACTGACCAAGTATCACCTTCTCCTACCGCTATCTTGGATTCCTTACAATCAATCATAGCACTAGCGGTCGCCAAAAATCCTCTACCTATCAACAAGGGGCATGTAGGGTCGCTAACCATATCAAGGACGTGGAAATCGGCTAAAATGGTTAGTTTTCCTATGTGTACTAACACGTCTTTGACTACTCCAACCGGGTAAGCAACACTCCCATCCGCTAAACCAATTATCACATCGGTTTCTTCAAGTTTTCCTAGTTTTAGAGAGGTGTAGAGAGGTAACGGAAGTAGGTTAAGGCTTGATCCAAGATCGGCTAATGTGTCATAAGCCTCTGAATTACCGATCTTGCAAGGTAGAACAAATAAGCCCGGATCATCTAACTTCTTAGGTAGCTTGTTTTGAACGAAGGCGGTCCCTTTTTCGCCTAACTTGAGCTTCTTCTCATCCAACACATCAACAACCGGACTTTCAAGGTGGAGCTCCTTGAATTCTTCGTCAAGGTTTTGAGTGGGAGGTGTTTCAACTATGACATGGGTTTGTTTGAAACACGAGCTCATGGAATTGACCGAATAATATTGTGGACAAGAACTAGGAGACGAAACCGATGAAATGGCGTTGACGTTTAGTTTCGGGTTCTTGACCGTGTTGCTAGGGAGTGCTCCCATTTCTCGGTCATTGAGGGCTTTCAACAAGGTGTCAATCTTATTGGTCATCTCGCTTTGTTTTTGTTTGAAATCGGCTTCAAACTTGGCTAAACGAGCTTCTTGAGATGCCATAAATTGGGACATCAATCCTTCAAAGTTATTGGTACTACCATTGCCGGAAGGATTGTTGTTGAAAGTACGGTTCGAGTTGGAACCGCTTGATTGGAAACGATTAGGTGGGTTGGAAGAATTGGTTTGTTGTGCGTTTTGGTTTTGTTTCCACCTAAGGTTCGGGTGATTTTTCCATGAGGGGTTGTATGTATCACCGTAGGGGTTTGGCTCGGGTTTGAAAGTGTACCACTTGTCTCCCGCTCCGTCGGTACGCGAGGATGCGTAGTCCGCAAAAGCTTGTTCGGGGAGTTCCATGCAATCACGAGTGTCATGGGGACCACTACATAATTCACATGAAGAAGTGATTTTGTTCACTTGGCTTGAAGGTTTAGGAGCCTCGTAGGATTTCAAGAGAAACTTGACTTGGTCTTCAAGTTCTATGATCCTACGGTCGGAAGTGCTTGAATTGCTTAAAGGCAAAGATATTGCCTTGACCGTTTTATTCAAATCACGGGGATCACTCCAACTTTCGTTGTCATAAAGAGCAAGATCCTCTAGGAGAGCCCATGATTGTTCCGCACTTAGATCACGTAGCTTACCACCGGCCGATTGGTCAATGATTTGCCTTGTGGAGAGATTGATATGGTCATAGAAGATTTGGACTTGGAGCCAAAGTTCTATGCCATGGTGAGGGACTTTTTGGAGTAAGTCCTTGAATCGAGTCCATGCCTCGTAGAGGGTTTCGCCTCGACGTTGTTCAAACATCAAGATATCCTTCCTTAGCTTGGTAGTTCTTCCTGGTGGGAAAAACTGAGCAAGGAAACGAGTGGTGAGATCATCCCAAGAGGTGATGGATCCTGCGGGTTGACGCTCTAGCCATTGACTAGCTTGGTCCCGCAGAGAGAATTGAAAGAGACGTAGTCGGGTCGTCTCTCGAGTGGCAACATCAAGGTCTATAGAATCAACGATTTTGAGAAAGTCCTTGAGATGTTGATTAGGATCTTCAGAACGAAGTCCATAGAATGCGCATCCGCTTTGCACCAACCGGATGGTGTCGGATCGCAAGGGAGTGACATTGGCTCCTTGAGTGAGCTCAATGGTGTTTCGATAGCCATGGTGGCTAGGACGGGAGTACTCTCCTAAAGTACGGGCTCTAGGAGGTGGTGGTGGTTGTTGTGGTGGTGGGTTGTTGGGATCAAGGATATTACCATCTTCCATGATGTCGGATGATAATGGTTACGAACAAAGAAACGAAGAAAAAAGATAGACTAAAGAAAACCTAGAAAAATAAAATAAAAATCTCACTAGAAAGGAATCTAGTGAGTAGACCTATAAAAATAAAAATTCAACCTAAACAATAACTATTCCCCGGCAGCGGCGCCAAAAACTTGATGCGTGGTTTTGCGACCTTACAACAGGTTTTACCTCTCGAGGGATCTCAAGAGGCTTACAACCCCACCAGGCAGTGTACCTGACCGATGTAGTATAGTGTAGTGGTAAGTACGAGGGATTGATCGTTCTCCACAGGGAATAGTGTCGTTAGGATTGAAAAACTACTCTAATAGGTCTAGGGGTGAGAGAAGATTCTTTTTGTGTTTTTATAATTTTTTGGAAAGCAAGTAAAATCTCGGGTTTGAAAGAGTGGGCGGAATTAGTTGCTAGTCAACTAACCCAAATAACTACGAATGCAAATAAAATAAAATAACTGAAAATGAAAAGGTGGTAAAACTTATGTGGAGAGAAATGTGTTTACTTAGATTTCCTTACTCCCTAACTATCTTTTACCGGTTGATTAGTGTGTATTAATCACGTGGATGACGGGTGTATTCCTTAATACCAATCGTGGGGTGGCGTACGTACTTCCCCAACTCTATAAGCTCCTACTTCACTCCTATGTCGAGCCGGCTAAGAAGCTCCTAACATGGGATCACTAGAATTCGCTCATGCATTAAATACAACCATAAAAACCTTAGTACGCATTGGTTCATGTTTCTTAAGACGTTCAAGCAAGTTACCGAATAGGAGGTTAGCCAGTTTTCTTAAGCCTAACATAGATAAACAATCATCCAATACAACTAATAACACACTAATAACCAATAATCAATAGCTAGGTTTCATTAGATCTAAGCAAACACAAGATAAATCTAGCCTAGCATGTTAAACAAAAGACAAGAACAAGATAGAATCAAACAACACATAGACATATTGAATGATTAATTGATAACTTATCTTCAATGTAACATGGAAGATCTCAAGGCAAAAAGCCTTGAAAAAGCTGCTAAAATCATCTTAGGGTTTCCTCCCAAAAGGTTACACACAAAGTTCCACACTAATGACAAAAAATTGCAAAACTATATATAGAGTTTAAGGGCTGACGGCGTCACGTTGTAGATTCTGACGCCGTCACCTCGCCGCTTTTAGGGTTCCCGGATGGCCTTCCTGACGCCGTCCCTCTTTAGACCTCCAAAATCCGCTCTGGCTTATCAAGGCTTGACGCCGTCAGATTATGGCTTGACGCCGTCCCTCTTTAAGTTAAGCCGTGACGACCTTGATCACATTAAAGGGTGACGCCGTCAGATTTTTCATGCAAAATTCTCTGGCTTATCATGAGTAATTTTCATATCCACCACTTTTGCCAAGCCATGACGCCGTCTGGACCAATCCCTGACGCTGTCAAAGGTACTTTCCAGCGTAATTTTGAGACTTTGTTGTTTTCTTCACTTTTATGCTCCTAAAACGTCCAAAATGCTTCCTTTTCCAGATTTCTTCTCAAAAGTACCTAAAATGACAAAAGGAACAATTTAGGGCAATATTTGATCAAATAAATACGATTTAGGGCTTAAATGACCCCCTAAAAGCGGTACACTTTTCGCTTCATTAGTTGGCCCACCAATACATCCAGGAAAAATCCCCAAAAATTCATGACATTACTAGGCATATAGAAGTTAAATACTGGAAAGTTTTATGACCCAACTCCTCATGGTTTGAAAATGAAAAATCGGCAAAATGGACTGATTTCCAAACCCTCGAATTCAGATTCAACACTTAATCACACAAAAAAATCGAAAACACGACCAAATCAACTCGAAATCACTCCGAATCAATTGGAGAACTTTACTAAGACCTAAAAATAAGTTTTCATGAAAACAAACCGAATCAAACCCTTTTATAACCTGACCACAACTCGTTCACAGAATCGGTATACCTGCTGTCCAGATTTCAGAAATTATATTAGACCATTATAACGATTGTTAACGCACCCAAACACATCCATGACCCTCATAATTCATACAACCTGAATTTTAATATCATATAAACATGTTCTAAAAATCCCACATCAAATCACCCACGAGCTCCATCAAAACCCTAGCCTAATTTCGTTATTTCATGCGACATATCTTATGATTTTATGTGACGATCCTTATGATTTTATGTGTACAATATTGTGGCCGATTCATTTAAGCTTTTACGGTGACATGTTATTCGTTAGATAAAGAATCAAAATGGAGGAAAATAAAAACAAGATGATACGTTGTTACCCTTGGAGATCAAATCGAAGAACAAGATCAAGAACGCCAAGAACACCACACGGCTCCTACCAACTTCGAACTAGAAACAAACCCACGATCCTACCACCAAGTAGAGCCACAAACAAGCCTCTATTTGCTTGTTTTCTGATCGAATAGGAAGAGGAAAAAGCAAAGAGCAGCCGCCAATTTGGTGGTTAGGTTTTTAGGGTTTTTGGTGTTTAAGGAATTTTGGCAACTATGAAAGAAAGTGTGTGTGTATATTCGGTTATAAACCAAAACGTGTGAGGGTTTTCTAACAAGGAAAGTTACTGAATTTATGGGGTATGATGGAGGACCCATTCAATGCTAATATATTTTAAATAAATGCTACACGATTTGTACATAAGAGTGAAAATTCGGTTTTGGTATCCATAGGCGTGTGATGACATTTAAATGTGTACCATTCGTTTTATCATAAGTCGTTATTATCGTATCACTTTTATTCGTTCCATTATTAACAGTTAGATACTTAGGTTATATTCGAGATGAAATGTCTTTTATAAATTTGAGATCAAAGGGTATCCTGGGTATTTTACGTGTTCAAAATTTTTGGGTTTTACAACTCTTCCCCTCTAAAAAGGAAATTTTCGTCCTCAAAAATTGAATTGAAGCGAAATGGAAAGCACAACGGACCGTGATCGAAAATGTTAATGACTTGTTCCTCATGCCTCTATCTTGTTGATCAAAATAGCTTCAGCTTCCTCAGAAAAGACATACCATAATGAATCCAGACAAAGGAATAATACACCAAACGTAACAGATGATAATCGTATTCTCTCGGAAGAGATACAGGGAATACGTAGGATTTGATGGATACATCGTCCGTGGAATCTGATTAGACAAACCAGATGAGAACGTACTAAATCGCAAAAATATGAGGGTGATAAATATGCTTAAGGAAGATAATTCAATCGATAACATCGGACGGTAGAAAGCTCTACAACGAACCCTAAGATCGTTATCAAAATACAGAGGTCAACAAACATATCTCGAGGATCCAAACATACCAAATCGTACGGCGATAGGGCAGATCAAACGTATAGGTCAAAAGATCCTAAAGTCTTACTATTCGCAGATAATCTCAAACAGCTATCAGAAATTCTAAGGTTTCTAAGGCACTCCTCGAAATATCCTATGATCACAATAAGTGCACGTTATATGATGTAAGTATTATCACGTTGGCCAGACGTCATAATACTAGCATCATATAAATATGCCCTCATGATGACCATACTTTATCTCAAGTCGTGAAATAGCAACTTATCTTAACCACCTAACAGTCCTTCTATTCCCTAGGGTTGGTCCGAATCGATCATCATTATGAATTCAAAATCAGAGAAACAGAACGTACAAATAACGTAACGGAATTAGTAAGCATTAAATGAAGTACGTCGTCAAAAGTGTCAGGTCTTCCACAATTCATCGAAATTCTCATATTAAAACCGTCATCCAACATACGCAGAGTGAACACAGAACGTAATTACTAACAGAGAACCTAAATCATTCAAAGGATCTTATCATCAGGTAACGGAAACTTAAGAAGGTTGAGAGGAAGTGAATTACGTCATCAATAGCTTCATCCTTCACAGAATCAACTCTTCCAAACCCAAACATTTGCTTCAAAATTCATACATTCAAATACATGATCTCAAATCTCTTCCATCCGCAAGTCTGCTTCTGCTATCAATTCATCTTAGCACAACCAAAATGAAAAGAGAAGCAAGACTGCGTGTCTTCGACAGGTCTTCTAGCACAGCTCTAAATTCGCCAACTCGATTACATTCTCCTTCTATGTCCGCCACCACCTTCGTCTTGCAAGAAAGGTCTTTCAATCTTCAAGGTGAACACCGCTGCTGTCCCCTCCAGGTGATGAGTTGAATAGTTCATCTCCTACAGTCTGGTTGTCTTGATGCCCGAACTGAAATCTCCACATGCTGCATGAAATATAATCTAGTCCTTTCTCAGTTTCTCTCTTCTTCTTATATGCTTCTTCCACGGTGACACCTGTCACGATCATCTCCTACTACTCTTCTATAAGGTTTCTAGCTACGATAACGATCGTCAATCTTGGCCCTTTATGTGGGAAACTCTGTCATCACAGGATACCTGGTAGTGCTGTCTGCTACAATCTCTGAACGCCAATCAAACCTACTCTTCCAGAACAAAGGGTCATTCTACTTAATACGAAAATGATCTACATGTTCCTCTTTCGTATCTGGACACAACACAACATCATACTATGACAATTTGTCCAATTACTCGCGAGAACATGATTCTATTAGCCAATACAATTGGCATCATTAAAACTCATAATGATCACAACGAGTACGAAAGCAGCTTCAGGAATCGTCTTAGGGAAACTTCATATCTACTTCACATCACCTATCTTCCTCTTCACGAATAAAACTGAAATGCTCCGCGGAGGTTACTCTCAGTTAGTCAACTCCTTTCTTTGAAGTTCTTGTGGTGGCTTCTTCAGTCCTTCAAACTTAAATGAGGCCGTCTGATACGGAGTTTCAAACATAGACCAAATCAATCATTGATACGCGGAAATGGATAATGATTACGGATAGTGATACGGTTAAGTTCACGATAGTCGATACGCCGCCGCATACTCCCCTCTTTCTTCTTCATAAACCAACAGGAGCATCCAAAGAGAAACACTGAGGTGAACAAAATCATATTCCATCAGTTCCTTCAATCTCTCAACTTCTATGGCATCATGGTTTCGTCAACTGAGATCCGTTCAATGCCAACTCTACTCCCCAAGCAGGAGGGAATCCCAAGAGGTTCATCAGAGGACACCAGAAGATTTGTACAACAAATACTTCCAATGCCAGAGCTTTCTAAGGGTGGATACTAATAGGTGTCAGGAGTAACCTGACAATTAAATGAGATCGGCGTATGTGCTTTCATAGCAACATTAATCTTAACAGATTTAAGCGGTTGAGAGTCATCATAACAAAAGTAGGGTGAAGCAGATTGTTAAAGGTCACATTTCAGATACGGTAGTCTAGGGTAGCTTTACGAAGAGTCATCCAATCCATAACCAAAAGACCTCAAAGTCAATTATATCAAAAGTAAACAGATCCGTAGAACGGATACGGTCGTTAAACCAGACGGATAGTTCATATATCAGAGTCAAGTACATGGTTCATCAAAGTGTTGAGATAGATAAGCGAACAGTTCAAGGTGTTGGAATTCTGTTTAGCTTCTTAGCATAAGTGGCAGGTAGGGTGTGTATCATTGGTAATACGAACATCGTATAACTGTCAAAAGTGAGATGTATGGAATATTAGTTATCAGCATCATCATGCTCAGCTAACAATTCCGTACTGAGATAGTATTTACATCATATCCTTCCAAAGGAACTGGTTGGCAGACAAGGTTCATCATTCAAAGGGAGGGAACAAAACTTCCTATATCCGTGGTTAATAATTACCAGAGTTCTCATACGAGTAGTAATGGATTATGCAGAGTTAAGTAGTATCATATGATACATTTATATCAAGCATAAGTAATGAATTCATAGAATGTGCCAAACACATTATGGTCGAATGACCTTTGGGATGGTCGAAAAAGTATCAAACTGTTTATCAAACAGATCGGAATTGAGGATCAAAATCAGAAGGTGAAACTTAAATGGTGTAAGGTATCCATGAAGTTCCCGAGGTATTCCAAAATTACTTAGTTACCAAGCTTAGGTTGCAAAACTTTCTAGCTCCTGAACAAATGTTCTTATAAAGCATAGCTAAAGGCAGAGGCACGAATCAGAGTGATGCAAAAGCAATGCTACTCACGTAGATGTCCTAATCTACCCATTCCTCACCGGTAATAACTTAAGTTCCTATGGGGAAATCCTAAAGCAAGTTCTCAAAGGTTGTCTTATGAGCGCCTAAAGTGGAAACTTAAGGGTCCAAACATCACAGGTCAAGGTTTTATGTACTACAAGTCACAGCCTGGGCTCTGATACCATAATTGTAACACCTCAACCCGATAAGGGTAGAAGTATTACTTTATGGTAACATATCAAAGCAAACACAAGCATATGACTTAAGTAATACAAATGAATTTCAAAGGTTACAAGGGGGAAAATCTGAATTACAAGGTTACAAAGGAGAAAAACAATAACTATTAAGTCTAAAAATGTAAACACTTCTAGTCATCTCTAATCCAGGATAGCTATCAAAGTATAGTCTTCTAAGTCCAAAGTGCTCTCCACTCATAACCCAGCTTCCTACTAAAACCTGCTGCAGGAAAAGAAATGCGGCTGAGCTTAAAAGCCCAGTGAACAGATATATATATATAAACAAAACCAAAAGATAAGGTACGAGCATATAAAGTATGGTGCATTGGGAAAAGCATAAGGTATAATAGTTTGATATCAAGTAAGGAAAGGAAAGGAAAGGAAAGGTCAGTAATCTACCACGAGCCCAAACAAATAAAATCAAATATCATAGTAACCATGGAGTAGCTAGCTCCCAAATATGTGAAGGACGTGTATTGCACACAGCATCAATCACCAAATCAAATCATATTATATCATGTTAAATTCACTAAACAAAACAAATCTAGGATGCATCCATACGCCCCTGCAAACAAATCATAGTGGCCAAACATGTATATTTTTGAGCTCATAATCATACAACAAAAAGGGACGGTGTGGCACATCACTCGACCACACTAGAGTCATGTCATTGGTGCATCAAAGACACGGCCATGTTACCTTCATGGCTAGGAAACAAATTTTGGCTTGGGTATCAACTGAAGGGTTGTAATGGCCTATCCTATCAAGGTCAAATGTCTAAGTCATCAAGAATCATAATCAAAGTCCAAATGTCAAAGGTTCATAAATCTAAGATTCGCAATCAAATGATTCATAGCAAGGTTCAATTCCAAGGTTTCTATCAAATGTTCCTTTAAAGAAATCTGTTAATAATGGTTTTCATAAAGGTAGTCTTTAAAAGTAGTTTTCATAAAAGGTTGTAAAATTTCATATAAAAGTGGTATTGCATCGTGCTCATAACATCGTTTTAAAAATAGTCTTTCTCAAAACATTTCCATGATATAGTTAAGAAAGGTTTTCACATCCAGTTACAATATCAAATGAACCTTCAAAGTATCAAGTGATTCGAATACTCATGTCACAGGGTAACGAACGAATTATGTCAAGTATCATATCACAAGGGTCATAATGAACGAATGTCAAATGGATCATCATACCAACGAAGCATATCAAGCGAATGAATCAAAGTACAAGGGATCATAGCAATGGCTTAAGGGAGTCATATCAGAATAACGAATCAATAATCAAGATCAAGTCATGAGAGTGAAAGCACCCTTACTAAAAAAGGGTAGAACATCTGTACCTTAGACCGCAAGTGCAAACATAACAGAAACATAAAGATCGGAATCAAACTCCTTCTTCAGCGAATCTACACGAATACATGATCGTCTTATTATTAATATCTTATTTAAATCAGATTACTTATTTTAGTCGGCTTTCCATTTTTAGTAACTTTCCTTTTATAGCAGCTTTCCAAAAATAGTAACATTCCAAAAATAGTAAGTTTCCTCTTTAAGGTTTTTAACCATTTTAAGTAATTTTCCATTTTTAGTAACTTTCTAATTATAGTAACCTTCCATTTTTAGTAAGTTTCCATTTTAAGTATGTTAACCCTTCTTAGATTAAATTATAAGCTTATTTTATCTTTTTGTCACATTTTCAGCTTTTATTCATAAACCGGTCTCCACTCTACGAATTTATGAACCACATCAGAACTCAAAAATATAATCCCCAAAACTTCACACAGATACTTCAATGTCCTTAGAACCCACATGAATTTTCCCAGAATTTATTAGTTAGTTGAACCCCACACGAAAAATACTCCAACTCAGACTACTCAGAAAATGTTCTGCTATCGTTGTACTGAGCTAAATCGAACGATACGGCGCATCTATTTTCATAGATACGGCGTATTGCGTTTAATTTTTATAAAATACAACGCCTTTAATTAATTCGATACGACGCATCTTTTCCCCAAGATACGGCGTATCTATTTTTAATAAAAAAAATTTACAAACGTTAACGCCATACGACGCATCTGCTTTGGCAGATACGGCGTATCTATTATTTTAATTAAAAACAGTTTTCGAATTATTAAACAGATACAACGCATCGATCTCTGTCGATACGGCGTATCTTCTGAATCAAAAATCTTATATTTTGAAACGTAACGAAAATACGGCGCATTAACCTTTGTTAATACGACGAGTATAATTTGATAAATGTAGTTGATTTTTGATATTTACTTTGATCAGTCCGCTACTCTCGTGCACAAGTTGTTTATTTTCAGGATAAATGATGACTCAAGCATCACCATGAAAGATTACATTCTGAACCAAACCGAGAGACGCTAGCTGGAATGATCGAACATAAGATAACGAGAGTGGAGGAAAACTCAGCACTGGTAACATTGAACGTCTTAAATTCTTGAAATAGAACTCCAGGTAACTTCTACGATAATTCAACCAGCCCAAAGGAAAGTTCTCTACAATATAATCTCAATTTTATTATCCATATAATACATCTGATTAAAATTGTAATCTTAATTTTGTATGCTTAAAAACGATATTTGTTCCTAACCTCAGAATAAATCCTTATCCACTAAACAATAAGATTACAATCATTAATAAAACGTTTATGCCTATTGCTCTTATTTTGAATTCATTTATATCATATGGTATGACCGTTTAACCCCAATTTGATGTATAAAGAATTGTGTTGCGGAGGCCAAGGTACGTTCCTCATTTAAATTTCGTTTACTAACATAGCGATACGGCGGATCTAAATATCCCAAGCGCCGTATCTCTGACCAACTAGGACTCATTGACTAGTCAACGAGATTAAATAGATACGGCGCATCCCATTTTTTAATACGGTGCATCGTTTTGCCCTATAAATACGACGGAAATGCGCCGGATCTAAACTTTTTACCACAAAAAACTCACACAGTTAAGAACGTACACACAGTAAAATTATACTCTAATTCCGAGCATTTTTCCAAAATCCACCCTCTAATCCGATCTATTATCCTTCACCTAATCATACAATTAAGGTAATTACTCTATTTCGATTTAATCTTGTTTAATATAAAAATTAGGGTTTATGTGATTAATTCGATTAGGGCATAAATGATATAGAGATATGATTAGGACTTGTATTAGATGATCTCCCCCGTATTTAATTTGCATAAATCATCGAATTTCTAGCCTAGTTTGATTTGAATGTAAATTAGGGTTTTGAACTTGATTTTGAATTTTAGTGGGAAAATGGATTAGTAGTGGTGTAATGAGCTCTTAGAACTTTTATAGTGGGTAAATGAAACTTTGATATTAAGTGGGAATTTACGTCACGGATACGGATTCTTGGAAAGCATGCCTGACCCCCTTTATTTTATACTGATATGCTTTTAGATGCGGCGCATCTAGGTTAATTGAAGCGGCGTAACGACCTATTTCCAAATTAATAAAATTCTAGATACGCCATATTACTTAATCTAGATACGGCGCATCTTCATACGCCGTATCTCATCTCTTGCTCCGCATCTCTTATATTTTGTGCAGATACGCCGCATTGATTAAAACAGATGCGCCGTATCTACCTTACTTGCAGACTGTTTACTAACTTTGATGATTTATTTCAGATGGCATTACCAGAGGCTGCACAAAGACATCAGTGGCTACGTTTCGAGAATATGGGACTGACTCCTGGCACTTTGGACGATTACTTGCGGAGACTAGAGTCGATTTACTTTAAGAGAATATTTAGGGTCCAGGTTTTGGATTTTGCTGATGTGGGATTGATTGGGGGAGGACATGCTGCTGAGAGTTTACGACGTAGGATGGAGATGGTAGTTACTGGTGATGATGAGGAGGTGGTATTCAGATCTTTTGCTTGGGAGAGATTGTTCAGGATTGACGAGCCCTTGGTAAAGGAGCTCATGATGGAGTTTTTCAGTACGGTCTACTACAGAGAGACGGATACTGGATTGGATATTGCTGACACCCTTGTGTTTAGACTGGGTGGGGTGCCGAGGCAGATGTCTATGAGACAGTTCATTTTGGCCATGGGTTTGCACACGGTTGAGGAGCTTGATTCTGATGGGTTTGCCAGATATTGGGATGATAGTTTGAGAGCGGTCCCTGACAGGGCATTATTCAGTGATTACTGGGACAGGATTTCTTCGGTGGGTGACATCGTTACTTCTACCCCCTCTTACACTTTGATCAGGGAGCCCATGAGGAGGTTGTGCCACCATCTGATAGCACTTACCATTGCTGGGAGAGGTCAGTCACCTGAGAAGGTGACAACTCTGGACCTCTTCCTCTTGAGGAGCATGGATGAGGGGTTGTCGGTGAACATCCCCCACTTTTTGGCACATTACCTCCACCGGTCAGCTGCAGGGAGAGATAGGAGGAGTCATGTGACTGGTGGGCATTTTGTTTCTAGGCTAGCCCGCCATTTTGGAGTGATTGGAGAGGAGATTCCAGCAGGGCTGGAGGTTGTGGTGACCCATCTCCCGGTCAATGACAGGGATTATTTGGTTAGACTTGGGATCTGTCAGTTGGCTATGGGAGATTACGTTTGGGTAGCATTGGGGCCCGCTAGAGCTGCAGGGCCAGAGGCGGAGCAGGGAGGTCCCCAGGGAGCTCCGGCTGCTGCTCCAGCCCATCAGGAGGAGCCACAGGCACCAGTACCCCCACCAGTAAATGTGCGCACAGTGAGTCAGAGAGTTGAGGCAGTCGAGGGAGAGCTGAAAGCCTTGAGAGGCATTGTAGATGGCATAAGGAGGGACTCAGAGTGGCTGGTTACGAGTGTGAGCCGACTTTTGGAGCAGCAGGGTATTACCCACACTCGTCCAGATGGTGCTCATGTTGCAGGAGTGACACTTGCATACACTCGCAGAGTCCGGGCTAGGACTGATGATGCCAGCACTTCGGGGACCCACCCACACAACCACACTGACCCTTGATATCTTGATTCTACGTGTTTATTGACATTGTTCCATGCACATTATTATTATTCTTTTTGGATTGTATTAATCGATATTATCATTTATGCATTTGATGTTTCAGTTTGTACTTCTTAATATGCTTGACAAAGACTAGCATTAAGTTCAGCATGAGAGTACGAGAGGACGTGAGAGATGAACCATGGAATGAGCCATATTACAACAGACTGTTAGCAGTCTGGCTGGTGAACACATGCGACGCATCTTATCCTTTATTTCGTTTTATTCTATTTTTATTTCAGGCCGCAGAGGATACGGCGCATCTCAATCCTGAGATGCGACGCATCTCCTGCACTGGTCATATCTTACTTTATTTTTCCGCATATTTATATTTTAACTTTAAAACTTTTTATCAGTTTATTTCAATGCGGCGCATCCCTGGTTAAGGATGCGGCGCATCTTCTATTCTGATCCGTATTTATTCCAGGCTCGATACGGCGTATCTTCTTCCATAAGATACGGCGCATCGACTGACCTGATGATTTTCATTTTTATTTTTATGTTTTATTTTTCCTAACTACTAATGTATTATGCAAGTTTGAACTTTCTTAACTTAGGTGTGTTTAAAGCCTTGGTGGTATTATAGATTCCTGCATTTCCTGTGGATACATCAAATATGAAGCTTAAACGTTCTAATCCACAAGAAAGATGATTTTTGCTCTTATACAAATGGAGGATCATACCGAGCAAATCTCAGGGGAGTTTCTCTGTTCTAATTCTTTTATTTTCCAGTTTTTAACCTTTTATACAAACAACGAGGACGTTGTTTAACTTAAGTGGGGGGATTGGAGAATTAGAACACTTAACACTTACTTGTCCTAAACTTTTCAAAATATGCTTAAAATGTGCTTAATATATCAAAATTTAAAAATTTTTAGCATGTTTTTGTTTAAAGTCTAAGTTGCATAGCTGCACACATGACGTTATTTTCAAAAATTGTGATTTTTCAAAATTCACAAATCTATGAGTGTGCCGGTGACTTGTAAACTTTAGAACTTGGCTTGTATACTATTCGAGACCACCATAATAAGTATTATTTTTATAATTGGAATGACTTGTCTAAATTGGTAAAATTCTAGGATTACACCCAAAAAGCCTATTATATGTTATGTGTTATTAGCTAACTACACTGGTTAGTTAACCCCCGTATAAACCCTTTTGTTACTCTCACTTTTAGAGTAAGATACCCCTAGAAAAACACTCAGAGCCATTCCTTTCGTTTCTTACACCTTTGTTAAAATGTTTCATTACACCCTTACACCTTAGCCTACCCTGTAGATTAAAATCCGTGGTTGGTTAATTGCTTTAGGCAAAGTGTGTTTCCTTACATTACCTGTGTTCGCGTGCGTAATTCATTATCTATGGTTAGGTCGGGAAATTGCACAATGCAATTGGAGTGAAAGTAAATATTGTATATCTTTGAGTTTATTTTTTTCGTGTGTTTACTACTTTCACTATTACCGTTATTTCAGAAATCATGAAAAGTATGAAAAAATTATCCAGAATTATCATTATAGTGATGTGGTGAAATTTTACACATCTTTGTTTATGTTGATGTCAAAAAAAAAAAAAAAAAAAAAAAAAAAAAAAAAAATCGAAAAAATAAAAAAGAAAAAGGAAAAGTTGGATGTTTGATTTAACCAACTTATGTAAAATTTTGTATTAAGTGGTTGATATCACCACTAGTTGTTGTATATTAATGGATTGAATGGGAGTTGGCAGTTATGGGAACACCAACTTAAGGTTATTCTTTGATTAAGATCTTGTTGAGTATAATTCGTGTCTACCTAAAGCGTGTGTTTCAAGTGTTAAAGCGTGAGTTATTCAATGATATGAGTCTTATTCATGGGATGGTTGGGATAGTGATTAACCACACTTAGGATTTTAATTTATTTGTTTTGTTTATTTTTCATTTTACACCAATTTATATCCCAAATATTATCCATACCCTATATTATTCTTTATCCAAACCTTTGATTTATTGAGATTAGGGATTTGAGCAATCTTAAGTATCGTAGTCGTAGATTCGGCTATGTATTTATGATTTTTTCGCCCTTTTTGATATAATATTATTGGTGAAGATTACTTGATCCTATCTTTAGCCTGTTCGAGTTAAGGATTTGAGCAATTGCAAGTATCGTGTTCGTGGATACGATCATGTATTTGTGATTTTGTCGCCTTTTCTGGAATTTGAGATCGATAGAGATTAAGGAGAATGATTAACCCTTAAACCTCAAAACCCTTTTTACCGCTTTAGGCTTGTTATTCCTTGGCTTTAGTGGGGGAGATGTGTATACTTGCCAAGCTTATGATAGAATATTCGTCGCGACTGGACAGTTAAACGATTAGATTTGCTTTTATCAAATTATTTTATTTTACTTCTAATTCGTTAAGTGTTTGGTTGTGTGATTATGACAAAAATGAATACATGCTTAAATATAAAAATAAATCCTAATATCTTTTGGGATACATTTTCATAAGATTAATTCTAAGGTTTACTTGGGGACAAGTAAAGTTCAAGTGGGGGGATATTTGATGAACTCAAATAAGTACATTTTATTACCATCATTTATCCTATTAATTTGACTTGTTTTATTATATTATGTATGAGGATTGATACTTAATCGTTTACTTTTGTAATTCTCAGGTAAAAACAAGCATTTGGTGAAACTTGGCGATTTTGGACTAATTACGGAGCAAAACAAGCAAGAAGTTAAGAGTCTACCGAAATGGACAAGATCAAGACATTCTGCTCCAGATGCGCCGCATCTTGCTTATTACATACGGCGCATCACTATCAAGATTTCACCAGATACGATCCAAGATACAAGAGGACATGCGCCGCATCCAAGAATGAAGATACGCCGCATCTTCTGGCGGTGTACGAATATTCCTGAATATATTAATCTTGGACCCCACGCGAAGTTAAGTCAATGCGCCGCATCTACTTGTTAGATGCGCCGCATCTTACTCTCAGACAGAAACTATAAATACCCCAAAGACCAGACGTATTAAAAAAAGTCCGAAGTTCGACAGTTTTAGAAGACCAAAGTACAGAAACCCTAGGACGAATTCAGTCAAGGCAGCAGCACAAGACACATCTTGAATGAAGATACAAGAGCTGTAAGAAGGTCCTGCATGTATTTAATTCATTAAGTAGTTTTGTTTTATTGTGTTAGTAAACTTTATTTCATCAGGATTGGTGGCTTGTGTAATGTGACAACGGAAAGATTGCACTCCCTTAAAACTGCTTTCCCATTAATTAAAGTTTATATGTTGATGTCTTTGGTGACTTTTATTAGTGCATTGATAACCTCTGTGTCTAGCTGAGCGTTGATCGGGTCGCCATGCCTCTGCCCTCGCCTATTTATTAGATCGCCTATGCATTCTATCGTCTGTAGAAAAGTAGGAAGAAAGATAAATAGGATAGTCATAAGTAATCATTAAGGGTTTACTCACCGATAAGATTAGAACCAACGAGAAAGGACTTAATCTCGGTGCGTTGCATCGAACTATACACTTCATATAAAACTAGCAATAAAACAAGTGACAAACTACTTATCTATCAGGACAGGTCTTCTTATTGTCTCAAGTATTTATCTGTGTACGTGTGTGCTACTAGCTGATTTGTACCTATTAGTTTAGTTTATTATTTAATAGCAACCAATCGTGCCAGTCTCTCAGGCTGAACCCCCCTTGCGTTAGATTAGGTTGTATAGCTAACTTAGATATTAAAATACTGATTAGAATAACTAGATAATACGTTCCACTCTTAGTGATCGACACTCTACTTACCATTATATTCATACTGACCGGGTACACTGCTCGTTAAGTGTGTGTGTTATTGATAAGTCGGCTAAATATAAATTTAAAACTTGAGTAGGCATTAATACTGCTAAACCGCAACGACACAACGCACCGCATCAGCACCCAAACACATCCATGACCCTCATAATTCATACAACCTGAATTTTAATATCATATAAACATGTTCTAAAAATCCCACATCAAATCACCAACGAGTTCCATCAAAACCCTAGGCTAATTTCGTTATTTCATGCGACATATCTTATGATTTTATGTGACGATCCTTATGATTTTATGTGTACAATATTGAAGCCAATTCATTTAAGCTTTTATGGTGACATGTTATTCGTTAGATAAAGAATCAAAATGGAGGAAAATAAAAACAAGATGATACGTTGTTACCCTTGGAGATCAAATCGAAGAACAAGATCAAGAACGCCAAGAACACCACACGACTCCTACCACCATCGAACTAGAAACAAACCCACGATCCAACCACCAAGTAGAGCCACAAACAAGCCTCTATTTGCTTGTTTTCTGATCGAACAGGAAGAGGAAAAAGCAAAGAGCAGCCGCCAATTTGGTGGTTAGGTTTTTAGGGTTTTTGGTGTTTAAGAAATTTTGGCAACTATGAAAGAAAGTGTGTGTGTATATTCGGTTATAAACCAAAACGTGTGAGGGATTTCTAACAAGGAAAGTTACTGAATTTATGGGGTATGATGGAGGACCCATTCAATGCTAATATATTTTAAATAAATGCTACACGATTTGTACATAAGAGTGAAAATTCGGTTTTGGTATCAATAGGCGTGTGATGACATTTAAATGTGTACCATTCGTTTTATCATAAGTCGTTATTATCGTATCACTTTTATTCGTTCCATTATTAACGGTTAGATACTTAGGTTATATTCAAGATGAAATGTCTTTTATAAATTTGAGATCAAAGGGTATTCTTGGTATTTTACGTGTACAAAATTTTCGGGTTTTACAAAGTATGTCTTTGGAAACTTTTTAATCTTTGACAACCGGAGCACATTGAAGATATGACGACATAATAGTCCATATGACTCAAAAAGTTTGCACGTACAGTCATAAAATTCTTCAGCTGGGTTACACAAGACCTGCAAAAAAAAGTAGTACGTACAAGATATATTCAAAAAAAAAAAAAACAATTTTAACCATATACAATAAAAAGGTCATGTCTTTTTTGTTGATTACAAAAAACTGGTGAACAAAAGTAATTTTATAAATAGATAAGTTGATTAAAAAGTAATTTTATAAGGATAAAAAATGATGAACAAAAACTAATTAAAAAATCTGATGAACAGACTGAAAAAGCTGTTAGAACAGGTTGAAAAAGTTGTTACCTCATAGAAAACTGATGAACCTAACATAAAAATAAGAAGATAACAAAAGAAGCATAAACTGGTGAACCTAACATAAAAATAAGCAGATAAAAAAAATATACTAACTGATGAACTTAAAATAACATAATAGCTAATATGTTCATCAACTAAATAAACAAATATAACAAAAATCCATAAACTGATGAACGTAACATAAAAATAAGCAGAAACCAAAAAATGTACAAAATGATGAACCTAACATAAAAATAAGCAGATAACAAAAATCATAAGTAAATGATGAACCTAACACAAAAATTAGCAGATAACAAAAAAGCATAAACTGATGAACCTAACATAAAAATAAACAAATAAAAAAAAGTATAAACTGATGAACCTAACATAAAAATAAGTAGATAACAAAAAATTTATTAACTGATGAACCTAAGATAACATAATAGTTAATATGTTCATCAACTAAATAAAAAAAATATATAACAAAAAAGCATAACCTGATGAACCTAACATTCTCAACATAAAAAATAAGCAAATAACAAAAAATATATAACTAATGAACTTAATATAACATAATAGTTAATATGTTCATCAACTAAATAAACTGTTGGGTTCATTCTGTACCCAAGCAATCTTAAACAAGGATTTGAAAATAAAATAACCTAAGTGTTAGAAGACCTTCAACAACATTCAGGTCACTGAGTGAACAGTTGCTCAGTGAGTCACCTTCAAGATGCTTAGGATGAGTCTATTAAGAAAAGTCTCTCCATTCAGTGAGGCGGAACTCAGTGAGTGACACCCAAGCCAAAGAAGAAGGTGATGGGTTCAATGAGTGATGACAATAACTCACTGAACCCCAGTCTCCTCAACAACTATGAAGAATGAAGACTGAAGACTGAAGACCAAAAACTGAAGAACTTGAGACTGAAAGAAAGGCGGGACAAGGCGGGAAATGTTTGAAGAAATAAGGAGAAGTCCTTATCAAGCTGAAGTCAAACATTCCCTGAAAGGCAGAATGTCAGGACAGTGTCATTACTGTCCTTCAGAAAGTGTAATTGTCCTATACCCAAAATAGGTTCTTGTAACAGTGACAAAATACATCAGTATTTTGTCCTGATTAGCTTAGGTCATTTTTTTGTCATGTACCTAATGGTTGCAAATTTACTTGTCTATAAATAGGATCATAAGAGGGAGTAAAAGTTGACAAGTTTGTACAATTAATGCTTAGACATTCACAAACAACTTTTACACCTCCAAAGAGAAACCTTGTCCCTGAGACAGCGCAGTGGTTTCTTATAGTTGCCACTTAAGCTTAGCTTAAGTTTAGAGAGGAGACATACCATACTTATCACTTCAATCCCAAGTGTTTTTCCGCAAACACTTGGGTATAGATTGTAACACCCCAACCCGATAAAGGTAAAGATGTCACACTAATGGCTTCATATCAGATCAAAACAAAGCATACATTTCAAGTAATACAAGAATTCTCAAAGGTTACAAATGAAATACTAAAATTACAAGGTTACAAATGCGAATACTAATTCTAATATACAATAACTTATAATCAACTCTAATCCAGAATAACTATCAAGTCTTCTAAGTCCAAAAGTTTCTTCACTCATACCCAGCTTCCAACTAAAACCTGCCGCAGGAAAAGGAAATGCGGCTGAGCTTAAAAATCCCAGTGAACAGATATATATAAACGAAAACGAAAGCAAAAGAATCGAACATGTATGATATAGTGCAATGGAATAACATAAGGTATAGATAAAGGTACAAAATAAAAAGGGAAAATAGGGAAGGTCAGTAATCCACCACGAGCCCAGAAACAAAACAAATCATATCCTCTCGAATATAACCAAATAGAGTAGCTAGCTACCAGATATGTGAAAGACGTGTATCGCACACACCATCAGTCACCAGATAAATATAACAATTAACAAATAACTATCAAGCATAAACAGATCAAATCTAGGATGCACCCATACGCCCCCGCAGACAAATCAATAATCATAATCATAATGGCCATAGCAGATAATAAATAAGGGACGGAACAGGTCATCACTCTCCTGCCCTAGAGTCATGTCAAAGGTGCGTCAATGACATGGACATGAAACCCTCATGCCTAGTGATTGGCTCGTAATATCAAACTGTAGGTCAAAGGTCAAATATACTATCAAAATAATCAAAAGTCATATCGTAAGGGTACATGGCAAAAGGTTCATGTCAAATAGTTTCAAAAATAAAAGTCAAGGTTCAAATCAAAGCTTATCAAATTGAGTTTTTATATCAAAGTTAAGTTCAGATTATAAGGACTATACCAAATGGTTCAGAAAAAAATTTCACAGGTTCATTATTAAAGTTCGTAGCAAAAGTTCATTTTAGGGGTTCCTGTCAAAAGTTCATTTAAAGCATTTCTTTAATCATGGTTTTTCAATAAAATGATCTTTCAGAATAATTTTCATAAAATAATCTTGCAAAACGGTTTTTTTCATAAAATATTCTTTAAAACTAGTTTTCACAAAAGTTAACAAATGACACATAAAAATAGTATCATATCACCATTCATAATCATTCTTTTAAAATAACTGATGTTTTTCAAACATTTCCATGTCATAATTAAAAAGGTTTTCACATACTAGATTTCATATCAGAGGTCGTATCAACAGGGAATCATGAAAAAGGTTCAAGCAAAGAGGATTATAATAAGGACATCATCTCAGAAGTGAAACATATCAGAACATGAGAGAGAGATCATAGAAAGCTCACAAAACAAGAGATCACATGAAAGGTTCACAAACAGAAGGGAACATAGCAATGGTATAGGGAATCCTAATAAGGAGAATGAAAAACTGAGGGGAAAGGGAATGAAAAACCCTTACTGAAAAAAGGGCAGAATATATGTACCTTATTCGATAGCAAAACAAACCAAAGACAGATCACAAGACACCGGATTACTCCCGCCTCAGCGAATCTACACGAATTATAATTGTACTTATAAGTTTCATAGCTTTATGATTTCATAGTTTCATAGTTTCTAAATCATAAGGTTTCATTTTAGTTTCTCTCCATCTTAGGTAACTTTACATATTCAGTAACTTTAGTTATTATCATTCCCGTTATCAACTTAAAGTATTAAAGATGACCATGTTAGTAAGTTAAGGTTCATAATGCCCTTTACATAAGTTCAAGGTTCATAATGTAGTTTTCATAACTTTAGGGTTCATTATGCAATTATCACAAGTTTAGGGTTGATAATGTCATTAAGATAAGATTAGGGTAAATAATGTAAATATTCTAAAGTTACAGGTTTATACCAGTTAGGTCCTTTAGTTTTAGCAAATAACAATTTAAACCCTTTAGTTTATAAAATAAACACAAAACACTTTTCACTTTCCTTTTTAACCTTTTTATGATTTCTAACAGTTTTTCACACGAAATTGTTATGCTTTCTATAAATGGTAAATCGTATAAGAACTCAGTAATAAAATTCCCAAAAATTCCCAGAGATGCTTAAATGTCTTTAGTATTTTAAATTTTTCCATATTTTATTAACTAGAAAAACTATGGATTAAAATTCACTTAAACTAACTTGTCCAGATTTCTGATAAATTTTACTATACGAAAAGTTATTAATTAGAAAACCTTTAATAAAAATTCATAAAAATCTATAAAAATTCCAGTAACTAATAGACATCTTAAATATTACCCAATTCAAAGGAAACCTTCTAATTCGACACGGTTTGAAAAGTAAAATTCAAAAACCCAGACTGATTTTCCAGACTCTCAATTCCAGTTTGACACTTAATTTTCTATAAATCAAAAAGTAGCCTTCCATACCTCTAAAAATTACAATATTAATTTTCCTAGATAGCCATTTCATTGAATTTAGTTCTAGACTCCAGAAACACCAAAATACACATTCGAATCATTCATTTATAGCCGATTAAAGTCGAACAAAATTCCAGATCAGTAGCAGTTTTTAATCACATCATGTAATCTCTTAGGTTTTTTTCATTCCGATCCTTAATTCTTAACACATAACGATTATAGATATGTTTATAACATGTTTATGTCGATTCATAACAGGTCTTTACATAACCAAAACAAATAAATACATCATATACACATAGGGTCGATTCATACACATTAGTTTTAGGGTTTTATGGTTATGATTTTATGTAACATTTTATGTGACTTATAATTCGATTTAGAATACAAAAACATGAACAAGAATTGAACAAGGTATGCGATACAATACCCTCGTAGATCACACGAAGAACAAGAATAACGAGAGATCAAAACACCACACGAACGAATCTTTTCTTCTCCTTTCTCCTTGTGATGAATGAGACACGAATTAAGATCAAGATTAAGCCTTCCTTGGGTTTATTTTGGATCGAATAGTAGCAGAAAAAGAGGGCAGCCGAATACAAGAGTGTAGGGAGAATTAGGGTTTGCTTTGGTGGTTTTGTTTGAGCCGTATAATGGGAATAAGGAGGGAGTAGGGTTTTTTTTTTTTTTTTTTTTAGTTTTTTGTTGTTTTGGAAGCTATCAATATACACGGTTTTTAGAGGGTTTTTAGGGAGAGATATGCAGAAAATTTTGGAAGCAATTAAGGAGATTATTAACTTCTAAACTTATCAAGTTGGACTTATTTCTTTTAGTTACATATGGCCGAAAATTTTAAGGGCTTTGTATGTCAAATAATTCGACTAGCATAAGCTAGCATTGTAACATTTAATGTGTGATATTTAAGTTGTAGCATAAAGTTTCATTGGTAGCTTAATTGATCAAATACTTAGGACAAATTCATCTTAGATTAAATGTACTCAATATTACTTATATATAATTCTTATAAGTTCTCAAAAATTTTAATTTGAGGGTATTTTTTTCATTTCATATTATGCTAACTTTGGGGTTTAACAACTCTTCCCCTCTTACAAAAAAAATTTTGTCCTCGAAAATTGAAGTGGAACGAACGAAAAAAAAACACAACGGACAGTGAACGGATATGCGAACGACTTAATTCTCATAACTCTATCCTATTGATCAACACAACTTCGGCTTTTTCAGAAAGGACATACAATACCGAATTCAAATCAAAAGAATAAAATACCAAACGTAACAGATGATAATCGTATTCTCTCGGAAGAGATACCGGAAATTTGTAGGATTTTGACGGATACGCCGTCCAAAGAATTTGATTAGACAAGTCAGATGAGAACGTACGGAAAACAGATTGTCGATAACATTAACCAGTAGAAAGCTCTACGACAGTATCTAAGATTCTTATTGGAAGCGCAGAGGTCAGCAAAACGCGTGTCGAGAATCCAAACGTATCAAAGCGCATAACGGTGACGGCAGATTACGCTTATAGGTAGAATGAACCTAAAGTCTCACTAACGCAAAGATCCTTACACAGTTTATCAAATTCTAAGGCTCCTAAATGCACTTCTCGAAATATCCTATGCCCACAATAAGTGCACGGTATATGATGTAAGTATTATCACGTTGGCCAGACGTCATAATACTGGCATCATATAAATATGCCCTCATGATGGTCATACTTTATCTCAAGTCATGAACAAAATGACTTATCTTAATCCACCTAATCCAACTACAGTCTCAGAGGTCATCAAAATCAAACAACATAACTAAGAGGAGAACGAAACTACTCGAAAGAGTAACGGAAATCCTAGAATGTCTATCGGAATTAAGGTACGTTTTTAACAGCGTAAATCCTTCATCCCTCACCAAATCAACTTAGCTAATATACGTTGTTGCTTCAAAATTCGTCCATTCATAAACACAAATCTCAAAGTTCCATCCACAATTCGCCAAATTTCGCATAACAAAACCATCGTCCAATATACGCAGAATGAACACGGAACGGAATTTTCTAATAGAGAACCTACATTATTCAAGGGATCTTATTGATAGGTAACGAAGATCTAGGTAGGTTGAGAGGAAGTGAATTATGTCATCAATGGCTTCATCCTTCACAGAATCAACTCTTCCAAACACAAATGTTCGCTTCAAATACCATCCATCCAAATACATGATTTCAATCTCTTAGAAGTTTCAAGTAATCTGTCTACGTTTGTCCATATGATCGTTGTAACACCCCAACCCGCCAAGGGCAAAGGTGTCACAGATACGGATTCTTATCAGAACAAACACAAGCATATGACATACATAATACAATAGGATTCCAAGGGTTACAACTGAAAATCTGATATTACAAGGTTACAAATGAGGTATACAATAATCACTAAGTCTGAATATAACTTTTCAAATCATCTCTAATCCAATTTGGCTAGCAAGGTCTTCTAAGTCCAAGGTCCTCTCTAATAACAACCCAGCTTTCAACTAAAACCTGCCGTACATGAAAGAAAACGTACGGCTGAGCTTACAAAGCCCAGTGAACAGATATATAATAAACGGAAACGAAAGCAAAAGCAATGAAAGTAAAAGGAAACGAACAGATATAGTATGACGAAGTAGATAAGTAAAGGTACAGAGAGAGAGTAAAGGTTTAGGACAGTAATCCACCACGAGCCCAGAAACAGAAATATCATATCCGTGTAACCATATCAGAAATCCAGAGGGGATGCCTCTCAAGTAACCAGATAATATGAGGGGTGACCTCATGTATCCAACAGAAATATATGGAGTAGCTAGCTCCCAGAACATGAAAGACGTGGATTGCACCCACCGTCAGTCACCAGAAATCAGATCATATTATAACATATTATATCATAACAGAACAAATCTAGGATGCATCCATACGCCCCCAAAACAGAAATATCGGCCATAGTCATATAGTGTACACATATCAGAACAGAACAGGGACGGTGTGGTTAATCACTCTGACCACACAAGAGTCATGCCAGTGGTGCATCACAGACACGGCCATGTTACCTTCATGGCTAGGGAACAAATTTTGGCTCGGGTATCAAACTGGGAGTCAAAGGTCAAAGGTCAAAGGTCAAAGGTGCCTATTATAATCAGGGTGTCACATCAGAAAGGTCATATCAAAAGGTTCATATCAGAAGATCAAATATCCCAGATCAATATCCAAAAGGGTCAAAGTATCAGATGGTCAAATCTCCAAAAGGTTCAATATTAAAAGTACTTTTCAAAAGGTTTTCTCTTAAGGTTTATTTAAAACAATCCTTCGAAATAGTTTTCATAAATGGTCTTTCAAATAGTTTTCATAAAATGAACTTCAAAAATAGTTTTCTTAAAGTCAATATATCATGCTTGAAAAACCCTTTCAAAATACTTTATTTAAACATTTCCATCTCATATCAAAAAGGTCTTCATATCATAGGTCCCAAAATCAGAGATCAAAGGTCGAAGCAAAGGTGTCATGGCAAAGGATCGTAACAGAGTATCAAATCAGAGATTTAACAGGTCAGAAAAGAATTCATAGGAAACCTTACAGAGAAGGTCAGAATATCTGTACCTTATTACGAAAGCAAAGACAGAAAATAGAGCACAAGACAGATCAAGATCTCTCCTTCTTCACACCTAAAGGAATAGAAGACGGAATCACAGAAGATTCTAAGTCAGATTTCTATTTTGGTTCACCTTCCATTTTAAAGTATTTTCCAGATTTAGTAACTTCCCAGATTTAGAAACTTTCTACTTTTAGCAGGTTTCCAGAATTAGTAACTTCCCATATTTAGTTAGACACTAGTATTACAGATTAGGTTGAGTCTTCATTACACATATTCTGAACATAGGGTACATTTTAACACGTTACGAAAATTCAGGGTTACTTATGACAAGTTTTCAGAATTTAGGGTTTCAAATGCAAATTCACCAAGTTTAAGGGTCTAATATGAAAAATATCACATGTTGCTGATTTAAACACTTAATTTATTCAGAATGACACATTTGATCCTTCATGTTCCAATGTTTACAATTTACACCCCTTAGTTATAATATTTACAAAACAAACCTCATACTTACCTAATTCATGATTTCACCCCCATAGTATCCATATTTACCAACCAAGCCTCATAAGTTACCAAATTACAGAATGTTACCTCAGAAATATCTATTGTACGAATTCAGCTCCTCAGATTTCAGAATTTACATAATTAGTCCCTTAAGTTTACAAAACTTATTAATTAAATCATAATTCCATATTAATTTCACATTAAGCCCATAAATACTCAAATTTACCCAAAACACTTTTAATATCATTATTTACTCAGGAAAACCTCAACTTTCCAGAATTTACACTTTTAGTCCCTCTAGTTTAATTAATTACAAATCATACCCTTTAACTATCATTAATTCATTATCTTGAAATATTTACACTTAGGACCCTCAAGTTATATTTTTCCCACATTGTAACAGACCTAAATAACATTTTAAAAATAACCCACGAGTTTCAAAAGTTACAAAACACCCCCTTGTAATTAAAAAAAAACATCCGTATATACTTTTTATTTATAAAACCCTAACCCTAAAAATACTAATCATTACCCAATAATTATATCATCATTATAACATCATTAATTAACCAAAAACAAACCCTAAATCCAAACCCTAGATCGAAATCCATTTTATTTGATTTATTCTTCACTTTTCACAAGACCCGGTTTTAAATTAATTCTCCAATGATTCATTTAAGCTTCTAAACATCAAACCAATATTTTTCCCATGTTATTAGATGTATAAAGAACTCATAAAAATTATAAAACCAACCCAGAAAAATCGCATAGCATATATTTGATTTTAGGTACGTTTTAAACCCCAATAATTACAACGACTCATCTAGGCCTCAATAAATCATTCCATCATTTTTCCCAGATCATACACATCATATTAGGTCTAAATAAAATAAACATGGCACCCATAAAATTCGTAATACATATTTTGGAATTTACGTGTGTTTTAACCCATATAATTCAAAGCGACTTAAAAACTTTGCATGATTCGAATAAAACAATTTTCCTAAGTCTTATATGATGTAAGTAACCTGTGAAAAATATTAGATTAATTTTAGAACGTATGGAAACAAGGTTCACGAATTATACCTATCGGATGAGAAAATCGGCAAAGAAATGTTCCACGATCAAACTAGCAACTCCACGACCCTAAGCTGATTTTTCCTAGTCTCCTTGGATGTCGAAGAACACCAGAAAAATACTATTTCACCTCCAGAATTTCGTATGTGTTGTGGGTGATTTATGGTGTGTGTTTTGATATTATCGGCTTAGGTTTTTAGGAAATAAAAGGAATGGTAACTAAGTAATGATGATAGGGCCGAAATTGGGGGAGGGTTAGGCTGGAATTTTCGGAATTTTTGTTTAGGAATTGATGGGCCTTTAATTTTCACCTTAAATATACTTTAATTCCATTTATAACCATAATATAAATACTTAAAATTATACTTGGCGCCCCAAAGGGTATTTTCGTAATTTGTCACTTGCAAAAATATTAAATGGTGTTGTCAAATTTATTTGGGATCATATCTTGTTCATTACCAGAAGTTTGGGATCGATTCGGAACTTTCATCAAGCTTTAATTAAATTTTAAAATTTCAGGGGCATTTTGGTAATTTTACATGCTTTTCAGATTTTAGGGTTTTACAACTCTTCCCCCCTAAAGAAAAATTTTTCGTCCTCGAAAATTGAAGTCGCAAAGCTAAACGAAGTCGTAGCAAATCGCAAAAGATCGTCACAAACGTTTTCATGCCGGGGAGGTTCTTTCAGAAAGGATCTTCGGATCAAATAATTTCTCATGAGTCGAAACAAGGCGAAGTGGGTTCAATTTTCCTCAGACAGTGACAAATTAGGTCGTTTCCAATCAAAAGACCATGAAACATAATGATAGGTGAATCTTCAGAAAGGCTCACATACGAACAAAATTTTAGATCGAACTAATTTTATCTATAGCAGAGAGTTCTTCAAGGGTTCCAGATTATAGCCGGGGTCAACAGAAATGCAAAACGAGAGTTCAACTTATTCAGATATTTAATGAACGAAGACAGAGTATACGCATAGGTAGAATGAACCTAAAGTCTCACTAATCACAGATAATCCATCGGAAATCAAGTTCTAAACTTCTTTGGTACTTCCCAAGATATCCTATGGCCACAATGAGGGCACGTTAGATGGTGTAAGTATTATCACGTTAATAATACCAGCACCACATAAATATGCCTTCATGATGATCATACTTTATCTCGAGTCGTAAACAAAACAATCTATCTTCATCCACCTAGTACTTCTACAGTCTCAGAGGACAACAAAAACAAATGTCATAATCAAGAGGGAAAACCAAACTACTCGCCATGGAGATTCTCAAAATACCCAAGAGGCATCGAAATGATTAACAAAGATCAGAGGTCAGAGTCGGAATCTGAAGGTAAGGATTAAATAGTGTCAGGAAATTACTATGCAATTCTTAATGCTTTCAAGATTCATTTAGGTTTCAAAACTTAGGGGGGTGCAAGGCATAAGCTTTCAATTTCCAAGAGGGATCTCAAGAGGTTTAAACCAATAGTAAGGTACGAATCAGAGTGATGCGGAAGCAATGATACCTAAACAAATGCCTTATAGTCTACCCACTCCTCACCGGTCAGAACTTAAGCTCCTATAGGGAAATCTTAAAGCAAATTTTCAAAGGTTGTTTTACGAGCGCCTACAGGGAAAGCTTAGTGGCCCTAACTTACACAGGTCAAGGGTAATTGTATTACGAAATCGCAGCCTGTTTCTCTGATACCATAATTGTAACACCCCAACCCGCCAAGGGCAAAGGTGTCACAGATACGGATTCTTATCAGAACAAACACAAGCATATGACATACATAATACAATAGGATTCCAAGGGTTACAACTGAAAATCTGATATTACAAGGTTACAAATGAGGTATACAATAATCACTAAGTCTGAATATAACTTTTCAAATCATCTCTAATCCAATTTGGCTAGCAAGGTCTTCTAAGTCCAAGGTCCTCTCTAATAACAACCCAGCTTTCAACTAAAACCTGCCGTACATGAAAGAAAACGTACGGCTGAGCTTACAAAGCCCAGTGAACAGATATATAATAAACGGAAACGAAAGCAAAAGCAATGAAAGTAAAAGGAAACGAACAGATATAGTATGACGAAGTAGATAAGTAAAGGTACAGAGAGAGAGTAAAGGTTTAGGACAGTAATCCACCACGAGCCCAGAAACAGAAATATCATATCCGTGTAACCATATCAGAAATCCAGAGGGGATGCCTCTCAAGTAACCAGATAATATGAGGGGTGACCTCATGTATCCAACAGAAATATATGGAGTAGCTAGCTCCCAGAACATGAAAGACGTGGATTGCACCCACCGTCAGTCACCAGAAATCAGATCATATTATAACATATCATATCATAACAGAACAAATCTAGGATGCATCCATACGCCCCCAAAACAGAAATATCGGCCATAATCATATAGTGTGCACATATCAGAACAGAACAGGGACGGTGTGGTTAATCACTCTGACCACACAAGAGTCATGCCAGTGGTGCATCACAGACACGGCCATGTTACCTTCATGGCTAGGGAACAAATTTTGGCTCGGGTATCAAACTGGGAGTCAAAGGTCAAAGGTCAAAGGTCAAAGGTGCCTATTATAATCAGGGTGTCACATCAGAAAGGTCATATCAGAAGGTTCATATCAGAAGATCAAATATCCCAGATCAATATCCAAAAGGGTCAAAGTATCAGATGGTCAAATCTCCAAAAGGTTCAATATCAAAAGTACTTTTCAAAAGGTTTTCTCTTAAGGTTTATTTAAAACAATCCTTCGAAATAGTTTTCATAAATGGTCTTTCAAATAGTTTTCATAAAATGAACTTCAAAAATAGTTTTCTTAAAGTCAATATATCATGCTTGAAAAACCCTTTCAAAATACTTTATTTAAACATTTCCATCTCATATCAAAAAGGTCTTCATATCATAGGTCCCAAAATCAGAGATCAAAGGTCGAAGCAAAGGTGTCATGGCAAAGGATCGTAACAGAGTATCAAATCAGAGATTTAACAGGTCAGAAAAGAATTCATAGGAAACCTTACAGAGAAGGTCAGAATATCTGTACCTTATTACGAAAGCAAAGACAGAAAATAGAGCACAAGACAGATCAAGATCTCTCCTTCTTCACACCTAAAGGAATAGAAGACGGAATCACAGAAGATTCTAAGTCAGATTTCTATTTTGGTTCACCTTCCATTTTAAAGTATTTTCCAGATTTAGTAACTTCCCAGATTTAGAAACTTTCTACTTTTAGCAGGTTTCCAGAATTAGTAACTTCCCATATTTAGTTAGACACTAGTATTACAGATTAGGTTGAGTCTTCATTACACATATTCTGAACATAGGGTACATTTTAACACGTTACGAAAATTCAGGGTTACTTATGACAAGTTTTTAGAATTTAGGGTTTCAAATGCAAATTCACCAAGTTTAAGGGTCTAATATGAAAAATATCACATGTTGCTGATTTAAACACTTAATTTATTCAGAATGACACATTTGATCCTTCATGTTCCAATGTTTACAATTTACACCCCTTAGTTATAATATTTACAAAACAAACCTCATACTTACCTAATTCATGATTTCACCCCCATAGTATCCATATTTACCAACCAAGCCTCATAAGTTACCAAATTACAGAATGTTACCTCAGAAATATCTATTGTACGAATTCAGCTCCTCAGATTTCAGAATTTACATAATTAGTCCCTTAAGTTTACAAAACTTATTAATTAAATCATAATTCCATATTAATTTCACATTAAGCCCATAAATACTCAAATTTACCCAAAACACTTTTAATATCATTATTTACTTAGGACAACCTCAACTTTCCAGAATTTACACTTTTAGTCCCTCTAGTTTAATTAATTACAAATCATACCCTTTAACTATCATTAATTCATTATCTTGAAATATTTACACTTAGGACCCTCAAGTTATATTTTTCCCACATTGTAACAGACCTAAATAACATTTTAAAAATAACCCAAGAGTTTCAAAAGTTACAAAACACCCCCTTGTAATTAAAAAAAACATCCGTATATACTTTTTATTTATAAAACCCTAACCCTAAAAATACTAATCATTACCCAATAATTATATCATCATTATAACATCATTAATTAACCAAAAACAAACCCTAAATCCAAACCCTAGATCGAAATCCATTTTATTTGATTTATTCTTCACTTTTCACAAGACCCGGTTTTAAATTAATTCTCCAATGATTCATTTAAGCTTCTAAACATCAAACCAATATTTTTACCATGTTATTAGATGTATAAAGAACTCATAAAAATTATAAAACCAACCCAGAAAAATCGCATAGCATATATTTGATTTTAGGTACGTCTTAAACCCCAATAATTACAACGACTCATCTAGGCCTCAATAAATCATTCCATCATTTTTCCCAGATCATACACATCATATTAGGTCTAAATAAAATAAACATGGCACCCAGAAAATTCGTAATACATATTTTGGAATTTACGTGTGTTTTAAACCATATAATTCAAAGCGACTTAAAAACTTTGCATGATTCAAATAAAACAATTTTCCTAAGTCTTATATGATGTAAGTAACCTGTGAAAAATATTAGATTAATTTTAGAACGTATGGAAACAAGGTTCACGAATTATACCTATCGGATGAGAAAATCGGCAAAGAAATGTTCCACGATCAAACTAGCAACTCCACGACCCTAAGCTGATTTTTCCTAGTCTCCTTGGATGTCGAAGAACACCAGAAAAATACTATTTCACCTCCAGAATTTCGTATGTGTTGTGGGTGATTTATGGTGTGTGTTTTGATATTATCGGCTTAGGTTTTTAGGAAATAAAAGGAATGGTAACTAAGTAATGATGATAGGGCCGAAATTGGGGGAGGGTTAGGCTGGAATTTTCGGAATTTTTGTTTAGGAATTGATGGGCCTTTAATTTTCACCTTAAATATACTTTAATTCCATTTATAACCATAATATAAATACTTAAAATTATACTTGGCGCTCCAAAGGGTATTTTCGTAATTTGTCACTTGCAAAAATATTAAATGGTGTTGTCAAATTTATTTGGGATCATATCTTGTTCATTACCAGAAGTTTGGGATCGATTCGGAACTTTCATCAAGCTTTAATTAAATTTTAAAATTTCAGGGGCATTTTGGTAATTTTACATGATTTTCAGATTTTAGGGTTTTACAATCGTAGGGTGGAAAGGGAATCATATACTTGAGTCTGGTCCCTCAAGCCTTAGGCACCTCTTCTGGACACTATGGTGTGGTAACGTGAATTCCTTCTGGTATGCTCCTTCCATGGTAACGCCGGTCACGAACATCTTCTACTACTCTTCTATAAGGTTCTTAACTTTAACAACGGTCTTCAATCTTGGTCCTTTCTGTGGAAAACTCTTTCATCGCAAGGTATCTGGTAGTGCTGTCTGCAACAATCTCCAAACGCCAATCAAACCTATTCCTCCATAACACAGGGGTCATTCTACTCAATACGAAAATGATCTATATATTCTTCCTTCGTCTCTGAGCACAAACACACTGTCATACCATGACAATTGTCCAACTACTCGCGAAAACATGATTCTATTAGCCAATACAATTGGCATCATTAAAACTCTTAAGGATCACAACGAGTACGAAAGCAGCTTCATGAATGGTTTTAGAGAACTTCATATCTACTTCACATCACCTATCTTCCTCTTCAAGAATAAACTAAAATGCTTCACGGAGGTTACTTTTAGTTAGTCAACTCCTTTCTTAAAAGTTCTTGTGGTTGCTTCTTCCGTCCCTCAAACTCTAAATGAGGTCGTCTGGTACGGAGTTTCAAAGATTAGAATGAATCAATCATTGATACACGGAAATGGATAATGACTTCGGATAGTGATACGGTTAAATTCACGATAGTCGATACGTCGCGGCATACTTCTTTCTTCCTTCTTCATGAGTCAACAGGAGAATTTCAGGATAAACACTGGGGTGAAGAAAATCATATTCCATGGCATCATGGTTTCGTCAACTGGGATCAATTTAATGCTAACTCTACTCCTCAAGCAGAAGGGAATTCTAAGAGGTTCATCAGAAAACATCGGAAATTTTGTACAACAAATACTTCCAGTGTCGGAGCTTCTAAGGGTGGATACTAATAGGTGTCAGGAGAAATTGACATTCTAATGAGATCGGAATATGTGCTTTCATAGCAACATTAACCTTAACAGATTTAAGCGGTAGAGAGTTATCATAACAAGAGTAGGGTGAAAAATAGATTGCAAAAAGTCTTATATCAGATATGGTAGTCCTTGGTAGCTTTATGAAGAGCCAGCCAATCCATAACCAAAAGACCTCAAAATCAAATATATCAAAAGTAAATGGATTCGTAGATCGAATACAGTCGTCAAGCCAGACGGATAGTTCATATGTCAAGGTCAAGTACATGGTTCATCATTGTGGTGAGATAGATAAACGAACAGTTCAAAGCGTCGAGATTTTGTTTAGCTTTTCAGCATAAGGGCAGGTAGGGTGTGTCATTGGAGATACGAACATCGTTTAACCGTCAAAAGTGAGATTGTATGGAATATTAGCTATCAGCATCATCATGCTTAGTTAACAATTTCGTACTGAGATAGTATTTACACCATATCCTTCAAAAGGAACTGGTTGGCAGGCAAGGTTCAATCATTCAAAGGGAGGGAAAGAAACTTCTTATATTCATGTTTGATAATTGTTAGGGTTCTCATAGGAGTAGTAATGGATTACGCAGAACTGAGTAGTATCAGACGATACACTTCATATCCGTCGTGAGTAATGAATTTATAGTATGTGTCAAACACATTATGATTGAATGCCCATCTGGATGGTCGAAAAAGTATCTAACTGTTTATCAAATAGATCAGAAATGGAGATCAAAATCAGGAAGTGAAACTTAAATGGTGGAAGGTATTAATGTAGTTCTCAAGGAACTACAAACTTACTTGGTTACTAGGCTTATGCTGCAAAACTTTCTAACTTCTGAGACAAATGTTCTTATAAGGCTTAGCTAAAGGCAAAGGCACGAATCAGAGTAATGCGGAAGCAATGATACTTAATCAAAATGCCTTATAAGCTACCCATTCCTCACTGGTCAGAATTTAAGTTCCTATTGGGAAATCCTAAAGCCAATTCTCCAAGGTTGTCCTACGAGCGCCTACAGTGGAAAAACCTAGTGGTCCTAACTTACACAGGCTAAGGGTAAATGTATTACGACTCGCAGCCTGTCTCTCTCTGATACCATAATTGTAACACCCCAACCCGATAAAGGTAAAGATGTCACACTAATGGCTTCATATCAGATCAAAACAAAGCATACATTTCAAGTAATACAAGAATTCTCAAAGGTTACAAATGAAATACTAAAATTACAAGGTTACAAATGCGAATACTAATTCTAATATACAATAACTTCTAATCAACTCTAATCCAGAATAACTATCAAGTCTTCTAAGTCCAAAAGTCTCTTCACTCATACCCAGCTTCCAACTAAAACCTGCCGCAGGAAAAGGAAATGCAGCTGAGCTTAAAAAGCCCAGTGAACAGATATATATAAACGAAAACGAAAGCAAAAGAAATGAACATGTATGATATAGTGCAATGGAATAACATAAGGTATAGATAAAGGTACAAAGTAAAAATGGAAAATAGGGAAGGTCAGTAATCCACCACGAGCCCAGAAACAAAACAAATCATATCCTCTCGAATATAACCAAATAGAGTAGCTAGCTCCCAGATATGTGAAAGACGTGTATCGCACACACCATCAGTCACCAGATAAATATAACAATTAACAAATAACTATCAAGCATAAACAGATCAAATCTAGGATGCACCCATACGCCCCCGCAGACAAATCAATAATCATAATCATAATGGCCATAGCAGATAATAAATAAGGGACGGAACAGGTCATCACTCTCCTGCCCTAGAGTCATGTCAAAGGTGCGTCAATGACATGGACATGAAACCCTCATGCCTAGTGATTGGCTCGTAATATCAAACTGTAGGTCAAAGGTCAAATATACTATCAAAATAATCAAAAGTCATATCGTAAGGGTACATGGCAAAAGGTTCATGTCAAATAGTTTCAAAAATAAAAGTCAATGTTCAAATCAAAGCTTATCAAATTGAGTTTTTATATCAAAGTTAAGTTCAGATTATAAGGACTATACCAAATGGTTCAGAAAAGAATTTCACAGGTTCATTATTAAAGTTCGTAGCAAAAGTTCATTTTAGGGGTTCCTGTCAAAAGTTCATTTAAAGCATTTCTTTAATCATGGTTTTTCAATAAAATGATCTTTCAGAATAATTTTCATAAAATAATCTTGCAAAACGGTTTTTTTCATAAAATATTCTTTAAAACTAGTTTTCACAAAAGTTAACAAATGTCACATAAAAATAGTATCATATCACCATTCATAATCATTCTTTTAAAATAACTGATTTTTTTCAAACATTTCCAGGTCATAATTAAAAAGGTTTTCACATACTAGATTTCATATCAGAGGTCGTATCAACAGGGAATCATGAAAAAGGTTCAAGCAAAAAGGATTATAATAAGGACATCATCTCAGAAGTGAAACATATCAGAACATGAGAGAGAGATCATAGAAAGCACACAAAACAAGAGATCACATGAAAGGTTCACAAACAGAAGGGAACATAGCAATGGTATAGGGAATCCTAATAAGGAGAATGAAAAACTGAGGGGAAAGGGAATGAAAAACCCTTACTGAAAAAGGGCAGAATATCTGTACCATATTTGATAGCAAAACAAACCAAAGACTGATCACAAGACACCGGATTACTCCCGCCTCAGCGAATCTACACGAATTATAATTGTACTTATAAGTTTCATAGCTTTATGATTTCATAGTTTCATAGTTTCTAAATCATAAGGTTTCATTTTAGTTTCTCTCCATCTTAGGTAACTTTACATATTCAGTAACTTTAGTTATTATCATTCCCGTTATCAACTTAAAGTATTAAAGATGACCATGTTAGTAAGTTAAGGTTCATAATGCCCTTTACATAAGTTCAAGGTTCATAATGTAGTTTTCATAACTTTAGGGTTCATTATGCAATTATCACAAGTTTAGGGTTGATAATGTCATTAAGATAAGATTAGGGTAAATAATGTAAATATTCTAAAGTTACAGGTTTATACCAGTTAGGTCCTTTAGTTTTAGCAAATAACAATTTAAACCCTTTAGTTTATAAAATAAACACAAAACACTTTTCACTTTCCTTTTTAACCTTTTTATGATTTCTAACAGTTTTTCACACGAAATTGTTATACTTTCTATAAATGGTAAATCGTATAAGAACTCAGTAATAAAATTCCCAAAAATTCCCAGAGATGTTTAAATGTCTTTAGTATTTTACCTAATTTTTCCAGATTTTATTAACTAGAAAAACTATGGATTAAAATTCACTTAAACTAACTTGTCCAGATTTCTGATAAATTTTACTATACGAAAAGATATTAATTAGAAAACCTTTAAGAAAAATTCATAAAAATCTATAAAAATTCCAGTAACTAATAGACATCCTAAATATTATCCAGGTCAAATGAAACCTTCTAATTCGATACGGTTTGAAAAGTAAAATTCAAAAACCCAGACTGATTTTCCAGACTCTCAATTCCAGTTTGACACTTAATTTTCTATAAATCAAAAAGTAGCCTTCCAGACCTCTAAAAATTACAAGATTAATTTTCCTAGATAGCCATTTCATTGAATTTAGTTCTAGACTCCAGAAACACCAAAATACACATTCGAATCATTTATTTATAGCCGATTAAAGTCGAACAAAATTCCAGATCAGTAGCAGTTTTTAATCACATCATGTAATCTCTTAGGTTTTTTTCATTCCGATCCTTAATTCTTAACACATAACGATTATAGATATGTTTATAACATGTTTATGTCGATTCATAACAGGTCTTTACATAACCAAAACAAATAAATACATCATATACACATAGGGTCGATTCATACACATTAGTTTTAGGGTTTTATGGTTATGATTTTATGTAACATTTTATGTGACTTATAATTCGATTTAGAATACAAAAACATGAACAAGAATTGAACAAGGTATGCGATACAATACCCTCGTAGATCACACGAAGAACAAGAATAACGAGAGATCAAAACACCACACGAACGAATCTTTTCTTCTCCTTTCTCCTTGTGATGAATGAGACACGAATTAAGATCAAGATTAAGCCTTCCTTGGGTTTATTTTGGATCGAATAGTAGCAGCAAAAGAGGGCAGCCGAATACAAGAGTGTAGGGAGAATTAGGGTTTGCTTTGGTGGTTTTGTTTGAGCCGTATAATGGGAATAAGGAGGGAGTAGGGTTTTTTTTTTTTTTAGTTTTTGTTGTTTTGGAAGCTATCAATATACACGGTTTTTAGAGGGTTTTTAGGGAGAGATATGCAGAAAATTTTGGAAGCAATTAAGGAGATTATTAACTTCTAAACTTATCAAGTTGGACTTATTTCTTTTAGTTACATAAGGCCGAAAATTTTAAGGGCTTTGTATGTCAAATAATTCGACTAGCATAAGCTAGCATTGTAACATTTAATGTGTGATATTTAAGTTGTAGCATAAAGTTTAATTGGTAGCTTAATTGATCAAATACTTAGGACAAATTCATCTTAGATTAAATGTACTCAATATTACTTATATATAATTCTTATAAGTTCTCAAAAATTTTAATTTGAGGGTATTTTTGTCATTTCATATTATGCTAACTTTGGGGTTTTACATAGATTCTTTTGATTTACTTCTAATAAGAATTTAAACGTTGAAAAACTCTTGTATTTCATCCTTTATGTTTTACTTATTTATCAAGTTAATCAATACATTACTATGCTATGGAACACAGTTAGCTTAACTTTGTAGTTATTTTTAACCGTGTAACCGGACCAACAAGTAGTATCAGAGCCTCTATTTTATAAAACTTTTCAAAAACTAAAGAGTGCTCAAAAGGTTTTTAAAATCAAGATCCTACCATGGCTGACAGTAATGTACCCCAGCTAGTTGATAAAAAGGGAGGAAGCGATTCAGCTGTCGCTCCTAGACTAGAAGCTGGTAAATTTAGCAAGTGGAAAAAGCGTATGCTTTGCTACTTGACTGGTATGGAACCATACTACATCAAATGTATCAATAAAGGTCCTTTTGTCCGATGAAGGCATTAGTACATCACAACCTTTGCCTGAGTGAGAACAGGGTCCTATATCCTCGCTAGGGCAGCACTACCATACTGAGATGGGGACCCACACCCTCTCACATCCTGCTTATGGATTTGATAAATCACAATCAAAGTCTCAGGGAGTACTGGTCCCTATATCTTCACCAGGGCAGCACAACTCTGGTGGAAAGGGGGACCTCAACACCTCATTTTCTAGTGATGGTACTGGCTCAAACCCACCAGTCCCTGAAGGAACATCAGGGGACAAAGACTCTGGGGGCATACAACCACCCGTTGATATGGAACCTACACCCCCTCACAGCGGTACGCATAACTTGGGAACTGACTCCGTGGACCAGGCAGAGACAACCCACTCTATTCTCCTTGAGGGGTCAGAACCTGGCCACAACAAAGGCAAGCCCTCTTCTGAGTGGGAGCCGGATGTAACCTTGGCTCCTACGCTAGCTGATATACAAAGGTTCATAGATGAAGAGTCAGAGGAGGAACTAGTGGATTTTGCAGATGATGAAGTTTTACCTGCTGGGGATGCCATGGATACTGATAAACAACTCACTTACGGGTCCCCTCTGCATACTGAACCACAAGCTTCATCTCCGCCTCAAGAACTTAACTCACCTCATCCTGAACAACAATCTCACTCACCCCCTCCTAAAGATCACCCTAACTCACCATCATCATCATCATCCACATCCCATCACACATCAGGCTCCTCAGACTCTGCTGCTGCAATTCCTGACTATCTGCAGAAGTATGATGATGTGCTTCCTCTCACTGAAAGGCAGCTGGTCAAATTCCTTAGGAAATCGAGCACTGCCCTCTTCAATGAGATCATCAAGGAGCAATGGGATCAACACACTGAAGCAGCGGCTTCTTATGTTGACTTCAAGGCGACTGTTAAAGGGTCACAGGGTCAACTTAACAAAGTCACCACTTCTACTGAAAAACATGTCAGTGACTTGAAGACCTCCATTGAAAAACTGGGTCTTGATCAAGGGACGCAATTCAACAATCTGCTTAAGTCTCTCAATGAAATTCAAGAAGAGTTCAAAGATGACCCAGTTCTCATCACTAAGCTGACTGAATTCATGGATACACACAAGACCACCTAATCAAACCTTAGTGAACTCCTCAAGCTACTCAAGGAGGTAGATCTTGCTACCTTCAGGTCTCAGCTGGAAGCCCTTCATAAATTAATCACTGATACTCAAGGCTGCCTGACCAAGATCTCCACAGCCTTTGACCAGCTCTCTGATAAACATAATGAGCTTGTTAACCACTACACCACCAAGGTCACCCAACTTTCTGAGGCTCAGGTTACCATGACCAATGACATCTCCTCATTGAAGACTGAAACCTCAGAAATCAAGGGCATGGTCTCCACCATCCTGACACTCCTTCAGTCTTCTCCACCATCCTTGACCTTTTGGCAGCCCTGAAAAACAAATATGAGAAACTGGAGAGGGTAGCCAAGAGTCTTGGAATTGACCATCAGAAGGCACTTGCATCTCAGGGCCTAACAATCCCTGAACCAACTCAGAGCACAGGGAGGAAAAGGAAAGAAATAGGACAGGAACCTGAACAATTTATTGTTGCACTACACTGCAACAGAGTTCCCCCTGAAGGTATCAAGTTCATTCCTAACAAGGTGATCAAGCACCCTGAGTTTGGAATCTTCTTCATAGATGAGTTTGGTCAACAAGCCTTCCAGAGAGTCAGTGACATTTCACTTGGTGGAAACCACAACACTACTGGCCTACAAACTGATGGCACTCCATGTGAAGAGTCCTGAGAATGAAGAATTCATTAAGCTAATGGAGAACATGATGAGTGAGAGACCTGAAAAGTAGGTGTTAGTGTCCAAGAAAGCTAAACTTCAGCTCATGGAAATTAAGGAATTCTGAGTACTTAACCCTGAGCATTTTGTATTAGATGATAGGACTGATGTAATTTTAATGAATAAGATGATGGCCCATGTTTTTTAAATCAGTGTTCTTTAATTGCTTTATAGTATCTTCAGTGTAAGAAGAAGCCCAATTGCTCAGTTACACTGATCAAACACTTAGGCTATATTTATATACAAATAGGGGAGACTTTTGGATTCATTCAGTACCCAAGCAATCTTAAACAAGGATTTGAATACAAAATAACCTAAGTGTTAGAAGACTTTCAATAACATTCAGGTCACTGAGTGAACAGTTGCTCAGTGAGTCACCTGCAGTGGTTTTTAACCATGTAACAGGACCAACATAAACAAATATAACAAAAAAGCATAAACTGATGACCCTAACATAAAAATAAGCAGATAACAAAAAATGTACTAAATGATGAACCTAACATAAAAATAAGCAGATGACAAAAAATGTAGTAAATGATGAACCTAACATAAAAATAAGCAGATAACAAAAAAAACATAAATTGATGAACCTAACATAAAAGTAAACAGATAACAAAAAAATAAAGCATAAACTGATGAACATAACATAAAAATAAGCAGATAACAAAAAATGTACTAACTGATGAACCTAAAATAACATAATAGCTAATATGTTCATCAACTAAATAAAAAAATAAAACAAAAAAGCATAAATTGATGAACCTAACATTATCAACATAAAAATAAGCAAATAATAAAAAATGTGCTAACTGATGAACCTAAGATAACATAATAGCTATCGACTTTGTGACCAAGTTATCGACTTTGTGACTAAACGTTCAATTTTTACGCGAAATTCAAATTTTGGTATAACGGTGAAAATTTTGGCCCAAAATTCGAATTTTTTTTGTGAAATTTGGCGTCAAAATTTTTTAAAACTCAAATTTTTCTAATAACCTTAGAATTGCATTTTATGGTGTATTTCAAATTCTGGTAGAGAAATTTTTCAAGTTCAATTTTTGGAGGAAAATCATAAATCACCATTAATAAATCCTTCAAACTTAGAAAACTCGGGAAAGGACTTACCTTCAAACGAACACAACTCTTGAACCTTAAACCAACATCAATAACAACTCCTAGATCTTTGCAACGATCCAACATCAACTTTATCATACATCGGAACGAAATTAAATGGAATCAAGTTCAAAAGAGAGAGATACGCAAGAGCTATTAATGCAAGCAAAAGAGAGAGAATCGAAAGAGAAATGCATGGCATGTTTTAGATTACTTCATTCACACCTTAAGGTCCTCTCAAACAAAGACATAGCAGGAACTCGTACCGAGAATGGATTTAAACGGGCATTTCCATCAATCTTTGGAGACGACATTGAGATGTTCACAGAAACCATGTTCCTCAACGTGGATCAACTGGAGAAGAAACTTGAAAACAAAGAATTTCACGAGAATGGATCTACGGTCGTATTTAGAGTGCTCAAGGAACAGTTTCAGCAGTTCAACAATTCGCGGTTCTCTTCGGATTACGACAGTGTAATGGCACGCAAGTATTTTTTAGAATACACTCGAATCGAGGTTCTAACTTTCAAAGACATATTGATTCAACAAATGGATTCTATTGAGAATTCAATTGCTGAAAGAGTACTTCACAGAAGAGAGTATGAAAGAATGATGAATGAAATGAAGTTGCAGACTCAAGAGGAACAGGTTAATGAGGTTAAAGCAATGGGTGCTAGTTTGGTTGTTACGAAAAGCAGTGGGACAGAATCAGAACAACAAGAAGAAAAACGCATATCAGGAAATGATACTGATGCTGAAAGTGCATACATCAGACCCATTTAAGACACAGAGCCTTTGGCTGAGGTACCAAATTATAACATTTTTTATGTCAATGATATGATTTCATCATCTTCTAAAATACAACATTCTGAGCAACCTCAATTCACTAATGAAGGAGAGGTTGACCAGAATGTTGAACAAGTTGACAAATGTCCTTCACTTGTTTCCTTAATTGAAAACAAAACAAATGAACTATCAAAACAAACTCTCGAGTCTAAAAAATCTCTGACATCGATGCTTAAAGGAAAAGAAAAAGTTTTTGAGGAAAATCATGATAATGCCAAAATCAAGTTTGATTTTGAAAAACTTGAAACAAAAAATATTGAGTTGGAACATACTGTGGCATCATTTCAAAATGAAAATGAGCATTTGAAACTGATTTACAAAAACCTATTTGATTCAATCAAACGTTCACGAGTTCAGACACAAAACTCAAACATGAAACAAAAAGAGATTGAACATCTGAAGTCTCAATTGTCTGAATTCGCTGATAAAAAGTTTGAAATTGTTTTGCAAAAGATTGAATCAATGAAGATGAAAAAGATTGAGTCTCAAATCACAAAAGTTTCCTTTCCAAATCCCATGTTTGATTCTGATACTCTAGTGTTTGAAAAGGAAACGGGAGAGAAAATGTATCTTTTTGAAAATAAAATTGAAAATGAAAATCATGTGCTTCAAACAAAAGTGGTTGAGCTTGAAACGCTTTTAGCTCAACAAACAAACGATTTTGAGGATGCCAAAACTGACTTTTTCAACAAAATGACAAAATTCGAAAATTATTTTGAAAGACTTGAAAAAGAAAATGTTGAGTTCGAACGAAAATTGGCTCGTAAAACGGATGATTCTAAAGCCGAAAAAGATCAACTTTTGAAACAAATTGCCTCTTTAGAATCAAAATTGGCATCTCAAGATTATCTTTCTCTTCAAAAAGAATACAGTGATTTGAGAACTTCATACAATGCTTTAAAAGTGAATTTTGATTCTCTTAACCGGTCAAAGGGAAAAGCTCCTATTTTAAAGTTTTCAACAACAGAAGTGAGTGTTTCGAAGAAGGTTTACACAGGTGAATCTTCAAAACCATTTTCGAAAAAGGTTTTCCAGTTTACAACCTATTCTTTGCAAAAAGGAAGGAAGTTTTCAAAGAACCCAAGTTTTTCTGAAACACTTACTTCTCAAATGTTTTCAAATCCAAATGCTTCAAAAGAAAAGACTCAAATTTTTCAAACTCCACACTCTCGTTTTACACCGGTAAAGCAAGTGTGGAGACCAAAGCAAAGTCGTTCAAAAGCTTTCAAATATTCAATATCAGAATTGCTTTCGCTGCAACATAAAGAATGACTCTGCTTTGAACATTCCAAATACAAGAAGGTTTCCATTTATCACAAAAACAAATCTTCAAAGAGAACCCATGAGGTTCAACTCTAGATGGAAATCTTCTTCTTCAGATTTTAAAACTCCAAGAGAAACACCGGGTTTCTCAAACAATTTTCAACGGAAAAAGAGTTTTAAATCTCCATTGATTCCACGAGTGCTATTTCAAAATGAAACACCGGTTTTCAGTCCTCGTTGGAATTCAACATCTTTAAATCAGATTGACACAACTTACAAATGGATTTCAAAATTTTGTAAACCCATTAGCGCCGTGCTTAAATGGGCTCCCAAGGTTATTGTCTAATCTAAACTTTTAATGACTTCTTAGTACTTCAGCTAAGGACTCGGACTTCATCATGACAACTTGTACACGCATTTCAGTGTACAACTCGGGTTTCAAAGAAAGGAAAGTGTCTTGCTAAATTATTCTTCAAAACCAAGCGTGCACTTATCCTAAAATTTTCTTAATCTAGAGCAAAATTTATTTAAAATTTTTCAAAAGGTTTTTCAAAACTTTTCAAAATTTTGCTCAAGATTTTCAAATCTTTACTCCCCAATTCGCTCCAAAGTTTAAAAATGTCAAAACGTATGCTAGTTTTGAGGGGGAGTATGTGTGTGTATAATGTTTTTGTTACCTTGAAGCAAAATTTATTCAAGAATTTTTCAAACTGAAATTTCTAAATCTTTCAGAATTTTGCTTCAAGAAGACTCCTTCCCTCAAACTTTAAAAAGTTTAAAATTCTCAAAACAAATGCGAGTTTTGAGGGGGAGTATTTCCAAAACAAAAATGTTCCATCAAAATCATGCTTAATGGCTTGTGTACACATAACAGTGCACAACCCGTACTTGTAATGAAAGGACCCTGAGGTACGCTTCAGTGCCTCAATCCTAAACAAAGGAGCGAAAGCTTCTTACTTATGAGTAGAATTAATCAGAATTTTTCAAAGTTTTTTCAAAATTCTGCTCATAAGGACAAGTATTCCCTCGTCAAGGGGGAGTATTTGAAAAATAATCTTTGTTCCACAAACAAAAAGTTCTTGAAATTCTTCCCACAAAACTCAAAAAGCATATTTTTCTCAAACGTTTTTCAAAAACATCATAATTATGCTATTTTTGAGGGGGAGAATAAAGATATGATCAAAATATGGTAACTCAAAAGTTGATATCTCATAAGAGCTCGACTCAAAATTGACCCTCGAATTGACCCTCGAATTGACGATAGCAAAAGTCAGTAGTCGAAAAGACAAGTCCTGGACGAGTAATAATTTCAAGCCAGTTTATCTGGTGATGTAAACGTGTCTCGCAAAGGATGTGTCTGAGTATAATGTACCGATTTCGAGCGATTTTCCTTGAATATGATCTGGACGGGTAATAATTTCAAGCTAGTTCTACTAGTGATGTAAACGTGTCTCGCAACGATCATGTTCATTGAAAATCAATCAATTCAAAAAGTGCTAACTCTACCCGACATGTGCAAATTTACCTTAACTAATTATGAGCACATGTTAAGGGGGAGTATTTTTGAAAATCACAAAAACTCTCAAAGTGTTAACAAAATATGTTTTCATAATCATAAACACTTTGAGAGATTTTTCAAAAGTTTGGTTTATGGCAACAATAGGATAATCATGAAGTTATAAGGTGACTAAGGTTAGTAAAACCCGTCCTATGATCCGCCAGAGCCGGAGGGATCTACCCAAGGACAATTCCAATAGTTTAGTACTAGAAAAGTCCTAGGTATGATTGAAAAAGGAGAAATAAAATGAAAGGAGAAAGAATGGGTTGAAGAATGAAAAAGAAAAGTAAAGAAAAGGGTGAAAAGAAATAGCCCTCCATTTGTTCAACCTTAGGGCAGACACCGGGTTCAATACATATGCTACTGGTTGTTACTACGGTAACACTGGTATTGAAGATTAAAGTCATCATGGACCCAGTGACGCAATGCACTAAACCTTCTAGCCACTCAAGTGTCTCTTAAAATACACTTGTTTCATTTCACACGGAGAAGCCTTCATTATCTATCGACCTCTCACTCCGAGATGCGTTGATATTGAAAAGGAGGCAATCTGCTCCATGCCTCCGATGACCAAATATAAGCACTTAATTGAGTCTAGAGACATGAGATACATCAAAGATCTCTTAGGTACACTTAGTATACACTGGATGTTCAACAAAAGGAACACCAGTTGTAAATTATAAGAGTGTCCTTCGCAGATCTTCGCAATCTGCCGAGAACATTCATGAGAAAAACCACAAATGTGATTCTCAGTGATTATATGAAAATCCTGCCAGGGTCAACATCTAACAGCCCTGACAGCAGGTCACTTCAGTAATCCCTGGTGGATTACGCTTAGTGTAAGCTCTAAAACGTCTACAGTCGTGGGGTGATCTCCAGTGATACACTGAATCGTAGGTGCACTTCGGTGTGTTTGTGTAAGCCCTTTCGGGGGTATCCGATTCAGAACGACCTGGGTTTGGATTAGAGAAAGTCTTCACACTATGCTGTTGACGATCTCGAAGTCCAAACCTGTAAGTGCCAGATGATTTATTGCTAACTGTTTACCTGCAGCAAATCATGAAGACCGGAGTTCTAGTACCACCAGTCCATCATGCTCATATCCTGAAGATATAGTTCTCACCAAGACTTGGAGATAACAAAAGTTCAAAGAAGTTAAAGAAAGGTCAAAGATCAAGCATGTCAAACTTTCACAAGTCAAACAATGAAGCTTATGAAGTGAGAACAACTTGAGATATGAAGAACAAAAGTCACAAGACATATGAGCATGATGGAAAAGACGGAAAGACAAAGTTAATAAAGGACGTTGGTGAAAGGCAGATCGAGAAGTTACCACATCATATCACATATTTCAAGCACGAAATAACAAAGATGCAAATGACGTCAAAGCCAAAGAAGCAAAGACGACGTCAAGCAACCTTGATGACCAATACTTAGGGGGAGATTGTTGGGAACACGTCATTAGTATTTCAAGTATTGATCAATTTAAGGTTGTAAAATCATAAAGCATGATTGGAACAAAGAATCTAGCAAAGCTATTACACGAAGACTCAAAGTTCAAGACAACAAGCATCAAAGAAGATTAATGATCATCCATTTCTATTGATGGACCCATAACCCACTTGTCACAAAATGAGATCTCAATGATCACCCCTTAGGGGGAGATTGTTGGAAAAGCAAAAAGTGGTGATCATAAATATAATCAAAGAGAGATCTCAATGATCGTCCCTTAGGGGGAGATTGTTGGGAATGCTTAAAGTGACGATCATTATCGAGTCAATGAGTCTTGTAATATGGTCATGTAATAGCTCATTAGAATTGGAAAAATATAGTCTACATGATAGTAGAAGTGTGCCGTCTAGTTTAGTTATAGTATTCACGTTAATGTTGAAATAGTAAAATATGTAAAGATGGCACACTTCATTAGTCTTATATGATAGAAGACTATATAAGGTGTAAACCTCTCATTTGAGAGGTGGGGATTGTGTGTGAAATAAGAAACTCTCTCTTATTCTCCCTTGTTCTTTCTATCTCTAGTTTACATCTTTCTCTCTCTAACATATTGCATAAGTGTGTGATTTGATCTATAAACGGTTAACTACAATATTAAAATTAACAAATAAATCAGCAGCTAAGCCTTTATTTATCTAACAGTAAAAAAAAAGTAAAATCCTCAAATTATATCAAATTACCTTGATTAAAATAAGCGGATAACAAAAAATGCACTAAATGACGAATATCTAACAAATTATTCATCAAATTAATAATTAAATACCAAATTACCTTGATTAAGCACATGAGTATCAACAGTGGCCATTAGAAACTGATTTGACTGTGAAATCCCCAAATTTTATCAAATTAACCCTAATTCTTTTCCGATTAACCAATTGTACGGTTATAAACCATAAACTTTTTTCCCAATTAACCGATTGTACGGTTATAAACCCTAATTTTTTTTTCCAATTAACCGATTGTATGGTTATAAACCCTAATTTGTAACCGATATGATGAATGAACATGATTTGAAGAACGAATATGAACAGAGAGAAAAAAAAAAAACCTAATCATTTGATAACTGAGAAGAGGAAAGAAAAAGAAATTACATAGTGGGATCAATTGAAATAAATGAGAAGAAAAAGAAAAAGAGTGAAGGAGGAGTATATAGCAGGAGGAACTGAAATTACATAACTGTCCTTGGGAAAAAAATGGGAAGGCACGTGGCATTACCAAGTTGATTTTTAGACTTTTTAAAGTTTTGTCCCTTTTCAATTGATCCGCTACCATCTTCGTAAACCTCGATAAGGTTGTATTATCTTGGTCCATATAGTGTTATTGGTCTTGGGCAGCTTCAATCTTAATATCTTCATGGTCTTCAAGTTCCAAACTGCTTCATCCGCATCAAGTCCGCATGTTATACCTTAAAAAACAACTTTTAAACAAAATTAAGCACGTATTTTCATTAAATGAAATCTAAAATGAGCCTAGATTGAGTATGTTTGGCGAAATAGGCTTGAGTTTGGGCTCAACTGGAGCTTATATTATAAACTGGAAGTTACAGCTTCTATTTTTATAAAGTTGTTTGGTGAATTAGTTGGAGTTAGAGCATAATGTAAAATTGCGTAAAAATACATCAAACTAAATTTAGATATATGTTCAGCTTTTTCGTGATAATTCACTATATTATGAAGGATATTTAAGTAATTTGACTAGCAATGAGCCCCAATAAGCTTGTTTCAATAGTCTTGGGCTTATGAATACTTATGGCTTATAAAAGATTTCATAAGATTATGTGATAAACAAAACTTACTTTATAAGTTATCTTATTTTAAAAGCTCAAGCCCATGTAAGCTCTTAGAAGCCTCACGCTAAACTCAACCATTAATTATGACATACCGCCTTGTGAAATATGAATGATATAGCCAGTTTCAGTGTCCAACATATAAGAAAATTAAAATTGTATGTGTGTGTTTGTGAGTGATGTGTTAAGAAGACAAAATTGTATGTTTTACCTAAGACCTTTGGTCTAGTGGTAGTTGAGTGACACACTAATTTAGTGGTTATAGGTTAAAGCCTCACTGGAGTTGTGAGATATATTAAAAGATATGTAGTATAGGGCATGAAAAAATTGTCATTAAAAAAACTGTTGTGGTTTTTTTTATATATACTATATTGTTGCTTTTGGTTTTTTATATAATGTAAAATAATATATGAAAACCTAATTTTGTTTAAAAATTGATTTTTGTGGTCACCACTCACCACTATGCCTGTTTGGTATTATAATGAATGATGATGTAACGTTGACGTGAATGTGATGGATTTAATGATCATTAGGTCATTTGTAATGGCGACTTAACCAGGGGTCGGTCGAGTATTTCAGCCGCGTCCCCCTCCCCCCAACGACGACCCTTGCGAACGCGTTCCCCCTTTGTTTTAGCTTGGTTGGGTGTCCAGCCAATCAAATGGAATGCAAAGGTTTTTGTGTGTGAGTTTTTTAAAATACCAGAGTTATAAGATCACCCATATGATCACCATTACTACCGCTTACACCTAGTCTTAAACTTATCCACGAGTCAACTAAATAATTTTAGCTAGTCAACACAATATAAATGACACATTAAGTCCCTATGTCGTACTACAAGGACCAAAAAGATTAAAACGAGGATGCAAACAAAAAACCAAGTCCATAAATAGCTAAAAACCATAAATCTGATGTGGCATATTCTCATATTTTTCAAGATTCACTTAATAAAAAAAGCCAATCATCTGCCAGTCATTGGCATCACTCACACAGAAACCAATACATATAATCTTTTGCATAGTAAGCAATGGCTAACCAGTTGGCAAATTTGGTGGAGACAATAAAATCCAAAGTGAAAGCATTGAAGAGAAAGAAATGGAAGAAAACGTACGCGAAGATGGACAAAAGTAGTAGTGTAAAAGTGCAGATTCGTAGTAGTAAAGCTCGGAAACTCATCGATAAAACTTTACGGGCTGCTGATCGTCCCGGAAAGCACCCCCTTCCGTAGCTTTGATATATGGTATGTAGCACCTTTAATTGGTCAAAGCAAAATAACTAGATAAATAATGCTTGTTTGCCTTTTACCATTTTAGCGGTTACTTCGGCTCTTATTATTGAGTTTTTGGATGATATAATGTACTTGAAGCTAAAGTAGTATTGTTTTCTTTTTCTTTCAAGCACATGTATCTGCTTTCCGAATGTTATACCCAACACCCTGTTAAGTTGGTTCTTAGGAATTTAAATTTTGAGGTTGAGTACTTTAATTTGTTGACTATCGACGTGAATAATTTAGTCAAACGTTGAACAAATATAAAAGATGGTCATCGTTTTTGAAACTGTGTGGCTTGACTACTCGACCAAATGATATGAAGCGGATAAGTTTTTTCCCGTTCAAAATATTAGGAAGGATGAATTTTTTAAACTCGTATGTATGCGGCTTCACTGATTTATTCTATTTTCTCTGGCCACCTCAAATGTACATATTTAGCGTTATTTGAACCTCTAACCTCGTGTGAAGAAATCATAAACCTTATCACTAGATAATTTGATAATGCTTCGACCAAAGAATACAGGGGTGCCAAAATACATACAAAATGAAATTTAATTATTTGTCGAAATCCATTTACCAATGCACATTGGTTCAGAGACGGAGCCAGTAGGGGGCTGGCGGGTGCCAGGCCTCCCCAACCAGCCCAGTCCATTTAAGTGAATAAGGCCCAGTCCAAAGGTTAATTACTGCGTGTGTATTTGTAGTCATACTATGGTTCATTATTTAATATTTTTTAATGGAGCTAGAACCAATGTGATAATGAAATACCTGTTCTAAAAATCTTTATCATTGTTTATTTGGATGGTTATTACTATATTTAAATTTAGCAATCGAATCATTTATATTTAAGTGAATTGCACCGTTCGTCCCTGTGGTTTAGGCCAAATCTCACCGTTCATCCCTGATCTTTTTTTTTTGCACCGTTCGTCCCTGTGGTTTATATATGTAGCACCGTTCGGACGAACGGTGTTACATAGTTTCAGGCCAAATCTTTGAGATAGGGACGAACGGTGCTACATATATAAACCACAGGGACGAACGGTGCAAAAAAAAAAGATCAGGGACGAACGGTGGGATTTGGCCTAAACCACAGGGACGAACGATGCAATTTACTCTATTTAATATAACTGATTTATATCTCTAAATAACAAAACCGTCTCCAACTTAACAGAAGAACTTACAATCTTCTTGTGTTACATGGCTTGGCTTATTTTGTTCGTGTAATTTATCTTAGCATTTTAGGAAGAAAATAAAATTGGCCCCTTTAAGTTTCAGTCCTAGCTCCATTAGTTGATGTTTGATGAGTCACTATCACAAACTCATTTCGTTGTAACAAGGGGGTTGACCTGTTAGAACATTTGTGTGTGCACGGTATAACACATAACTAATATACTAATCATGTCATAGACCTACGGGGTCACACATTGATTTAAAACCAAGTACAATATACACATGTACTATGTATATTATCCCAAGTAAAATTTTAAGGCACAAATTCTCGGTTAATGGAGCTACGAGTTTAACTTAACAAGACTTAACGACACAAGCATTGGTGGAGCTTTGTTGGGACCAAAGGGGGTTGTGGCCCCCTCACAACTTTTAGTATATTTCTTATTGATTTTAATGTAGTAAAAAAAATCATTTTACACTTTGGCCCTTCTACATCGTAAGAATTAACTTTTCGGCCCTCCCACAATAAAACGGCAAGCTCCGCCATTCGACACAAGGACCATTTGTGTAATCACGCTTTGGGTTATTTGCCTCGGTTTATAACCAAAACCGTGTCGAAATCAATCTTAAATTAAAGAGCAAAGTATTGTGGATTGAACGGATTTTTAAAACGTAAAATGTTGAAGTAAAACCTTACGGGTAGGTCCAATTTCTGTATCAGATCCTTTGGATGGTTTCCTCCGGATGGTATGAACTCCTACACAAAAGAAACACGCACGTTAGACTCGCCTTGGGTTTTATCCCAAGGCCAACCTCCGGCGTGAGAGTAAGTATATGATGCTATGAATGGTGAAACGGTAAATGAGATTAAATGCTATATGTGAATTAGTTGTGAATCATAAATGAGGTGAGGGTATTTATACTACCCACACCTATTACCTGTTTGCCTTGGGACTAAGCAAGCCGACCTATGCCTATCCTTGTAGGTAGGTGTCAGATCACGTGGGGAACACAATCCCGGGAAATCTGGGATGGCGGCGTGGCGGTGGTTGATGGGACTGTTCGTTGGGTAAACGGCGGCGGTTGACCTTTCGGTAAGTATGCCTGGAAGTGAGTTTCTCGTCCGGACGAAATATGACGTCCGGACACGTAGGCTGGTCCGGACGAAATATGATGTCCGGACACATACGCCAACATGTCCCCCCCAGTATTGGAGTATCGGCTTTGGGTCGATAGTGCAATACTAAAAAACTTGCGTCTTCCGGTACTCCTGTGTCTTTGTCGCGTAGTCAGGTCATGTAAACGTTGTCCGGATGACTGAATGGGCTTGTTAAATCTTCTTGGGCTGATTAACTTCCAGGCCCATGGGCCGAATAAAAATAATATTATTTTACCATGGACAGCTGTATGCCACGTGCGATTTTACCGCAGGGATCCAACGCACCACATTCAGCCACGTCAGAGACGTACAGACTGATGCAATGTTTTCGCGTCTTTCTAGGTTTTCCCTATATATACTGCTTTACCCTCTTCATTTTTTACCTTTCACTATCTATATTAGACCCGTATCCCGGTTACGAGTAGGTCCCACCCTAGATGGAATATGCTAAGGACTTTATGTGATTGGTTGGTCAACAAAGTTATGTGGAAGTCAAACCCGATAGTCAAGTGATAGTCAAAATATGTGTTATAAAGTTATGGGAAGTATTATGTGCCTCAAATAGATAGGAAGTAGACCTAAGGGGCTTAAGTTGTTATAAGTCATATGTGTTATGAAATGTGATGTGGCCAAAATAGAAGAAATGATACTTAAGGGACCATAGGTGCCCCATGGCCAAACTTCTTAACCTAACTAGATAAATATCTAGTGTGTAGAGAATTCCAGGGAATTCCATATTATTCAAGAGGGTGTTGTGGTTCGGTTTTTAGAGAAAGGAAAAGGGAGGGAAAAGCTTGTTGGATAACTTAGGAAGGAAGAAGATGAAGTCCTTATGGTTGTAGTCATCCCTAGCAATGATTTCCCAAGTAAGTATTTTCCCTATCTTGATGTTATTGAGGTTAAGGTTTATGATTTAAGTGGGTTTTCATCATATGATCAAGGTATGATCATATGATGATGTAGAATGGATGATGAGTAAATTATGATGGGTTATATAAACCCTTGTTGATAGTATTTAGTTATATGTATTATTAGGGTGTTGATGATGGTGAAGGATCATGATGATGATGATGATGAATAGTAAGGATGATGATGATGGTGGTGAAATAATGACATGGTAGCTAGCTTGGATTGAAGGTAATTAACTCTTACTAAAGCATGTATTATATGTGTATTTATCATGTATGTATTGTGGTTGTATAAGAGTATAGGAGTTGGATTTAGAATGGTTGTAAGCTAAGGATGGATGGCTAGTGATCTTGACCAAGGGTATGTTAGCTTGTTGGATTTGGACTAGTTAAGGTATATTGTTGATTATGGTTGTGATGAATGAATGTAATTATGTTATGATATGAGTGATATGACGTAGCTTAGAGGCTTTTATGTAATTATGATGCTTATGTGAAAGTATGTGTGTGATATATGTTTTATGTTGGGTTACTTACTAAGCGTAAGCTTATTCTTTTAGTTGTCAATGTTTTGTAGGCTTATGCGCGACGGAAGGAAGTTTCATAGATTATAGCATAAGGAATTGGAAGAGGATTTGGAAGATAATATACCTTAAGAGCTAGGTAGAATACCGAGCTCGAGTCAAAGTTGTACCCCCGAGAGTCTTTGGTGTCTTGTAAAGTAAGGTCGAGTGTCAAATTGTATGTTAGAGAAGTCATGACGATTTGGGAGTCTAACGATGAGTCAAAGTGTAGTTTATGTGTTTATGCATAAAGTTAAAGGGGCGTTTGGTTTAGTTGCAAATATACCCATTTTGGGTAGTAAACGGGTCAAGTGTCGTTGGAACATATTTGATATGTTAAGTTATTGATGTTGGTCAAGTTTGGTGTAAATCGGAAGTGTTATAAGTGGTTTTGTTGTGTAATGGGTCAATTGGGTTTTTATGCATAACCCGTCAAATTTTAAAGTACTATTCCGGGTGGTCAAACGGTAAATGTTTTTGCATGAAAATGAGCCCATAGATATACTAATGAAATCTGGAAAGTTTGGTTAAGTTTCGAGTTCGGGAGGTCGGACTTTCGGCCGGGGATTTTGAAATGCAAATTCTGACCAGAAGCATCCATCCGATCGGATGGCTGGCGATCCGATCGGATGGAGGGGGCTGGCAGATTTTCGGTAAACTTTGAAAAATCATATCTTTTAATCCGTAAGTCGTCACGGGTCGTGCTACCCGTCGTTTTGAAGGTAATTGAGTTTAGTTTCATTTAAAAATAGTCTCAAGGTCTAAAAGTTTATAGATTTTTTTCAGTGGTCAAAAGAGTAACAGAAGGTCAGTTTTAGTTCAAGTATTTCCCCGTAAAAAGTTTTAATTTTTTGTCTAAGCGGGCACGGGGTGTAACAATCTGTTTCATTTCTTTCCGTCTTCCTCGGAGTTTTATATCTTACTATCACCGGACGTTTCTTGTGCAACATCTTCAAGGGTTTTCAAGAGGTGCGTTTTATACTTCTTTTGTAATTATCTTGCATATACATTCCCCGGCATCCATTTAGTTATGGCCATTAGTGTTGGTCCCTTAACACGTTTAGAGTTAACCAGAAAGTTAATCTATTTGTGTTTATAACTAATACAATGTTATGATTAATTCTAACAGTTATAAAACGTAAATATAGAAAACTCAAGATAATTTTCAACGTTTAAATTCTTATTAGAAATGAATCAAAGAATCTATACCCAAGTGTTTTTCGGAACAAACACTTGGGATTGAATAGACAAGGTATGGTGGTGTCTCCTATCTAAACTCAAGTTTTGCTTGAGTGGTAACAATGCGACCTCACTGAGCTATCTCAGGGATACGTTACTCTTTGTAGGAGAGAAGTTGTTTTGTAAAAGTGTAGGAAATAACCATCTTGATTGTGTGGATGATTCGGGTGGTCTTGGTTCATGGAAGATTAGATCCATGGTTGAGTTTAGAGAGAAGTTAGAGAGAGAGAGGGAGACTCTTGAGAGAAAACTGGATCTATTAGATTAGTGTGTGTTTGGTTATAAGAGTTCCAACCCTTCCCAAGTGTGGGAAGGGGTATTTATACTTCTACATATTGGTGCCCCTAGTGGGCTGTGGAGTGAGCTGACAGTGGGGAAAGCCCCGACCCACTCCACAAATATAGATACGACTACTCTAATAAAACTAATAATACTAATAATACTAAGCTTATATAAATAAGCCTACGAGCTATGTAGATGCTAAATAGATGCTCGGGGTGACCGAGCCTTCATCTGAATATTTATATTCCTAACAATCTCCCCCTAAGGGAGGTCACCCCGGAAATAATAATTTGAATTCTAGCATTCTGTCTTCTGAACTTGACGTCATAGCTCGTAGTCTTTGATTCTTCATTGTCTTGAAACTTTGTGCATTCAGCAGTGTACGTTTGATGACCGTTTGATCATCTTGGATGATCTTTGAGTATTCTTCGACTTTATCATCCAACATTTGTTTCCAAGTCATCTTTCAGTAGTATGTTTCCACGTGATGTATAAATCATTGAGCCGACATGCTCACACTATTTGGTGTCATGATCTTTAGCATCAGAGTTTGCAGAAGCCGTGTTAAAGGTCTTTAGGTTGATCATGACTTTGTTGAATTGCATTGTTGATGTAGTGTGAACATGTGGTAGAGGATTGTCAACTTGTCTGCAACCAGCTACAACCGTAAACAGCTGCAACAGTAATCAGCTACAATCGCCAGATGTTCCTGCATACGACAGTTAGCAATAAAACGTCTGGTACTTACAAGTTCGGACTTCGAGATAGTTAACAGCATAGTGTGAAAACTCTCTCTAATCCTTACCAAGACCGTTCCTAATCGAAAACCCACAGAGGGCTTTTTAAGATCGAACCGTAGCACATCAACGATTAGGTGAGTCGCTGGAGATCACTCCACGACTGTAGACCGTTAGAAACCGCCGTGACCACTAAGCGTAATCCATAAAGAATTACTGAAGTGACCTGCTTTCAGGGCTGCTTGATGTTGACCCTGGAAGGAATTTCCATTCAATCATTGAGAATTACATTTGTAAATTCCCTCAAGAATGTTCTGGCAGATTGCTAAGATCTGCATAGGACTCATAAGTTTACAACTGGTGTCCTTAATGTTGAACAACCAGTGTAGAAATAATTTGTGTCCCTATTAGATCTTATTATGCATCTCGTGGCTCTAGACTCTATAGTGCGTTTTGATTTAGTGAGCGGAGGCTGGAGAGGACTGCCACCTTTTCAATATCATCTAACTCGGAGTGAGAGAGACGATAGGAATGTATTGAACTCCGTGACAATTGAAACAAGAGTCCTTTGAGGGACCTTGAGTGGCTAAGGAGGGTTGTGCAGCGTATCACTGGGTCCATGATACTTTGTCTTCAATGCCAGCAATCAACTAAGTGATTCTGACAGCATATGTATTGACCCGGTTTCTGCCTAAGTTGTAAGGAGGGCTATTTCTTTTCACCCTTTATCTTTACAATTCTTTTTCATTCTTCAACCCCTTCAGTGCTTACCGAGACTTCATTACTAGTACCTTGTTGGGTTTGTTCCAGTACCAGCTCCATCTCAGTCGGCACTCTTCCCTTAATCACACTTTTCTCCTTTTTAATCATACCTAAGGACTTCTACACTAACTAGTGGATTGTCCCTGGGTAGATCCCTCCGGCTCTGGCGGGATCGTGGGAACTTGAGCCTAACCTAACCATCCTTATAACTCCATGCATTAATTAAAATGGTCGGTCTTTGGTGTACTTCCACGATTGCCATAAACCAAATCTTTGAAAAATCTCTCAAAGTGTTCATGATTCTGAAACACATTTTTGCAAACACTTGAGAGTTTTATATTTTTCAAATGCTCCCCCTCAACATGTGCTCGGTTGATTGTTTTATAAATTTGCACATGTTAGATAGAGCTCACACTTTTTGAATTGATCCACTTTCAGTGAACATGACCGATTCGAGACACGCTTACATCACTAGTTAGACTAGCTTGAAATTATTACCCGTCCTGGTCAAGTCCACAGAAAGTTTCTCGAAGTGGTACACTCTACTCAGATACATCTTTTTCGAGACACGCTTACATCACTGGTTAGACCAGCTTGAAATTATTACCCGGCCAAGACGTATCCTTTCGATTGATGACAGTTCAAGTTTCGTCAATTCATTGGAGAAGTCTGAGCCTTGCTCACATAAGATGCATGCCAAATCCTTTGCTCCCCCTCAATAAGTGCATTGGTATACAAAAGAGTTTAGCACTTACTGGAGAGCTTACTTTCACATCCAAAACATTTTGCTCCCCCTCAATATGTGCCTTGGTATACAAAAGAGTTTAGCACATATGGGAGAGCTTACACTTAAATCCAAAACATCACATTTTCATCAGGTTTCATATTTAAATCACATTCTCTCCCCCGATCAAAAATTTCAAACCTTTTGAGATTTGTGATCCCAATTGATTTAAATACTTTAGAAAACATGGGAGAAAATGTGGTCAGGTTTAACGTGTTCTGATGATGAAACATACTATGCTCCCCCTTAATCTAAGAGGGAGATTCACTGCTTATTATGCACAAAGTGATTATTATGACACAAATGATATTGACCTTTTTGCGCAGATGATGTAATCACCCGCTTTACTGAGTTAGTAGTCAACATCAATTATCCATCCACCAACAAGTCTTTCGCAAATGTTGTTGATCCCCACTTGGCGAGACCAACATAGATGAATGGTGGTGGCGGTGATGACAGTGTTGTTGTTGTTGCTGCCGATGTTGTTGTCGTGGTGAATTCCGAGCCAATCAATAGAGTTTGAACGTCTGATCAAAATGGTTAGAATGGGAAATGGCACATTCATTTTGGATATGGAATCTGCATAAGAATATCAACACAGATATACATGCATATAGATACACTATACCTTAATAGCTACCCTTCAGCAGCTTGCCACATTATAATACCAAGTTCATCTTATAATCAAACCCTAATCAGGAACTACGTCAAACCACTATCTAGCATGAATAGCAATTAGTAATCATGAACATGGCAATTCTCACAGATTTCAATATTTAATTCAGGATCTTAGGAACATGATTCTAACATAATAGCAATCTACCTAAGCGAATCCTGAGAACATATGCACAATATCAACAACAATTAAGCAGCAGAGACAAACAACATTTGAAACTCATTCACTTAGTTCATACAAATGTCAATGGAGCATTCAAGAACATCAAACACATCGGGTTTTCTAACTTCTTTTAGATTTTGAGTTTTAATGTATCTAGGGGATTAAACGAGGATTCCAAAGAGATACAAATGAACCTTCTAGTTATATGAAGCTAGGATACTACAAGCAAATTGCACATAATGTCCTAAACTTTCTAGCAACTAACACACTTGGTCATTTGATATATTTAAGCAATATCCTCTTCAACTAATACCCCATTAACTGCAAAACCTTTTCTAAGAGTCATGAATTAATCAAGAAACCCGTTTGATGATATAAAATTTGAATTCACTCTCCCCCTCAATCAATGACCCTTATTCTAGTTGAGTCTCAACTAAAATCAAGCTTAACCCCACAACTCATCAAACAAGAACTGTCATGAGGTTTTGTAGTCGTTGATTGAGTGACAAATTTTATGCATAATCCAAGTATAAACAAATTTCATACAACACATATTCACCAAGTGTCTCACAAATAATTTTCAGAAGAATCATAGAATGAAAACTATTTGTTATACTAAGAAGATTTCTCTTCTTTTACAAGAAATGATGCACTGAATCGTACATCAAATCAGGAAACATGGATATGAAGTAATCCATGCCCAGGTGAACATCACCCAGTTGGAGGAATAACCGTCTTTTTGGCGACGTGCTTTCCCCAATATGAAGCGCGGGTTGCTATCTAAAGTAATAGCAAGCCATTTAGACATGTTTTAACCATCCATTTTAACTTCTGCTCGAGCTTCATTTAAAGACCCGTGCCATTATTGAATGACATTTCTAAGTCCGTAAATGTTATCGATAAACAGAAGACATGCCTAGGTGAAACTATTTTTGGTATTTTCTAATTTTTTAATTTTTATGGTTTTTCTGGTTTTACGATTCTCTATTTACAAATTGCAGGATTTCTATATATCTATTTACAAGATGGTATAAAGTATGAATAAGTATATATGTACAAGGATACGAACCAGAAACCATTACTCCTCAGCATTCTGAATCTTCACCGCATTCATCACTTGACTTGCTGAAGAGCAATGTGAGCACTTTCAATCAGGGATTGATTCTGGCTTTTCACTCTCCCCGAATTAGTGCTCTCCCCCAATCTGACAACCTCTGACGATCACCCAAATAGGAAGAAGACTTTGGATGAACGCCCGAAATATGAAGAAGTCTTTTGATAACCAAATGCATGCCGTCTTTAATCTTCTAACACTCCCGTCCTTGAGTGACGCCATCAAAAACCTTGGGCATCTTTTCGATAGTTTAAGATGAGCCTCAACTGAAATCTAGCTTAACCCCACAACTCATCAAACAAGAACTGTCATGAGGTTAAGCTAAACTACAAATTTAAGCCCAGTAACAACTTGATTTCAGCTTAACCTCACAACTCATCAAACAAGAACTGTTATGAGATTAGGTTAAAATCAAGTTGGACCTAACCTTAAACTAAAGAACAACTTGAACCTAACTTAACTCCACAACTCATCAAACAAGAACTGTCATGGGATTAAGTTAAATATCAAGTTGTAAGAAAAGAACTCAACATTTTTGAATGTAGAGAAGACTGTAGACTCGACCTTCTTCAGGATTGCCCAATGTGGAGGAACAGAATACCAATCATCTTCATCTCACCCAATACCTTCCAGTAACCTTACATGTAACCCATCAGCCCGCAGCATACACATGAGATGATAACTCCCAACAGAGAATGTAGAATAGACTGACGACTCGACCTTCTTCAGTCTTACGTATAACACCAAAGTAACAAGTTGAACCACTGATCATCTATAGTATGTATCCATCCTTGGATATTAAGCCCTGATCACTTGAACCTGTTGTGCATCCTTGATGTACACATTCTCTCTCCCCTGATGGTTACGATTAATCAGCCCATGACGTAACAGTGAAACGTAAATACCAAGGTAACAAGTTGAACCACTGATCATCTCTGCGGTTCTCAACACCGAAATATATGATTAAGCCCGATCACGTGAACCTGTTGTGCATCCTTGGTGTACACATTTCTCTCCCCCATGATGGTTACGATTAATCGGAATCATCATCATGATGTGTACATGCAGCCTAATGAAGTGTACATGAAGCATTGACTAGAAACCCATTGTTGCTGATTGTACAAACCCGTGAGACTATGTCGATTAGCATTCCATGACCATGTTCTTCAACACCTTGATAAACTGAGGAATAAGTAGTGTTGGAGAACCATGGTTTGCACGACTCCTGAATTGACGTATTCAGGAGTCGTATGACCATTTCTCAATCATTAATCAACATGTAGATTAATATTCACCCTTTCCCCCCCTCAAAAATTGCATATGCCTGCCAACTGCAATTTTTGATGATTGAACTTGTGAATATGAATACCATCAACGGTAAGTAGCTCCACTTGACGGTTCTTGAAGACTGACATGTTGTTTATTCACCCTTTCCCCCTCTCAAAAATTGCATATGCTTGTCAACTGCAATTTTTGGTTAAATACGTGAATAAAAGAATACTCCAATATGCGCCGATTCACTTGAAGATTGAATAAGCACGGAAAGAGCATGAATCTTGTTGATGAGAATGGCCATTAATAAGAAGACTCCTCTTCTTTTGAAGATAAAGTGCACTCAAGCGTACACTTTTCTTTTCTTTAAAGAACGAGACCTGAACTGATGTATTCAGACGTCATAATGTTGAAGAGCGAGGCCTGTACTGAAGTGTACAGACGTCATATGATGAAGAACGAGGCCTGCACTGACTTGTACAGACGTCATAATGTTGAAGAGCGAGGCCTGTACTGAAGTGTACGGACGTCATATGATGAAGAACGAGGCCTGCACTGACTTGTACAGACGTCATACTGATGAAGAGCGAGGCCTGCACTGACTTGTACAGACGTCATTATGATGAAGAGCGAGGCCTGCACTGACTTGTACAGACGTCATATGATGAAGAACGAGGCCTGCATTGTAGTGTACAGACGTCATTATGTTGAAGAGCGAGGCCTGCACTGACTTGTACAGACGTCATTTGATGAAGAACGAGGCCTGCACTGACTTGTACAGACGTCATAACTCTCTCTTTACTTATTCTCTCATCTAACTCGTTACCAACCCCATTATCATTCTGTCGGCTTGATGTAGTGACCACTGATGGAGAAAACCCAATATGATGAACTTGATACTGAAGTAATATAACCCGAACTTGTGACTTAAACTTGTACTAATGCGTGACAAAGAGCGGTGTAGAGACATCGTGCAACATCGAATCCCTAAGTACTCTATACTCTTCAACCAACCAACCATCAAGTATAAGACGTACATCACCTCTTGGATATCCACAACTTCGTGTGACACTGAGCACTACAACGTGACTCCTTAAAGTGATAGTTATTTTGTAATAGAGAGAAAGACAAAATAACTAGATATCCAAGTCCTCGTCATTGTAATGAAAGCTCGAACAAGGATCTCGAAGAATCTTCATCCAACCTCCCCGATATCTTCAGATACTAAGTACACGCACCCATGAAATTTCACTTCAGCTTCAAATAGATAATAATGAATTAACGCCGTAATCATGTCTTGTGGTTAATGCCCCAAATCTAGCCCTTTATGATGCTTTAACAGACCTTTGAAAATGGTTTTAACCCGACCATGGTTAAGAGCGCATAGTCCATCTGCACGGGATTTTACAAATCTATGATTTCGCGGGATTTTACAAAATCAAGAAGAAACCGTGAGACAGTGACAGTATGAATGTGGAATGACTGATTTAGATTGTGGTGAATATCAGTTTGGGTTAAGAATATCCCGTGAGAATTACAGATCACATCACAACTTTTAAAACCTTTGGCCAGCTAAGCAACCTTGTACACAGATTAGTGACCACTTGATGAAGGAAACCCGATATACCAATACTGAAAACTGAAGTAGAAGTCCCCAAGTTTGTTACTTAAGCTTGCACTAATGTTGGAAGAACGGTGTAGAGAATTAATGCTCCAAGCAAATCTCTAAGTGCTCAATACCCAACCAAAGTATGAGACATTAACACCTCTTGCGATTATCGACATCGTCATTGACGTGTGACACTGAGTACTTCAATAACTCTTAAGTGATAGTTACCCCGACTGCTGGTAACTAGATAACCCAAGTCTTCAACTTAAAATTTTAAGCACGAGCAAGTTATCAATGAAGGTCTTGCATCCAACCAACCCCGACTTCAAGATAAAATAAGTAGACGCCTTCGTGAAATTCAACTCCAATCACAAATAAAGAATACCTGATTAACTTCGTGATCATCTTGTGTTGTTGACTAGCCAAAAAGAGAAGAAACATGCGCTAATTCTTAGAAGTGCCCATGGCTCATAGTCAGTCCTATCAAACAAAGCTGTCTGACCCAGCTACTTGGATGTGGAATAGTTGTCGTACTGTGTACAGGATTTTACAGTTCTTGAGATTTATCTGAGAAATAAATTCAAGAACTAACTGCACAACAGTAAGTATCAAACTGCTGTAGACTGACCCACTGAATCCCTACGATCTGACCCGCTGTAACCGAAACTGCTAAGATTCAAGCCGCTGGAGACTGAACCGATACGATCTGACCCGCTGTAACCGGAACCGCTAAAATTCACATCGCTGGAGACGGAACTTCTAGGAAACTTGCGATAATTCTCCCCCTCAAAAAGGGCATGAAATGACCTTTTTGCCAAAGCTGAGAGTCCGTGATGTTTGTGAATTTGTCAGGCACAAAACATGGAAAGAGACAAATGAAACTACTGCAACGAAGATGGTGATTAAGACTCTCATGTAGTAACCCCTTGCTTTCCTCATCATCAATGGTTTAGTAGATTAACAATTCATTGAAGCTCGTAATATGCCAAAACCGCTTGATGAAATGCATATGACTTTAAAGTGAGTAAAAGGTTAAAACATGTCTCCAAACAAATCACCTCTTGTCTTTAAGCTTGACTACCTCTTGAGAAGATCTTGAACAACAATTCCATTAGAAGCTTGAGAAACAACAATCACTTGATGAAGCTTGATAAAGAACAAGTCCGCGACTTAAACTTGCACTAAATTATGATTTAGAACCTATATTGAGCACAACAACGTAACTCCTTTAAATATAGGTAGTGATATATACCCAACCTTCCATCCTTAATTGTATATATCCACTTCGTGAACACCCAAGTCTAATCACCTTAAATTGCAAATTGTGATTTAGAACCTATATTGAGCACAACAACGTAACACCTTTAAATATAGGTAGTGATATATACCCAACCTTCCATCCTTTATTGTATATATCCACTTCTTGAACATCCAGGTCTAATCACCTTAAATACGCTTGAGCAAGGGTCATCAAACATCGTGCATCCATCCACCCCGAGATGTTTGTGACACTAAGTACACCAACCCGTGAATTAACAAACCAACCAAGTTACCATAATTTCCCAATTCCTGCTGATCTTGAAGCACAAACTTATCCGAAAAAGATAGTCAAACCCCGTAAGTTATATTTTGTCTAAATCCAAGTCCCGACCACTTGTCCAAAATTAATTTCACGGGATTTTACAACTCTTGTGATTTAAACCGAGAAATCGAATCTTTCGCGGGATTTTCTAAAATCAAAAAGAGAAACCGTGAAATCAACAAGAACAACCAAGAGTGAAGTGCAATACTAATCTTTAAAATTCAAGTCAAAGACGTCAAATCACAACTTGATCAGATCGCAACTCGTCAAGTCACAGGTTGTCAACTTGCAACAAGTCAGATTGCAATCAACCAAATCACAATTAGTCAAATCGCAAGTGTCAACTCGCAACGTCATATCGCAACTGGTCAGATTGCTATCAGTCAAGTTGTAAAAAGTCAAAACGCAACTTAACAAATCGCAATTTAAACAAATTATTATTTGTCAGCTATAACTCAAATTGCAAATATTAAATTGCAGGCTCACTCAAGTCGTAGGCTCTAATTGGACTATACAACCAAATCCGCAACGCTGTAATCTCTATGACATTCATATACCCGAAAATATCACCACCCAAAATAATTGTCAATCTCGAAATTTTGAAGGTCGATCAAGATTGTTGTCCAAATTTAATATCCCAAAGAACATTCCTACAACAAAATTCGCACTTAACACCAAATTTCGCTCCTTGTGTTCAGCATGCAACGTATGACAAGCTGTGGCCCAAGGGTATATGAGATATGCCAGCCCAAACCTATAATCACAATGAGCCCACAAGCCTAACTCAAAATGCTATCCAAGTCGTCATTAGTGATTAACCAGCCCATAGACTAAGTTAAACAAGCCCGGCCCAAATTTAGTAGTGATTCAAAACCTAACCCAATATGTTCGGACTATAAAACTCAACACCACTAATCCCACTTAACCCTAACTTTTAATAACCCTAATCATAAACTCACATAATCAGACGCCACCATCTTCCTTCACACAGCCAAACCCTTATCTCAAAACCATCCGCCCCATTTCACCATCTCATATTAACGAACACCAATGATCTCCCTTAAGATCTTTCAAAGATTTAAGGCAAGTAGTTATTTCTGTTATTCGTTTCTCAAGCGAGTCAAAGGAAGAACATAACACACTTGTTATGATTCTTTCCTTGTTATGATTCGGATATTAACAGAGGCCAAGCTTCAAAATAACTCGATCTATGACGAAAAGCGTGCTTAATCTTAAATATTGGATTTTGGTTACATTCCTAAGCACGAATCTTTGATTTAATTTAACGATTTGTTTTTCCTTTTGATAGAGTTTAAACGAATCTGAGAAAGAAAATAACCTAAGTGTTATATGTCTTAACTCTATTGATTTGGATAGTCACTGAAGTAACTCTTCAAGAATCATGATCGATGATGGATTAGTTTTCGTGTGAAATACTTTACTAGTCTCGAAATGGCTTTGTGTAACACGAAATTAAAACTGAGATCTATGGTGAATTATCTCTGATTGTATCTATGATGATATCATTTTCGTGTGTATGTTCATGATACTTCAGTTGGAGAACACTAAAGATGGGTCTGAGAGCTTATCAGTTGTAGTATGTAATCTTTTGTTGTTTGGTTGTGCTTTGTGGAGTGACATTGCAGTTATCATTGTTGTTGTTGTAATTGTTAGGATTTGTTGTTGTTGACTGTGAAATCGTTGTTGTTGTGTCGAGAAGATATGTTGTAGTTTGTGAAAAATATTGTGCAATGACTTGTGCTTCTTCTTGTTCTATCATATTGTGTTAGCAGCTAGTTGATTAGAGTGGATTAGACACATGGTTGACATAAGCAGAGATAAACCGCATGTATGCAAGAGCACACGAACCGCATGTATGCAAAAGCACAGAAGCCGCATACAAGTAAGAACACAAACCGAGTTCGTGAGTATACAGACAAACCGAGTTCGTGAGCATACAGACAAACCGCGTACGTGATTATTCAGTCAAACCGCGTTCGTGGTTAAACAGACAAACCGCGTTCGTGATAACTAGACAAACAGCATTCATAATCATACAGACAAACCGTGTTTTTGACCAGTCAACGCTGTCACTATCACCCAATTTTGTCTTTATACCACTTTTTGGTTACAATCCAAACTGCTCCCAAAAATACCCACAAACCGCATTCAAGAACATCACAAATTTTCGGATACCCATCTAATCTCTTCTCAGTAATGAACACCATAAAAACTCAAGCACGAAACAACACAACTTCGACTCATGGCCAAACCATTTAAAACCCAAGAGATGTTCGAACCACAAGCGACTATCATACGTATTATAAAAGACTCATATTTAGTGAAATAATTTTCACAAATATCTGCATCTTTAGTGGTTGTTTATAAGAGGTATGTTTTGGAGTACGTGAGGCTAATTCATTATGAAACGAACCACATGAAATATAAGCAAACACAGATCCATATATGCGGCCCACTCAATGATTCGAACAAAACAAAAAATGAGTAAAACAGTGAACAAAAAAAATTGAAATCACCACACAATCAAACCGAATCTAACCATGGCTCTTGATACCAATTGTAGGAAATAACCATCTTGATTGTGTGGATGATTCGGGTGGTCTTGGTTCATGGAAGATTAGATCCATGGTTGAGTTTAGAGAGAAGTTAGAGAGAGAGAGAGGGAGACTCTTGAGAGAAAACTGGATCTATTAGATTAGTGTGTGTTTGGTTACAAGAGTTCCAACCCTTCCCAAGTGTGGGAAGGGGTATTTATACTTCTACATATTGGTGCCCCTAGTGGGCTGTGGAGTGAGCTGACAGTGGGGAAAGCCCCGACCCACTCCACAAATATAGATACGACTACTCTAATAAAACTAATAATACTAATAATACTAAGCTTATATAAATAAGCCTACGAGCTATGTAGATGCTAAATAGATGCTCGGGGTGACCGAGCCTTCATCTGAATATTTATATTCCTAACAAAAAGACTAAGCTTTAATTGTACAAAACACACTCAACTTCTCTCCTTCTCAATCTATTTATACACAAGTAAACTGAGTAAAAGTAATTTAAAATATTACAAGTTGTTGAGCAAGCGTGTCTGACAATTACAACAGTAATTGCCATTTCCAAGAACCAATAGAAATGGCCTATTAAGTCTTTAGGAGTGGTTGGTCTAACACTCCAAGACTTTAAGCCGTCTTAGGAAGGATTTCTTCCTGACAAGATAAGATTTGATCTTATCTTAAATCCTTCCTAGATATTTCTGCCTTTCTTCTCAGGCACTTAGTTCTTCAGGACACGCTTCTCAGTTATCACTCTTAATTACTTCATTGTTGTTGAGGAGACTGGGTTCAGTAAGTTCTTGTTAAACACTTACTGAACCATCATCTTCTTCTTTGGCTTAAGTGCTACATCAGGGAGTACCGCCTTCCTGAGTAGTGAATCCTTCTACTTGAATTCGCCTTAAGCATCCTGAAGATGACTCACTGAGAGGCTGTTCTCTCAGTGACTTGAATTGTTCTCGGTTTAAGTTAACACTTGGTTAATTTGTGTCCAAATCATGTTTTAAGTATTCTTGGGTTTTTCTTGACCCAACAATCTCCCCCTATTTGGATATAAATTATTCCTAAGTGTTTTGATCAGTTATGAGTGAGCTAATGACTTCTACTCATACTGAATGTACTAGAATGTAAATAAGGACACTGAAATAATAAAAAACATCATCTTATTGATATCGTTACAAGTCCTATCAAAACTAAGTACAAAAAGGTGGTGGTGGTGGTGGTAGTTAGAAAGATTCATCATGTCAACTTGATACCAAGGGCTTCAAGCTTGGGCTTCTTTGACTGCAGCTCTTGTTGGTCAGGGTGCTCATGGATTTTCTTTTTCAAATCTTGACAAAACTTCACATTTTCAGGACTCTTGAGTGGAGAGGCCATCATTAGAAAACCAAGCATAGCTTTGATCCCTGACAAATCGATATCGCTCCACCTCTGGAAGGTTTGGTCTCCGAACTCATCAATGAAGAACAAACCTCTTTCAGGTTGTTCAATGACCACATTGTTCCTGAAAGGAACACCTTCAGGGAGAGCCCTATTGCAGTCAAGACCAGGAACCTTGATCTCAGGCTCATCTTCAATCTTCTTTCTTTTTCTTGAAGAAGACTGAGTGGGAGCTGGTTGTGCTGAATCAGGAAGAAGAGATTGAGTGCCAAGTTCCTGAGGTGCAGCTGCCAATCTTTCGTACCTCAGACTTAAGGACTTCATCAGACTAGGGACCACAACATTTGATTTCTTTGCTATTAATGGACCCAACTCATCCAATTCTGTGATCCCAAAGTCAGTGAATCTGAAGGGGGTATGAACATCAAAGTTTCTCATGTCAGCACCTCTGTAGACAGTTACAGTGGCAGGCGTTGTGTTTCGATGAATTTTGACATCAGTGATTGGTTCTGGCTTCAACATGTTAGTCATATACCACTGATATTTCTTAATCCTGTTCTGCCTGATCTCTTCAGCCCTTTTATTCCTTTCCTCCCTTTTCATCCTGAGAGTGATCATCTCCTTAGTCTGAGCTTTTACAAAAGTCATACCACCCTCTCTTCCTGAAAGATCCTTAGCCTCAAGACCAATCTTCTCAGCCTCTTCATGAACAACCTTAATAATAGCAGGCTTGCTCACCTTTTCTTCCTCCTTTAACTTCTTCTTTGCTTCCTCTTCCTCCAGATAAGCACTGAGTTCATCGGCTGAGAAGTGGTGAAGAACTCCATCAATATCATACGGGATCCTGGCTGGTGATTCAGGATCCTTTGCTACCAAGATTGGTGCTGGTTGAGGCTCAGGATCAGTGAGGATGCCTTTGCTTTTATCCTGATGGGTGGAAGAAGCTTCAGGAATCTCCCCTTCAGTGTTATAAGGAGGAGAAGGAGGTTGCTGGCTTGTGGAAGCTTCAGGGACTCCAGTGTCTTTATCCCCCTCAACTGTTGCTTGAGCCATGGTGATAGCAAGAGTTGGAGCCACTGGAGCAGCAGGACCCTTGAAAGCCTGATAGATCTCAGTCATCATTGATTTGATGTCCGAGGTGTCTTGCTGAAGAGTTGAGATCTTATCCGCAAGAGATGCCTGAGAAGCTTCGATGCCTGACATCCTTGACCCAAGAGACCATGCCAAGGATGTTGAAGATTGTGCCCAAGTACCCAGATGTTTTTCCTGAAGACCCAAGGAAGTCCTGATTGAGTCCAATGAAGAGCTAAGACCCTAAATATTAGAATCCTTCAGTAAGCTGAGAAGATCACTGAATTCAGCTGAGTGCTTCTGGTAAGTCTCAGCAGCCTGAAAGACCTTCTTGTTGAGTTCCGGGTCATCCTTGACAGTTGTTTGAATAGTTCCAAGGCTTTTGGTTATGCCTTCAAGAGTAATATTGAACTTCCTGAGATGAAGATCAATAGCTGTCAGGGAGTTATTGGTGTCAGAATGTATTTCGTTCATATCATCATGATAACTTTCAACATCTGCCTTCAGGTTGGCATAGTGAACAGCAGCTTCAGTGTGATGATCGAACATCTCTTCAGTGAGACCAGTGTAAAGAGCTCTATTGGTCTTGAGTAGGAACTTGACCAATTTTTTTTCAGTGAGGGAAAGAGAGTCATCATACTTTTTGAGGATGTCCCCAGTATCAGAAGAATCAGAAGATTGAGAACCTGACTCTTCACTTTGGTGTGGAGATGACTGATGTGATTGTTCAGGTTGTTCATCAGTTTCCATATCCTCACCTGCCTCAAACATTTCCTCTTCACTCTCTTCCTTGAGCTCTTCATCAGACTCAATAAGAGCCTGAAAGTCCCCCATGGACTCAATACCCAAAAATTCAACCGGCTCCTCTTTATAAAAAGACTCGCCTTTGGTTTGGTCAGGTCCTGACCCCGTTGTCATAATAACTGAGTGGGTTTGCTCAGCCTGACTAGCCATAAGAGAATCGGACCGCCTGAGGGGTTTATGGGTTCCGTATCAGCGGGTTGTTTCTTTCCCTCTGAGTCTTTGTCCCCCTTAGCACCTTCAACCACTGATGGGTGTTTTCCAGTGGTATCACTAGGTACTGATTGTGAAAGTTGGTGGACCCCCTTCCCATCAGGATTGTGCTGTCCTTTTGGGGATTTAGGGTCCTTTTCTCCCTGAGATCCTGAGGGTGATTGCTCAGGAACGTTAACGGGATGTGAATGTTTGTGGGTCCCCTTCTCAGTAAGGTAGTGCTGCCTTACCGAGGATTTAGAACCCTTTCCTCCCTTGGGAACTGATTGTTTTTTGACAGTTCCTTCATCGGGATGTGAGGGGGTGTGGGTCCTCTTCCTAGTAGGGTGGTGCTGCCCTACCGAGGATTCAGGACCCTTTCCTCCCTTGGGCACTGATTGTGATTTATCAATACCTTCATCGGGATGTGAGGGGGGAATGGTTCCTGATCCCTCTGACTTGTTTATGTCAGTTGAATCATGTAGAAAGGGTGTGCCCGAGGTCACTGAGGATGATTGCTCAGTGACCTCCATTGGCCTTTGTTTTGTGGTCAAGAGGGTCTCAGAAATGGGTGTCTCAGAGGTCTCGGCCTTTTTCAACCTCTTTTTAAGGTTGAGTTGGTTTTGAGGATCAGTCTCAGTGGCGAGTGGCTTGGGTCTAACCACCTGGCTGGACTGACTGATGCGTGGTTTTGTAACCTTACAACAGGTTTTACCTCTCGAGGGATCTCAAGAGGCTTACAACCCCACCAGGCAGTGTACCAGACCGATGTAGTATAGTGTAGTGGTAAGTACGGGGGATTGATCGTTCTCCACAGGGAATAGTGTTCGTTAGGTATGAAAGGCTACTCTAATTAGGTCTAAGGGTTGAGGAAGATTCTTTTTTATGTTTTTATAATTTTATGAAAGCAAGTAAAATCTCGGGTTTTAAAGAGTGGGCGGAATTAGTTGCTAGTCAACTAACCCAAATTACTACGAATGCAATAAAATTAAATAACTGAAAATAAAATGTGGTGAGAAACTTATGTGTAGAGAAATGTGTTTACTTAGATTTCCTTACTCCCTAACTATCTTTTACCGGTTAATTAGTGTGTATTAGTTGCGTGGATGACGGGTGTATTCCTTAATACCATTCGTGGGGTGGCGTACTTACTTCCCCAACTCTACAAGCTCCTACTTCACTCCTATGTCGAGCCGGCTAGGAAGCTCCTAGCATGGGATCACTAGAATTCGCTTGTGCATTAAATACAACCATAAAAACCTTTAGTACGCATTTGGTTCATGTTTCTTAAGACGTTCAAGCAAGTTACCGAATAGGAAGTTAGCCAGTTTTCTTAAGCCTAACATAGATAAACAATCATCCAATACAACTAATAACACACTAACAACCAATAATCAATAGCTAGGTTTCATTAGATCTAAGCAAACACAAGATAAATTTAGCCTAACATGTTAATCAAAAGACAAGAATAAGATAAAATCAAACAACACATAGACATATTGAATGATTAATTGATAACTTATCTTCAATGTAACATGGAAGATCTCAAGGCAAAAAGCCTTGAAAAAGTGGCTAAAATCGTCTTAGGGTTTTATCCCAAAATTCCACACACTAAGCTCTCCCTCATGACAAAAAATTAGAAAACTATATATAGATTTTTGGATCTGACGGCGTCACCTTATGGAGTGTGACGCCGTCACCTCGCCGCTTTTAGGGTTCCCGGATGACCTTCTTGACGCCGTCCCTCTTTAGCTCTTCAAAAATCCATTCTGGCTTATCAAGGCTTGACGCCGTCTAACCATGAACGTGACGCCGTCCCCTTATGATTTAAGCCGTGACGCCCTTGATCAAGTTAAAGCGTGACGCCGTCAGAATTCACATGCTATTTTCACTGGCCCGTCATGAGTAAATTTCACGTCCAACTTTTCTTGCCAAGGCATGACGCCGTCCAGAGTAAAGTCTGACGCCGTCAAGAGTAACTTTTAGCCGATTTTTGAGACTTTGTCGTTTTCTTCACTTTTATGCTCCAAAAACGTCCAAAATGCCTCCTTTTCCAGATTTCTCCTCAAAAGTACCTAAAATGACAAAAGGAACGATTTAGGGCAATATTTGATCAAATAAATACGATTTAAGGCTTAAATGACCCCTTAAAAGCGGTACACATTTCGCTTCATCAAATACCCTTACACTTGAGATTTGCTTGTCCTCAAGCAAATGCGCTTTTATTCTAATCAAAATACAAGTTAGGGGTCATTTAATGCTAACATAAAAGTAATTACAACAAATAATCGTTCCACTTCAATCATAATAAGCACGGAGATTACATACTAGCACCTCACAAGTAGTGTTTAGATACTCACATCTCTCAAGTGTCATCAAAATAAATCTCATAAATGAAAACGGATAATATCTCTCACTACCTGTCATAGCAAATAGATTACCATAGGCTTGGGAAAGGATCGAAAACCTCCTCCACTAGGCGTAAGCACCTAAGATAAACTATCAAAGAGGGCTTTTAAATGGGTTATAACGTTAGGTGTAGGGAAAAGGAAAACACGGTTTTGTTGGATAAAGGATATTTTACTGGTGGCTAGTTAAAAATCTTGATCAATTACATGTACTATACAATGTTGCTAAGCCAAGACTAGACTCGATCTTAAGCTAGAAACGAAATAACAAAATAAAAAAAAATATAAAACAAACATAAAATGAAACGGGATGGTAGTCCATATGTTTTTTCTATTTTTCATTTTCTCATTTTTTTTTTTTTTTTTTTTCTTGATTTTTTTTTTTTTTTTTTTTTTTTTTTTTTTTTTTTTTGCATACACTTTTGCCCTACCATCCAAAATAATACATCATAGGGGCGTTGCATTCCCCTTACACTTGAATTTTTACATAACTTTACAAATACTAATCTAATGACTCGAATTAAGATAATTGAAAAACTTGGAGTACTTTTAAAATATTAGCACATATGGGGGTAATAAATGATGTTCTTCCCCATTACTCCATTACACTAGTACTTTACCCATGAGTCCCAATCGTCCCAAAACAATATGTACAAGGATATGACTCGACTTAGCAACCATGTAATCAATTAGATAATTAACTTGGGTTTAAACAAATGTTGTAACAATAATGCACTAAAGATGAGTGCATACAAGGTAGGCTAAGGCGATTTGGGTGTACATTTTAGTGAGGTGTAACAAATTCTTCCTTTAAGTAAAATGCTTAAAGGTCGAAACGAAAAGACAGGCTCTGAGGGGTGTACTAGGGGTATCGTGTACTAAAAATGAGTACAACGCAAAGGGTGTGGGAGAATTACTTGACCAATGTAGCCAATGTAATTATAACAAAAACACAGGTGTAAAACAATGGGTTAATCCTAATGCCTCTTATCATGTAGTAAATCTAACTACACGAATGTAGTCTCACTTGTGGCCTTGGAATGGTCCTAACGCAAGTTCTAGAATCTAAGTGCTACCGGTACACACATCATAGCATAAATGCTTTTCCTACCAATTCTAGGGGCGAACCTCACATATTTGGGGGTGGAAAAATTTTTTAGTGGTACGGTTTCGTGCTAGTCATATAACTCCTATCCGTGAGACGCTCATTAAGATCAAAGTTTCACTCCTAAATGTTGTAAAAAAATTTAAATTTGGCACTAAAATTGCCTTAACAAGTATTTCTCTCAGTTTTATTACACATCTACTATTAAACAAACAAAAATCAAGCGCAATTGTATTTTCTAAAATCGTACTTTTACCCTCCCTTACACTTAAGATGAACATTGTCCCCAATGTTCAAGTAACAAGATGTAAAAGCATAAAAGTAAAAGAATGAAATCAAATACTCCCCTGATTCGCTCGGTGGATAATGAAATTACACGGTTAAATCTTCCTCCAAAGAGAATGTTGAAACTCCATGACTAATGCATCGCCATAAGCTTGATTCCATAAACATCTCCTTGTCCAAAATAACCTGTTAAACCTGAGAAAACAAACACGAAAACCTGCATAACATCGGCGGGAAAAATCTATATATAAGGATATAATGCTTGTGGACTGATAATTTTGCAGATTCCTGGAGATTATAAGTTGGAGATTTAATAAAAACTTTTTATGAAAACAAAACTTTCAAAAATTTCTGGAAATTAAATCTGACGCCGTCAGGTTATAAACCCTGACGCCGTCAGAAATGACCTGACAAAAATTCTCATTTTAAGTTTCCGGAAAATTTCTGGAAAAAACCTTTACCTTACTTCCTGGAAATCCTGCAAAACATCATTATGACTCGATACAAGCATTTGACTCAAACAAATACTAATATGTATGTTAATTTATTATTATTACGATTCATGTTCATTTGTGTTCTAATAAACCGATTTGGATTTCCCTTACACTTAACTTTTGCAAAATACCTTTATATGTAGTTAAGACGAAGTTAAAAACAAGATAAAGCATTTTCACAAATTAGTTTTTGAACATGAATCAATAAGAATAAAAATTAAACACACATACGGAAACAAATAAAATCAAACAAACAAACAAAATAAACAAACAAAGCAAATAAAGCAAATAACGCTTGGGTTGCCTCCCAAGAAGCGCTTGTTTTTGTTCGAGTCATGAGCCTGACTCTACCCTTATTTAATGGATAAAGGAGAGGTTTTCCCTACACTTAGGATTAAGTGCGGGTGATAGTAGCGATACACACCAGCTCGGTAGGAGTATGCCACGTGAGGAAAGAGTGGTGGATGAATTATATGCTCAAAGGGGTGTGCTCCTTTCATCATAACCTTGCCTAGTTCACTTTGGTCAATGGGTGAGTTAAAGTGTTCTCCTAAAAAGGGATCATTTTCTAACAACTTCGAGAGAATCCTAATTGGGAATCCATCTTGACCCAATAAACCCGGTTTAAACCCATAGTGTTTCTTGTGATTAATCATGAATGGGTGATGTAAGTATGTAAGGTCATATTTCACTCCTATATTGGCTTCCTCTCTACAAGGCTTAGAGTCTACTACCTCCAACGTAAAACTACCCGGACTATATGGTTTGATGGGTGGATCGGGACCTTTTTTATTTCCTAAATTCACATCTAAAGATGGAAGATTAGGTAACGGTTTTGGTTGAGGCTCTGGTTCATCAAAACTAGGAACTTCCATAGAACTAAGAGTAAGGTTGTGATCACTAAAAGCATTCAAACCTATATCCTCTAGTTGTGTTTGGTTCAAAGGTTCTACCACTATTGGGGTTCCTATAGTCTCTTCTACTTCTTTCGGGTAAGTCACGGGCGGTGTATGTGCCTCAAATGATGGTTGGACTTGTGGGGTACTTGGTGGTCTTAGATTACTTACCTCATCATTCCTTATGTCAAGATCACCTATATCCTCATCATGTGTTTTAGTAGGATCTAACCCTAACATTTTACCAAGTATCTCAAGTGCTTCTCTAGGCATCTCAACTTCAATGTCCGAATCATAAGGATCATCCTGAATATTCTGACTGCTATATTCAAATTGCCCAAAAGATTCATCATGTGTTTCTTGAGATTCATCGTCATCGATCATAAAACCTAGGTCTTTTTTATCAATGTGATCATGCTCGGCTAGATCCTCCATCACATCAAGATAACCTAAGTGTTCACCCTGTATTATGGTAGTGCCTAACCATGACATGCAGCTAGGTGGCTCAACTCTACCCTCATCCCCAAACAAACTTGTTTCATGATCCTTGAAATTTGTGGTCAATTGACTTGTATTAATGTTTGTTGGGTTGTCTACCATATAATAATATTGGGCACAATTCTCAATAGCTTCCCATGCTTTCTCATCACTTAATTCCCTAATATCCCTGCCGGCAATATGGTAAATGTCCCTTTGGGCATGTCGGTCGACATGATTGTAAAAGATTTGAGTTAGGGACCAAAAATCAAAGTTATGATGAGGGACTTTTTGGAGTAAATATTTAAAACGAGTCCATGCATCATAGAGAGGTTCATCTTTATGTTGTTTAAACATCAAGATGTCATATGGAGTGGGTGAATTACGTGGTTGGTGGTATGGTGGATTCGCGTTCTCCATAATGGTGAACGGAAGAGTCAATGGAAATTACGAACAAACAAACAAAGAAATAAGATAGACTAAAGAAGACCTATAAAAATAAAATAAAAATCTCACTAGAAAGGAATCTAGTGAGTAGACCTAATAAAATAAAAATTCAACCTAAACAATAACTATTCCCCGGCAGCGGCGCCAAAAACTTGATGCGTGGTTTTGTAACCTTACAACAGGTTTTACCTCTCGAGGGATCTCAAGAGGCTTACAACCCCACCAGGCAGTGTACCTGACCGATGTAGTATAGTGTAGTGGTAAGTACGGGGGATTGATCGTTCTCCACAGGGAATAGTGTTCGTTAGGTATGAAAGGCTACTCTAATTAGGTCTAAGGGTTGAGGAAGATTCTTTTTTATGTTTTTATAATTTTATGAAAGCAAGTAAAATCTCGGGTTTTAAAGAGTGGGCGGAATTAGTTGCTAGTCAACTAACCCAAATTACTACGAATGCAATAAAATTAAATAACTGAAAATAAAATGTGGTGAGAAACTTATGTGTAGAGAAATGTGTTTACTTAGATTTCCTTACTCCCTAACTATCTTTTACCGGTTAATTAGTGTGTATTAGTTGCGTGGATGACGGGTGTATTCCTTAATACCATTCGTGGGGTGGCGTACTTACTTCCCCAACTCTACAAGCTCCTACTTCACTCCTATGTCGAGCCGGCTAGGAAGCTCCTAACATGGGATCACTAGAATTCGCTTGTGCATTAAATACAACCATAAAAACCTTTAGTACGCATTTGGTTCATGTTTCTTAAGACGTTCAAGCAAGTTACCGAATAGGAAGTTAGCCAGTTTTCTTAAGCCTAACATAGATAAACAATCATCCAATACAACTAATAACACACTAACAACCAATAATCAATAGCTAGGTTTCATTAGATCTAAGCAAACACAAGATAAATTTAGCCTAACATGTTAATCAAAAGACAAGAATAAGATAAAATCAAACAACACATAGACATATTGAATGATTAATTGATAACTTATCTTCAATGTAACATGGAAGATCTCAAGGCAAAAAGCCTTGAAAAAGTGGCTAAAATCGTCTTAGGGTTTTATCCCAAAATTCCACACACTAAGCTCTCCCTCATGACAAAAAATTAGAAAACTATATATAGATTTTTGGATCTGACGGCGTCACCTTATGGAGTGTGACGCCGTCACCTCGCCGCTTTTAGGGTTCCCGGATGACCTTCTTGACGCCGTCCCTCTTTAGCTCTTCAAAAATCCATTCTGGCTTATCAAGGCTTGACGCCGTCTAACCATGAACGTGACGCCGTCCCCTTATGATTTAAGCCGTGACGCCCTTGATCAAGTTAAAGCGTGACGCCGTCAGAATTCACATGCTATTTTCACTGGCCCGTCATGAGTAAATTTCACGTCCAACTTTTCTTGCCAAGGCATGACGCCGTCCAGAGTAAAGTCTGACGCCGTCAAGAGTAACTTTTAGCCGATTTTTGAGACTTTGTCGTTTTCTTCACTTTTATGCTCCAAAAACGTCCAAAATGCCTCCTTTTCCAGATTTCTCCTCAAAAGTACCTAAAATGACAAAAGGAACGATTTAGGGCAATATTTGATCAAATAAATACGATTTAAGGCTTAAATGACCCCTTAAAAGCTGTACACTTTTCGCTTCATCACTGACCCTTCTTTTTCTTCTTCACCTTTTTGATCGGTGAAGGAACTGGTGAGACAGCGTCTTTACCCTGAATGACTGATTGCATGTATTCAGTCAGGGCAATATTTGTAACCTCACTGATGCCACTAGTGAAGTTTGACTTGTGCAGGACGTCAGGCTTCGTACCTTCTGCATCAGGCCTCACGTAGTCAGAACCAAGTAGGTCCTGAAGCACACAGGAAACAAATCTAGGGTAGGACATATGCCTTTGCCTATGTTTTCCTGAGAGCTTGGCAACAAGGTCTCGGAAGATTATTCCTCCGATGTCAATTTTTGTACCCTCAAGGAGACTGAACAACATCAATTGTTGTGATGAGTTCAATTATTCTGTAGAGGATTTATTTCCACCCAGGACCTGAATGACAAATGTCATCAGTATCCTCCAGATAGGATTGAACCATGTTTTGACTACTGGAGCTTTTTCCAATAAGCCTCCAGCAGACGTTGTAGGACGTCTGGGGTCATGGGGTGCTAAAAAGATCAGTTCATTCTTTATGTCCTGATCAGTAGGGTTAGGTGCAAACGCTTCAGCAAAGTCAAGGCCTGTGGCTTTGATGAAGGTTGAGTAGTCAAAGGAGAGGGTTCTGCTCCCATTCATCACCGTGAAGGTGATGATTGACTCTTTGGTGTCTTTGGGGCTGGTAGCCACAGCCGTGCACCAGAATTCCCTCAAATAGTCATGGTAGATGACTGAGGGGGTGTGGGTGAAAGCCTTTGCAAGAAAACAATTACGCAGAAATTTCATAACGTTCTTGTAGGCTGGGTAGTTTTGTGGATAAGAGAAATTTCCTACCACATTGTTCTTTGTTAGGTCAACGTCCCCAGTGAGGAATTCCACATTGGGGGCGTATATGATAGCTTTAGAAGAAGCCATTTGTAGGTAAGTCTGGGTTTGACTAAGGTTTCTGGGTTTCTAAAGCTTAAGAATACACACACAATTTGTTTTTGAGAATTAAAAATGGCAGAGTTTTGCTTAAGATTCTATAAAAACGTGTGTGTGTTTCTTTTGGTTGGGTTATTTATAGGGAAGTGGAGATGGGGGTGTTTTAGGCATTTGAGCGATTTTAATTTATTCAAAAAGAATTATAGGGAACTGTTTTGAATAAAATGTTTTGGGATCCGCATTTAATGCCAACACTCCACTTTTCCCTGGTTTGGCGCAACAGTCAAGGTGAACAGTTGAGCACTTCTGCAAAAGTGTAATTTGCAGAGATGAGTCATCACATATCTGTAATGTGATTGGAGAGGCATTTAATGCCAAGTGGGAATGTGGTGGCCCAGAGGTGGAAGCCAGAAAGGCAAAAAGAACAAATATTCTTAAATTAAATATGAGTTCAGTTACCAACCTCGGACATTTACTAACTAGATACTTAGAGCATTTAAGTCAGTATTTAATGTCTCTTTTCAGGGCCCTGAATGACTTTTCATTCAGTTATGGTTTTTCAGGGACTTGGGATTAGTCACTGATGATTCAGGAATATGGAATGATTCCTGAGCAACAAGGATTCAGGAACTTGGGTTTAGTTCCTGAACCCTAAAGATTTCAGGAACTTGGGTTTAGTTCCTGAGGTTGAGGATTCAGTGATTTGTTTTCACTGATGTACACATTGAGTCAGGGACCTGAGGTTTTAAGAATTTACACTTCAGTTGGAAGGAATCAATCAGTGGACTGATTCTCTATATCCAACATTCCTAATTCAGCTTTCAGCCTTGTGAAAGTTGGTTCATCCAAAGGTTTGGTGAAGATATCAGATAACTGATATTCAGTAGGGATGAAGTATAATTCAATGTCACCATTCATGACATGGTCCCTGATGAAATGATATCTGATATCAATGTGTTTTGTTCTCTGATGAAGAACAGGGTTGTTTGAGATTGCAATTGCACTTATGTTATCACAAAAGATGGGTACCATCTTATACTGAATTCCATAGTCACTGAGTTGACTTTTCATCCAGAGTACATTTGCACAACAACTAGCTGCTGCAACATATTCAGCCTCAGCTGAGGACAAGGCAACTGATTGTTGCTTCTTAGCACTCCAACAGACTAGTTTCCCACCAAGAATTTGGCAAGAGCCTGAGGTGCTTTTTCTGTCCATGTTGCATCCAGCATAGTCAGAGTCTGAGTATCCTTTAAGATCAAGGCCTGAGCATTTTGGATAATATAATCCAAGGTTTGGAGTACCTTTCAGGTACCTGAATATCCTTTTCATAGCAGTGATGTGTGATTCTCTTGGGTCAGATTGATATCTGGCACATAGACATACTGAGAATTGGATATCAGGCCTTGATGCAAGTAGATACATCAGTGATCCTATCATTTCTCTAAAGAGAGTTTGATTTACTGGTTTACCAGTGAGATCAGGACCAAGGTTGTTTGGGGTAACCATGGAAGTCTTGACTGAGGCACAGTCACTGAGTTCATACTTTTTCTGTAGGTTCTTAACATACTTCTATTGACTGATAGTGGTTCCTCTATCAGTCTGCTTGATCTGTAGACCAAGGAAGTATGTCAGTTCTCCCATCATGCTCATTTCAAACTTCTTTGCCATTAGTTTTTCAAATTGTTTGCAAAGTTTGAAACTTGTTGAGCCAAAGATGATGTCATCAACAAACACTTGTACTAGTATGACATCCTTATTTGTCTTATAGATAAACAATGTGTTGTCTATCTTGCCTCTGACAAATTTGTTTTGGATTAAGAAGTCTGAGAGAGTCTCATACCATGCCCTCGGAGCTTGCTTCAGTCCATAAAGGGCTTTGTTAAGCTTACAGACATGATCAGGAGACTCATGGCTTTCAAATCCAGGAGGTTGCTGAACATAAACTTCTTCTTTCAGTGAACCATTTAAGAATGCACTTTTAACATCCATTTGGTACACTTTGAAGTTCATGTATGTAGCAAAAGCAAGGAAGATCCTGATGGCTTCCATCCTTGCTACTGGTGCAAATGTTTCTTCATAGTCAATGCCTTCTTGTTGATTATAGCCTTTGGCTACAAGTCTGGCTTTGTTTTTAATGACTATGCCATTTTCATCAGTTTTGTTTTTGAATACCCATTTCATGCCAATGACTGAGACATTCTCAGGACATTTGACCAAGGTCATTACCTTGTTTCTGTTAAATTGTTCCAGTTCATCGTGCATGGCCTGAACCCAACTTGGATGCGTAAGTGCTTCTTTAACACTTTTGGGTTCAATTGTGGAAATGAAGTCCACAAATAGGCATTCATTGGCTGAGGCTGCTCTTAGACTAGCAGCCATGCTCCTGGTGAGCATGCCTTCAGTAGGCTCTCCAAAAATATTGACAAGTTCAATGTCCTGAGACCTAGTCCAACTTTCTTGAGGTCCTGGATACTTATTTGAACTTGTGGAGGCCTGATTGGGTAGAGGGGTTGGTTCTGGAGTAGACACATGATCATTGATAGGATCTTGAGTGTCTACCTGATCACTGAGATTGTTTGGTTCTTGAGTATTTTGAACAGACAGATTAATTTCATCGGTGTTTGCATGTGCCTCAACAAACTCAGTAATGGTTGGGTTAGGTAGGTTGTGAGGGATAATGTAATAGGAGAGGTTAGCATCATCTTGATACTGAGTAGAAGGATTGTTTTTAGGAAGATATTCATCAGGAGGATATCTTGAAGAATTATCAATTCCTATCTCTTCTACTGAGGCAGTTGAGAACCTGATTGCATCAGTGCTCTCATCAAAGGTAACATGAAATGTTTCCTCAGTCTGCTGTCTCCTTGTGTTGAACACTCTGAAGGCTTTTGAGACAAGTGAGTATCCCAGGAAGTATCCATCATCAGCTTTTGCATCAAATTTCCCTAAGTGATCCTTGTGATTATGAATAAACACAGGACACCCAAAGACATGAAAGTAGCTGATGTCAGGGATTCTTCCTTTGAATAACTCATATGGGGTTTTCCCATGTCTCTTGACAATGATGGATCTGTTTTGTGTATAACAGGCAGTTTTGACTGCATCAGTCCAAAAATGGTCGGAAAGGACTGATCCACATAGCATTGTCCTAGCAGCTTCAATGAGTGTTCTATTTTTCCTTTCAGCAACACCATTTTGTTCAAGTGTGTATGGAGAGGAAAAGTTTTGGGAAATACCTTTCTCATCACAGAAACATTCAAGTTCATAATTTTTGAACTCAGTCCCATTGTCAGTTCTAATCTGTTTGACCTTAATGTCATTTTGATTTTCAATGTTCTTGACAAAGGACATGATTGTTTCAGCTGCCTGACTCTTTTTGATCAGGAAGAATACCCAAGTGTATCTAGAGTATTCATCCACTATGACCAGAGTATACTTCTCATGGTTAATAGACCTTGGACTGACAGGTCCAAATAGATCCATATGGAGAAGATGTAGGCAGTTCCTGATGGAAAAGTTGGTTTTGGTTTTAAAGGGTGCTCTGTGATGTTTACCATTTTCACAAGCTGAGCATGGTTTATCCTTTGAAAACACAAGAGATGGTAAGTCAAGGACCTTGTTTTGTTTTACAAGATTGTTTATGTTTTTAAAGTTCAGGTGGGTGAGTCTCTTATGCCAAAGCCAGTTGAGTGTATCAGTGGCCTTAGCAAAGAGACAAGTTCCATCCTGAGTTAGACTGGACATGTCTAGTACATAAACATCTTGTCTTCTTGGTGCAATGAGGACAATTTCCTTATTTGCATTGAAGATGGTTCCTTGCTTATCATCAAACTGAACTATGTATTTTGCATCACATAGTTGACTGACACTGATCAGATTGTACTTAAGACCATTTACATAAGCTATCCTAGTAAAGACAATACCATTGCAGTTTACTGAACCATAACCTTCAGTGAGACATGATGAATTATCAGCAAATATCACTTTGGGTCCTGGTTCTTCCACATATTTGTGCAGACACTCCTTAATACCAGTCATGCTCCTTGAACATCCACTGTCTAGATGCCAAACAGGATCCCTGGTATGCCTCTGCACAAATAGTAAACTGGGTCAGTTCTTTCTAGGACTCCATTTCATGGAGGGTTTGGTATTGTAGGTCTTTATGAAAGTATTAATTGATTCATGGTCAGTGGTTGAGTGGATTGAGCTACCACATGTTTTGCATTTAGTCGCAGGGGTAGCCTCAGTAGTCTGAGAGGATTGTTTATTCATTCCTCTTCTTGACTAAATGACCTTCTCTTTTCCTGAGGATTTCTAAGTGGAACTTCCACTAGATTCACAGTGTTTGTCAATTTGACAATCCTCAGGAAGATGGTCATTGAATCCACATAATGGGCAAGGTGGAAAAGGCTTGGCCTTTTGCTTCTATTTCTGCTTAGAATCAGAAGGGTAGTTCAGGCACTGAGCCTTAAGTCCTGAAAAGTTTGACATGACTGAGCATTGTTTATGATCAGAGGTCCTGTGATCTTCCTTTTTGCAAATCATGCAATAAAGGACTCTATAGCAATCATCAGTGAGATGATTTGTATAGTTGCATAGTTCACATCTTTTCAGGGGTTTTGTGGGTTTGGGTTTGGTCTTTGAGGAAGTTGGTTTTTGTTCCTTCTTGGATTGAGAAGGTTTCTCAGAAGATGCAATCTTCTCTCCCAGCTTCCTGACCATTTCAGCCAACTGATCAAATTTTGAATCAGGGCTTTGGGTTGATACTTCAGAAGGGACTGAAGTTGATGAGTCATCAGTATTTACTGAGACATCAAGGGTTGGTCTCTTCAGGATGGTTGTTCCCTTTCCTGATATCTCCTTTGGAGAGTGTGGTGAGAAGACCATTGGTAGGAGGCCTAAGTTAGGTGCAGCACCCTGAAGGGTATTCAGTGGAGGAAGTGGTGGGTATGATTCTGATTCAGACTCAATCACAGACTCAGTATTACTGAGCTGTTCAGTGAGTTCAAGCTTACTGAGTTGTTCAGTAAGTCCAAGCATATTTTTCAAGGCCTGACTTTCAGGAAGCAAGATCTTTCCAGTCTCAAAGTTTGGTAACTTACTGACTGGGTTGTCCCTGACAATCCAGTCATTAGACTTGGGAAGCATTTCTTGCTCAAAAGATATGCCAGCTGGAACAAAGTTTAGATCACTGTGACACACATTGGGATCAACCATAAGAGGGTCAATTCCAATGGTTTTCTGAGAGATTAATCCCACAGTGTCAAAAACCTTGGGGTTCTTCTTGGTCCAGCTTTGGATGACAGCCTTTTCTTTGTTAAGTTCAGTTTGTAAGACTTGGTTTTGTTTCAAAATTTCAGGGTTCTGAATTTGTAGAGTTATTGTTTCTAGTTTGGCTTGCTTTAGTACAAGCAGTTCATCTCTACATTTATTCAATTCTGACACAATATTGTTATATTTTGATAACAGGTTAAGCCTTTGTTCCTCAACAAACTTTAGATCAACACAAATATAATTCATGTAAGACTGCCAATCAGAATCATCATCCATAGAAAGTAAAGTATTTACCTTCTTCATGGTGATGTTGACCCACTCTCCATTCCTAGCATGGCTTTTTCCCACAACCACCTGATCCTCTTCAGAAAGTGCCATCAGTGCACTAACTCTTATTTCCTCATCTGAGGAAGCCTCTTCTTCATCCCAGTCATATGCTTCAGCTACTAATACCTTGTTCTTTGTCTGAATAGGTTTAGATGTTTGAGCTGCCTGAGGCAATATGGGGTTAGTTTCAAGAAGTGCAAGTTTAGCTTTGATTTTCCTATACTTTGTTTCAAAATCCTTTTGACCCTTGTTTTGAAATTGTTGGGTGGACTGAAACATTTTTGGTTGAAACTTGCTAGTTCCTGAGGAACTGTTTCCTGAAAATTTGTAAGAGGGTTCTGAGATGGTTTTAGAATAACAGTCCCTAGCAAAATGACCCTTTTTACCACATTTAAAGCATTCAGTGGTCTCATTAGCTTTTGGTTTTGTAAAGTTGGACTGATTTCTTTTGATGAAACGTCTTGAACTAGCAAGGAGTGCCCTTTCTTGGAATTCCAAGTTCAAGTCGTTCAGGTACTCCTCACCAGTTCTTTCATCAATTTCATCTTCAGAATCCTCTTGAGAATCCTGCACAACACCATTAGAATAGAAAGCAGTTGATATGGGTGTGGAGGTTAAGGCCTTTTTGGACTCAAGAGCTTTTGAGTCAGGGTATCTCCTTGAGATCAAGTTGTCCTCATAGATAAACTTCCCATAAATTTCAGGGAGCTCAAGGGTCTGAATGTGGTTAGCATTTCTCAGGCCTTGTGAGAAGTTGAGCCACTTCTCAGGGAGACCGTTGACAAAGCCAACATTAGTCTCATGCTTAGTCAGTACAACACCATCATTTGATAATTCATTTATCAAAGTCTTGTATCTGGTGTAGGTCTGTGAGAGACTTTCAGAGTCTTTTGCCCTGAAAGTATTATACTCAAGTTTAAGGTCCACGACCCTATTTTCCTTGGTATCTGAAGGACCCTCAAAGCTGTTTACCAAGTCATCCCAAGTTTGCTTGGCTGTTAGACAGTTGATGACTGATTACATTATATCGTCAAGAAGACATGATATAAGGATGCTTTTCAAGCGTTGGTCTTGATTGACCACCCTCCTCTCATCAATGGTCCATTGGGCCTCAGGCTTGTTTAGCCCTGCGGCTGTCTTAGGGACAAATGGGCCATCCCTGATACAGGTGATGTAGTAGGGTTCCATACCGGTAAGATAGCAAATCATACGCTTCTTCCATTTGCTAAATTTCCCAGCTTCAAGTCTGGGTGCAACAGCAGAGTAGCTGCCACCCTTTTTGTCGACTAGCTGGGGTACATTGATATCAGCCATAGTAGGATCTTGGTTTTAAAAACCTAGAGCACTCTTGGTTAGTTTAAAAAGATTTTATAAACCAGAGGCTCTGATACCACTTGTTGGTCCCTTAACACGTTTAGAGTTAACTAGAAAGTTAATCTATTTGTGTTTATGACTAATACAATGTTATGATTAATTCTAACAGTTATAAAACGTGAATATAGAAAACTCAAGATAATTTTCAACGTTTAAATTCTTATTAGAAATGAATCAAAGAATCTATACCCAAGTGTTTTGCGGAACAAACACTTGGGATTAAATAGACAAGGTATGGTGGTGTTTCCTATCTAAACTCAAGTTTTGCTTGAGTGGTAACAATGCGACCTCACTGAGCTATCTCAGGGATACGTTACTCTTTGTAGGAGAGAAGTTGTTTTGTAAAAGACTAAGCTTTAATTGTACAAAACACACTCAACTTCTCTCCTTCTCAATCTATTTATACACAAGTAAACTGAGTAAAAGTAATTTAAAATATTACAAGTTGTTGAGCAAGCGTGTCTGACAATTACAACAGTAATTGTCATTTCCAAGAACCAATAGAAATGGCCTATTAAGTCTTTAGGAGTGGTTGGTCTGACACTCCAAGACTTTAAGCCGTCTTAGGAAGGATTTCTTCCTGACAAGATAAGATTTGATCTTATCTTAAATCCTTCCTAGATATTTCTGCCTTTCTTCTCAGGCACTTAGTTCTTCAGGACACGCTTCTCAGTTATCACTCTTAATTACTTCATTGTTGTTGAGGAGAATGGGTTCAGTAAGTTCTTGTTAAACACTTACTGAACCATCATCTTCTTCTTTGGCTTAAGTGCTACATCAGGGAGTACCGCCTTCCTGAGTAGTGAATCCTTCTACCTGAATTCGCCTTAAGCATCCTGAAGATGACTCACTGAGAGGTTGTTCTCTCAGTGACTTGAATTGTTCTCGGTTTAAGTTAACACTTAGTTCATTTGTGTCCAAATCATGTTTTAAGTATTCTTGGGTTTTTCTTGACCTAACAGTTAGTGAACCCGCTGAGATGAACATACCGGAGAACCCTCCATTAGCTAGTAAACCTGGTCCTTCGTCTAGTAGGGTCGTCCCTAAGTTTGATATGCACGTACATACTTCTAAAATGACGCAAAAAGAATTAGATGATGTGGTATTAGAGTTTGGTATCCCTTCGGATTTACGGCCTACTCTTCCCCAGGATGACATGACCATGAATGAGCTGCCGAACGATAAGATAGGTATTTACGTTCACCAGTTGAGGACAGGGGGTGTTAGGATACCTTTCTCCATGTTTTTACTGGCAGTAATACAATACTTCCGGGTACACATCTCCCAGCTCGTTCCGATAGGTCTAAACAGGGTGACAATGTTTGAGATCCGTTGGTATAGTTTGGATGTCCATCCAACCGTTCCCTTATTCAGAGTTTTTAATAGATTGTGTAAGCAAGGCCACTGGTTTTCGTCTAAAAGCCGAACGGGGAGGAAGGCCAAGAAGTGCTTTGAGGAGGTTCTTTCTGGGTTGAAACATTGGAATGACCATTTCTTTTTTATAGACCGGAGGGTAATTCCAGACGCCATGCCATGGAGGCATAAAGATTCTAAAGTCACCGATGAGTTTCCGGAGACGCATTCCGACAGAGACGTTGAGAAAGTCGCTAGGAAGGTGATTCTTCTCAATAAACCCTCAACCAACCTTCTATGGATGACGGGTCTCTCTAATTTTTTTTGGAATCCGGGATACGAGGCCGTTCTAAAGGATGCCGAGGGGCATGGTAATACAATATTTTCTTGACTTAATATCATGTAGTGGCCGATTTTTGACCGATTCGGCCGATTTTTGGCTGATTAGTGGCCGATTTTCGCCTAGGCCGATTTTTCCCGCCGATTTTCATAAATCAACAAGTTATAAGGCCGATTACCGACTAATCGGCCGATTCGGCCCATTTTTGCAACATTGTCATCAACTAAATAAACAAATATAACAAAAAAGCATAAACTGAACCTAACATAAAAATAAGCAGATAACAAAAAATGTAGTAAATGATGAACCTAACAAAAAAATAAGCAGATAACAAAAAAAAGAAGCATAAACTGATGAACCAAACATAAAAATAAACAGATAACAAAAAAAAAAGCATAAACTGATGAACATAACATAAAAATAAGCAGATAACAAAAAATGTACTAACTGGTGAACCTAAGATAACATAATAGCTAATATGTTCATCAACTAAATAAAAAAAATATGACAAAAAAGTCTAAACTGATGAACCTAACATTATCAACATAAAAATAAGCAGATAACAAAAAATGTGCTAACTGATGAATCTAAGATAACATAATAGCTAATATCTTAATCAAATTTCCTTTGATCAATATTTAAATTAAAAAATAAATCAGCAACTAAGCCTTTATTTATCTAACAGTAAAAAAAGGTGAAATCCCCAAATTATATCAAATTACCTTGATTAAAATAAGCAGATAACAAAAAATGCACTAAATGACGAATATCTAACAAATTATTCATCAAATTAATAATTAAATACCAAATTTAATTACCTAGATTAAGCACATGAGTATCAACATTGGCCATTAGAAACTGATTTGAAAGTGAAATCCCAAAATTTTATCAAATTAGCCCTAATTCTTTTCCGATTAACCAAATGTACAGTTATAAACCCTAAACTTTTTTCCCAATTAATCGATTGTACGGTTATAAACCCTAATTTTTTTTCCAATTAACTGACTGTATGGTTATAAACCCTAATTTGTAACCGATATGCAGAATGAACATGATTTGAAGAACGAATATGAACAGAGAGAAAAAAACCCTAATCATTTGATAACTGAGAAGAGGAAAGAAAAAGAAATTACATAGCGGGATCAATTGAAATAACTGAGAAGAAAAAGAAAAAGAGGGAAGGAGGAGTATATAGCATGAGGAACTGAAATTACATAATTGTCCTTGGGAAAAAAAGGGGGAAGGCACGTGGCATTTCCAGGTTGCTTTTTAGACTTTTTAAAGTTTTGTCCCTTTTCAATTGATCTGCAACCATCTTCGTAAACCTCGATAAGGTTGTATTATCTTGTTCCATATAGTGTTATTGGTCTTGGGCAGCTTCAATCTTAATATCTTCATGGTCTTCAAGTTCCAAACCGCTTCATCCGCATCAAGTCCACATGTTATACCTTACAAAACAACTTTTAAACAAAATTAAGCACGTATTTTCATTAAATGAAATCTAAAATGAGCCTAGATTGGGTATGTTTGGCGAAATAAGCTTGAGTTTGGGCTCAACTGGAGCTTATATTATAAGCCGGAAGTTAGAGCTTATATTTTTATAAAGTTATTTGGTGAATTAGTTGGAAGTTAGAGCTTATATTTTTATAAAGTTGTTTGGTGAATTAGTTGGAGTTAGAGCTTAATGTAAAATTGCATAAAAATACATCAAACTAAATTTGGATATATGTTCAGCATTTTCATGATAATTCACTATATTATGAAGGATATTTAAGTAATTTGACTAGCTATGAGCCCCAATAAGCTTGTTTCAATAGTCTTGGGCTTATGAATACTTATGGCTTATAAAAGATTTCATAAGCTTATGTGATAAACAAAACTTACTTTATAAGTTATCTTATTTTAAAAGCTCAAGCCAATGTAAGCTCTTAGAAGCCTCACGCTAAACTCAACCATTAATTATGACATACTGCCTTGTGAAATATGAATGATATAACCAGTTTAAATGTCCAACATATAAGAAAATTAAAATTGTATGTGTGTGTTTATGAGTGATGTGTGCAGAAGACAAAATTGTATGGTTTACCTAAGACCTTTGGTCTAGTGGTAGTTGAGTGACACACTGGAGTTGTGAGATATATTATGAGATATATAGTGTAGGGCATGAAAAAATTGTCGTTAAAAAAACTGTTGTGGTTTTATTTATATATACTATATTGTTGCTTTTGGTTTTTTATATAATGTAAAATAATATATGAAAACCTAATTTTGTTTAAAAATTGATTTTTGTGGTCACCACTCACCACTATGCCTGTTTGGTATTATAATGAATGATGATATAACGTTGACGTGAATGTGATGGGTTTAATGATCATTAGATCATTCGTAATGGCGACTTAACCAGGGGTCGGTCGAGTATTTCAACCGCGTCCCCCTCCCCCAACGACGACCCTTGCGAATGCGATCCCCCTTTGTTTTAGCTTGGTTGGGTTGTCCAGCCGATCAAATGGAATGCAAAGGTTTGTGTATGTGAGTTTTTTAAAATACCAGAGTTATAAGATCACCCATATGATCACCATTACTACCGCTTACACGTAACTTATCCACGAGTCAACTAAATAATTTGAGCTAGTCAACACAATATAAATGACACATTAAGTCCCTATGTCGTACTACAAGGACCAAAAAGATTAAAACGAGGATGCAAACAAAAGACCAAGTCCATAAATAGCTAAAAACCACATAAATCTGATGTGGCATATTCTCGTATTTTTCAAGATTCACTTAATATAGAAAGCCAATCATCCGCCAGTCATTGGCATCACTCACACAGAAACCAATACATAATCTTTTGCATAGTAAGCAATGGCTCACCAGTTGGCAAATTTGGTGGAGACAATAAAATCCAAAGTGAAAGCATTGAAGAGAAAGAAATGGAAGAAACAGTACGCGAAGATGGACAAAAGTAGTAGTGTAAAAGTGCAGATTCGTAGTAGTAAAGCTCGGAAACTCATCGATAAAACTTTACGGGCTGCTGATCGTCCCGGAAAGCACCCCCTTCCGTAGCTTTGATATATGGTATGTAGCACCTTTAAATGATCAAAGCAAAATAACTAGATAAATTATGCTAGTTTGCCTTTTACCATTTTAGTTGTTACTTCGGCTCTTATTATTGAGTTTTTGGATGATATAATGTACTTGAAGATAAAGTAGTATTGTTTTCTTTTTTTTCTTTTTCTTTCATGCACATGTATCTGCTTTCTGAATGTTATATGAACACCCTGTTAAGTTGGTTCTTAGGAATTTAAATTTTGAGGTTGAGTACTTTAATTTGTTGCCAGATTTTTTTATGACATTTAGAGCACTAGATAAGCCTCAAAATCATGGTTTTTTTTAAAGAGGGTTACGTTTATAAAACATGTTGCACTATAAATTACCATTTTATCTTCAAATTATACGTAATCTAAGTTTCATATTTTCTTAAACCATACCTCTTTTGGTCATTTACCAACATAACTTAAAACAAATACTTGACTTTATCAACTTATAAAACATAAGCTAATCCAAACACTCACCATAGGTTTATGAGCTTACATACAAACCATAAGTTGCTTGTATAACATAAGCCCAATTCATAAGCTTAGCAGGACACTCTCTTAAAGTAGGCAATCTTCCCTCAAAATCATAAAATGAGATTTCATGTGCCTTTTAAAAAAACTTTGGGCTCATTTGGGCCCTTTTGATTTGAAACAGGCTTAATTGAACCTTTTTACGTAAAAGCAAATTACAACAAAAGGACATTTAATTTAGTCAAACGTTGAACAAATATAAAAGATGGTCATCGTTTTTGAAACTGTGTGGCTTGACTACTCGACCAAATGATATGAAGCGGATAAGTTTTTTCCCGTTCAAAATATTAGGAAGGATGAATTTTTTAAACTCGTATGTACGCGGCTTCACTAATTTATTCTATTTTCTCTGGCCACCTCAAATGTACGTATTTAGCGTTATTTGAACCTCTAAACTCTTGTGTAGAAATCATAAACCTTATCACTAGATAATTTGATAATGCTTCGACGTTCGACCAAAGAATATAGGGGTACCAAAATACATACAAAATGCAATTTAATTATTTGTCGAAATCCATTTACCAATGCACATTGCTGAGCTAGTAGGGGCTGGCGGGTGCCAGGCCTCCCCCAACCAGCCCAGTCCATTGAAGTGAATAAGGCCCAGTCCAAAGGTTAATTGCTGCGTGTGTATTTGTAGTCATAGTGTCATACTATGGTTCATTATTTAATATTTTTTAATGGAGCTAGAACCAATGTGATAATGAAATATCTGTTCTAAAAATCTTTATCATTGTTTATTTGGATGGTTATTACTATATTTAAATTTAGGAATCGAATCATTTATATTTAATATAACTGATTTATATCTCTAAATAACAAAACCGTCTCCAACTTAACAGAAGAACTTACAATCTTCTTGCGTTACATGGCTTGGCTTATTTTGTTCGTGTAATTTATCTTAGCATTTTAGGAAGAAAATAAAATTGGCCTCTTTAAGTTTCAATCCTAGCTCCATTAGTTGATGTTTGATGAGTCACTATCACAAACTCATTTCGTAGTAACAAGGGGTTGACCTGTTAGAACATTTGTGTGTGCACGGTATAACACATAACTAATATACTAATCATGTCATAGACCTATTAATCTACATTGCCTCATTCATATTGAGCTGTACAATCACAGGCAATCACCCCCTAATCTTTGACTAATCACCTTTAATGTATACAACTTGTTAATACAAATAGCGTCTCAAAAACGTTATTTATATTCTTTGATCTTTTCTTAGTTTCGTTAATGACAAATAAAAGGAATATCTTTTAGCAAATAATAAATACTAGCTTAAGTCTCTTAAGTACACATTTTACACTTCACATAATAACCAAGAATTACAAGTTTGCTTATTTAGTAACTTGTTTCCTTAAAAGGAAACTTTAATTCTAAAATCATTCTATGACATCATTGCATACATCACATACAATATCTTTGATATATCTTGTTTAGATTTGCAAGTTACATAGTTGACATTTGAGGATCTTGGATGATTTGGTAAGATATGGAAGATTTGGTAAGATACAACAAATCCTTAGCTGTCATCCTCCCACGGATCCAAGTCCAATGAAGGACGGATCCCTTCTGAGGGATCCGTGGGATCCGTGAGCTGAAGATCAGCTTGCCTATAAATAGCAAGCTGATCATTTGGTTTTCTCATCACTCATATAGCTTTAACACACATATTCATTCAGTACATATCTTACTAACATCATTCATAGTTGCATTTCACTTTGATCTTTCATTTTGTAGAAAAGAGATCAAGCATTCAAGGATCTACAGAACCGTAATCCTTTAGTTGCATTACTGTGTGATATTGTAGTTTGTTTCACACATCATATTTATCATTTGTAATCAGTGAGTGTGGTTAGTGCTTTAGTCCTTAAAGCACAAAGAGTGTAGGGAGTGGTTGTACCCTTGTAAAGAACTCGACATCTAGCTTAGTGTCGGTAAAGTAAATAGGTGACGTCAGGTTGGTTCTACCTTGTGAAAGAACCCGGTGTTTAGCTTAGTACCGGAAAAGGAAGTAAGCGACATGTAAAGGTTTTCTCCGCCTAGAAAAGGAGTTTGTTTATTAGTGAAAGATAAACTCTCGAGTAAGAAACTCGGGGAGTGGAGTAGGGCAAGGAAGAGAGTCCTTGTAGCCGAACCACTATAAACAACAGTGTCGTGTGGTTTGATCTTTCCTCTCTTTATCTTTTGTTTACATTGTGTGATTATTTATTTGTGATTGTTTCCTTTGAAATTAACATATAGTAACAAAGCAAATAAAACTTGAAAAACGGTAAAAACTATTCAACCCCCCTTCTAGTTTTCCACAATTGGCATCAGGAGCTACGTTACTTAAGATCTTTAAAATATATTGTATTTTAAAACTTAAAACGATCCATGGATTTTGAAAACTTTAAAGAAGGGCAATCTATGCAGAGACCACCTCTATTTGAACCAAATTGTTTTATTTATTGGAAAAATCGCTTTGAGACTTATGTAAAGTCAAAGGATATAGATCTATGGTATATTATAGTTGATGGTGATTACAAACCTATTAGTAATAATATTTCGGGTGGTCGGGATGAAGGAGCTTCTCTTACTCGTCACAGTGATGAGCAAAAGAAACTAATTGCCAAAAATAACGAAGCCAAAATGATGCTTTATAATGCCTTACCTAAGAAAGAATATGAAAGAGTTTTTATGTGTAAAACGGCTAAGGATATTTGGCAATCTCTTATTATCACACATCAAGGGAACTCACAAGTAAAAGATAACAAAATTGATCTTCTTGTCCAACAATACGAACAATTTGTTATCTCTGAAGATGAGACCATTGATAGTGCGTTTGCTAAGTTCAATACTATTATTACATCACTTAAAGCACTTGATGAATCTTTTTCTAGTAAGAATTTTGTCAGGAAATTTCTAAGAGCACTCCATCCGAAATGGAGAGCAAAGGTGACAGCTATTGAAGAATCTAAAGATCTCTCAAGCATGACACTGGATGAGCTCATAGGAAACCTAAAAGTTCACGAAATGATTATGGAAAAAGACTCGGAAATTGTCAAAGGCAAAAAGGAGAAGATTAAGTCTATTGCCTTGAAAGCCAAAGTCGAGTCAAGTGATGATGAAGAGTATGCCATGGCCGTGAGGGATTTCAAGAAATTCTTCAGGAGACGAGGAAAGTTTGTAAAACCACCTCGTGATGAAAAGAAATCCTCTCGGAAAGATCGTGACGATAAGAAAGGTAAGGTTGATAGGAAATGCTATAGGTGTGGTGACTCCAGTCACTTAATAGGAGAATGTCCAAAGCCTCCAAAGACCAAGTCTCAAAGAGCCTTCGTTAGTGGAGCTTGGAGCGATAGTGAAGGAGATGATGATGATGAGCCTAAGAACAACGAAATTGCACTTATGGCTAATGACACAGAAGAGGTACATTCTGATTCATACTCCTCTATAGATGACGAAACCTTAGAAGTAGAATATAATAAACTATGTGACGTCACTTTAAAAATCATAAACAAAAACAAATTTTTGAAAACAAAGACAACACTTTTAGAAAATGAAGTATTTTGGCTTAATGAAAAAGCAATACGAATTGAAAAAGGTAAAGATAGTAAAGAAATGTGTGTGTCTTGTCAAGAACTAAAACTTGAACTAGAAACCTTAAGAACCACACACGAAGATTTAATCAAACAAAATTCAAAGTTTAAAAGGTTTGATAAAAACATAAGTTGTGCAGATGAAATAATGAAAATGCAAAAACTACCTCATGATAAAACAGGACTAGGCTTTATGAAACTAGGAACCTTAAGTGATCATAAGGAACAGACTGTGAATAAAACTGATTCAACCAAGTTGGACACTCACGGATCCGACGGATCCAAAAATTTGGATCCGCCAGGTGTATCCAAAGGATCCGCGAGTACAGAAGTTGAACAGAAGGTTCACAAAGTCGACCGTTCCGAGTTTGTTAAAGTTACTTAGAAACCTAACAGTAGTATAACCAATAATAAACACAAACCAACAGTATCTTTAGGAAGAGGACAAGCTAGAAATGAATATAGAGTTAAAACGGATCAACAGAGACCTCAAATGAGTTTTCCCAAACACCCCTTTCCAAAGAGTATAGTTAATCCACAACACACTTATCAAAATAATTGGAACCAAAACATGCCTAGAAACTTTCATGGTCCTAGTTATATGTCGTGGAACAATTGTCCACCATTTACATACATAAACCATGATAATGTCATGTTTAACCCAAACGGACCCATGAGATATTGGGGACCAAATGCTTGAGTCTTTTATGAACTTAGGTATGCTTGAAAGTTGATCTTGAACCTGATGAGTAGATCAAACATAGTGGGTGCTCAAGACACATGATGGGAAACAAAAATCTTTTCTCAACCTACCAAGTGTATGACGGAGGTAATGTCACATTCGGTAGCAAGCTTAAAAGTAAAATCATCGGAAAAGGTACAATCTATCATGACTCTCTATCTATTGATGATGTTGCTCATGTAGATAATTTAGGATTTAATTTACTTAGTATAAGTCAATTGTGCCGCAAAAAGTATAACGTCCTTTTCAGTGAAAATGGAAGTAAAATACTTAAAGATGGCATAACCGTAGGAAAAGGTGTTTTAAAGAATAATGTCTATGTTATGAAATTAGATAAAACACCTAAAGATAAGTTATGTCTTACCTCCTTGGACGAAAACTCAACTCTATGGCATCGACGCTTAGGTCATGCTAATATGAGGCTTATTCAATCTTTGTTATCCAAAGAACTCGTTAGGAACCTACCCAAGTTGAAATATGACCAACACTTTTGTGATGCTTGCAAAATTGGGAAACAAGTACATAACAGCCATAAGGCTAAAAACATGGTATCTACATCTAGATGCCTAGAATTATTACATATGGATTTGTTTGGCCCGTCGGCTATACAAAGTTATGGAGGAAATTTTTACACTTTAGTCATAGTAGATGATTACTCTAGATATACATGGACAAAGTTTTTGAAAACTAAAAATGAAGCATTCGATAAATTTGAAATTCTAAGCAAGAAAATTCAAAATCAAATAGGAAGTAATATAGTATCTATTAGAACTGACCATGGTCGAGAATTTGACAATGAAATCCAATTTGGAAATTTTTGTGATAATAATGGAATAACTCATAATTTCTCGACTCCTCGTACACCTCAATCTAATGGTGTAGTAGAACGTAAAAATAGAACAATTCAAGAAATGAGTAGAACTATGTTAAATGAACAAAACATACCACAAAAGTTTTGGTGTCACGCTGTAGATACTTCCACATATATCCTAAATAGAGTTTTAATTAGACAATTTTTAAATAAAACTCCTTATGAAATTTATCGAGGCAAAAAGCCTACATTAGGATATTTTAGAGTTTTTGGAAGCAAGTGCTTCATTTTAAACACAAAGGATTATCTCACTAAGTTCGACCCAAAGTCGTATGAAGGTGTATTTCTTGGGTACTCACAAAACAATAAAGCATACATAGTATTAAACAAGGAAACATCAAGAGTCGAGGAATCGTTGAACGTAACATTCAACGAAAGTCCACCTCCCTCTAAGACATCACCTTTGGTAGATGATGACTTAGTTGAAAGTCAAATGGTTAATAATATAGAAAACATTGAAAATAACAATGAACCCGTAAAAGGAGAAATAGTCAATATTAAAGAAACTAAAAGTCATCCATTAGAAAACGTCATAGGAAAACTTAATGAAAGAACATTAAGATCCAAAACTCAAAATGAAAGTAATTATTTTTGTTTTATTTCAACTGTTGAACCTAAAAATATAGACGAGGCAATAAAAGATGAATCTTGGGTAATTGCTATGCAAGAAGAACTAAATCAATTTATTAGAAATGATGTTTGGACATTGGTCCCTCCACCTAAAAACCAAACCATAATCGGCACCAAATGGGTCTTTAGAAATAAAATGGATGAAAATGGTATAGTATCTAGAAATAAAGCTAGGCTAGTAGCTCAAGGTTACAATCAACAAGAAGGTATAGATTACGATAAAACCTTTGCACCCGTAGCTAGACTTGAGTCTATTAGAATATTACTTGCATATGCATGTGCACATGATTTTAAGTTATTTCAAATGGATGTCAAAAGTGCTTTCTTAAATGGTTTTATAAATGAAGAAGTATATGTTGCACAACCTCCCGGCCTTGCCGACTTTGAAAAACCAAATTATGTTTTCAAACTTAAGAAAGCTTTATACGGACTTAAGCAAGCACCAAAGGTTTGGTATGATCGACTTAAGACTTTCCTAGTTGACCATAAGTATACCATGGGCCTAGTAGATAATACTCTCTTCACCAAGAAATAGGGATCACATATTATCATAGTCCAGATATATGTGGATGACATTATATTCGGTTCAACTTGTCAAGAGTTATGCGACGATTTCTCAAAAATCATGCATGACGAGTTTGAAATGAGTATGATGGGGGAACTAAACTTTTTCTTAGGTCTCCAAATTAAACAATTAGAAGATGGGATATTCTTCAACCAATCAAAGTATATCAAAGATATGCTTAAGAAGTTTGGTCTTGAAGACTCAAAACCCATGAGAACACCCATGTCCTCCGAAACCAAACTCACTAAGGATGAAGAAAATGAATCCGTAGATAGCACTAAATATAGAGGAATGATTGGTAGTTTACTCTATCTTACGGCTAGTAGGCCTGACATTATGTTTAGTGTTTGTCTATGTGCCCGTTTTCAAGAAGATCCAAAAACGTCCCATCTTGAAGCCGTTAAAAGGATATTTAGGTACATCAAAGGTACTACACACTTAGGATTATGGTATCCCAAAGGAACGGGTGTAGAAGCCATAGTGTATACTGACTCAGATCATGCAGGTGACTATGTTGATAGGAAAAGTACTAGCGGTATTTGTACTTTTGTAGGATATTGTCTCACATCATGGTTCGCTAAGAAACAAACTGCCCTCGCAATCTCAACAACAGAGGCAGAGTATGTGTCTGCAGGAAAGGCGTGTCAACAAGCACTATGGATGAAACAAGCTCTAGTCGACTATGGAATTGAACTCAACAACATTCCCATTCTTTGCGACAACAAAGGTGCTATCGATCTAAGCAAAAATCCAGTCCAACACGCTAGAACCAAACATATTGAAATACGCCATCACTTCCTTCTCGACAATGTACAGAAGGGAATCATCTCAATTGAGAAAGTTTCCTCAGAGGACAACATTGCCGATATTCTCACAAAACCACTTAAACGAGAACCTTTCAACTATCTTAGACTTGGATTAGGATTAATGGAACCTAGTGATTAGGTGAAACATTAGTATAAACATTAGTTTAGCCACACACGACACTAAACCAAAACATGTGTTCTGATCCGCGGATCCAATCGATAACAAGGATGGATCCTTTGTTTTGGATCCGCCGGATCCGTCGCATGCAGAGTCCAGTTTATTATTAAATAAACAAGAACAAGTACTATTCATTCCTCACTCCAAAACATATCACCTTACTGTATTCGACACACACTTAATCTCCATCACAATTTAGACCATTTTGTTCCACAAATTTGTGCTTTTAACACCACTGTAAGTATTCTTATCATATTTATACTCCTGATCTGCGTCTAGGATTTCCATTTCATGCACAAAACCAAAACTTGGGGTATATGCATAATTCTTGAAAAATCATGAAGCATATTTACTGTATTATACTTAAAAACATGTTTTTCTTAGTTAGGAATTGCATCTCATAGCACATTGTCTTAATTTAACAAAAACCCCATGAAATTTTTTTACTAAAATCTTCTAACGACTAGGTAAAATGATCTTTTTGAACATTGTTCATACAAATGCAAAAACGTTATCTTTTAGACTTCACTTGCATAATGTCTCTTGAATGCTAAAGGGAATACATAATTAATATGTATTTTCGGGTACATTCAACCGTAGCTACATTAAAATAGGAGCGTTTGGGTTATCTCTTGTTTTTTACACTAAACTTGCATAAACTAAATTTTCATGCATCAAAAAGGGTCGAGATAACCGCACCTCCACATTGTCCCCATGTAGGCACACACTAGGAATTTTACACTTAATTTGATCATTTCAACTAAAACTATGTAACTTTTGTATTTAGGAAAATCATGCCTCCCGCAACCAACTACGATCACAAAAGAACCGTTAACTACTTACCCGAAGTCCACAAAACCAAAGGTCTAACCAATGCCCAAATCGAAATTTTCAAAGCCTTAGAGAAAAAGTATGTCCATGAGGGTAGAGTCGTAGATTCATCGTTCTATGAAGGAACACAACTTAGGGAACAATTAGCCGCCATACGATTTGATACTCTTTTAGGTTCATTCTTGAGTTCTATGCTAGTGTAGGTCTTAGTTCGTGTGACCAAGGTTACTTAAGTCTTCAGTTTACTCTAAATGGAAATCTTGTCAACATCCCTCTTGATCAATTTGGTGAGGTCTTAGGCATTCCAAACCAAGGGACATGTATTTACTCGGACAAATGGTCCTTAACAATCTTAGAATCCAATCTCGATAGGACGGCACCATATGTCACTCCTCTCGAATCAAAAGAAGTGATTAGGGAACATCTCTTCATTCCTAAGAACAACCCCACAAGAATGTATCGTGGTCGTGAAGTTGCTAGAGATCCATTTGCAAAGGAGCTAAATGAACTTAAACCCGAATTCAAAAAAATGGAGGAGGTCTTAAGGGCTAATGTGATGTGCACCATAGGAAACCGTGAACACATCAATGCTTGTTTGTGTCATATGATGTACAACATCTCTACTCGTCAACCCTTCAATCTTGCTTATTATGTTGCCAAAAGAATGTGTGACATTCCGGTTCAAAGCAAGATTGCAATGCCTTATGGTATGCTCTTAACCCGACTCTATAGAGCCTTTGCACCCGCTCGTCCAAACCATTTAGGCTTTGTTCCGGATTACAATGAAATTGAACATACATTCGTTCCTTTGAGCGACTTTAGGGTAAGTATAAATAAAGGTAAACGTCCTCGTGTACCAACATCATCCTCATCATCTTCAATGAGTGAAGATGATGGTTTGCCAAATTCTAGGATTCCTCCACACGAATACTTGAGCCATCTTCCTCCAATTCATAATGAATCCGCTGAGTATCGAAACATCAAAGGAATGGTGAAGAATCTTGGTCGTTGGATGATGAAATTGCACAAGGGTATGAACAAGTTGAAGAAGAAGCTTAGTTGATGGAGTGTTTGGTTTTAAACAATGTTGGATACAGTGATGTTAAACTTCTATGTGTCTTGAATTTATCTGATAATACTTGTTATGTATGTGTAATAACTAACATTTGCAGGTAGATAACCATCATGGTTATCAATTTTCCGGGTTATAGCCTATGTTTGGCATAACACCTAAAACGGTAAGTTTCTAAGAACGGATTAAACTATGTACAATCGTGTGTTAATATTATCATATTTAGTTGTTTTGCTATACATATTAGATGTTAAGTAAGGTCTAGGTGACTTTTCGGGTTTTCGTCTAAAAACGCGAAATATGACATATGTTCTGTTTAGTTTTTTAGTTTTAGGCATACGGATCCGGCGGATCCCAAACCTGGGCTCCGCCAAGGCTTATCGTTGGATCCGCCATCCGCATACTTGCGGATTAGGCGGATCCCTAACTTTGGTTCCGCCTTTGATTCAACTTGGATCCGCAGGTTCCCTAGTAAAATTCTAAAACTTTTTCGACTTATCCCGATTCTTAAATCTTAGTGTTTAGTATCATTTAGGATTCATTCACTGATCATAATTCATCTTAGAATCATTTAGGAATTCTTAGAAACTTAGGAACAAAATTTCCTACCAAAATTTAAATTTTTGAATTTTAGGTGTGAGTTACCAAACTGATACAAAGAAGGAACCCTTTTTAGGGATCTGTCAAATCCGTAGAAATATCAAATCATAAGATTTTCCACTATCTCCTTGTATTTACTGCAAATCCACAACACATTACTCAACCAAAGCTCAATGGATTGACTTCCTTGATATGACCTGCACAAATTTTTGTTCCAAATCATTAGAAACCAACATTCTCTATTGGATTCACATCAAATCCAAACACACAGACTCACAAACCTTCTGTCTATAAATTAGCACTTTAGGATCTTCAATTCACATCACAACCATTTCTTCTCCTGTACATTTTAGCTATTATACTTCACCAAAAAGTCTCAATGACAAAGTCAAACAACTCCTCCACATCTAAGCCACCAAAAAGGACAGCCCGTATTAGTGTCAAACCTTGTTGTTTCATCAACATTCACAACTCATCCTCTGAAGAATCCTCACCACTTAACATATCCTCACCCATTGCTAGTGAAAATTTCCTTACTTTATCCACACCAACTCCCTCACATGTAGCCATAAAAACACCACCTCCTACCATTACTCCTGTAGCAACTACACCACCACCCGCTCCCGCTCCTGCTCCATCACAGTCTGAGAAGTCTGCATCATCACCATCCTCACCAAAACTTAAACCAATGGAACTCTTTAGGACACCACCAACATCTCCACAACCATATCTTGATGAGTTAGAAGATCTTCCACCCACATCAACCAATCCTCCACCAATAAGTCTTGAAAACTTAGAACCTACGCTATTCCATCCTCTCCATCCGGAGATTCATGGTCCTCTATACCGTGAAGCACCACAACCTCATCCACAAATACCACCACTATCACCAACTTCAACACTCATCGCCATAGATGAAGCGATGTGGAGCAACATTTGTTGGATCGATATACTCTGACCAAACTAACTTGTAGCTTGTCTACTGTTTAACAACTTTGAATGAATTCAAAACTATTAATAATGAAACACTGATATACTTTGCTAAGTATGCGGAATCTACTTCAACAAAGCTAAGAAGAATTAATAAACAACTTTGAATATTATTAAAACCTTGAACCTGCTTTCTTACACAGATTCACTAACAAACTCTAATCACTAATACATCTAATAATCGACTAATACTTTTTTCTAAAATCGCATATATCTAATGCCAACCTAGGGATCCTTTTATAGGCACAAGGAAAACCCTAGTCGGTTTACAATACTTGAACGACAAGTAATTCTAATTATAACTCTAATCTAATACAAACATTCTAGAATTACACATTAGTCCTTAAACTATTTGCATAGCAGTCCTTTAATGAGCAGCAGTACTTTAATTTGAGTAGCAGTACTTTGATATTTCATAGCCCAACAATCCTCCCCTAACTTGAATTCTACTTGCTTGATTTCAAGTTCCTTTGTATTTCTTTAACTTCAATACTTTATCTTCAAGGAAAGGTTGTTTCTTTGAAATCTGTCTCGTTGTTGTTTTGTCATCATCAATGCAATTAGTATCTTCAATCTTCATCAGCAACAATTCTTTTCAGCATCATATCTTTTCAGCAACACAGCATCATATTGGCAAAATGTACATCAGATCTTAAAAGTTCCATACTATTCTCATCACTTCCAGGTGTGTTAACTCCTGTGAGAGGTGAATCATTGAAAACTTAATGGATTTTGATGTCTCTTTACCAAAGCCATTAACTCTGGAGTAGCCAATGTTTAGATTTAGGAAAAACCATGGTACATTGATAACCATATGATTTTTAGCAAATCATCAGCTATCAACGGATTTGAGTAGTCTTTACCAAATAGCCGTTTGCTTTTGGACTAGCTAGTTCTTTTAGTACAATCACTACCATGGTGAACTAATTACCATATAATGGTTTTCCACAGCCTTTACCACAAAGCCATTATCTTGTGGGCTAGCCAACTCTTCACTAATATAGATATGGTGAGTTGAAAACCATACAATTTTTAGTAAATTGCCAACTAAAAACGGATTTGATAATCACATCAGAGCCGTACCCTCATGATGAGTCAAACTCTTTCTTGTTTATTAAACATGGTGAGTTGATTACCATTTGTTGTGTAGTACAAGTACTAACACCATGCTGTTGCTTCCAAAACCATTTGTTGCTGTTTAATCTTTGTGCTTCAAAATGTTTTTGCACTTATCAAAAATTACTGATTTTATCAAAAAGACTTTACTGGTTTTATGCTGCAAGCAGTACTTTGAGAAAGTACTGTCTGACTAGCAGTACTTTGAAGAAAGTACTTATTTTTCAAAAGATTTATATAATAATCATACCAGTAGTTATGCATTAATCTTCAGATTCAGTTGTCCACTTGATAAACAATTTTATGACCATCAATGCTACTTCATCTTCTTGTTCCACTTCCATGCCATGCTCTAGCATCCTGATCATCAGATCTCTTGTGAGTGGATATCTCTGTTCTGCTAGCATATGAATCATAGTGCCATCTTCTAACTCCAAAACATGTATTCCAACTGATTCAAAGAATCTCCATCTGTTAATCTCCTAATTGTCTTGATTTTCCCACAAAGTACTGTCCTTTGTTTCCTCTGTCTCCCAGATTGTTGTGAGATCTCCTAACAATACCAAACCTACTCCTTGTGGTGGAATATGCTCAAAATAAGTTTGTACTTGGAGATATAACTGAAGCATATCATCTCTATCAATCAGATGTAATATATCCCACAATGAATTGAATACTCTAAAACTTCCATCTTGTCTATGAAAGATCAGATAATTTCCTTCTTGTGATTCTATAACTGAAAAAGTAGATATCTTGGACTTCTTATCAGCATCTTCTTTCAATTTTGGATTTTCAAAGTCAACAACTCTAAGATAATTCCTGAGTTCATCAACTGTGTCTGTTCTTAATTCAACTGCTTCCTTGAACTTCTTTGATGGCTGTTCATCAGTTGTTCTTTTCCTCTTTGAGCTTCTTGTAACAGCTCTTTCCTTTCTTTTATCTTCAAGCTCCTTATCTTCAAAAGAAATAATGCTTGCAAGATCTTTTTGAATAGCTTCTCTAACAGCATCATACAGATCCTTCATCTCTGTATATGTCAATCTGACTAAACCTGTATATCCTCGACCTTTCAAATAAGCCATCATATCATTCCTTTCTCTAGCTTTACTAATTGGCCTTTGTGATTGAACAATCTTCCTTGATTCTTCAGCATCTATCTCAGCTTGTAATAGTCTAGCTGCTTCCTCACCTTTGGCAATCTGAATCTCTCTTAATTGTGCCAATGTCATCTTCTTCTTCTTCTTTTCTACCAAGATCCCTTTACCTTTATCTTTTGGATCTATTTCCTGAGATGGTTGAGAAGAAGTATGATGTTGTTGTTGTTGTTCAACCTCATGAATACTGATGCCTCTTTGACTTGACATATTAAGCATAATATCAGCAATTGTTTCATCATCACTGTTAGTATGAGCTATAACATCTTCTTCCTGAGCTGGTTTAGAAGGGCCAACTTCCTCTTGAACTTGACTTGAAGGTCCAATATCTTCTTCAAAATCCAAAGTTCTAGGTGTAATAGTGAATTGCCTCTCAGTACCTTGTTGAGCAGTACTTTCAGCTTCAGCTCCTTCCAAATTTATTTCCTCAGTATCACCACTTCTTACTTCAACAGTAGCTTCTTCCAAATTGATTTGCTCTGTTTCATCACTCTTCCTCTCAGCAGTATGTTGAGGAATATGTTCAGGTGGTGTCATCTGAGTGTCATCCATAAATCCAGCATCTTGTTCAAAACCAGCATCTTCATTCAAATTTTCTAAATTCCTCCCCAATTGGAATGAAGAATGCTTCTTTGACTTTTTCTTCTTTGACTGAGAAGACTTCTTAGGTTTCTGACCACTCTGCTTCTGAGACTTTACCCATAATCTATGGTGTTGAACTAGTGGCCAAACATACTTCTTCAATCTTTGAAACTTAGTCTTTAACTTGACTATCTTAGCAGCCTGAGCCTCACTCTCCTTTTTCAGCCTCTTTAACTCCCTTGTTAAAGCATAATTATCCAACTCTGCCTCTTCTTCTTGAAATTGCTTAGACATATTTGTGGAAGAATAATCATGAGGAGATGGTGGTTGATTCATACCTTGAACTGACTCCTCATGAGTAGGAATGTCCATAGGAGCAGTATCTTCCCGAGTAGCAGAATGTGGAGAAGCAGTATGTTGAGAAGCAGTAGGTTAAGGAATACTAACTTCTCTAGAAACTGGAGACTCTTGGCTTGCTGATCCAGAATTTGCTTCTTGCTCTTGCTCTTGCTCTTGCTCTGCATCTCTAACAACTTGTGCAACTCCCAATATATGAGCAGTCAAAGGTGTGTTGGTTCCAGAAAACTTGACACTTTGTTTAGATAGAAAAGTAAACACCTTTGGTGGAAGTTTGACAGTGGGTAAAAAACTTTGAGGTTTAGGGACATCCTCAAGTTGATTGTTCAAGAATAACTGAACAAACCTTGGATACATTAAGAATGGTGAACCATTAGCAATATGTGTAAGCATACCATCAAGAATTAGTCTTGAAAAGTTGAATCTTTGATCGGTAGCCAAACCCACTAATGAAGTAAGACGTGAATGAGGTACTTCCAATGAGAACAAAACAAAGGCTTCTGAAAAGTAAGTTTCGTCAGATCGCCTTCATAACCTATATCACTTAAAGTGTCCCAAAGCACTTGTTTTTCAAAACGAACAGCCCCTCCTTCATCATTAAACATCAAAACATCCCTAATCGTGGCCTCAGAAATCCGAATAGTTCGTCCAGCAACCGTAGCCCTAATCAACGAGTCATCTTCAATCGTTGCAGTAGCCCAAAATTCTTGCATCCAGGGACCAATAACATCAGGGTCAACTAAAATAGAGTAGTTGATGGAAGACCCAGTTAAGAAATCAATGATCGCATGAAAATCAACATTATCCCTTGTCTTGTCCAAGTTAGCGATCATATTGTGTTTGCTAACAGTGAGTCGATTAGCCATGATGAGTGGTAGAGAAGAATTCGCTTTGAGTGTGTGTTTCGATAAAAAGATTGTGGTGTAAAAGCGAATGAGGGATCTCAAATACGGTAAAAGGCGGGGAAATAGGTGTGAGTTTCTTTAAATAGGATGGAAATAAATCAAACTCAAAATAATAAAGTTACCGTTTTGATTAACTTATTATCTCCGCCGTAAGGATTAATTACCATAGCCCCACAATGTTGAACGTTGAATAGTACCATCCCACAACATACTTGACAGTACTTGCTAGCCGTCTTTAAGAACAAGCAGTACGTTCCACTTCTTATCCACAAGTCAACACTCCAAACTAACCAAGAACTTTGTAAATGGTTCATGCTTAAGTTTAACTAATAGCTTAGTTGCCCTCACCCTCAAATACAACTATAAGCTAAACTAAATTACTAAAAAACCATATTTCATTAAAGAACATAACTAAAAAGTATACTAACTAATACTAAACCCTCCCTCAAATGTAGCCTAGTAGTTAATATCCCAATGCTCACAACTAAAGTGTTGAATGATGCGTGGTTTTGCAACTCTCACAACAGGTTTTTACCTCTGTAGGGATCTCAAGAGGCTTACAACCCCACCAGGCAGTGTACCTGACCGATGTAGTATAGTGTAGTGGTAAGTACGGGGGATTGATCGTTCTCCACAGGGAATAGTGTTCGTTAGGTATGAAAGACTACTCTAATAGGTCTAAAGGTTGAGGAAGATTCTTTTTGTGTTTTTATATTTTTTTTATGAAAGCAAGTAAAATCTCGGGTTTGAAGGAGTGGGCGGAATTAGTTGCTAGTCAACTAACCCAAATTACTACGAATGCAAATAAAATAAATAACTGAAAATAAAAAGTTGGTGGAAACTAATGTGTAGAGAAATGTGTTCACTTAGATTTCCTTACTCCCTAACTATCTTTTACCGGTTGATTAGTGTGTATTAGTTGCGTGGATGACGGGTGTATTCCTTAATACCAATCGTGGGTTGGCGTACGTACTTCCCCAACTCTACAAGCTCCTACTTCACTCCTATGTCGAGCCGGCTAGGAAGCTCCTAACATGGGATCACTAGAATTCGCTTGTGCATTAAATACAACCATAAAAACCTTTAGTACGCATTTGGTTCATGTTTCTTAAGACGTTCAAGCAAGTTACCGAAGAGGAAGTTAGCCAGTTTTCTTAAGCCTAACATAGATAAACAATCATCCAATACAACTAATAACACACTAATAACCAATAATCAATAGCTAGGTTTCATTAGATCTAAGCAAACACAAGATAAATCTAGCCTAACATGTTAAACAAAAGACAAGAACAAGATAAAATCAAACAACACATAGACATATTGAATGATTAATTGATAACTTATCTTTCAATGTAACATGGAAGATCTCAAGGCAAAAAGCCTTGAAAAAGATGCTAAAATCGTCTTAGGGTTTTCTCCCAAAAATTCCACACTAAGTTCCACACTTATGACAAAGAATTGCAAAACTATATATAGATTTTTACATCTGACGGCGTCACGTTATGGAGTGTGACGCCGTCACCTCGCCGCTTTTAGGGTTCTCGGGTGACCTTCTTGACGCCGTCCCTCTTTAGCTCTCCAAAATCCGTTCTGGCTTATCAAGGCTTGACGCCGTCAGACCTTGAACGTGACGCCGTCCCTCTTTGAATTAAGCCGTGACGCCCTTGATCAGGTTAAAGCGTGACGCCGTCAGAATTCACATGCAATTTTCACTGGCTTATCATGAGTAAATTTCACATCCACCTTTTCTTGCCAAGCCATGACGCCGTCCAGAGTAAAATCTGACGCCGTCAAAGGTAACTTTTAGCCGATTTTTGAGACTTTGTCGTTTTCTTCACTTTTATGCTCCAAAAACGTCCAAAATGCCTCCTTTTCCAGATTTCTCCTCAAAAGTACCTAAAATGACAAAAGGAACGATTTAGGGCAATATTTGATCAAATAAATACGATTTAGGGCTTAAATGACCCCTTAAAAGCGGTACACTTTTCGCTTCATCAAATACCCTTACACTTGAGATTTGCTTGTCCTCAAGCAAATGCGCTTTTATTCTAATCAAAATACAAGTTAGGGGTCATTTAATGCAAACATAAAAGTAATTACAACAAATAATCGTTCCACTTCAATCATAATAAGCACGGAGATTATAAACTAGCACCTCACAAGTAGTGTTTAGATACTCACATCTCTCAAGTGTCATCAAAATAAATCTCATAAATGAAAACGGATAATATCTCTCACTACCTATCATAGCAAATAGATTACCATAGGCTTGGGAAAGGATCGAAAACCTCCTCCACTAGGCGTAAGCACCAAAGATAAACTATCAAAGAGGCTTTTAAACGGGTTATAACGTTAGGTGTAGGGAAAAGGAAAACACGGTTTTGTTGGATAAAGGATATTTTACTGGTGGCGAGTTAAAGATCTTGATTAATTACATGTACTATACAATGTTGCTAAGCCAAGACTCGACTCGATTTAAGCTAATGAAAGAAAATAACAAAAACATAAAATAAACATAAAATAAAACGGGATGGTAGTCCGTATGTTTTTTCTACTTTTCTTTTTCTCATTTTTTTGTATTTTTCTTGATTTTTTCGATTTTTTTTTTTTTTTTTTTTTTCATACATTCATTCTTACCTACCATCCAAAATAATAGGGGCATTGCATCCCCCTTACACTTAAACTTTTACATAACTTTACAAATAACTATTCTAATGACTCGAATTAAGATAATCGAAAAACTTGGAGTACTTTTAAAATATTTAGCACATATGGGGGTAATAAATGATGTTCTTCGCCATTACTCCATTACACTAGTACTTTACCCATGAGTCCCAATCGTCCCAAAATAATATGTACAAGGATATGACTCGACTTAGCAACCATGTAATCAATTAGATAATTAACTTGGGTTTAAACAAATGTTGTCACAATAATGCACTAAAAATGAGTGCATACAAGGTAGGCTAAGGCGATTTGGGTGTACATTTAAGTGGGGTGTAACAAATTCTTCCTTTAAGTAAAATGCTTAAAGGTCGAAACGAAAAGATAGGCTCTGAGGGGTGTACTAGGGGTATCGTGTACTAAAAATGAGTACAACGCAAAGGGTGTGGGAGAATTACTTGACTAATGTAGCCAAAGTAATTATAACAAAAACACAGGTGTAAAACAATGGGTTAATCCTAATGCCTCTTATCATGTAGTAAATCTAACTACACGAATGTAGTCTCACTTGTGGCCTTGGAATGGTCCTAACGCAAGTTCTAGAATCTAAGTGCTACCGGTACACACATCATAGCATAAATGCTTTTCCTACCAATTTTAGGGGCGAACCTCACATATTTGGGGGTGGAAAATTTTTTAGTGGTACGGTTTTTGTGCTAGTCATATAACTCCTATCCGTGAGACGCTCATTAAGATCAAAGTTTCACTCCTATATGTTGTAAAAAAATTTAAATTTGGCACTAAAATTACCTTAACAAGTATTTCTCTCAGTTTTATTACACATCTACTATTAAACAAACAAAAATCAAGCGTAATAGCATTCTCTAATCGTACTTTTACCCTCCCCTTACACTTAAGATGAACATTGTCCCCAATGTTCAAATAACAAATGTAAAAGCATAAAGTAAAAGAATGAAATCAAATACTCCCCTGATTCGCTCGGTGGATAATGAAGTTACATGGTTAAATCTTCTTCCAAAGTAATGTTGAAGCTCCATGACTAATGCATCGCCATAAGCTTGATTCAAAACATTTCCTTGTCCAAAATAACCTGTTAAACCTGAGAAAACAAACACGAAAACCTGCATAACATCGGCGGGATAAACTCTATATATAATGATATAATGCTTGTGGAATGATAATTTTGCAGATTCCTGGAGTTTATAAGTTAGAGATTTAATGAAAACTTTTATGAAAACAAAACTTTCAAAAATTTTCAGAAAATTAAACCTGACGCCGTCAGGTTGTAAATCCTGACGCCGTCAGAAACAATCTGACAGAATTCTCATGTTACGTTTCCGGAAAAAATTTTGGAAAAACCTATACCTTACTTCCTGGAAATCCTGCAAAACATCATTATGACTCGATACAAGTATTTGACTCAAACAAATACTAATATGTATGTTAATTTAATATTGTTATGATTCATGTTCATTTGTTCTAATAAACCGATTTGGATTTCCCTTACACTTATCTTTTGCAAAATACCTTTATATGTAGTTAAGACGAAGTTAAAAACAAGATAAAGCATTTTCACAATTTAGTTTTGAACATGAATCAATAATAATAAAAATTAAACATACATACGGAAGCAAATAAAATCAAACTAACAAATAAATAAACAAACAAAGCAAATAAAGATTGGGTTGCCTCCCAAGAAGCGCTTTTCTTTATTAACGAGTCTTGTAGCTAGACTCAAAGTCACGTACATTACGTGATTCCATCATTGGTCACGGTTCCTAGGCCATTCTCTTTTGACTCTCTATCAGAATTACTTTCATAGTGAAGGTATTTCAGGTCCTCGAGATCAAAGGGATTGTTTCGGTATTTAGAACTAAGCTCCTTATCATGCTTAAAGAATCCACTTGACAGGTCAAAAGTGTCCTTACACCCCCTTCTCACATCATCATCACACAACACGAGTTGGGAACTTAACCTATCGAGCCCATCATAATCAATCTCCTTGAATTCTCTCATCTTGTAAGGCGTTTGGTATGAGATTTCCCTAATCCCATCGGTGGAAGTCATGATCCCATTGAGCTCGTCCACAACCAAGCTTGTGGCCTTGCAAAAAGGTGCCCCAAAAACAACTTGTGATAACCCGGGATCGATGTACTTTTCGATATTATCTACGATTGCGAAGCTCATAGTGAATGTCATGTTTCCTACAAACACCTGTACATCATCATCTATGCCAATGTCGTCCTTCCCTTTATGAATCATCCCCCATCTGCAAATATTGTTATAATGAAACAGGGACATCACATTTTTGGGCAAACATGTGTCAATGTAAACATTATAAAAATGCTTGTGACCAATCATGCAAGGTATCTTGAGATTATTCGGATCATATTGCTTAATTCGGCCAGGCCTCCTACCGCATAGTCCCCATGTGTTGCCACATGCTGATGGTTGATACTCATACACTTCTTCACAGCCATCCCGAAAAATCACTTTCCTGACACCATCGGTAAATAATGCACTCCTATCATCCTCATCGAGTATCACTCCCGTTGCTTTTATGAATGGTTTGCCTAGAACAAGGCCAGTTAAGGATGGACTGATGATAGAGTTCATGTTATTAATTACAGTTAACTCGATATGAAAGAGGAACTTTTCTATCACAATTGGTACCCTCCTTATTACCCCGATGATATTAGACCCTTCATATTTGACTTTTTCGGTGAAGGCTTCGTTATATAGAGAGAGGGATATTGCGCTCATAGAAGAGTTGGGGTTTATGTAGGCATCTTTTATAAACTTTTTCCTAGTGGTGCAAGATATCTTAAAGACCCTAGGAGCGCCATCCTCTATTCTCTCTCCGAATCCCATAGGCAACCTTGCTGTGCCCCTCTCAAGTTCCTCTACCAGGGGGCGGTCTAGCAGTCCTGGGAGCCCATGAGGCATTTCGGATTTCTCTTCCGAGCCCTCCTCATCACTCACCTCTCTTGTACTCGAGTTCTTTGGTGAGTCTAGATAGTCGTCGGGCGCCTCGGGTTTCTTTTCGGGAACTTCACCCTCCATTTCATTGTCCACATTCTTGGTTGTTTGTTGGTCCGAATTTGGTTTAGGAACAGGTATTGTTGTAATGGTGTTCACGAAGTGGAGAGGTTTCGAAGGGGTATGAGTATCTCCTGTTTTTTTTTCGTTTTGTGATATGTATTTGAAGAGTTTACTAGGGTGCTTGATTTTTACAGGAGGGGGTGTTTGGTGAGTCACCGTAACAGATTTGATCTCATTAACTCGTGCCAACTCACAAGTTGACCTGCCAGCAAGGCGATCATTGATAACCTTTAACAGGTTATCAACCTTGTTGTTCATATCAACTTGCTGTTGTCTGAATTGATTCTCAAGTTTGGAGAGCTGTGTTTCTTGAGAGAGAATGAATTTTTGCAGTGATTCCTCGCGATTTTGTTGTTTATGCGTGTGTTGCTGAGGATAATGTTCAGACCAGGTGAGCGGGGTAGAGTCATTGAATGATACGCTACGAGTTTGGTTCCAACTAAAATTTGGCTTATTCTTCCATGCCTCATACCTATCTTCGGAATTAGTAGTGAGCCACTTATCTCCCGCCTTATCGATTCGCGAGGATGCGAATTCTTTGAAAGCCTGTTTGGGAAGTTCCATGCAATCATGAGTGTCGTGGGGACCACTACATAATTTACATGAAGAAGTGATTTTGTTCACTTGGCTTGAAGGTTTAGGAGCCTCGTAGGATTTCATAAGAAACTTGACTTGGTCTTCAAGTTCTATGATCCTACGGTCGGAAGTGCTTGAATTGTTCGAAGGCAAAGATATTGCCTTGACCGTTTTATTCAAATCACGGGGATCACTCCAACTTTCGTTGTCATAAAGAGCAAGATCCTCTAGGAGAGCCCATGATTGTTCCGCACTTAGATCACGTAGCTTACCACCGGCCGATTGGTCAATGGTTTGCCTCGTGTAGAGATTGATATGGTCATAGAAGATTTGGACTTGGAGCCAAAGTTCTATGCCATGATGAGGGACTTTTTGGAGTAAGTCCTTGAATCGAGTCCATGCCTCGTAGAGAGTTTCTCCTTGACGTTGTTGAAACATCAAGATATCATTCCTTAGCTTGGTAGTTCTTCCCGGTGGGAAAAACTGAGCAAGAAAACGAGTGGTGAGATCATCCCAAGAGGTGATGGATCTTGCGGGTTGACGCTCTAGCCATTGACTAGCTTGGTCCCGCAGAGAGAATTAGAAGAGACGCAATCGGGTCGTCTCTCGAGTGGCAACATCAAGGTCTATAGAATCAACGATTTTAAGAAAGTCCTTGAGATGTTGATTAGGATCTTCAGAACGAAGTCCATGGAATGCGCATCCGCTTTGCACCAACCGGATGGTGTCGGATCGCAAGGGTGTGACATTGGCTCCTTGAGTGAGCTCAATGGTGTTTCGATAGCCATGGTGGCTAGGACGGGAGTACTCTCCTAAAGTACGGGCTCTAGGAGGTGGTGGTTGTTGTTGTGGTGGTGGGTTGTTGGGATTAAGGATATTACCATCTTCCATGATGTCGAATGGTAATGGTTACGAACAAAGAAACGAAGAAAATAGATAGACTAAAGAAAACCTAAAAAAATAAAATAAAAATCTCACTAGAAAGGAATCTAGTGAGTAGACCTAATAGAAATAACAATTCAACCTAGACAATAACTATTCCCCGGCAGCGGCGCCAAAAACTTGATGCGTGGTTTTGCAACCTTACAACAGGTTTTACCTCTCGAGGGATCTCAAGAGGCTTACAACCCCACCAGGCAGTGTACCTGACCGATGTAGTATAGTGTAGTGGTAAGTACGGGGGATTGATCGTTCTCCACAGGGAATAGTGTTCGTTAGGTATGAAAGACTACTCTAATAGGTCTAAAGGTTGAGGAAGATTCTTTTTGTGTTTTTATATTTTTTTATGAAAGCAAGTAAAATCTCGGGTTTGAAGGAGTGGGCGGAATTAGTTGCTAGTCAACTAACCCAAATTACTACGAATGCAAATAAAATAAATAACTGAAAATAAAAAGTTGGTGGAAACTAATGTGTAGAGAAATGTGTTCACTTAGATTTCCTTACTCCCTAACTATCTTTTACCGGTTGATTAGTGTGTATTAGTTGCGTGGATGACGGGTGTATTCCTTAATACCAATCGTGGGGTGGCGTACGTACTTCCCCAACTCTACAAGCTCCTACTTCACTCCTATGTCGAGCCGGCTAGGAAGCTCCTAACATGGGATCACTAGAATTCGCTTGTGCATTAAATACAACCATAAAAACCTTTAGTACGCATTTGGTTCATGTTTCTTAAGACGTTCAAGCAAGTTACCGAAGAGGAAGTTAGCCAGTTTTCTTAAGCCTAACATAGATAAACAATCATCCAATACAACTAATAACACACTAATAACCAATAATCAATAGCTAGGTTTCATTAGATCTAAGCAAACACAAGATAAATCTAGCCTAACATGTTAAACAAAAGACAAGAACAAGATAAAATCAAACAACACATAGACATATTGAATGATTAATTGATAACTTATCTTTCAATGTAACATGGAAGATCTCAAGGCAAAAAGCCTTGAAAAAGATGCTAAAATCGTCTTAGGGTTTTCTCCCAAAAATTCCACACTAAGTTCCACACTTATGACAAAGAATTGCAAAACTATATATAGATTTTTACATCTGACGGCGTCACGTTATGGAGTGTGACGCCGTCACCTCGCCGCTTTTAGGGTTCTCGGGTGACCTTCTTGACGCCGTCCCTCTTTAGCTCTCCAAAATCCGTTCTGGCTTATCAAGGCTTGACGCCGTCAGACCTTGAACGTGACGCCGTCCCTCTTTGAATTAAGCCGTGACGCCCTTGATCAGGTTAAAGCGTGACGCCGTCAGAATTCACATGCAATTTTCACTGGCTTATCATGAGTAAATTTCACATCCACCTTTTCTTGCCAAGCCATGACGCCGTCCAGAGTAAAATCTGACGCCGTCAAAGGTAACTTTTAGCCGATTTTTGAGACTTTGTCGTTTTCTTCACTTTTATGCTCCAAAAACGTCCAAAATGCCTCCTTTTCCAGATTTCTCCTCAAAAGTACCTAAAATGACAAAAGGAACGATTTAGGGCAATATTTGATCAAATAAATACGATTTAGGGCTTAAATGACCCCTTAAAAGCGGTACACTTTTCGCTTCATCATTGAATCTTGAAACATCAAATCCCTTAGTGAGTAGATCAGCTACATTATCATCTGTGTGAACCTTGACCACATTTATAAGCCTGTGCTCATAACAATCCCGAATGAAGTGATGCCTAATCTGAATATGCTTGGTCTTGGAGTGATAAACTGGATTCTTCACAATGCAGATGGTACTCTCATTATCAATATTGATAGGAGTCTTTTTGAAATTGAATCCATAATCCAAGAGTTGATTTTGCATCCACAAAACTTGTCCACAACAGCTTGCAGCAGCAACATATTCTGCTTCAGTAGAGGAGGTTGCAGCAATTGTTTGCTTTTTACATTGCCAGGAGACTAATCTTCTTCCAAGATATTGACATCCTCCTGAGGTTGATCTTCTATCATAGTTATCTCCTGCATAGTCACTATCTGAAAAAGCGTCCAAGTGAAAAGGTGACTCCTTAGGATACCATAATCCTAACTTTGGTTGATGCTTGAGATATCGAAAAATCCTCTTGACTGCATACATATGTGAAACCTTGGGTGTAACCTGATATCTTGCACACAAGCAAACAGCAAACATGATGTCAGGTCTTGATGCAGTTAAGTAAATAAGACAACCAATCATAGATCTATAGAGCTTGACTTCCACAGCTTGTCCATCTTCATCCTTGCCTAAGGGTTTATGGTTATCAATGGGTGTGGTGGCAGGCCTGAGATTAGGAAGGTCAAATCTTTTAAGTATGTCTGCAACATACTTTTCTTGGTTAATGAAGATTCCATCTCTTGTTTGTGTAACTTGAAGTCCCAAAAAGAAAGTTAATTCTCCCATAGAACTCATTTGAAATTCCTTCTGCATAAGATCTTCAAATTCTTTCACCATAGACTTCTTTGTAGCTCCAAATATAATATCATCCACATATACTTGGACTAACATAATGTCTTTCTTATCCCTTTTGATAAACAAAGTCTTATCAATTGCTCCTCTCCTATAACCATGTTGTAATAGAAAATTTGAGAGTCTCTCATACCAAGCTCTGGGAGATTGATGAAGGCCATATAGTGCCTTGATCACCTTATAGACTTTGTTTGGTTGTGCAGGATCTTCAAAACCAGGAGGTTGTTTAACATAGACTTCCTCATAAATTGTGCCATAAAGGAAAGCACTTTTCACATCCATTTGGTAGACAGGAAATCCCATGTATGATGCAAAGGCAAGAAATAACCTTATTGCCTCTATCCTTGCAACAGGAGCAAACACTTCATCATAATCCACTCCTTCTTCTTGGCAATATCCTTGTGCAACCAATCTAGCTTTATTTTTGATAACATTCCCTCTTTCATCTCTTTTGATTCTGAAAACCCATCTTGTACCAATGACTCTTTTGCCATCTGGTAAATCACATAATACCCAGACTTCTTGAAGCTTGAATTGTAGAAGCTCCTCTTGCATGGCTTCAACCCAACTTTCATCAGCTAAAGCTTGAGCTACCTTCTTGGGTTCTTCTTGAGATAGAAAGCAAGCAAACAGGCATGTTTGTTGATCCTTGTGATTCATCCTGTTTTGTTGGTAAACAAAGCTAAGTAAAGCAGAATGTTGCTTAGAAAGTCCTTTAACTTTGTTCCTTGTAACCACTCCTGAAGAGGGTGATCCAATAATGTTACTTTGAGGATGAGCTTTATGAACTCTCAATGTAGGAGTTGGTGGTACTGGAAGATCAGACTCCAAGTTAGTAAAATCAATCCCTTCATTGGAGAAAATACCTTCTGGATTAAACTCATCATCAATTTCTTCTAAACCAGGAATGTTAGCATTATCCAAATCATCATCATCAATATTGGAATCATCAGCATTGTTCCAATTTGATTGTTCTAACATACCAGAAGTACTGTCAAAAAGATCATCAGTACGTTGATCAAAAGTACTGTGAAAAGTATCTTGAAAGACACTCTTTTTCTTTGCAGCTTCATAAGCCTTCCTTTGTTCATCTTCATAGGATTGTGCTATAGTTTCTTGAAAAAGCATCCTATTAAGTTCATCTTGTATGGCTTGATCTTCATCAGATACTGTATTAGTTGGTTGAGCAGTACTTTGGTCTTCAAAAGTAACTTCAGGTTCTTTGTCAGGAACATCTTCTGGTGTAACATTGACTCCATGAACAATGTACTGTGAATCATCTTCTTTGTGATTAGCCTGATTCTCTTATCTAACAGGAACATAATTCATAGATGGAGTGAACTTGAGATCAAGATCAAACATCCAATCAGGACCTTTACCTTTCTGAGTTTTCTTATCTTCCAAAAATTCAACATGAAGACAATCTTGTACCTTTTTGGTATTCCTGTTATAGACTCTAAAACCTTTGCTATTTGTACAATAACCCAATAGATATCCTTCATCTGACTTACCATCAAATTTTCCCAGAGAGTCAATGGTATTTAGAATAGTCAGAGAGCAGCCAAAAGGTTTGAGAAAACGAATGTTTGGTTTCTTTCCCATTAGTAACTCATAAGGTGTCTTCATCTGAGGTTTAGTTACTGAAACTCTATTTAACACATAGCAAGCAGTACTTATGGCTTCAGCCCAAAAGAGAATAGGTAATTGGGAATCTGCAAGCAATGTTCTAGCTGCTTCTATCAAAGTCCTGTTCTTTCTTTCTGCAACTCCATTTTGCTGGGGTGTTCTAGCAATGCTAAACTCTCTCTTGATCCCTTTCTTGGAACAGAATTCATCCATATGCTTGTTCTTGAATTCTGTTCCATTATCACATCTAATACCTCTTACTTTGAGTCTTAATTGATTTTCAAGGGCTACTATCAGGTCATGGATAGCATCAAAGGTTTCATCTTTGAATCCCAAGAAAAAGACCCAACTAAATCTGCTACAATCATCTGTCACAACCAAGCAGTACTTCTTCTTGTTTAAACTCTCTACTGAAACTGGTCCAAACAGATCCATGTGTAGCAACTCCAAAGGTTCTCTAATATCTCTTTCCCCAAGCTTCTTACATGAAGCTTTATGTTGTTTACCCTTCTTGCAAGCCAAACATGAATGATCAGTCTTGAATGTTTTTGGAAGGTAAACCTCTAACTAAATTTCCTTTGACCAGCTTGTTGATGTTCTTAAAATTAACATGACCTAGTCTTCTATGCCACAAATGTGCTTCTTCCAATGATGCCTTTGCTACTAAACATGTTGCTCTTCCAGCAGAATTGAGACTCTTTAAGTCTAAACTGTACACATCATTGGTTCTTGGTACTCTCAATGTTACCAAGTGATCATCAACAAATTTGAACTCAGGGGAGAGAATGAGACATTCTATATCAGTGAACAGAATTGGGTACTTCTTGTCACAAATTTGAGATACTGACAAAAGGTTGAACTTGAGCTCCTTCACATATCTAACATTCTCAAAATCAATACATCTAGCCTTGATTGTTCCTTTGCCAGTGATTCTTCCTCCATCAGGATCATTACCAAATGCAACTCTTCCTCCATAATATGCCTTAAAATCTGACAGGATCTCCTTGTCCCCTGTCATGCTGCCAGAGCAACCACTATCAACAATAATATGATCTTTAAGCTCCTCCTCTGGGTTGCCCTGCACAGTAAAAGAAAGGGTTAGTTTCTTTTAGGAACCCAAGCCATTACTGACTTGTGTTCCCCTTGTGGAGTGACATACTTGAATTCTTTAAGTATGTAGTCTCCACTGGTTTTAAAGGCATGGTCAATGATTATTTGAGTTGGTCCCATGTCCTGTGTTGTATTATCAACAACACTCCCTGTTTCACCCTTATCTGATGAAAGTACTGCTTGTTCCCCATCAGTACTTTCTTTCTGAACCCAATTTCGTTTGACCTTAGGTTTCTCTGGTCTAGGTATTCTGCTTGATGTGTAAGACTTTTTATATGAATTGAATCTCTTAGGTCTTCTAGGTGAAAAAGTGTTAGCAGAACCATGATTGGGTGAAAACTTATCAGTCCTTTGAGAAGGTACGTCTTGAGACTTAGCAATGTGTGAAGGTACTGGTGGTTTGGAAAACATTCTTTTCTGGTGAGGGTACCTATAGTCTTTTGAGAAATTACTATGGTTGACCCTATTTGAGTTATTCCAAACTGGTCTAGTCTCTCTTGGCTTATGGGTGGTAGACCTATTCTTTGGAAACTGACTTAAGTATTCTGAGTGTAAGTCACAGTGCTTAATCAAATGATCAGGACTATAGCATACATAACATAACTTTCTCTCCATATTCCCAAATCCTCTTCTATGATTAAAAGATTTCCTATAGTGAGCAGTATTTTGAAAAGTTTCTCTTGGAGGTACTACTGAATGTCCAGCAATACTTTGAAAAGTTTTTGGAGGTACTGCTTGTTTTTGAAAGGCTGTAGGAAACTTTTGATCATTACCCCTTTGAAAATCATTCTTAGGTTTCTCAGAACTAAATGGACCAGTAAGCTTCTTTCTAAACTCTAGGTTGTCTACACCATAACGAGAAACATCTGTCCTAAGTGGTTGAAACTGACCAGTGGGTGGAGGAACTGAGTGATACTCCTTATCTTTCTTAAACTCAGGAGGTGATTCACTAATTGGTTCCTCATTCCTATATGTGTTTTCTTCTGAGCTTGTAAGGTCATCATCACTAGGTGGAATCTCTTCCTTAGCACTAGGTGGGGTCGCTTCCTTATCACTAGGTGAGGTCTCATCTGAACTACTATCTTCACCATAACCTAGCCCAGCTCTACTGTTTATGACTCTTTGTTTTTCAACAAATTGAACATGTGATAGACCAGCCTGTTTAATACTTCCAAGTTTTTCTAACAAAGCATCTCTTTCCTTAGTAATCTTTTCTAATTCAGACACCTTACATCCTAACTTCCATTCACTTAATTTCAATTGGTAATCTTGTTGCTCATATTTTTCTGCCCAAGCCATTTCATTATTTTCATGTGTTAATATTTTGGCTTCCATTGACTCTAAAGTTAATTGATAACCAGCTACCTCAGACCTAGCTGTTCTACAATTATCTCTTTCAGTCACATATTCTTTAAGCAACTTTTGATAAACATCATTACACTTAGAGCATACCTCAGAGACATTGGATGAACTTGGTGAAGTGGCTACAATAGCAATCTGAACAGGTTCATCTTCATCTTCCATGCTCCAGTCAAAGCTTCCAAGAGCATCTCTTGATTCCAAAGCAGCATATCCAGGTTCCTCATCAAAAGCTGTGCCCCAATCAAACTCTTCCATTGCAACCATAGAATAGGCTACAGGTTCATCATCAAATTCAGCACTCCAGTCAATCTCTGCCAAATTTTCTTGAGCCACCAAAGCTTTTGGTTGTGATTCAGTAATAGGAACCTCCTTTCTTTCAACCTTGGGTTGTTCAATCATCCTGTTTGCCTGATATTTTGCAAACTTGCATTCCCTTGCAAAGTGTCCAAGCTTTTGACAATTGAAACATTCAATCTTGGATTTGTCAAAAGTTATACCTTGTTTGGCTTTGAAATCAATTCCCCTTCCTGTCTTTTTCATGAACTTCTTGATCCTAGCAGTGATCATAGCTACTTGCCATCTTATGTCAATCTCTTCTAAAGCATCTTCTTCAATTTGCAACAAGTCTTCTTGATAGGTAACAGGTAAAGTGGCTTGTTGTGCAAAGAAGGAACATACAACTTCATCAGAATTGGTGTTGTTTGTTGGTGATGGGTTGGGAGTAGTTGTGGTTGTGCAAACATGCTGTGAATCACCAATAGTACTTTGAGAAGGATAAGCAGTACTTTTAGTGGAAGTACTGCTTCTGTTTTCAGAAGACACAAAAGCTATGTTGTGAGTTTTCTGAGAACTGTGACCATTCATCTCTTGCTCGTACACTTTCAAATTGTTATAGAGATCATCAAAGTCCATAGATTCCAATCCAGGTTGTCCTCTAATCATAGTAGCAACCACATGCCAGACAGATGGCAAACTCCTTAAGAACTTCAAATTTGCATCTTCAACAGATACCTCTGCTCCATACAGTTCTAGCATACTAAGTAGATTTTGGAATCTGTCATAGGCAGCATCAAGACCTTCTCTTTCACCAACAGTGAAGGTTTCAAACTGCTGCTTCAATAAGTTTCTATGCATCTTCTTTGAAGCATCATTACCTCCAAATCTTGTCTTGATCGCAGCCCATAATTGTTTTGCATCCTTAGCATCATGAAACTTTAGTAGGTGACCATCAGGAATAGCAGACAACAGTATGTTGAGAGCCTTATCTTGATTTCTCTTTGTAGCTGCTGGCAAGGTTGGTTGAGGTGGTTTGGGTTGTCCTTCAACTTGTAAAGGTTCATCAAGAACAACATTACCATTGACAATTACATCCCATAGAGCATGGTCAGTAATAGCAAGGTACTGCCTCATCTTCATGCTCCAGAGATCATATTCTCCCTTCTTGATGATAGGTATTCTGAGTGAGGTGATGGATGGGATAGGTGCAGCTTCAGTCGACATTGTTTAGGGTTTGTTGATAAATCGGTTTTAAGGGTTTCTTCTTAATCAGAGTCTCCACACAAGCTCTGATACCACTTGTTGGATCGATATACTCTGACCAAACTAACTTGTAGCTTGTCTACTGTTTAACAACTTTGAATGAATTCAAAACTATTAATAATGAAACACTGATATACTTTGCTAAGTATGCGGAATCTACTTCAACAAAGCTAAGAAGAATTAATAAACAACTTTGAATATTATTAAAACCTTGAACCTGCTTTCTTACACAGATTCACTAACAAACTCTAATCACTAATACTTCTAATAATCGACTAATACTTTTTTCTAAAATCGCTTATATCTAATGCCAACCTAGGGATCCTTTTATAGGCACAAGGAAAACCCTAGTCGGTTTACAATACTTGAACGACAAGTAATTGGTATGTGCTTAAACACATACTTTTATTTGACCAAAACCGGACCCAAAACGACCAAAAACTAACCATAAATGCCAAAGATATTGTGTTTTTGTGTTTGTTTCGATGCAGGTACGGATATCATGGAAAAGGGACAAAATCAAGCAAAATCCGAGAAAATGAGCACGAGACGTGGAAAAGAGATTTATAGAGCCGAAGCCGGGGAAAAATTCGTCAAAGATAATATTTTTGAAGAATGGCCCTTGGATTATTTTTACTTGGCAAAAATTACTCTTGGATTAACTTTGGAGAATGGCTGATATGGTCCTTGATGTTGACTACAATTACACCTATGGTCCTTGTGTTTAAACTAATTTATCCTAAACTCTATCCAAAAACTACCTTAACCGGATCTATAAATAAACACCCCAACTTTACTTAAACCCACTCAATTAAACCAACACACCTAAACTAAACCCCAACCGGCCCACACCCCTATTAAACCCAACCGGCCCAACTACCAACCCCAACAAAACTAAAAACCGACCCACTCCTTACCAACAAACCGACCCACCCATATTTTTAGCTAAATAACTAAATACGCAGGCAATTGGTCAAATCCCCATTGCTTTGGTCAAAATCCCTAGATTAATTCTCCACAGCCACACCCTTCTTCCTCTTCCCCTAAAATACCGCTAATCCGCCCGCTTAACCCCCTCCTCTCCACCTCACCACAACCAGACAAACCATCACATGACCTTGTCCTTGGTCCCCCCCCACTCCACATCATCGATCCGAGGCACCAAAAGAAATCAACGATCAAGATTAGAAGTTGTGAAGACCAAGTCGATCCAAGGGTCAAGGAAGAAGCACACAAGAGCAAGAGAAACACTCTCACACGAAAAACACACTCGAAAGCTAGGGTTTTCGGATGTTTTAGTATAAATAGATAAATAGCAGCCGATTAGTTTTTTTTCTTTTGTCCCTCTTTTCATGTTTTTAGAAAAGATTAGACCATTTTAATTGAGGTTTTATTTAGCTTTTTTTTAAGGTAATTTGTAATTTTATTTTTTAGTTGTAATTTACTTTTTAATTTTAATACATGTCGATTTCTATTTAGTTTTTGTTACTGCGTATTTTTATTTAATTATTGTTAGTTATTTAGTGCTTATGCGATTTGTGTTTATTGTTTGTGCTAGTATTTGGATCGGTTAAGGTTTATTGAATGTGTTTGTGTTTATCAGTTTGAGTTGTTTTTTTTTTAGTTCTTGTTCTTGTTTGTGTTTCAGTAAGCGAAAAAGAAAAAAAAAATAGTTTAAGTGTTGCTTAGTTTGAGTTGGATTTAGATTTGAGTTAATGTTTAATGTTTGTGTTGATTATTAGCTGTGTAGATCTCGTATGATTGTGTTTGAGTTTATCTTGTATGTTTTGTTTAATGATGCTTGGAGTCAGTTGCAAAAGCAAATCAAGAAAAAAAAATAGGTTGTAAAACTTGTCAGTCCTGGGGTTCGAACCCAGGACATTAAGCACAAACACAAGCAACTTTAGTTTTTACCACTGCACTCATTTTTTTAGTTAAACTCTACAAAATTTTAACATTAGGCATAGGTTTTTAGTTGTTTGTTGAATTATTTGTTTTTATTAGCCTAATTGATATGCGTAGCGAGTAGCTTATTAGTGTTTGCTAAGTGATATGAATTTGTGATTTAAGTGTGGATAAATAAAAAAGGGATTGTGATTAATAATTAGTCAAATTATTTAGATTTGTGATTTTATTATTTGAAGGGCAAAAGCCGGAAAATAATCAAATTACACATCTAGTAATTATTTTCTTTTTAAAGGATTATTTGCAAAATAAACCAACGTTGTGAGGAAATAATCTTGTTTAAGGAAAATAATTCGTCATCAAACCTTATTCCACACTTAATGAACTTGTCACGTCACTTAGCAAACGCATTTCCCATATATATCTTTTAAGTCATTTTTAGAATTACCTAGTTGCCTCTATTACTTAGTAAATTTGTTAGTTTACTATTAGTACAATTAGTTTTAGATTATTTATTTGCTACTAGTTTTTAGATTAGATTGCTTTTAGGATTATTTGTGCTTTACGTACTTGTTTTATATGCTTTATTATTGTGTTTTTTTTAGTTTATGTTTGCTATCGTAGTTATAAACTCCAAAATTCTCACTCTTTTTCACATTCACTACACGAATCACGTTCCGGGAACACAAATTCCATTCGATCTTCGTCGGGACAACGAACCTGGGGTTTTCACATAATTTCACCTTTTGTGTGATTTCCTTTTGAAAATATAAATTGTTTTGTATCAATCAATTTTTGGCGCCGTTGCCGGGGAAGGTTGAAGTGAGTGCGTGATTCCGTTTTTCGATTCGTGTTTTGAAGAATCTTCCTCGTGAAGTTTCGTAAATATCTTGTAAATATTTTCTACCCAAAAATCCAAAAAAAAAAAAAAAAAATTATTAAAAAACTTTGAAAAACCCAAAAAGATTTTCATTTCAAAATTTATTTTCCTTTTTGTTTCTCAAAATGTTTTTCAAAAATTCCAAAAAGATTCTTCTTATCCCTCTTATCCGTTTGATTCTTTCTCCCGTGCCCTCTTATCCGTTTAATTCCTTTTCTCACCCTCTTACCCTTATTGATTCTTTATCCCTTTACCCTCTATCCATTTGATTCTAAACTTCTTATACCTTTCTTCTATGTCGTCACTGGGCTATTGCTGCTTTCGTTGCAGAGGTCCAGTGGGTGATAATTTTCGTTGTTCCAAGTGTTCGTGTGTGAAGTGTGGAAATGATGCACCTGACGGATCTTGTTATTGGTGTGATTTAGCCCTCAAAAAGCTTAATTCCATCGATAATTCTCAAAGTATTTCCGAACACTCTCCACAACCCCAGCCATCCTCACTCACTCAGCATAAGTGCTCTGTATGTGGAAATCCGTTGGGGGATGATTCACACTGTGAACGATGCTTCTGCAAAGGATGTGGGTTTACCCATGGACTTTGCGTGTGTTGCACTCCTGAAATCGAAAATACACTTAATTGTCCAAATTTTCAAAACGATTTCAACCCTCCTCAAGATTCATTTTGGCAAGAACCATGTTATCAAAACTTCAATGATACATCATTCCAAAATATGCCAAATGATCTTTGTGAGTGTTGTGGAGGTCCTCATAATGGTGGGAATTGTCCCGGCTGTAGCATGGTGAAATCGGGAAACGGGTTTGTCTATGACCAAAATCCTTATTCCTACCATGAAACAACCGACTTTTTCAACCAGCCCCCACAACACCCGATGGAGACATATTCTTGTGAATATTGTGGAGGTAGTCCTCACCCGGGTTTTGATTGTCAAACAGGGAACACGTTTGTCTATGAGCAGGTTCCATGTTATCAAAACTTCGGGTATGACCATTATCCATATAATTCACCGAATCAGTCACAACAATATTATTGTTGTGAGTACTGTGGAGGTCCTCACTATAGCTCTGATTGTCAAACAAGGAGCCCGCTTGTCTATGAGCACGGCCCTTGTGACAAATATGACTACTCTTATCATGACCAACCTCCACAGTATCAAACGATTCAAACTCAACCGCAACCATCTCCTCAAGAATTATTCCAGAACATTCATGATGCTAGGAATGATCTTCTGGATTCTGCTTTCGAAAATGTATTCCAAAAATTTCATGATGTGAGGAATGCATTTAATGCTTGGGCTGCTAAACAAACCAAGAGGATCGTCATGGTGAATCTATGGAAGATTTACTCGCCATTGAACGTGCAGCACATAACCGTTTCTTGTTTAATAAGGCTTGCATGCTCGATGACGAAGATGACGACGAAGATGAGAGTGCTATTCCTTTAAATGATAACATTTCTCAACCCTCTCAGTCTAGACCCGAGGACTCTCTAATTATGGGGGATGAGCATTTTAGCACTGTTCCTGAAAAGGAATCGGACGAATTCATAAAGTCTAGTGTTGAGAACCTTGTCCCAACCCCAAGTGAGTCTGAGGAGATATTTGACAGAGATTGTGATTCTCCAATTTTTGGAGAATCTCTTGACATCTCTGAGGTTACTTCCGGGATTTTCTCTAACACTCTTTTTGAATTTGATGACGATTGCTTTTCTAGCAACGTTAATCCGCTGTTTATTGAAGTGTTAGAGGACGATGAGGTCAAAGACTCTAATGTTTCTGATAATATGACCTCAATTGTTAATCCCGAGAATCAAAAGAATATTCTTTCTCCGACATATGTGACAGTGCCTTTTGGGGATCGCCCTTATATTGACTTCGCATATGTCGTTCGAGTTTTTCTACCTTTCTTCTCCTACAAGGTAGATTGTCCTTCCATTCACTCGCTCGGGAGTGAGGACAAAATCTTTGACCCCGGCATCTCTCATTCTTTTAAGCCGGGTATATCTCGTCGGAGTGGAACTTTCAAGAACTTCAATGTTTATCCAAACATCTTGAATGAAAGTCCGATGGAGATTTTCTCTTCCACCTGCTCCCCCAAGGACAAATGAATTCGGGGCGAGTCTAAGCTACGACTCGATAAAAAACAAGCGCTTCGTGGGAGGCACCCCATGCTTATCCATCTATCTTCTTTCTATTTTCTTAATAAACGTGAGGAGGGTTTCCTCTTCCATTTGTTGTGTTTCGTGGTGGTTTGTGTATGTCCAGGTTTGCCCGATTGATGAAGACTCTCGTGCTCGTGGTCTGCTTCTCTCCACTCGAGTTTCATCATTCGTTGCTCATCCGATATCCTTAATCTTATCGTTTTACGTTTATCTTTGGCATAATTCATAAACGGCCTTAGATTTATGTAGGAGAACCCTTACCTTTAAGACATTGAGGACAATGTCTCGTTTTAGTCTGGGGGGGTAATCTTTCGATTTGATTTTTGCCTTGCATTTTTGCCGTTTTCTCTCGCAACCCCGTTTTTCCTCAAAATTTGAAAAAAATTCAAAAAAAAAAAAAAAAAAAAAAAAATGAGAAAAATTTAAAAATTTTTCCAAAAATATGATAAATTTTGACATTTTTGTTGACTTTCCGCTGGTGAGAGTAGGAATAAAATTCTGACTTGACCGGGCGTGTTGAGCCCTAGCTTGTCCCCTTAACCATTTATAATCTATAAGCTCGTGCTAGTCTTTTACACAAGGAGCTATAAAATGCGAATTCTTTTTAAGAGTTTGCAAGTTCCCGTATTTGACTTTATATATGCATGGCTTGATTATTTGGCTAAGCATTCGCGGATCTTATTATTTAAGATTTTAAATTTGCGAAGAACGAGAAATGATAGAGTTGTTTATAAGTTAGATTGCTAAACGTGGAGTAGTTGGATCTCTTTAGAGCTCATCGAAGTTACTTGTGGCTTTTTGTTCCCATAAGCTTGTTTCACCAAAAAAAAAAAAAAAAAAAATAGTAATCTAGGAATAATTAAAGGTATTTTGGTTTTGGCGATAATTAGTTTTTATTTCTTCCTTAGAGAATCCTTGCTTATGGAAGTTGGGTACACATCAAGGTACTGCCAGTGTTACGGTGTAATAGACTATTCCATCTTGCCGGCTCGCAACCGATGTTGGGATTGTTATAAAAGCCGTAGGACTTGGGGTTTGGCAAATAATTAATGAATATGATAATGTATAATAATAACCCAAAGCCATAAAAAGTTTTCTACATCTTGCCGGTTCGCAGCCGATGTTGTAGACTTCTAATAAAGGCAGAGGAAAAATTCCAAGGTCATAATAGACTATCACATCTTGCCGGTTCGCAGCCGATGTTGTGATTGTTATAAAGGGCCAAGGACTAAATACGTTAATGTGCTTTATGATGTTTAAAAATGCCAAACTTCGACTCCGGGGGTGTCCTAATAAAGGCTTCCGTCTCTGGACTCGTAGATGAGTTGTTTCGGTCGCAAATAAAAGGGATATCCTCAAAATCGTGTTAAATCAGAGACCTTGATGTGGACCTCATTTTTGTATGCAACGGTTTTCGAGGGAAGGTTTGGAAACTACTTAGCGTCTAAACTAAGGTATTTTTATCGGCTTAAAAATTTTCGAAACGAGAATTTGAAGAAATTCATTTCTCACCAAAAATAAAATAAATAGAGGAAAATAGGAATTTGGGAACGAAGAGTCCACAATTAGCTTTTATGAGTAGTGATAGCAATCTAACTTGTAAACGACAATGATTTCGTTTTTACGCTTAGTTTGGGGACTTGTGAAAAATCAGGAACGACGAATTTTATCCGTATGGTCACTTCTTTATGAGTCGTGTTTCCTGCTCGAAGACCCTAAAAGTTATCGTGAGATAATGATTGTCAACAAAGCCGTCACATGATTATGATAAAAAAAATACAAAAATAGAATAAAAGGAAAATCGGGGAGTTTTTAGAACTTAAGATTTCTTAATCTCTTTTGAAAATTTTGCTACTTCTCAAAGTTAGTAAAAAGAGATTGGAAATTTTTGGTTTCAAAAACGTGTTTTTATAACATTGCGTGAGGACACGTCAATATCTTAGTCTGGGGGAATTTTGGTATGTGCTTAAACACATACTTTTATTTGACCAAAACCGGACCCAAAACGACCAAAAACTAACCATAAATGCCAAAGATATTGTGTTTTTGTGTTTGTTTCGATGCAGGTACGGATATCATGGAAAAGGGACAAAATCAAGCAAAATCCGAGAAAATGAGCACGAGACGTGGAAAAGAGATTTATAGAGCCGAAGCCGGGGAAAAATTCGTCAAAGATAATATTTTTGAAGAATGGCCCTTGGATTATTTTTACTTGGCAAAAATTACTCTTGGATTAACTTTGGAGAATGGCTGATATGGTCCTTGATGTTGACTACAATTACACCTATGGTCCTTGTGTTTAAACTAATTTATCCTAAACTCTATCCAAAAACTACCTTAACCGGATCTATAAATAAACACCCCAACTTTACTTAAACCCACTCAATTAAACCAACACACCTAAACTAAACCCCAACCGGCCCACACCCCTATTAAACCCAACCGGCCCAACTACCAACCCCAACAAAACTAAAAACCGACCCACTCCTTACCAACAAACCGACCCACCCATATTTTTAGCTAAATAACTAAATACGCAGGCAATTGGTCAAATCCCCATTGCTTTGGTCAAAATCCCTAGATTAATTCTCCACAGCCACACCCTTCTTCCTCTTCCCCTAAAATACCGCTAATCCGCCCGCTTAACCCCCTCCTCTCCACCTCACCACAACCAGACAAACCATCACATGACCTTGTCCTTGGTCCCCCCCCCCACTCCACATCATCGATCCGAGGCACCAAAAGAAATCAACGATCAAGATTAGAAGTTGTGAAGACCAAGTCGATCCAAGGGTCAAGGAAGAAGCACACAAGAGCAAGAGAAACACTCTCACACGAAAAACACACTCGAAAGCTAGGGTTTTCGGATGTTTTAGTATAAATAGATAAATAGCAGCCGATTAGTTTTTTTCTTTTGTCCCTCTTTTCATGTTTTTAGAAAAGATTAGACCATTTTAATTGAGGTTTTATTTAGCTTTTTTTTAAGGTAATTTGTAATTTTATTTTTTAGTTGTAATTTACTTTTTAATTTTAATACATGTCGATTTCTATTTAGTTTTTGTTACTGCGTATTTTTATTTAATTATTGTTAGTTATTTAGTGCTTATGCGATTTGTGTTTATTGTTTGTGCTAGTATTTGGATCGGTTAAGGTTTATTGAATGTGTTTGTGTTTATCAGTTTGAGTTGTTTTTTTTTTAGTTCTTGTTCTTGTTTGTGTTTCAGTAAGCGAAAAAGAAAAAAAAAATAGTTTAAGTGTTGCTTAGTTTGAGTTGGATTTAGATTTGAGTTAATGTTTAATGTTTGTGTTGATTATTAGCTGTGTAGATCTCGTATGATTGTGTTTGAGTTTATCTTGTATGTTTTGTTTAATGATGCTTGGAGTCAGTTGCAAAAGCAAATCAAGAAAAAAAAATAGGTTGTAAAACTTGTCAGTCCTGGGGTTCGAACCCAGGACATTAAGCACAAACACAAGCAACTTTAGTTTTTACCACTGCACTCATTTTTTTAGTTAAACTCTACAAAATTTTAACATTAGGCATAGGTTTTTAGTTGTTTGTTGAATTATTTGTTTTTATTAGCCTAATTGATATGCGTAGCGAGTAGCTTATTAGTGTTTGCTAAGTGATATGAATTTGTGATTTAAGTGTGGATAAATAAAAAAGGGATTGTGATTAATAATTAGTCAAATTATTTAGATTTGTGATTTTATTATTTGAAGGGCAAAAGCCGGAAAATAATCAAATTACACATCTAGTAATTATTTTCTTTTTAAAGGATTATTTGCAAAATAAACCAACGTTGTGAGGAAATAATCTTGTTTAAGGAAAATAATTCGTCATCAAACCTTATTCCACACTTAATGAACTTGTCACGTCACTTAGCAAACGCATTTCCCATATATATCTTTTAAGTCATTTTTAGAATTACCTAGTTGCCTCTATTACTTAGTAAATTTGTTAGTTTACTATTAGTACAATTAGTTTTAGATTATTTATTTGCTACTAGTTTTTAGATTAGATTGCTTTTAGGATTATTTGTGCTTTACGTACTTGTTTTATATGCTTTATTATTGTGTTTTTTTTAGTTTATGTTTGCTATCGTAGTTATAAACTCCAAAATTCTCACTCTTTTTCACATTCACTACACGAATCACGTTCCGGGAACACAAATTCCATTCGATCTTCGTCGGGACAACGAACCTGGGGTTTTCACATAATTTCACCTTTTGTGTGATTTCCTTTTGAAAATATAAATTGTTTTGTATCAATCAGTAATTCTAATTATAACTCTAATCTAATACGAACATTCTAGAATTACACATTAGTCCTTAGACTATTTGCATAGCAGTCCTTCAACGAGCAGCAGTACTTTAATTTGAGTAGCAGTACTTTGACTTTCAGCAGTACTTTGATATTTCATAGCCCACCAACATTCCTTAAACACAAGAGGAGATAAGTGCGGAGTTAACACAACTCTATACTCTCTCGAGTATGGTTGACCATCGCCTTCATGAAACCATGGACATTCAAAACATCCTTATGAACTCCCTCCAAACACCACAACCACCATCCAACAACAACAACAACCAACAACCATCACCACCACCACCACAAAACTTGGAGCCTAGTCTTCCTCCCGGCTTCTCAAGTCATGATTGCGCAAATTGTGAGAGAACGGCTCACTTGGCCCAAAGGACCAACATCTTGGTCCATGAGCTTCAAAATGAGATGAGGTTCATCTTGAACCATGTTCTTGAGCGTTTAAACGCCATCTCTCATCCTCCTCAATAGGAGCTCTCTAGACTAGTTGTTAGGACCTTTTAAGTTGTTTGTTTAGAACTTTTTATTTCTTTCTAGGATGTCTTTTTATTCTACTTGTAACATCATTTCATTATTGTGACTTTTGTCACAAAATGTTCAATATCTATGAATGTGATGTTTTATGCTTATGAGTGATCAACATATTGCATATTATCATTCTCATTGTGAACTAACATCCTAATATTGCATATATTATTCCTTGATTATGATTACTTTAGGTACAAATAATGATCAGACACTTACTTTGACTTTTTAAAAAAAAGTCAAAACATATTGAAAGGATTGTTTGGAAGAACACTTCACAAGCATTCTACTTCTTCATTGAAGTCATTCATTACTAACACTTCATTTGCAGCATATCATACCCTTCATAGTATACGTTGGTACTCGAGAAGTAAGGAGTATACATCGAGGGGGAGCATCTCATAAGCATTTCATATACTAACCGTTTGTTTTGTAGATTCATGCGTCATTTCCTTGATTACTCCATCTAGGGGGAGTATAAAACAAGGGGGAGCTTTAAAGTTCTCAAAATCGCATTCCGCTACGCTACTCTTTTTGTATCGATAAAAAGGGGGAGAAAGGACTAAGTTTGCATTAACTGTGATTCATCACAGTACATACATTTTTACAAAACTTTTCTTTAATAAACAAACTTAATATATATTTTTAAGAACTCATGCTATATTTATTCTCTTGCTCAAAAATATACCTTATGTTTTGTCATCAACAAAAAGGGGGAGATTGTTAATACAAATAGCGTCTCAAAAATGTTATTTATATTCTTTGATCTTTTCTTAGTTTCGTTAATGACAAATAAAAGGAATATCTTTTAGCAAATAATAAATACTAGCTTAAGTCTCTTAAGTACACATTTTACACTTCACATAATAACCAAGAATTACAAGTTTGCTTATTTAGTAACTTGTTTCCTTAAAAGGAAACTTTAATTCTAAAATCATTCCATGACATCATTGCATACATCACATACAATATCTTTGATATATCTTGTTTAGATTTGCAAGTTACATAGTTGACATTTGAGGATCTTGGATGATTTGGTAAGATATGGAAGATTTGGTAAGATACAACAAATCCTTAGCTGTCATCCTCCCACGGATCCAAGTCCAATGAAGGACGGATCCCTTCTGAGGGATCCGTGGGATCCGTGAGCTGAAGATCAGCTTGCCTATAAATAGCAAGCTGATCATTTGGCTTTCTCATCACTCATATAGCTTTAACACACATATTCATTCAGTACATATCTTACTAACATCATTCATAGTTGCATTTCACTTTGATCTTTCATTTTGTAGAAAAGAGATCAAGCATTCAAGGATCTACAGAACCGTAATCCTTTAGTTGCATTACTGTGTGATATTGTAGTTTGTTTCACACATCATATTTATCATTTGTAATCAGTGAGTGTGGTTAGTGCTTTAGTCCTTAAAGCACAAAGAGTGTAGGGAGTGGTTGTACCCTTGTAAAGAACTCGACATCTAGCTTAGTGTCGGTAAAGTAAATAGGTGACGTCAGGTTGGTTCTACCTTGTGAAAGAACCCGGTGTTTAGCTTAGTACCGGAAAAGGAAGTAAGCGACGTGTAAAGGTTTTCTCCGCCTAGAAAAGGAGTTTGTTTCTTAGTGAAAGATAAACTCTCGAGTAAGAAACTCGGGGAGTGGAGTAGGGCAAGGAAGAGAGTCCTTGTAGCCGAACCACTATAAACAACAGTGTCGTGTGGTTTGATCTTTCCTCTCTTTATCTTTTGTTTACATTGTGTGATTATTTATTTATGATTGTTTCCTTTCAAAATTAACATATAGTAACAAAGCAAATAAAACTTGAAAAACGGAAAAACTATTCAACCCCCCTTCTAGTTTTCCACACAACTAATCATATAGACCTATTAATCTACATTGCCTCATTCATATTGAGCTGTACAATCACAGGCAATCACCCCCTAATCTTTGACTAATCACCTTTAATGTATACAACTAATCATCCTTATCTAATTTGTTGTACAGCTACATGCATAGTTATCCCTTTGATTGTACAGCTCAATATGAATGAGGCCCTACATATGGCCACTTATCTCCTCAACCTTTAACCCTCTACCGCGATCAACAATGAAATCCCCTACACAAAACTTTTCCACAAAGCACCCGACTACTCTAACTTGCGTATATTTGGGTGTCTATGCTACCCTCACCTTCACTCCCCTCACAAACTTGCCCCACGCGCAACACCATGTATATTCTTGGGCTATCTCGCATATCACCGTGGCTTTCGATGCCTAGACCTTGAAACAATCAAAATTTTACTTTCCCGACACGTCACCTTTGATGAAACACAATTTCCTTACCGCTCAATGACACCCGAATCTCCACCTTCCTACACCTTTTTAGAATCTCCACCGTCACCTCTACTTACCCAAATACTTAATAACCCCCAACACCTAATCCACTACAAGAATTCCCTAATACCCATCATGAGCCCATTACACCCAATGATCACACGAGTTTACCCAATAGCCCACTACCTCAACCGCAACCCAACAACCCACCAACCGCAGCCTAAAAGCGATCATCACCAGCCCAACAACCCCCTACGAACTCAACCAATCCCAACGCCTCGACCCAACCCACACAGCCTACCACCGAACCACCCCGTACTCACCGCATGGTCACTCGGTCTCAATCAGGCATTGTCAAACCCATTGACCGTCTCTCGCTTCATACTTCTTCTATCTCGCCCTTACCTAAATCTCCCATCCTCGCTCTTCAAAACTCTCACTGGAATAATGCTATGTATGATGAGTATAATGCGTTAGTTACGGCCCTCTGGTGTTAATTTGGTGAGATCTATGTGGTTGTTTAAGCATAAATTTCATGCTAACGGGACTTTGAGCCGTTATATGGCTCGTTTCGTTGCCAATGGCAGCAGTCAACAACTTGGTATTGATTGTGATGAGACCTTTAGTCCGGTTGTCAAACCGGCTACCATTCGCACCGTTCTTAGCCTTGCGGTATCTCGAAAATGGCCTATACATCAGCTTGACGTTAAGAATGCCTTTCTTAACGGGGATTTATCTGAGACCGTATACATGCACCAACCGCCAGGATTTGTAGACTCTCGGTACCCTCATCATGTTTGTCTTCTGCAGAAATCCTTATATAGACTAAAACAGGCACCTCGTGCTTGGTTTCAGAGATTTGCAGGTTATGCTACTAGAGTTGGATTTTATCATAGTCGCTGTGACTCTTCATTATTTATTCTTCGACAGGGTTCTCAAGTGGTTTATTTACTTATTTACGTGGATGACATTATTCTTACAGCCTCCTCTACTGCCCTCCTACATCAGATCATTGCTTCCTTGCACAAAGAGTTTGACATGACAGATCTTGGATCCCTTAATTACTTTCTGGGCATTACTGCTACTCGTCATTCTACGGGTCTCTTTCTATCTCAGCAGAAGTATGCTACTGAGCTTCTTGAGCGTGCTCACATGACCAACTGTAACCCTTCTCGAACACCAGTTGATACAGAATCCAAACTGGGTCCCGAAGGTGTTCCAGTTCAGGATCCTACTTTATATCGTAGTCTTGCAGGTGGTCTTCAGTATCTCACATTTACTAGACCGGATCTCTCTTATGTTGTGCAGCAGATTTTTCTTTACATGCATGATCCTAGCGAGCCACATTTAGCCGCCCTTAAACGTATTCTCCGATACGTCCGAGGGACTTTGGATTTTGGTCTACACCTATATGCATCCTCTACCACTTCTCTTGCTAGCTATACAGATGCAGATTGGGCGGGTTGCACATCCATACGACGGTCTACTTCGGGATATTGTGTTTTTCTGGGCGATAATCTACTTTCTTGGTCTTCCAAGCAACAACAAACCATCTCCCGGTCTAGTGCCGAAGCCGAGTACCGGGGTGTTGCTAATGTTGTAGCTGAGACTACCTGGCTTTGTAACCTTCTTCGTGAGCTGCATTCTCCTCTTTCTACTGCCACTCTTGTCTACTGTGATAATGTTAGTGCCATCTATTTGTCTGCCAATCCTGTTTAACATCAACGGACCAAACATATTGAGATTGATATTCATTTTGTCCGTGACTTGGTTACTGTTGGTCATGTTCGTGTTCTCCATGTACCCTCTCGCTATCAGTACGCAGATATCTTCACCAAAGGACTTCCTTCAACTTTATTTGAAGATTTCAGATCCATTTTGAACGTCCGGATTCCTCTCGCTCCAACTGCGGGGGAGTATTAATCTACATTGCCTCATTCATATTGAGTTGTACAATCAAAGGGATAACTATGCATGTAGCTTTACAACAAATTAGATAAGGATGATTAGTTGTATACATTAAAGGTGATTAGTCAAAGATTAGGGGGTGATTGCCTGTGATTGCCCATTTACTAAAAATAACTCCCTGTAAACCTGTATATGTATCGTGTACTTCTTTCAGTGAGAGACAAGGAAATACAAATCAATTAACCATCACTTTTCAAGACCTACGGGGTCACACATTGATTTGAAACCAAGTACAATATACACATGTAGTATGTATATTATCACAAGTAAAATTTTATGGCACAAATTCTCGGTTAATGGAGCTACGAGTTTAACTTAACAAGACTTAACGACACAAGCATTGGTGGAGCTTTGTTGGGACCAAAGGTGGTTGTGGCCCCCTCACAACTTTGTCATTTAGTATATTTCTTATTGATTTTAATGTTGTAAAAAAATCATTTTACACTCTGGCCCTTCTACATCGTAAGAATTAACTTTCCGGCCCTCCCACAATAAAACGGCAAGCTCCGCCATTGGACACAAGGACCATTTGTGTAATCACACTCTGGGTTATTTGCCTTGGTTTATAACCAAAACCGTGTCGAAATCGATCTTAAATTAAAGAGAAAAGTATTGTGGATTGAATAGATTTTTAGAACGTAAAACATAACAGAATTGCAGATGTCGAAATTTTAGTCGGTATGGGTTTGAAAAAGTAAAAAAAAAAAAAAAAAAAAAAAAAAAAAAAAAAAAAAAAAATAGCAAAAAAATACTTTAAAATGATCTTTCTAAAAGTAGTTTTGTTTAAAAAATGTGCAATTTTAATATATTAAAGTGAGAGAGTGTACATAGTCCTTTGACTCCTTTCATCAAATTTTCCTATCAAGTATCTAATATCAGTAAGTAACTTAAGTAATCAAGATAGAGGCTATGTTTGGTGCGGAGCTTTTTGGGGCGATTAGCGGTGAGCAATTAGCTTTTTGATTTTTATTGTTCGTGTGGCAAAGGAGCGGTGAGCTTTGCTATTTTTTAAGAAAGCTCATTTTTTCAATGTTTCTTTATTAAGCTGTGAGCGGTGAGCTATAAGCTGTAACTATTGTTCACAGCTCACTGCTCACAGAGTCACAGCTCACTGCTACCGCTCGATGCAACTTTTATCAAACAAACCCACAATCTCCTATAGAAACATAAGGTGTGTATGGGCCTTTTTGAAAACTTATTACTCAATGATGACAAGATTTTTAACTTCAATCATATAAATGAATAGCAAAATGGTGCAAAGATTTTTATTTATCTAGAAACGATAAAAATTATGTGGTGATTAAATTGCACCACATGCAAGATATCTTCAAGTTATTAATGAAATCTTGCAATCATGTATAATCTACTTAAGTCGTCCATTTTCTAAAAAAAGTGATTACCACATAAGATAATGATCACAAGTTTGTTTTCAAGAGTTCATCATCAGATAAATATATGCATGATTGAGAATTTGACGTGCATCAATATAATAGCAAAGACGGATTTATGGAACAGTTTATTAATTTTTCTAGGATCAAGCACTATTCTACTTCGATCCCACAGTCTTATTTCGATTCCATGTCATCCCCGGTCCTATTTCGGTCGAGCACATTTTTTGTGAAATCGTCAACATCTTTATCCTGATAACACTGCAATACCGAAATGTTTGATAAAAACTAATGAGCCAAAATATACAACTGTGATTGACTTTTTCTTGGGCTACTCCTAATATATGTGTCTAATGAGTTTGGTATACCAAACACTTTGTAAACACAAAGTATCCGATCATTAGACTAACCTGATGGTCTTTCGGAAAACAATATGTAATTTTCTGTTTTCTAGTTTACTCATTTATACACTTATGGCTAAATTAAGTAACCTCGGTTAATATCTCACTATTACTCACAAGTCAAAAGAATGTGTCTGAATTAATCGATGGATACTAGCCAGTTATCCACGCGTTGCGGCGGCGGGTACCCATGCAACCAATTTTTTTGGCGAGCAAATGTCTTTCGTTTGTACGTTTTTCATGATGATAACTCTATCATCGGTGTTGCTAACAAATTGATGTTGCTATATTTAAATATATAAAGAAGACTTTGTATTTGTAATTGTATTATATGTAAAGTGACATTTTAATTCCTATTTCAATATTGTTATTTGTAATACAAAACGGATGCATAACCGATTTTATGCCTTTTGATTATTGAGCAATATTGCATTGGTTGTTACATAAGCACAATTGATTTTCCAAGTATATTAAAATGATTGTTATAGCTTTAGTGAATTTCTGGATGGGCTGTTATAAGTTTAAGAAGTGTATGCTAGAAGTTATATATATTTGATAGCAAGACTAACATAATTTCATAATAAGAAAGTGTCTAAACCGAAACTTTTAAGATTTTTAAAGATAGAATGTCCTAAATGCATTATAAGGAGTAAAGATGTGCACAAATGATCCATGTGATTATTACCAATATTATCTTTACATGATGGTCTTTAGTCAAGGGCGGATTTATGGTAGTACCTGCTATTCTGCTACACCCGTTTCAACCTCGTTACCATATTATATAGGAAATCTAATGTGAATTGTATTCTTCTTTCTCAACAAATTGCACACATGTTTTTTAGCATATAAAAATACAAAATAAAATCAAAGTACGTTACAAAATATATACATCTCTTCATAATCGTTCAGATATGGACGTTAGTTAGACTATATATGTTAATTAAGTAACTTTCGATTATAAGAAGATTTCACAAATGGTCAACTCGTATTTAAAAGTAGGACGTCATGGATTATGTAAGGGGAGTTATGTTTTTCTTTTAACGATAACCAAAACTTCGTTTTCAATTCGATTTTGGTGGAAATACTGGACCTACCATGAGCAGGGGAGGTGTTAGATTTGCATTCGAATGGCATGGAATGAATTAGAATGTTCATTTAATATATGGATTTAAAACCACACAAAATTGTGGATGTTTATGCTACTTTTTTCATGAAAGTAACATACGTAATTGAGTATGTAGGCCATTAAGTGTTGACATTGTCCAACTAATGGGCTTACTTTATAAGGGTTAATAGACAAATAAGTTACTAAAGTTTGGGAAAATGTTCGCCTAAGTTACTATAGTTAAAAACGTTACAAACAAGTTACTCAAGTTCACGGATTTATCAACTGGGTTACTAAAGTTTCAAAAATGTTACACTAGGGTTACTCCCAAGGTAGGCAACCGGTTGATAGCCAGTATCCTAGCCTGAAACATATTCCACTTCAAAGATATTACTAAAGTTTGATAAAAAGTTCGCCTAAGTTACTAAAGTTTCAAAACTGTCATCTAAGTTACTCAAGTTCACGTGTTTTATTTTTGTAAAAGTCGGTTTTGCAATAACTATGATACAAAATAAAATAGGGTAAATCCATAGATATACTAACTGAAATGATTCATTATACATAACCAACTAACGAAAATATCATTATAAACAAAGAAAATTTGCACGTTTGGTCCTTTTTGTTGCAGAATATTGCAGCGTCTTCCCTTTTGGCCAACGGGCGTTTGTAATTATTTTCAAATTTTTTGGTTAATATGTTTTCATCCGCTATTTGTCCGTTTTATATGCTTGTGTACGTTTTATACGTTTTTATACGTTTGTGTACATTTTTATATGTTTTTATACGTTTGTGTATGTTTTTATACGTTTTTGTACGTTTTTTCCACGTTTTTATGCATTTTTTTACGTTTTTATACGTTTTGTGCGTTTTCTTACGTTTTTATGTGTTTTTTTTACATATTGTACGTTTCCATAAGTGTCACACCCTGAATTTACCTGTTAATGGCAGCGGATATGAATACCTTGGTGTGACTTTCATGGCGTCTCATACAATGGATATATTGAACGACCTAAAGTGCCGTTTTGAAAATACACGTTTGATCATAAATAAAATCAGAGTTTACAAAACATAGGTCCCAAATGATGTTGCAAGTTTATATAACAAAACCATAGTAGATCAAACGTTTACATAAGTGCATGAAAATAAGTGATGCAAGTCGACCCCGCGACTCCAAAATAGCCAAATGCATGTCCACACGCTAGCTAATTACCTGAAAATACATTGCTAAAAACGGTCAACATAAAGTTGGTGAGAGATCATAGGTTTAATAAAATGAAGGTATACGATAGCCACAAGTATAAAGTGTATGACATAAGTCACATAAAAAAAATGGTGTACAATAGACTTAAGCTCATGACCCCGAAACTATGACTGAATCTGTGGTGCCCCTCAGAGTGTTTTGCCAGGCACTCTAATAAAAAGACATGAAATGCATCCGCTATCGGTTGTTGGTCAAAGCCAACACGGATGGAGGCGTCACCCTCGATAGATCTATCCACTCACTCTCGCTTACAGGTAAATTAACGGTTCATGATATAGGGGACTTCCATATGGCAACAAGGTAACTTAATCTATGTACAAGGAATTTGATACTAGGGCTCGCATATAAAAATGGTTGCAATGTATTCTCCCCCGTGGGATTTGAAATGAAATAATAAATTGAAAAACGGGGCTATGAAAACTCACCTCAAGTGATGATGCTTATGAATTCGGAATACTTGGAATAATTGAAATACTTGGCAATAACAAGGCGCGAACACTAGCCGCTACCTAAAATGAATGCATGAATACTACTTGAGATCATGAAGTGAAACAATGAATGAACATGCACATGTTACCTATACCACTCGTACTTTGAAAATATATGTGATCGTTGAAATTCAATGTTTTCCAATACTTGGTAAAAATAAGCCCAAAATAGTTCGTAAGAACTAGTTGTGTAAATATATATATATAGTGTTAGTGCTTGGTCTTGACGTTTTGAAAACCTTTGAAGTTATCTCATTGACGTGTTAGTGAACTAGTGGCGATACGTGTCTCAACGGTTAAGGAAAACGGCTCTTCTATCGTTGTTACTTGAAAAATATACATTTAGTACGTAGTATATTTATTTGAATAAAAGCTGTCAACAAAATAAAAGTATATCTAGTTTAAAACGTGAATATCTTGGGCGTTATAAGCTCGTTTTCTTCGTTGTTTATATCCATGGTTTCGTAAAAATAAATGCTAACACATTTTTAGTATCTCGGTTCATCTAGGTTTCGCCAAACGCCGCAAATAAGCCGTCGAATGTTACCAAATAGCATGCAGTTTTTCCGGAAAATAGTTTTTAGTCGTTAAACTTGTAAAAATCATATCTCCTTCGTTATTAACTCGTTTTTATCCCCGTTTTCGGCCACGGCTTCGTCTCGGAATGTATTTTCTAAATCTTTGGCCAAAAATAACCCAAAACTTACTGAGTTGGCCACGTTTTAAAAATGGAGACAGTAGGTTTATATATACTTTAAAAATCAATTTCCTAGTTAGTAACTTGTCCAAAAATCTCACAAACACAACCAATCATCCCATAACCTACCATACACCTTCTTAGGGTGTCATGGGTTCCTAAACATCCTCATCCAAGTTAATCTACCAAGGATCTAAATATATAACACATCTAGGGCTTAAAAGTGGTAAAAGTATAAATAGAGTGGTAAAGGCTAACATATGCTTATAGATCTTGCATAAAAATGATATGAACATGATATTAACTTGGTAAAATTATGAAAATGAGTTTTGTACACTTACTTGAAAGATTAGTGAAGTTTTGATGGTGAAAACCTAAGAAATCCTTGAGTTTGTATTGCAAAACCCTTATAGGAATACTAATAGGACTAGTTTATGTAATGATCTTGCAAAATTGATGATCTTTTCTTGTGTTTCTTGTGTAGGCCGAGCACCAAAGAGAGGAGAGGAAGAGAGATTTGTTTACTTGAACTTATGATATTATGTGAAGTAAAAATGGGATGAAAGTATATATTTAGACAACAATTAGGTATGCATTAAATGGAGATAGGAAGTTTGCAACTTTTGATGGTCTTGGGGTGGCTAGAGCCGGCGCACAAAGGAGCAAGGGGGGGGGGCCTCCTTGTGTGGTCTTATGTGATGATTATGTACATATATGTATATAATTTAATTAGTTTTAGGTGTAATCGGGTACCGTGTTTGCTAGAAATAAAATTTAACGGAGTTAACCGGGACTTAATAAATTCATAAAAATTATAAAAATATGTTGGTTACAAGTATTGAGTGTTTGGACAATTATTGTTCAGTTTTTACGAAAACCGTCGTAATTATATAAAACGTACGATATAAATTAAATAAATTCTCAAAATACCGGGTAATTGAATTTTATAATTTTCTTGATGTTAAAATGAGTGTAAAAATATATCGGGACCATCGTGGGGATTGTCGGACGTGTTAGTCACATTTATTGATCGCGCGTTAACGTTTTAATTAAAAGTAATTATACGTAAAACGTCAAATGTAACAAAAATATTAATTTGATAAACCTACGAGTGGAATAGTATGAAAATGTAAATATGATGATATGCAGACTATTACTAGTCCGTATGCAATGATCCTACTGATGATGCATAAATTTTGCAGCTAAACCAAACCGGTTACGCTGAAATGAATGATGATCATGAATGGTGATTTGTCGAGGTTAGGAAAGTGACCTGAAATTACGGGTTGTGACAGTCGCCCCTCCAAAAGGGAATTCAGTCCCTGAATTCAATTGTTGTTGGTTTCAGAAGCAGGCTCGGGAAAAAGGTGTGGATACTTGCGTCGCATTTGGTCTTCTCGTTCCCAAGTAAACTCGGGTCCTCTTCGAGAATTCCAGCGAACCTTCACGATAGGAATTCGACTCTGCTTCAATTGCTTGACCTCACGGTCCATGATTTCTACAGGTTCTTCCACAAAATTAAGCTTGTCATCTAGTTGAATTTCTTCAAGTGGAATAACGGACGACTCGTCGGAAAGACACTTCTTGAGGTTTGAAACATGAAATGTGTTATGAACGTTGCTGAGTTCTGGCGGAAGTTCAAGTTTGTAGGCCACCAGACCAACCCTTTCTATGATCTTGAATGGCCCAATGTATCACGGGTTTAGCTTCCCGCGTTTCCCAAATCGGATCACGCCCTTCCAAGGCGAAACCTTCAACATGACTTTATCTCCAACTTGAAATTCCAATGGTTTGCGTCGAACATCTGCATAGCTTTTCTGTCGACTTCTAGCTGTTTCGAGCCTTTCTCGAATTTTAACAATTTTCTCGGTTGTATCTCGTACCATCTCTGGTCCAGTACATTGTACATCACCGACTTCGGCCCAACAGACCGGTGAACGACACTTACGACCATAAAGTGCCTCAAATGGTGCGGCTTTGATGCTCGAATGGTAGCTGTTGTTGTAAGAAAATTCGATCAATGGCAAATGGTTAGCCCAACCATTTCCAAAGTCAATCCCACACGCTCTAAGCATGTCTTCTAGCGTCTGAATTGTTCCTTCACTCTGACCATCAGTCTGAGGATGGTAAGCAGTGCTCATGTCTAACTTGGATCCAAAAGAATCTTGTAACGACTTCCAAAAGTTCGATGTAAAACGGCTATCTCTGTCGGATATGATGGAAACTGGTGCTCCATGTCTTGAGATTATCTCCTTGACATAAAGTCTAGCGAGTTGGTCCATGGAATAAGTCTCTCTAATCGGTATGAAATGGGCTGATTTGGTGAGACGATCTACTATACCCCAATTAGCATCGTAACCACATGAAGTCTTGGGGAGTTTAGTGACAAAGTCCATTGTAATACGTTCCCATTTCCATTGTGGAATCTCCGGTTGCTGAAGTAGTCCTGACGGTTTCTGGTATTCGGCTTTCACTTTAGCACAAGTGAGGCATTTGCTGACATAAGTAGCTACTTCTACTTTCATGTTTGGCTACCAATAAAACCTCTTGAGGTCCTGATATATCTTATTAGAACTTGGATGAATAAAGTACTTCGACTTGTGTGTTTCATTAGGAAAGTACTTCTTGAGGTCTGAAAGGTGAGATGAGTAGTATATATGTTGCTGAACTCTGGTGGAAACTTAGGTTTGTATGCCAACTGACTGGTTCTGACTAGAATCTGAAATGGTCCAATACCGAGAGCTCAATCTATCGGGTTACCAAAAATTGTATCATGCCTTTCCAAGGCAAGGCTTTCAACCATAGTTCGTGCTTCCTCTTGAATCTAGGAGGTTCATTGTTCAAGGATATCAAATCCGAATGATGTGCATCATGCACCAACCTAACTTCCATTGTTTTCTCATTTCTTGTAACTGATTCTTGACTTGTGGAATTCCCTTGGTTGTTTCCCGGTTTAGTTCTAGGTCCGTGAGTTTAACTTTCCAAATTCGATGTGTAAATGTGTATATGGTCACTTCGGCCATAGGGTGTCTTAGATGGTGCCTTTATATATTCCTGTGATGGCTATTTTTGCTGATGATGAAATTCGTCAATAATCGAAAGATTATCCTAATCCATTCAAAGTTGGTTATGTGGCGTTGAATACATCCTATAGTGCTCAGGTAGTTCTCTTAAGGATTCGTCGGGCTAACGATGGTAGAGCGTGTATATCCAATTAGAAAAGGAATATCTTAAAGGAATTGCTAGAAATCTGAGGGGTATCGTCTATCCTTTCGTCGTTTCTATGTCATGAAATATCCTTCATAATGTAGAGTCTCTCCTAGAGAAGTCAATGGTAAAATTCAACTTAATGGCTGAGTGAGTGCTGAGTGGTGTAAGTATCCGGTGGAAGTTTGTTAAAAGGGGTGTTCATGAAAAATTCCATTTGTTTACAAAGCTTTTGAATGAAGATTGTTATTAATAATTCCTGAAAAAAGTGACTATTTTCTTCACGGCATAATTCCTCCTGAATTATACATAGGTGATCAGGCTATGTATAATTGAGGACCAACGATGCGTTGCTTGGTTAAATTGAAACGGTATTACTTTTTCCCAAAAGTTTTAGATGGTGTTCAACGTGTTGTTTTGATAAATGGTTTTCTAGATATTTCCTTTGAAAGTAACATGAAAATTGTCTCGCGTAGCGGTAGTAAATACTTGATAAAATGACAGAAAATCCATTTATAGGTGGTACAAAATGGCTTATTTTGAAAATTCTGAAAAATAATTCTCCCGTAGGGTAGTAAAATAACTTGCATTATATTTGTTGAATGGTTCATTGGATACATGGATGAATCTTTCGAAATGGTAATAGTCTACTAATCTGCCAAGAGTGAAATCAGTTTAATCCCTAATAGGATAGTGGTATGTTGTTGTGGAACGATTGAAAATGGAGCAATTGAAATAGAAATGGAATAACCCAAGGTTGTGAGTATCTGGGAAATAGCAAAAGATAGTTATTACATTGGATAGAAGAGTGCTTATACAACTAGGTCAGGTCAACGTACCAATGGAAAATTACAATGGATAGATACGACCTTAAGGGCTCGAAATACGGTTTATGTTATAAGGCAGGAATTCCTTTCCTTAGAACCTGTGCCATCAGTTTCTGAGCCATCCTGTTTGCCTCATCCCATGTTTGCGGGTCAGAAGAGATCACATCTCCACAGATGTTTTTAGGTAAACCACCAATGAAGTTTTCCAACTACTTCTCATTATTAGGAACCATAGACGGGCATAAAGCAGCCAACTCTTAAAATCTTCTGAGGTATGTCTCAATGTCATTACCCAATGTCACTAGTTCATAAAACTCGACCTCCAACTTCTTCACTTCCGTGCGTGGACGAAACTTCTTCGTCAACAAATTCTTGAATTCATCCCATGTATGCTTGTGTGCATTATCCTTTCTAATGAGCTCGGTGTAGGAATTCCACCATGATATAGCTTCATCAGGGAGTGTACTGGCAACGAACTTTACCTTAGCTTCCTCGGGACAATAGCATAGGTGAAATACAGATTTGGTATGCTCAAACCAACGAATCATAGCAATGGCTTCTTCAGTACCTTTTGAATTTGATGGGATTACCACTTTTGAAGTCCTTATACGTACACTTTCTTCCATTAGTTCCATTACTAGCCTTCCCAGATGTCTCTATCTGAGAAGCAGCCTCAACGGCTCTTTCAACCACTAGTGCTTCAGAAATACTATTCTTAACAAGATTTTGGATAGCTGCTTGTGTCATGTTCGGTGTAGCCGATGTAGTCTTAACTTTCTTTAGTGCCATGTTTCTTCAAAACCATAAAAGAATACAACCATGAGTACTCGTAATAGCAACGATCATTGTTCACTATATATACCACCGCAATCATGCGTATATCCTCATAACACATGAATACAACACTTGAAGATTTCGGTCTACATTGACCGGTGTCATAGATAGCACAACCATACACATATAGTAAAGTCAATACTTGAGGATCTCGTTGTACAACAATCAAAATACCGCAAGCTTCTTTGAACTACGCCACACTTCCCGTGGCTAGGATGATAGTAAAAGCGAGTAAAGGTAAAAGCTAGAATGATGCCCTTTTCAATGAATCCATGTTTGTGGCGTCATAAGATTAAGATGAGTCCTGAAGTGAGGTCTGGGGTTGTGCATCGATTCATGTCCGAGATAATGTAGATTCCAATCCATTCTTGAGGAATCTATTGATGTTCTTGTTGAGTCCGTGATCTTGGTGTTATCCACAAGATGTTATTTAATTCATGTCAAGTGAGAATGGGAAAAGGGAAATGACAATGGTCGTGCTGAAAGGCAAGGTTAGGCTCCCGAATCTCGAAGGTCTCGGTGTCATATCTGATTGGTGGGGTGTTGTTACGATGACCAATGATGAAATCCAACTCCTCGGCTTAGAATGTGATGTAATCAAACTTGGTAATGATGAGGGTGTTGTGAAGAGTTCTCTTGTGGTGGTGTAATATTGCTCAAAGCATCTTGTTGGTTCATTATGTCATGGAAGTATGAGTCGGTTATACCTGAGATAGTATAGAGTCCTTGCGAGGAATGCCACTCTTTGGCGATTTGTTGTTGCTGTTGTTTGGTTTGTGGGGCATCCAAACCCTCACGTGTAGTCTCAATTAATTAGAGATCATCATCTAACGATGAAGAGTAGTAGGTTGTCTAACAGTAAGGGCTCTCGAACTCTCATCAACCTTAGTCTGCAAGGTGGTGTAGTGTCCTTAGTGGTAGATGGTAATGGTGTATCAAATCATGTACGCTTTTCAAGTGGTAAGTTAAGTATGTGGGTAGAGTCCCTGAGATGTGATGGTATAAATGGGGTTCCATATGATGATGATGAAGTCGATGGTGATAATACTGAAGGAATCACTACCCTCTTTTACGCTATCTTGCGACGTCTAAGCGGTAAAACTGGAGTATGCACTATGGGACGGCCAATAGTGGTATGAGTAGCTGATAATGGTGGTAATACATGAGTAGTGAGTGTTCTAATAGTGAGGGAATGAAGATATACTATCTTTCTTGCAATAAACATCCTAATAGGTCCATAAGGACTAAGCATGTACGTCTTATCAAATGGTATACTCTGTATGGGTTGAAGTAATAGGGACATCCCTGTTCCTAAGATACCTTAATGGTGATAATGATGGTGTAGATGCGACTTTACCCTCCTCAAGGGCTCGGTCTCGGCATCGGATGTTATCCATAGTGAGTATGATGTAAGGTCAACTGGTGAAAGAACGATGTGATGTATGAGTAATGGGCACCCTAGGAGTAGAGGTAACAAAACATACGCTCTTCCTAGGATCCCCGATCGTCTTGCGACGTCGGAACATAAGAGTTGGATCCTGTGGAAACCGGAATAGTATGGGATGATGAATCTGTAGGTGCACGAGTAACCAAAGGTGGTGCAATAAGTGAAATCTGAGGAGTAGGTGCAACAATGGGAGTAGTAGAAGACATAGTGTCCTCGATGTAAACATCAGAAAGTATAACCATAGGGTGGGAATTGGAAGACATATCTCTGTGGCAACAATGCAAAATGAAATGAATAACTCATGTAATGAAACTCATAAATAAAAAATATGCACTTATGATGAAATGATGAGACGCTACCGTTGGGGTAGTTATAGTCTAGGGTATGAGGACAGCCTAGTTCGCTATAACCATTGCTCTGGTACCAATCTGTCACACCCTGAATTTACCTGTTAATGGCAGCGGATATGAATACCTTGGTGTGACTTTCATGGCGTCTCATACAATGGATATATTGAACGACCTAAAGTGCCGTTTTGAAAATACACGTTTGATCATAAATAAAATCAGAGTTTACAAAACATAGGTCCCAAATGATGTTGCAAGTTTATATAACAAAACCATAGTAGATCAAACGTTTACATAAGTGCATGAAAATAAGTGATGCAAGTCGACCCCGCGACTCCAAAATAGCCAAATGCATGTCCACACGCTAGCTAATTACCTGAAAATACATTGCTAAAAACGGTCAACATAAAGTTGGTGAGAGATCATAGGTTTAATAAAATGAAGGTATACGATAGCCACAAGTATAAAGTGTATGACATAAGTCACATAAAAAAAATGGTGTACAATAGACTTAAGCTCATGACCCCGAAACTATGACTGAATCTGTGGTGCCCCTCAGAGTGTTTTGCCAGGCACTCTAATAAAAAGACATGAAATGCATCCGCTATCGGTTGTTGGTCAAAGCCAACACGGATGGAGGCGTCACCCTCGATAGATCTATCCACTCACTCTCGCTTACAGGTAAATTAACGGTTCATGATATAGGGGACTTCCATATGGCAACAAGGTAACTTAATCTATGTACAAGGAATTTGATACTAGGGCTCGCATATAAAAATGGTTGCAATGTATTCTCCCCCGTGGGATTTGAAATGAAATAATAAATTGAAAAACGGGGCTATGAAAACTCACCTCAAGTGATGATGCTTATGAATTCGGAATACTTGGAATAATTGAAATACTTGGCAATAACAAGGCGCGAACACTAGCCGCTACCTAAAATGAATGCATGAATACTACTTGAGATCATGAAGTGAAACAATGAATGAACATGCACATGTTACCTATACCACTCGTACTTTGAAAATATATGTGATCGTTGAAATTCAATGTTTTCCAATACTTGGTAAAAATAAGCCCAAAATAGTTCGTAAGAACTAGTTGTGTAAATATATATATATAGTGTTAGTGCTTGGTCTTGACGTTTTGAAAACCTTTGAAGTTATCTCATTGACGTGTTAGTGAACTAGTGGCGATACGTGTCTCAACGGTTAAGGAAAACGGCTCTTCTATCGTTGTTACTTGAAAAATATACATTTAGTACGTAGTATATTTATTTGAATAAAAGCTGTCAACAAAATAAAAGTATATCTAGTTTAAAACGTGAATATCTTGGGCGTTATAAGCTCGTTTTCTTCGTTGTTTATATCCATGGTTTCGTAAAAATAAATGCTAACACATTTTTAGTATCTCGGTTCATCTAGGTTTCGCCAAACGCCGCAAATAAGCCGTCGAATGTTACCAAATAGCATGCAGTTTTTCCGGAAAATAGTTTTTAGTCGTTAAACTTGTAAAAATCATATCTCCTTCGTTATTAACTCGTTTTTATCCCCGTTTTCGGCCACGGCTTCGTCTCGGAATGTATTTTCTAAATCTTTGGCCAAAAATAACCCAAAACTTACTGAGTTGGCCACGTTTTAAAAATGGAGACAGTAGGTTTATATATACTTTAAAAATCAATTTCCTAGTTAGTAACTTGTCCAAAAATCTCACAAACACAACCAATCATCCCATAACCTACCATACACCTTCTTAGGGTGTCATGGGTTCCTAAACATCCTCATCCAAGTTAATCTACCAAGGATCTAAATATATAACACATCTAGGGCTTAAAAGTGGTAAAAGTATAAATAGAGTGGTAAAGGCTAACATATGCTTATAGATCTTGCATAAAAATGATATGAACATGATATTAACTTGGTAAAATTATGAAAATGAGTTTTGTACACTTACTTGAAAGATTAGTGAAGTTTTGATGGTGAAAACCTAAGAAATCCTTGAGTTTGTATTGCAAAACCCTTATAGGAATACTAATAGGACTAGTTTATGTAATGATCTTGCAAAATTGATGATCTTTTCTTGTGTTTCTTGTGTAGGCCGAGCACCAAAGAGAGGAGAGGAAGAGAGATTTGTTTACTTGAACTTATGATATTATGTGAAGTAAAAATGGGATGAAAGTATATATTTAGACAACAATTAGGTATGCATTAAATGGAGATAGGAAGTTTGCAACTTTTGATGGTCTTGGGGTGGCTAGAGCCGGCGCACAAAGGAGCAAGGGGGGGGGGGGGGGGCCTCCTTGTGTGGTCTTATGTGATGATTATGTACATATATGTATATAATTTAATTAGTTTTAGGTGTAATCGGGTACCGTGTTTGCTAGAAATAAAATTTAACGGAGTTAACCGGGACTTAATAAAGTCATAAAAATTATAAAAATATGTTGGTTACAAGTATTGAGTGTTTGGACAATTATTGTTCAGTTTTTACGAAAACCGTCGTAATTATATAAAACGTACGATATAAATTAAATAAATTCTCAAAATACCGGGTTATTGAATTTTATAATTTTCTTGATGTTAAAATGAGTGTAAAAATATATCGGGACCATTGTGGGGATTGTCGGACGTGTTAGTCACATTTATTGATCGCGCGTTAACGTTTTAATTAAAAGTAATTATACGTAAAACGTCAAATGTAACAAAAATATTAATTTGATAAACCTACGAGTGGAATAGTATGAAAATGTAAATATGATGATATGCAGACTATTACTAGTCCGTATGCAATGATCCTACTGATGATGCATAAATTTTGCAGCTAAACCAAACCGGTTACGCTGAAATGAATGATGATCATGAATGGTGATTTGTCGAGGTTAGGAAAGTGACCTGAAATTACGGGTTGTGACAATAAGTTTTTATCTGTTGTATCTATTTTTATCCGTTTGTACAAGGAATTGAAAGATAGTGCACCCGTCTCTTATCACAACAAACCCACTATCCCCCCAAATTGATGACATGAAGATCCTTGCATATAAGGGAATATAATCCAGAATTAGACATTAGTGAACAGAAATACAAACCCATTATCCGTTTTAACTATAGTAACTTAAGTGAACATTGCCCCAATTTTTAGTAACTTATGTGAACATTTTCTCTAACTTTAGTGACTTATTTGTCTATTAACCCATAACACATCAGTGCCACGTAGGAATTTAACCGGTAGTAAAGGGTTAAAACTAAGACTGTAACTTATGTAACCGGTAAGAAAAAGTTGAGTAACTTGTTTGTAACGTTTTAAACTATAGTAACTTAGGCGAAAATTTTCCCAAACTTTAGTAACTTATTTATCTATTAACCCTTCTGAAAATTTCTAAAACTAACAGTCTTGCAACGTACAAAAAAAAAATTAGGTTAATTGTATATACGTCGTTCATTAACCCGTGCTGAAGATAGATGAACATTTGAAGTTTATAGCGTTACCTCATGTTGAGCTAACCTAAGTTTCTTTATTTGATGTCCACAATAAATTTAGGTTAATTGTAAGACTTTCAAAGCTGGATCAGCCAACAATAATAACCAACCTAAGCTTATAAGGCGCGCGAAAGATATAACTTGCATATATTGAAGTTTTCTGGTATTACCGAACTCGCCATAAATGATTACCTTTTTATACCTGTAAATACTAGAAGAAAGGTAACACATATTTTACAGTGACTATAAAAAGAATGTCCAAACTTATGCAGTTATGCGTGTGAATAAATTAAAAGTCAATATTAATTACAATTAAAATGTACTCATTTGAAAATTTATAAGGTATGGCTAATTTCTGCCTCACTTTACACATGTTAAAGTTTAGAAAAATTAGATGTTTCATAATGAAATCGAATTAATCATTAAAGTGAGACGAGATGTTGAGCTTCTTTCCATTTTAGTGTCACATCGAAAATGGCCACCAACCACATGAAGGACCATATCAATTTTCGAGAGAAATTTGCGTACGGTAGTTAAGTGACCACGTCATGGCATGCAAAAGTTGTCACTTAGACTGAAGGGAGTGAGGCGGATTCGGAGTGGTTCGCCTGTGGTTCGCCTGCTACACCACCCCCACCAGGCTTCTTCTCTTCCCAGCGACCCATATGGATCGCCTAACACTTCTGTACTTGCCTGCTATTTTAAGTGATGTTTTGTATTGAAAGTGGAGGTTTTGTATTGAAAGTGGAGATTCACTAATATGGATCGCCTGCTACACCACTTCCTTTATTTTTTGAGGCTACCCAACATGTTGACTCAGCGCCACGTGTCGCAAGTCGCCCCTTAGTTGGGTAGCCCCACTCCCTTCAGTCTTAACGGTCTCACATTTCGCACGTTTATTTTAAATTTTCCTTGACCATAACATACACATAAATATACATATTTGTCATTGACGTCAAAAGCCGGTGAAGAATAGGTTTAGGTTTGGGTGTGATCGTTTGACGATACATGCATGGTGTGTGTATGCATGTATGATCATTTACTAGCAGTTAATAATTGTTAACAAGTTACTCCCTCCGTCATATATTAAGTGTCCACAATAAAATCTTGGGATGTCTCAAATTAAGTGTCCATATTGTATTTCAACCAATGAGATGAGACTTTAGTGGGTAAAAATGATATTTGATTGGTGGAGAGTGTAGTTAGTGGAATCCTCTAAAACTTTGTGCATTTTGAAAATGAACACTTAATATAGGACGGAGGGAGTATCATATTAAAAAAGATAAAAGATGTAATGAAAATGGGGTTTGTCACCCACATGCACTGTCCACGATCATGCGTATGGAAAATTAATTTGAACTGTGTTGACGCATGTGTCCGAACGGCCTGTCTTGACCGGCCGTCCGGACGACACATAGCCGTCCGGTCATACCGGAGGGCACACGACTCGTCCGGCCAGTATCACTCTAAGTAGTAGGACAGGTGGCGTTTACCTTTTGACAGATGGCAGCTGCAGACACCGCCGCCGTCGCCCCAGGATTTACAGGATTATGTCGGGGACATGTCTCCTGAAAACCCGGCGCCGTCAATCCAGGTATCGAGGCCGAGTACTATAAATACTCAGCTTATTTACTGCTCTCAACTAACATCTTTACTCGCATTTGCTTCTCACTACAGTTGACAGCCCTTTCGGAATACCAAATACTTACTCTCACACCGGAGGTGGGTCCTGGGATAACACCCGGGGCGAGCCTAACGTGTGCTGTTGTGTGCAGATACCCGGAGGACCTCCAATAGCCGAAGGGATCAGCACCCAAGCCTCCCGGAAGAACCCTAGCTGAGTTCAACCGGTAGGCCCTCTTTATTTGTCTGAAGTGGTTGCAAGAAATTGCTTCAACAAATTGGCGCCATCCGTGGGACCTTCCGCTCGATCTACCCGAGGTTCGGAATGATAGGTCCTACACCAACGTTCGAAATGACAGGTCCCCCGCCAACGTTCGAGATGACGGGTACTACACCCCTCTTCACCCCTGTCCGGAACGCGGGAGGAGCTGGAGGATCCGGAGGAGACCAAGATCCTCCGGATGCCCAAACCCTAATCTCAGGTCATCTTTCGGCCTTGAAAGAATTGTTCAAACAACCAGGCAATCGCAACCTAGTGAGCCCCAGAATGCTGAGGCTCGACGACGGGTATGAAAATTCGGAGGAGGAAGATGTTGGAGGGTCACCCTACGGAAAGGGGAAGAAGGCGGATGATGATTTGAGCAAACCATTCAAGGAAATGATCAAGTGCCCGTTCACGAAAAGGATCATAGAGTTATCATCCCCCAAGCACAAGATACCGACAAACCTGAAACTGTACCAAGGAACCACCGATCCAGATGACCACATCAATCGTTTCACAGGAGCAGGAAATCATGAAGAGTGGCCCATGCCCGTATGGTGTCGAATGTTCCAACAAACCCTGGACGGGAAAGCCAGGGGATGGTTTGATAAGCTCCCGACGGGAAGCATTGATAGTTGGGACGAGCTTCAGAAGAGGTTTTTGAACAGGTTTAGTATGTTAAGAATAAGCACCAAGGACCTAACAGAGATCAATAAAATTCACCGAAAGGCGAACGAAAGCCTTCTGGACTTTAAGGAAAGATGGATATGCGAGGCCAACCACTTCCCTGATGCCCCAGAAGTCATGCAAATCGGATCGTTTCTGAATGGCCACCACTGCCCGGAGTTAGCCAAGAAATTCTCGGATAAGATTCCTAAGACCGTCGACGAGATGTTGGAAAGGACCGATGATTTTGTTCGTTCCGAGGAGGCCTTCCGGACAACTGAACTGCCGAAAGGAGAGAGAATGGAGTCTCGGCCTAACCCGTACCACAACAAGAGCGACTACCAACCAAAACCCCCTGTCGGAGATTACCGCCGGAACAGCCCTAAGGTCGGATTCAAAGGGCGAAGGAACGATTACTATGCACCTTATGTCGCTCCAAGGTACGGTAACGCTGGGAGGACCGACCCTCGCCGAACTGATGTCCGCCGAAATAAGACAAGGCCAATAGACTTGGACACCCTTACGAAGACACCGAAGGAAATATTGGCAACGGAGCACCAGCTGAGGTTACCGCAGCCTCCTCCAACAAAGGGAAAACCACAGAAGGATTGTGAGGACAGGTATTGCGACTATCATGGGGAGAAAGGACATTTCACCGACGACTGCTAGCAACTCAGGGAGGAGTTAAGAACTGCATTGAGTACGGGGAAGCTGGACCATTTGGTGAAAGACCTCAGAAAAGGAAGGAAAACTAATCAAGGAGGTAACAACCAAGGGAATAAAGGGAAAATAATCAACATGATCCGAGGCTTTATGACCTCTCGGAAAACGAAAGAAACAGAGATAGAAGAATGGATGAACGTTCCGATAAGCTTTCCGGCCATTCTTCCGGAGAAGATGTCAGACGAACCGCTGGTAGTTGAAATTGAAGCTGGCGGGAGGAAAATACGGGAGGTCTACGTCGACCCTGGTGCCTCGATGGAAATAATGTACGGACACCAATTCGAGTGTCTGGATCCGGCGGTCAGGGCACGATTGAAGGAGGTTAGCACAATCTTGATGGGATTCACGGGAAAGCCCATTAGACCACGAGGGGTGATAGACCTAGAAGTCTGTTTCGGAAATCAGGATTTGTCCCGAAAAGTCAGTTTGGAATTTGCCGTGATAGATTCGCCTTCCCCCTACAATGCCATACTGGGACGCATCGGTTTAAAGAAGTTGCGGGCCGTACCCTCAACTATCCATTCGGTGGTCAAATTTCCCACACCGGGCGGCATAGCAAAATTGGTCACTCGGACAAAAGTACGAAGACATCACGGTACAAGGTAGGAGCCTGTTTCAAGGGTAAGAGAAATCGGGGAAAGAGCTCATTCGCCGGAGGGAAAGCGAGGGGGCATACCGCATGAGCAAAGGAAGGAACCCATCGTCGGAAAAAAGGACGGGAGGAAGGCGAACCAGTGTTGTGATCAAGAGAGCCCCGACAGACCCACCAAGGTACGAGTGGCGGCTCAGGTAATCATCAATACAAAATAACCACTTGAATACCTTTGCTATTTTATTCTATCCTATGATTATGTGCAAACTAACGGAAGGAACGCAAATACCTTCGTAACTTAAGACAGGTAATATCGCATGTCGGGGAAGCAAAGCCTATGGGAACACCATCCGCCTAAAGCACGAGCTCCTCAAAATGCTGGAAGCTTGCTAGATGAGAACACACAAGTCGAGTAGGGAGGGGCAGAAAAGAGCCGCGAGCATGACGGACGACTGATATAAAAAAAATGTCCATATAAATAGGGTTCACTGTACCTTATGTAACGCCCGAAAGGGATTGATGTTAGTTATTCTAATGAAATACAGCTTCCCCACCGTTGAAGGGGGGCAATTTTCCCACAATACCTCCTTGAAATGCTTGTGACTTCCAAAAAAGACCCGACATTGACTATTTTAATATTAAATGCAGTTATCCTACCGTGGGAGGGAATCATCCCACCGTTGGAAGGAGCTACCCAACCACTGGAGGGAGGCAATATTTCTGAGGAACATCTCAGGAATACTTGACATTCTGGACATAATTAGAAAGTGGCCCCCCCGAGAGGTTCACGCCCTCCGGGGAGTGTGTGGTCAATGTCCAAAGATGGTTGATACCCAGGAAGGGGTTGCCATAATCCTGGCGGAAAGGCTGAACCACCTGTAATATCTCGAACATAATTAGAGAGTGGTCCCTCCGAGAGGTTCGTGCCCTCCGGAGATTAGTGATCAATGTTCATTGTTTTCTGGACATAATTAGAAAGTGCCCCCCCCCGAGAGGTTCACGCCCTCCGGGGAGTGTGTGGTCAATGTCCAAAGATGGTTGATACCCAGGAAGGGGTTGCCATAATCCTGGCGGAAAGGCTGAACCACCTGTAATATCTCGAACATAATTAGAGAGTGGTCCCTCCGAGAGGTTCGTGCCCTCCGGAGATTAGTGATCAATGTTCATTGTTTTCTGGACATAATTAGAAAGTGGCCCCCCCGAGAGGTTCACGCCCTCCGGGGAGTGTGTGGTCAATGTCCAAAGATGGTTGATACCCAGGAAGGGGTTGCCATAATCCTGGCGGAAAGGCTGAACCACCTGTAATATCTCGAACATAATTAGAGAGTGGTCCCTCCGAGAGGTTCGTGCCCTCCGGAGATTAGTGATCAATGTTCATTGTTTTCTGGACATAATTAGAAAGTGCCCCCCCCCCCGAGAGGTTCACGCCCTCCGGGGAGTGTGTGGTCAATGTCCAAAGATGGTTGATACCCAGGAAGGGGTTGCCATAATCCTGGCGGAAAGGCTGAACCACCTGTAATATCTCGAACATAATTAGAGAGTGGTCCCTCCGAGAGGTTCGTGCCCTCCGGAGATTAGTGATCAATGTTCATTGTTTTCTGGACATAATTAGAAAGTGCCCCCCCCCCCGAGAGGTTCACGCCCTCCGGGGAGTGTGTGGTCAATGTCCAAAGATGGTTGATACCCAGGAAGGGGTTGCCATAATCCTGGCGGAAAGGCTGAACCACCTGTAATATCTCGAACATAATTAGAGAGTGGTCCCTCCGAGAGGTTCGTGCCCTCCGGAGATTAGTGATCAATGTTCATTGTTTTCTGGACATAATTAGAAAGTGGCCCCCCCGAGAGGTTCACGCCCTCCGGGGAGTGTGTGGTCAATGTCCAAAGATGGTTGATACCCAGGAAGGGGTTGCCATAATCCTGGCGGAAAGGCTGAACCACCTGTAATATCTCGAACATAATTAGAGAGTGGTCCCTCCGAGAGGTTCGTGCCCTCCGGAGATTAGTGATCAATGTTCATTGTTTTCTGAACATAATCAGAAAGTGGCCCCTCCGTGAGGTTCGCGCCCTCCGGAGATTTTGTGGTCAATGTTCAAAGATGGTTGATACCCAGAAAGGGGTTACCATGATCCCTGCGGAAGGGTTGAGTCATTTGTCGTACTTTGAACATAAGCAAAAAGTTATCCCTCCGAGAGGCTGGCCCCCTCCGGAGATATTTGTGGTCAATGTTCAAAGGGGTACCACACAACCACTCAAACAGGCATAAACTTGTACTTCCGGAATTATGCAAATAGTAAAAGTAATAACAGACAAGTGCTATACGTTCGTAATCAAAAGAGCGTTGCTCCAATATAAATATGTACTTCCGAAGCTACGCGAGTAGCGAAGGTAATAACAAACAAGTGGCACGATTCATAACCCTGGCAAATGCCGAACGGCAGCAATTGTTCGGCATACGCCGGGGGTCGAAGATGGATGAAGGAAAAAACGCAGGAAGAAAGGCTAAAATCGGACGAACAAACCAAAGCAGCGCCACGTTTGAAGATCCAAATTGTCCCATTTCACTCCACACATGCAGTACCATACATAATGCAAAAAAAAATGATGAAGGAAGAAAGGGGGAAGTAGGATAAGGCAACCATTAATAATCGCAAATTCACAAAATCCGATAGGTTCGTTCAAATGCCCGAACGAACACCTCATCATGACAACCAAGATGTAAAATCCGAAAGGGCAGGGCAACACCGAGACCAATAAACCAAAAAGAGAAAATCACTCCAGAAACAAGCAAAAATAATAGCACGAAACATGAAACATGGCACGTACGGAATACAGAACAGTCATAGGTATATACAAACGAATAAGCCATACGAATTATTTGTCATAAATTATTACAATCATCCGGAAATTTAAAAAAAATAATAATATTGTTCTTGGCTCGAAGGCCTTACAACACCAAGTTGAACCAAATTGTTAAGTGTTCAGGGAGCCGACTCATCCCTTCCAACAGTTGGACCCTCGACATTAGCAACCCCGGTCTCGGGAGCCCCGGAAGATGATCCCTCGGCGGCACCGGCAGTTAGACTCTTGGGAGAAGAAGCCGGATCAGGATCGGGGAAGATTTGCAGAATTTCATCAAGAGACTTAAGGTAGGAGCTGCTGACCTTCTTGATATATGGATACTCTGCGGTAAACAACCCATCATACAACGGGTCGAGCTTCTTCGCAGCATCCACATCCAGATCTTCCGTCTTGGCCAAAATGGCGGCCACCTCCTCCGGCTCGCGACCCACAATCACGCCCTCCATGAAGCCGGATTGCGAGGACAAGCTGAAAGGTCCTGCCAAATGCTCCTTGTACTCATAGCTGCCCAATAGACGGCGAACGACCTCCGGGATGACCTCCTTAACAACCCTGAATCTATCCCCTTCAGTACGACCCACCCGGGCAATAAGATCCTTCTTTTGCTCCCGAAGGGCCAAGTTGTCCTTCACCTCTCCACTAAGGTTTACCTTAGCTTTTTCCAAATCAGCTTCCAAGGCGCTGATTCGTTCCGCTGCGGCCAACCTCTCGTCCTCCACCAACTTCTCCAGTTCCTTCACTTGTCCCATCAGTTCCGACTCCCTCACCATGCAAGTAAAATGCTCAACCTACAGCTGTTTAAGCTCACCCCCGTTCTTTCTGAGGTTTCTGCAGTGTTGGTGAGCACGGTACAGCTCATTGTGATCATGAAGAAGGCCCTCGAACCGAAGCAACAAGTTCGACTGGGCAGCGGCCCCCATACCCAAAAGTCTCCAGGCCCTTTGAGCAGCCTCGGCATCCCCCAAACCTTCCAAAAATGACTCTTCTTTCGGAGTCGGTAGGTTCAACATCAAGTCCCAACAAATCTCCCAGCTGTCCAGACGGTCATCCTTGCGCACTTTCCACGTCGGCACATGCAAAGATGCCGAGTCGTCTTCATCTGTTACTTTGTCCTTTCCGCGATCAGGAGCAGCAGCGGAGGAACCCCCTGCATTTTCCATAAGAGAGAATAATAAAGTTAAGTAACAACTACTATCGGAGCAAAGGCAAGGGACATGGATTAACACTTCCTAATAGAAAAAAAAGAACTTGCCAGCACCAGTGGTCTCCGACGCGAAGTCCCCACCGATACCTCCTGGGATATCCGGCTATTTTCTTCCGGCCGACGCATTGGGCCCCTACGGCTGTTTTCTTCCGACCGAAGCATTGGGCCCCTCCGGCTGTTTTCTTCCGGCCGAAGCATTGGGCCCTTCCGGCTGTTTTCTTGCGGCCGAAGCACTGACGCTTTCTTTTGGACCCGCCATACTGGCCTCCTCATTTGGCTTACTTCGTTTAACCTCTCGGAACATACCACCACCTGACGAATCAGGATGAAGACAGAGTCTAGTCCCCTGTGGTTGAGACTGGGATGTGGGCCGGACAACATTCTGGTCCTGTTTTCTCTTCCTGGCCTCCAAAACCTTTGGGTCAGGCACTTCGACCCTTGTCGTTTCGACCGTCTCCTCCGGGATGACGGCTTGGGAAGCAGCGGAAGCGGCCACATGCGTTTCGGAGGACTGATCCTTCTGGACCACGGGCACATCCTTTCTAACCTTGGGCTTCCTTAAGTATTGAGACATTGTGATAGCTGTAAAAACAAAAACATCAAACGGTTAAAACTCTGTGCGTACATGCCGACCAAAACACAGCTAAAATAACCAACAGGAATAGGGAGAAAGGCACAGCGAAACCACCCCCAATAAAATACTCCAAGTACAAACCAATGGCATCATTCGGCAACTAATCCATCGTCATACCCTTCGGGGGCAGACACGGGTATAGGTTTGGCCGAATTCTATAGTCCATGTAATCCTACGCACAGCCCCTTCGTCCAACCGAAAGGCGAACCTCTCTGACAAACTTTGAGAGAAAACCCTTGACCCCTGGGGAATCCTCGCAAATGGAAACGGGCAGAACCGACATGGTCTAACCGAGGGAAAGAGGGATACGGCCAAACAACAGAAAAAATAATAAATGGGTGAACCGGAACGTACCTTTATGGACGAAAGACTAGTATGGAAATCGGACGGGCAGAATCACTCGAGCAGACTTGCAATGATCGTTCGAAAAATAATACCGGAAGGCGTCTCAGTTGAAAATGTGGAATTACGGTAGTAAAAAACACACACCAGCAACGCTATTTATAAGGAGAACGTAGAATGCGGAATGTCACACCTAGCAAGATGCTGACGTGGTAACACCTCAGCACGCGTGTTGGGCACGCGCATGCGTGTCAGCACTCATTAATTACGATCTATATTAAATAACCATAAAATAATAAAGAATTTTAAATAATATAAAAAGGGGGTGCGCTCGAAGAAGCGCCAAGACAACTCTCGGTAAAACCAGTACATACATGCTCAAGCCTAACGGCATATCCTTCGGAAAGGGTCAAACGTGAACCCACAGTTTGTTTGAAACATCATACCATCGGCGCACCCTGACCCATCGGGTAAGTGCAACAATTAATCCCCAAAATGAATAACAACGGTCTTTGGCAAATTAGAACCCTCGGGCACAATAGGGTCGAACAGACGCGAACAAAGGGCAATTATTAATCCGAACTACAAGAAATACATGTTGTAAACCAGGAGAGGCTCGGGAATTGATACAATGATAGCTTCCACACATCAAAAGCCATGCCATGTCGAAGTCAACTCTCTAAAGTATTAAACCATCGGCCGAATCGAAAGGCAAATACAGCATTGATCCGAATGACCTAGGCCAAAAGGCCATAAGGTACCCTTTGAAGTATTACGTTTGTATTTTACTAACAATGCAATACCGGTATTACATGTATGTATCAGAAAGCGCAGGCCAAAAGGCCATAAGGTATTATTTAAGTCTTGCAGGTGTATATCTCCGAATAATGCTTGCCGAAAGGTATAAAGGAATTCTTTAAGTATTACACCATCGGTCTTCAACCGATAATGCAATACTGGGGGGACATGTTGACGCATGTGTCCGAACGGCCTGTCTTGACCGGCCGTCCGGACGACACATAGCCGTCCGGTCATACCAGAGGGCACACGACTCGTCCGGCCAGTATCACTCTAAGTAGTAGGACAGGTGGCGTTTACCTTTTGACAGATGGCAGCTGCAGACACCGCCGCCGTCGCCCCAGGATTTACGGGATTATGTCGGGGACATGTCTCCTGAAAACCCGGCGCCGCCAATCCAGGTATCGAGGCCGAGTACTATAAATACTCAGCTCATTTACTGCTCTCAACTAACATCTTTACTCGCATTTACTTCTCACTACAGTTGACAACCCTTTCGGAATACCAAATACTTACTCTCACACCGGAGGTGGGTCCTGGGATAACACCCGGGGCGAGCCTAACGTGTGCTGTTGTGTGCAGATACCCGGAGGACCTCCAATAGCCGAAGGGATCAGCACCCAAGCCTCCCGGAAGAACCCTAGCTGAGTTCAACCGGTAGGCCCTCTTTATTTGTCTGAAGTGGTTGCAAGAAATTGCTTCAACAAACTGCAACTTGATATTACGGAGTATTCGACTCTCTAAACTAAAAAATGAAAGTCGCCTTTCAAAAAAAAATTAGATTCGTTTTTATATTAAATGGATACGTAATAAACAAAGACCGAGTCAGCAAATATTCTTAGGAAAATATTGTTTAATCTGTATGTCACTTTAATTTCTTTTTCGGTTTTTGTTTGTAAAAAATAAAAAGTTTCCAAGTGACGGGTTATTATTTCATCATTTTCAGGCAGTTATTATGTAAGAATTCCAAAATCTAGGCTTGATTTGTGGATAAGTATACTCAGAGTCGTCTCATGTTTTCGTGACCATGTGCGATAACAATAAATTGGTTTCATTCTGCTTGTAAACATATATTGTATGTGTCACATATATTTAAATTTCTAATGCAAGTATGTATAAAACTAAGGAATATATATATGGTGTTAGAGTTTAATGGAAAAATATTAAACGTGTATGTTTAGATTCGAACACGGGATCGAGGGATTGCACACTTTACGTATGAATGATCAAGTAAATAATTAATGTATATTAATTATTTGGACACGAAATGATACCTAACAGACGTTAAGTAATTAATGGAATGTACTAACGACCGTTAAGCGAATAGTGAAAGGACTATTAGTAAAATTTGGGGACTAGAAGGATCTAGAATTCCCATTAGGGAACCAAATCCGATCGGCATTAGGGAATACAAACCCTAATCGCATAGCTTTTCCTCCAAGTTACATGTTCACTATAAATACAAACCTATGGGGTATTGTTTTCTCACCTTGTGCAATACTATAACCCTAAGTTTGTGTTTTCTCTTCCTCTTGTTCTAAAACCGGTTGACCTATAGGATATAGGGTCGATCCATATTTTTTGTGTAGCAAAATTATTTGGTTTTACGTGTTTAATCACTAGCATCATTGCTTAATCGGTTATAGTACGTGTGTACAAGAGTTCGGTAACAACTCACTTTAGTTGTTCATCTTGGATTGTGAAACAAAACGGTAAGGGGTTTCACGTGAATCCTATTTGTTGATCTTGTGAAGATAAGAGAAGATCGATCCTTATTCTTGCTAGGATTTCGAGATAACTCTATTTATTATTCGGTAATTCATTATATGTGTTAAATTAAGATCTTGCTTCCGCTACATACTCTTGATGTGTTTATTTATTTAGATGTGTTACATGCTATTTAAATTCCAACAGTGGCATCATGAGCCAATTTAACATGTTAATATAATTACCTAAACACATAATAAAAATCAATTCTTGATTTGTATACACATGTAAGTCGATTTAGGGTTTGTTTTTATAGAAAACATACTAATAAAAATCGAATAGAATTTATGGTTAGGGTTTTGACCCTATTGTAACTAATTATTAGTTTGTAACCCTAAATTAAGGACATGTTATGCTTATGTGTTTATTTGAGTAATTAGGGTTACGTTCCTGCTTAATCCATAATTCTTCATGCAAGGAATTATGGATTAGGTTTTGCTATGTGCTACATATTTTTTAGATAAATCAAAAATTAGGGAAGACCTAATTATATATATTAATGAATCAGTTATGTGCAATGTGGTATGTAATTATTAAAACTTACGCGGTCAATTAATTGGCGCCTGTGGTCCATTGGGTACAATGAGCTTGAAAACCAATGGGAGTTTTAGTAATTATATACATTAAAAAATCACATAGAGATTATTAATATGGTTTATCAAAAAATTTGCATGTGGCTATATGATTTAAATCATATATGTGTTATTATGTGTTTGTTAATTTTTTGTTAAATTACTTGATCTTTTTGTTTAAATTATGATGGATTGTAAGCAACAAAGAGGGTAATTTTTTTGTAAACAAAAATAAATGAACCGAATAACTATGTAACCTTTGTGGAAAATTATTTATTGCCAAGTCTTATGTGCCGATAGTGGTTCGCTTCGCACGGTAATTTGCTCCCAGGCGAGACTAGCAATTTAATAATTTACTACATAAATGTTTTAAGCTTTAAAATCTTAAAGTTTTTAATTGATTGATGCAACTGTACATAATGGTCGAAGCGGCGGACCTAATGTTGACAAACTATAAAGTGGGTATAAGGTTGGTTTCGCATTAAATTGTGGCCTTAAAGAGACTCCATTCTGTCTCTCCGCTCGCCTGTGCGTCACATTAGACTTACCAAGTACACCATTATATATGTACGAAGCATCTTAAGGCAAAGTTGTAAGTTTCTCAACGCCATCAATTAAAATTTTGTTGATTTTAAGCTGCTAATGAGTAAATGGTTTTGCATAAAACATAATGTTACAAGATGAATGCATGACATCTTGTACATATTTTGATATCTCACATCAAAATAAAATACCCTTAAAATTTAAGTTATATGCCATCCAATGAAACGGAAACACCTGAGATTAGATGCCTTCATTACTAGCAGCCTCAGCTGATGTAATGATCAAAGTATGGTAATCAAATGGCAAATTGAGTACTTTCATTACTAGCAGCCTTAGCTGATGTGATGAAACGACGTCAATTTACAGTTTCTTAAGTTGGTTAACTTAATTGAGTACTTTCATTACTAGCAGCCTCAGCTGATGTAATGAAACGACGTCAAGGCATAAAGAAATGGGGATGAAACATGCTTACATTTGCAACCGAGGTTGGCAAAATATGTAAGTCCCATGACTCTAGGAATTGCAATTGGATATTGGCAATTGAGTTTAACTCTACCTTATTGAGTACTTTCACTGCTAGCAGCCTCAGCTGATGTGATGAAACTATGTCAATTTGGATCCTAGTTTTTCAGTGAAAATTAAATGGTTAAATGTTAATTTGCCATGGGTGTTTAATTTTCTTGAAAAGTTAATTATCGAAAGTACTAACTTTTGAACTTTTTTTTGTAGAAATGGCCCAACCCGACAACACTAACATGTCAAACATGAGTTCTGCTTTCAAAACTATGATTGAAAGAGAAAAGTTGACTGGGACTAAAAATTTCAATGATTGGTACCGTTCTTTGAGGATTGTTCTTAGAATGGCCAAAAGATTTGAATATCTTAGTAAGCCTCTTCCTACAGCTCCTGCTGGTACTGCTTCTAATGCTGAACATGAAGAGTACCAAAGTGATTATGAGAAGCACAATGATGTGGCTTGTCTCATGTTATCTGGGATGGATACTTAATTGCAAAAGCAATTTGAGAACTATGGTCCCATGGACATGATCACTGAACTCAAACGTATGTTTGGGAAACCACCAATGGCAGAGTTATATGATGTATTAGATTCTCTGGCCAAGTGTAAGCAGGAGGCTGGTAAACCCGTGAGTGCCCATGTATTGGAGATGAAAGGATGTCTAGACCAATTGGATGCATTCGGATGTGGTTACGTGCAAGATGTACAAGTTGTCCTCATCAATCGATCCCTCAATGAGGAGTTGTTTGGTGATTTTGTGCGCAACTTCAATATGCATTGCACGGGGAAGACAATAAGTGATTTACATGCAATGCTTATTGACTTTGAGAAGGGACTCTCAAAGAAGGCACCTACACCTGCTGTAATGGTAATTCAAGGTGGTAGGATTACTAAGCCCAACAAACCGCGACATGCGAACAAGAAGGGCAAAGGTAAAGCTGACAAGGGAAAACAAGTTGTGATCCATCAGCAGAAGCCTAAGAAGCAGAATCCTCCTGTGAAGAAGGATTATCCCAAGAAGGATACGGCTGCTTGTCACCACTACAACACTCCTGGACATTGGAAGAGGGACTGTCCATTGCTGCTTGAGGAGTGTCGCAAGAATAAAAATGCCAAGGCTGCAAATGGCGCGAGCACTTCAGGTATTTTTATGATTGAATTATTTTCTTTTTCTCGTAAGCAAAATGCCTGGATATATGATACAGGATGTGGTACTCACATTTGTAATACATCGCAGGGGCTTAGAGAAGCGAAGAAGCTGAACTATGGAGAAAGCTACTTGTACGTGGGCAATGGCATACGTGCAGCAGTTGAAGCCATAGGGACATTTGATTTAGTTTTACCTTCGGGTTTAATTCTAGTATTGAACAATTGTCATTATGCACCGTCTATTATTAGAGGTGTTATTTAAGTTTCTTTGTTAAAGGATAATGGTTTCGTTCACACATTTAATGATAATGGAATTTCGGTTTCTTTAAACAATGTTTTTTAATTTAATGCAATTCCAATAAATGGTGTGTTTGAAATTGACATGGAGAATCATGTATCCAATGGAAATAATTCTGTGTATAACATTGGCAATAAGAGAATCAAGTCTAACTTGGATTCGTCTTATCTTTGGCACTGTCGTCTTGCTCATATAGGAAAGAAACGCATGGAAAAGCTGCAACATGATAGGCTTTTGCAAAATATCAATGATGATTCATTTGATAAATGCGAATCTTGCATATCTGGGAAGATGACAAGGAAAGCTTTTTCACATCAAGTGGAAAGGGCTACAGATCTACTTGGAATTATACACACTGATGTGTGTGGTCTACTTAGACATGTGTCAAAACACGGTGCTAGCTACTTCCTAACCTTTACGGATGACTATAGTCATTATGGTTGTGTTTATTTACTTAAACATAAACATGAAGTCTTTGAGACATTCAAGGTTTTTAAAAGTGAAGTAGAATTACAACTCGGTAAAAAGATTAAGGCTCTTCGATCCGATAGAGGTGGTGAATATTTAATCCAAGAGTTTAAAGATTATCTAGCTGAGTGTGGAATTGTCAAGCAATTCACATCTCCTTATACTCCACAGCAAAATGGTGTATCTGAAAGGAGAAATCGTACATTGCTAGATATGGTACAATCTATGTTTAATATGATAAGTCTTACCTAATCCTTTTGGGACTATGCTCTTAAAAGTGTTGTTCGCATATTGAATATGGTTCCGACTAAGAAGGTAGATAAGACTCCATATGAGTTATGGACTGGAAAAGCTCCCAACTTGTCTTACTTAAAGGTCTGGGGTTGTGAGGCGTTTGTTAAACGTGACTCACCAGATAAACTCCAACAAAGATCTGTTAAGTGTATCTTCGAAGAATACCCTAAGGAAACAAAGGGTTACTACTTTTACTTCCCACCAGAGAATAAAGTTATTGTGGCTAGGTATGGTGAATTCCTTGAGGAGAATCTCATATCTCAAGAATTCAGTGGGAGAGTTTATGATCTTGAAAGTGATCAAGAAGATACGTCACCTTCTGAAAACACTAGCACATTTCCTGTGGAACCTGAAAGTCTAGGTCCTCCACCTGAAGTTGAAGTGGTTCTCATTCGCAGATCTTCAAGATCTGTAAAAGATCCTGAACATCTATGTTTAAACGTAGAGTGCGAGAAAACTATACTAGGGGATCTTGATGAACCTACTAGTTATAGGGCTGCCATTAATAGTCCTGAGAAGGATAAATGGCAGGTTGCTATGAATGGGGAAATGCAATCCATGAGAGACAATGAAGTCTGGATTGAAGTAGACCTTCCTCCCAATGCTAAGGTTGTTGGGAGTAAGTGGCTCTTCAAAAAGAAAACGGACATGGATGGCAATGTACACACTTATAAAGCTCGTTTGGTGGCTAAAGGTTTTACCCAAACATATGGTGTTGACTATGAGGAGACCTTTTCTCCTGTAGCTGACATTAGAGCTATTAGGATTCTCATAGCCATAGCTGCACACTATGATTATGAGATTTGGCAGATGGATGTCAAAACCGTCTTCTTGAATGGTCGCCTAGATGAAGACATCTATATAGCGCAGCCTGAAGGGTTTGTGAATCCAAAATTCCCTGACCGAGTATCAAGCTTCAAAGATCCATTTATGGATTGAAGCAGGCATCACGTCAATGGAATAAAAGATTTGATGAGGAAATCAAAAGATTTGGATTTACTCAAAATCTTGATGAACCGTGTGTATACCACAAAGCTAGTGGGAGTGATGTTATTTTCCTAGTTCTATATGTTGATGACATATTGAGCATGGGTAAAAACATTCCAAGTTTACATGAGGTGAAAGCTTATCTTGGGAAATGGTTTTTTTTTTTTTTTTTTTTTAAAGAGGGTTACATTTATAAAACATGTTGCACTATAAATTACCATTTTATCTTCAATTATACGTAATCTAAGTTTCATATTTTCTTAAACCATACCTCTTTTGGTCATTTACCAACATAACTTAAAACAAATACTTGACTTTATCCGCTTATAAAACATAAGCTAATCCAAACACTCACCGTAGGTTTATGAGCTTACATACAAACCATAAGTTGCACGTATAACATAAGCCCAATTCACGAGCTTAGTAGGCAATCTTCCCTCAAAATCATAAAATGAGATTTCATGTGCCTTTTAGAAAAACTTTGGGCTCATTTGGGCCCTTTCGATTTGAAACAGGCTTAAGTGAACCTTTTTATGTAAAAGCAAATTACAACAAAGGACATTTACTCAAACGTTGAACAAATATAAAAGATGGTCATTGTTTTTGAAACTGTGTGGCTTGACTACTCGACCAATGATATGAAGCGGATAAGTTTTTTCCCGTTCAAAATATTAGGAAAGATGAATTTTTTAAACACGTATGTACGCAGCTTCACTGATTTATTCTATTTTCTCTGGCCACCTCAAATGTACATATTTAGCGTTATTTGAACCTCGAACCTCTTGTGAAGAAATCATAAACCTTATCACTAGATAATTTGATAATGCTTCGACCAAAGAATATAGGGGTGCCAAAATACATACAAAATGAAATTTAATTATTTGTCGAAATCCATTTACCAATGCACATTGGTTCAGAGACGGAGCCAGTAGCCCAGTAGGGGGTTGGCGGGTGCCAGGCCTCCCCCAACCAGCCCAGTCCATTGAAGTGAATAAGGCCCAGTCCAAAGGTTAATTGCTGCGTGTGTATTTGTAGTCATACTATGGTTCATTATTTAATATTTTTTAATGGAGCTAGAACCAATGCGATAATGAAATATCTGTTCTAAAAATCTTTATCATTGTTTATTTGGATGGTTATTACTATATTTAAATTTAGGAATCGAATCATTTATATTTAATATAACAGAAGAACTTACAATCTTCTTGCGTTACATGGCTTGGCTTATTTTGTTCGTGTAATTTATCTTAGCATTTTAGGAAGAAAATAAAATTGGCCTCTTTAAGTTTCAATCCTAGCTCCATTAGTTGATAGTTTGATGAGTACACTATCACAAACTCATTTAGTCGTAACACATAACTAATATACTAATCATGTCATAGACCTACGTGGTCACACATTGATTTGAAACCAAGTACAATATACACATGTAGTATGTATATTATCACAAGTAAAATTTTATGGCACAAATTCTCGGTTAATGGAGCTACGAGTTTAACTTAACAAGACTTAACGACACAAGCATTGGCGGAGCTTTGTTGGGACCAAAGGGGGTTGTGCCCCCCTCACAACATTGTCATTTAGTATATTTCTTATTGATTTTAATGTAGTAAAAAAAATCAATTTACACTTTGGCCCTTCTACATCGTAAGAATTAACTTTTCGGCCCTCCCACAATAAAACGGCAAGCTCCGCCGTTGGACACAAAGACCATTTGTGTAATCACGCTCTGGGTTATTTGCCTCGGTTTATAACCAAAACCGTGTCGAAATCGATCTTAAATTAAAGAGCAAAGTATTCTGGATTGAACGGATTTTTAGAACGTAAAACATAACAAAATTGCAGATGTCAAAATTTTATTCGGTATGGGTTTGAAATAGTAAAAAAAACATAGCAAAAAAATACTTTAAAATGATCTTTCTAAAAGTAGTTTTGTTTAAAAAATGTGCAATTTTGATATATTAAAGTGAGAGAGTGTACATTTGACTCCTTTCATCAAATTTTCCTATCAAGTATCAAATATCAGTCCGTAACTTAAGTACTCAAGATACGAGCTATGTTTGGTGCGGAGCTTTTTGGGGCGATGAACGGGTGAGTTATGAGCTTTTTGATTTATATTGTTCATTTGGCAAAAGAGCGATGAGCTTTGCAATTTTTTAAGAAAGCTCATTTTTCCAATGCTTCTTTAAGAAGCTGTGAACGGTGAGCTATGAGGTGTGGCTACTGCTCACAACTCACTGCTAACTGCTCACAGCTCACTGCTACCGCTTGCTGCTACTTTTACCAAACACACCCACAATCTCATATAGAAACATAAGGTGTGTATGGGCCTTTTTGAAAACTTACTACTCAATGATGACAAAGATTTTTAACTTAAATCATATAAATGAATAGCAAAATGGTGCAAAGATTTTTATTCATCTAGAAACGATAAAAATTATGTAGTGATTAAATTGCACCACATGCAAGATATCTTCAAGTTATTAATGAAAGAGTAAACGACATAAATCGTCCATGTGGTTTATCGAGTTTAACGAAAATGGTCCCTAAACTTTTTTTTTTCCCGGATCTAGCCCCTGTGGTTTACACCTCTTACGGGTTCGGTCCCTTGACCGGGTTTTCCGTCAGTTGACCGTTAAATCCATTAACTAGAGTAATATACGGGGGGTATTATTGGTAATTCATGTTTGACGCCATAACCCTGTGTATATCTAACCCTAAACTAACACATTTCATCCCTAATCTAATTCACCCACCCACCCACCCACCCACCAACCAAAAAATCTATGTTATTCTGGTAATTCAGCATCAAATCGACAATGGCGTGTGAATGGAGAGTGCGTAAAAAGGGTTCAACATCTAATCCGTATCATGATTATCGTAAGTACCTTGGTTACCACCAAACTCTTCATTTTAGTTTATTCGGTTAGGTAGTAATTTTGAGTTTCTAATGTAAATCGTATTTTGTATGATCAGGTGAGTTTCCATTCGTTTTTAGTATAAAGATTAACCATGGAGGTGCATTCACCAGTCATCCTAGCATACGTTACAAAGGTGGGAAGGAAAATTAGATAGACTCAATTGATTCAGATGTGTTCTCTGTTCATGAGGTTGCCACTATGATGAAAGAGTTAGGGTATGAAAATGTATACATGCACTTTTATTATAAGGTACCTAACTCTGATTTAGATAATGGTCTTAAAAAATTAGAAACTGATAAAGATGTGATGGATTTGTTGAAGTAGGTAGCTAAGTATAAGGTTATTGATTTATATGTTGATCACTCTGTTTCTAAGAAACCTGATAATACTGATGATGTACTAGAAAATGTGGATACTGATGTAGTTAATGATGTAAGTGAGGATGAGTAGTTGAAGGATTGTTTAAAGAAGGTTGGAAGGTTGAATAATAATGTAGGCCAGTCAAGTAGGATTGAAAGCCCAAATGTAGATGTTGGTAACAATGGTTCAGATAGTTAACATGGTTCAGATAGTGAACATGGTTCAGATAGTGACAATGAATCAGACAGTGATGATAGTGACTTCATAGTTGATGAAGACCAGATGATGAATAATGTAGAGGTTGATATGGCTGAATTTAGGAGTAACATAGATAAAAATGTAGAATGGGTTGGATGTACAGAGACTGTAGAAGAAGTGACTGAGGTGGTTGATGAGGAGGAAGTTGATTATGAGGATTTTGTTAGTGGGAGTGATTCAGATGATGAAGGTCAGAGGAGAAAAGCATTAAGGAAGGTGGCTAGGATGAATAAGGCTCATGCTGGTAGTGAGGGTACAATATGGAAAGAAAATTTCTTTGTTGGTCAGCAATTTGGTAATAGCCAACTCATAAAAGAGATGGTGACAAGGGTAGCAGTTGAACAAAGAAGAGAGTTGTGGTTAAAGAAGAATGACAAGCTTAGGGTGAGGGCAGTTTGTAGAGGAAAGATACCAACTTTTTCATCTAATAAGGAACTTGTGGTTCATAGTAGGCTAGCTGATGGGCCAAAAGTAAAGGGTAAGCCCAATAAGTCCAACACAGGTGGTGGATCTAAAATTAGGTCAAAAGGTGTGTCTATTAAAGATAGTGAACCTGAATGCCCTTGGCAGTTGCATTGCTCAAAGTTACCAAATGAGGATACATGGCAAGTGAAAACTTTTGTGGATGTTCACAAATGTTTACAATCTAGAACTGTTAAGGAATGCACAGCAACATTCTTGTCACGAGAATTAGAGGAAACCATTAAACCAAATCCAAAAATTCCAGTGATTGCTCTTAAAGACCAGTTGCAGAAACAATTTGAAGTTGGGATTTCAATGCAGAAAGTGCATAGAGCTAAGCAGATGGCTAAAGAAAGAGTGATTGGTGATTATACAAAACAATATTCACTGTTGAGAGAATACTGTGTGGAATTACAAAAAATGAATCCTAATACAACTGTTAGGATTGATTTAGAAAGGCCAGATGACCCCATAAGAATTCTTGAAAGGAAGTTCAAGAGGATTTATATTTGTTTAGGTGCTTTAAAAGAGGGTTTTAAGAAAGGAAAGAGAGATTTGTTGGGGTTGGATGGTTGTTTTTTGTCTGGTCCTTTCCCTGGTCAAGTTTGACAGCAGTAAGGGTGTTGGGAATAAAATGTTCAAGTCAAAGAGCCTGCCAGATATGTCAAAGAGCCTGCTAGTTGATTTTAAAGAGTATGAAGATGTACTAACAGTACCTTCTGGGTAGAAGGTACTGCTAGTTGATAAAGGTCCTGCCAAGCTTTATGTCAAGTTGATAGATATTTTGTAATGGATATTTAGTTGAATTATTAGTCTTTGTACATTGTAATACGTTATGTAGAAGTAGTTTAGTCTTCTGTGGTTTACAGAAGAATATTACAGAGTTGTTACATTGGTAGTTGTATTTAATTGTAGGCTAGAATAGTCAAAGTAACATATTATATTAAACCACTTGACAACTTGTAATAAGGGTACCTTATACTATAAAAGGTTCCCTTAGTCACTCCTTCATGTATGCATCTCTTCAACTATTAACCAAAACTGAACAACCTCTCAAGTAACTTAGTTACTCATTTCACAAATCCTTTTACAATCTAAGATTCAAGATTACTTTGTAATCCCGGTGATAGTTAGATCATCCGTATTATTTCATCAATAATATTGAATCGTTTTGTGTTAACTAAAGTTGTGTTCCTTGTTCATTACATACTCACGTTTACATAACTCACCACCTTTGTGTTCTTTTAAGTGTGTTGTAGTAGATTCCGCATACTAAACACATTCATACATAAATATCCCAAACACGTTACTAAGATTCACATCCCAAGTGTTTGAGCAATCCTTTCCACAAAGGGTAGATCCTAACAATGGAATTTACCCACTTGCTTATGCACTTGTGGAGGCTGAAACAAAAGAGTCTTGGAAATGGTTTCTTGATTGGCTTGGTGATGATCTAAATCTCTTCAGTAACTCAAACTTTACTTTCATATCTGATAGGCAAAAGGTATAATTTCTAATTACCTTGTTTATTATTTTAGTTTTATTATTATCTCAACATGATTGTTGTTTTATATTAGGGAGTCATACCAGCAATTGCAGAGACTTTTCCAAGTGCTGAACATAGGTACTGCCTAAAGCATATTTATGACAACATGAAGCTTTCATGGAGAGGGAAGATATACAAAGACTTGTTATGGAAGTGTGACACATCTACAACTGTTCAGATGTTTGACAGAAACATGGAAGCAATTAAAGATCATAACAAATAAGCTTATGAGTGGTTGAAGAAGATTCCACCACAACATTGGTCTAAAAGTCACTTTTCTGGTATGTTTACATTATATGATCCAACTCATGCATGGTATAACAGTCTAACATATTGATTCATGAAATTGCAGGCAGGGTAAAGTGTGATGTCCTTTTGAACAACATGTGTAAAGTTTTGAACAGGCGACTGGTAGATGGAAGGGACAAGCCAATCATCATCTGTTTGGAATTCATAAGAGAATACCTTATGAAAAGGATAGTAAATGTTCAGAAGGTAATAAGCAAGACTAATGGCCCTCTTAGCCCTCATGCTGCTAAGATGTTCAAGATTATTGTTAAAGAAGCAGGACAATTAAAGGTAAGCCACACTACTAAGTTCTTAATCATTTTATTTGTTATAAGTCAATCAGCACTAGTTAATTTGTATAATTTTATAGGTTGAGTGGAATGGGGGTGACTTGTATCAAGTAAATGGTCCTTGGGGTGATCAGTGTGTAGTAAACATGAGGGATAGAGACTGTAGTTGTAGAAGGTGTGAGTTGAGTGGGATACCCTGCAAACATGCAGTTGCATCCATATGGAATATGGCTAGCAATGGGATTGAAACTGACATACCAGAGTCATATTGTCATCCATGTCATTGGCTTTCAACATGGGAAGAGATGTATAGGTCTAAGATTAATCCCACTAGATCACCAGAGTTTTGGGAAAAGACAAATGTTCCAAATACAATCATCCCACCAGATCATCACACACAAATTGGAAGGCCAAGGAAAAAGAGGAGAAAGACTGCTTCTGAACTTGCAGATATAATGGTTAATGTGGAAAACTAGAAGGGGGTGTTGAATAGATTTTCGTCTTTTTAAATTTATTATGAAAAGTTTTATTACTTTTACAACCTTAGATTCAAGTTTATGTGAAAAATAATACTTGAACAATATTGTTAATTATACGTTTACCATTTTAGATTTGTTATAAAAGTTTTCCTTTTATGAATGGAGTTTTAAATTGATTTTTATGTGTAATCAACTTCTAACTAATGCTAACAATTATATATGCCTATATGTATGAGAGTAATGACGATATAAATAAAGATATAAGTAAGAGATGGAAAGATCTAACCGAGACACAAGAGATTTATAGTGGTTCGGCTACAAGGACACCTTCCTTTCCCTACTCCACTCCCCGAGCATCAAGCTCGAGAGTTTTCTTCACAACTTCAACAAGCTCCCTTATGGCGGAGAAAACCTTACACAACTTTTGCTACACCGGCTTAACGACACAAAGCTAAATGTCGGGTTCTAATCGTAGCTAGAACCAATCTCACAACTTCACAACACAACTTCTTCACAACTTATTCACAATAGCTTCACGACTTCAACACTAGGACTTCACGACTTCTACACGACCGCTTCACAACTTCTATACTATGACTTCACAACTTCTTTGCTACGGCTTCACAACTTCTATGCTACGGCTTCACAACTTCTTCACACCGCAACTACTTCACAACCTTACTATGCTTCTACACTACTTCTTTACACCACAACTACTTACACAACTTCTTCACCACTAACACACTACACTAACCTAATCACTTATGTTCTTACTTAATGTACACACCTTATATACACACTTTACACAAATAAATGAATAATTTACAAGGTATGCTTTGACAAACAACTTGAGTAACAAGATGCTACTAAGTTGTAATACTTCTAGTCTTGATTGATAGAAGTATTCTTCTTTTGCACTTGGATGGTGGAAGCTTGGATCACTTGGAAACCAATGCTTAAGAATGTATGATCAAAGGATTTGGAAAGGATTTAGAGATGTAAGAAGAGATTTAGAACAGAAAGTTTAAGGTGCAAAAGGTGAGAAAAAGTCCAGGGGAAAACCAGTATTTATAGGCAAAAACTGGACAGCTGGAGGAGCGGGGCGGTCCCCTTAAATAGGGGGTCGCCTTTATAAATTAAGGGGGCCGCCCAAGGTGAACGTTGCCCAGTTTTGTCCTTTTGTGGGGAAGGTTTTTCTGGAACATTTTTGTCATTTTTTGTTGAAAATTTGAATTCATATTTTTATAATAGATTAAACATATTTATTTAATACCATAAATGTTTTTCTAAAAGATATAAAATGTTTGTGACATTTTATAAAAAGTTTAGTGATTAAGAAAATGTTCCTTTGATCATATAAAGCATTAAGCATTATGTTTATTCATACCTTAAGTGATTAAGTTGTAGAAGTGAATATTTACAACTAAATACTTGTTTATTTGATAAGTTTATGTTTAACGAGTTTAAATTTTGTGATCATTAAAACATAGAGATATGAATAAGTATTAATAATGTTTTTAGGCATTATTTATGTCAACAATCTCCCCCTTTTTGATGATTACAAAACTTAAACTCATTAAATCCAAAAATTTATTTTGGACAAGTATTTAGTGAGTTTATATTCACTTCTCCCCCTTTTTGTAAAATCAAAAAGGTTAAGCCGACAAGTTTTAGAAATAAAATTTTTCGGGACGAGAACTCCCCCTTGATGTGTGCTCCCCCTCGTTTGAGGGCACCAAGGAATCGAGATATGGAATACTTGCAAGAAAGATATTAGAAGCACAAGCATATATACATATCATAATATCACACATAAGATCAACAAGCATAGAAAACACATATTAAAAACATAAAACAAGACTTTCATTAATAAAAGAAAATGATTATGTAAAGGACATAATCATTGTTACAACATATGTTATGCTTAGAGCATACATTCGGTAGAGAATTCTAATTTGCCTAGAAATCCATTTAACTTGCTTGAGACATGAAAACTTGGATGAATGGGGGGTGAGGATGTTGGATTAATGGAGGTGTATTATTGGGTTCATGGAGGTTGGAGAGAGTGTTGGTGGAGAAATTGGAGGTGGAGAGTTTGGAGTGGACCATGTTGGATGAGAGTTTTGATGTTGTTCAAGTGAGGATGTTGGATTGGATCTAGTGAGAAGATACTCAATCCAAGTGAGGTGCTCATTTAAAGCAATGGTTTGTTTTTGAAGAAAGATGCAACAAGGACAATTGTTGACATGTTTCTCAATTTGACCCAAGTTTTGGGGTGATGATGATGAAGGGATAGATGGTGGTGATGATGGAGAGATAGATGGGGATTGATCCAAGTTGCTTTGAGCAAGATGTAAAGCAAGAGGAGCATTTAGCTCATGGGCTTCCTTGAGTTCTTCAATGAACTTCAAGTGTTGAGAGGAAGGTGATGATGATGGAGAGTGGTTGTTATTTGGTAGAGGTGGTGGTGACACTCTTGGTGGTGGGGATATTTGTGAACTTGGGTAATCATGACGGGATGTGGGTGGAGATATGGATGAAGTGGATGTTCCAAGAGTGGTGAGTGTTTTGAATGGTGCATTGGTAGGTTGAGTGTGAGTGAGATTGGGATTGTAGTTTTGAGATTGATCATTGGGAGATGAAGGTGTAGGAATGGATGATTGGTTATGTGTGTGAAAGGGTTCATTAGGATGAGACTTAGGTGTTGGTTGTGTTTGAACAACATCATTCGTTGGGTTATGGCAAGTGTCTAGCTTCCTTCTCCGAATGGGCCTTACCGAGATCTTAACAACTCTTGAAGGCTTGGATTTAGAGGATGATATGTTTGGATGGATGATATGGATGAGCATTTATGATGGAGAAGGGTATTTATAGTGTAGGGATGATGTGATTGAGGAAGGTAAATTTTGGTGGGTGGTTTCGGACAAAATGTGTTGGTGAATTTTGGGAAGTATAGGATAAAATGGGTTGGAAATTGAAAAAGAAAACAGTAATCCGTCCCTCCAGATGGCCGGTCCCCTTAATTTTAAGGGGGCCGCCTGCGTATTTAAGGGGGCCGCCCATCTGCTGATTTCCAGACTACTAGAAATGGATTTTTGACAGAAATTTGTAGAAAAGGTTGTGTTTATGAGTTTAGTTTCAAGCAAGTCCAACTTCTTTTGAGGCAATTTAGGATTAAATAACTCATGTATGCTAAGCATATCTAATTAAGCAATTTTATCTAGCATGCAATCTACTCATTAACCATGTAACATATACATTTATATATATATATATATATATATATATATATATATATATATATATATATATATATATATATATATATATATATATATATATATATATATATATATATACACATATATGGACAAGAAAGCGATATATAATATCAAGTAATTCACAAAATCATTTTTAGAAAGATTAATACGCTAGTTAATTAATCCTAATAAGTGTCTATGTGCAAAGGAATGGGGAGTTGTGATAGCATGGACTTCTAGACTTGTACCAAGTGAGATCTAAATGAGTAAACCATGATTTTTCATTTTTGATTTAGTTCACTTATAAATGTCATATACACAAATATAGATGACATATATGAGATCACCATGCATGATTTAAATAGGTGTTTTTAGCATTATTCAACAATGTTTGAAAGTGGGTTTTTATGTAGATGTGAAAGTTATTTGAATAAAATAGATTGAGTTTTATTTCAAAATATTTTTATGAGGAAAGAAAACAAAATTTTCAATCTTTGGCTTTGATAAAAACATCATCATGGACAAATGTTGGGAAGAAAAATGGGATGGTAAAACAAGTTAGAAAGGTGATATATTCTTTTGAAAAATCATTTTTCCAAGATGTTAAGTTTTAGCATATTTAAAAATAAATGTCATTAAAACAATGGTTGTAAAAGATTTCATGCTCAAGGAAATTGGTTAAGGCTATTGTCACATGCTACCCTTTTCTACATATTTTATGGCATTTAAGCATGTAGATACAAGAGAAATTATCATATCAGAATAGTTTATAGAAAAACAAAAACTATTATAATAAATATGCATTTAATAACTAAGCGAATAATTACGAAGGCATGCAATTAAAACACATATGAGCAAGTAAACATCTAGAAATTTTATATATATACAAGATGACATAAATCTAGGAATGAAAAACTCTAATGAAATACAAAGTTCATAAAAGCAAACTAGCGTTAGGTATATTTAGGAAGAGTAATGTAATCAAGTTGGAGAATGAATATGAGACTATTACTAGTGGTGCTCAATTCAGGCTAAACACGACCATTTTTACGGGTTACACACACCCAACTTCTCACATAGAAGCAATTCAACCGTTAGGTCAAATTGAGTTTCTAGTCAATAGATTCTCCAGTAGTCATTCTCTTTTTAGAAGAAATTAAGTTCCTAAATATACCTATCGAAGAGTACCAAATATGAAGTTTGCTTGGTTTACTAATACTTGACTTAATGTGATTCAGACATTATCCTTTTATGAGGGTAAATCTAGATGATATATTTTGCTCACGATCCTAATGGAGACATGTTGAATGGGGTATAACCTAACATCTATAGCTCCTTTGTTGTAGCACATTTATCTAACCTAATGCCATATTCTACAAGAGGTTGTTACATACATAGTTTTCTAACACGAAGAATCTAATCTTACTTCTATGTTAATGATTTATCCGCTTAACTTAATTTACTTTATTACCAAGAGTTTTCTAATAGTGGACATAGAAGATTTCCATTTTAAATTTGAAAATGAGTTCGACAGTGAATACTTCATTTAATACTTAGGAGGCTAACTAAAGGATTTCTAATTAAATCGTAAATAGGATATAACTAAAAGTGTAAAGGCAAGGCAACCTATCAAACTAAGCATGTCCTAAGGCAATTATTAACACAACGTACTATATGTATGAAGTAACTATTCATGAAATTTAAAAAGAGAACGTACCTTATGTCCAGCTTTTCTTCATAATATCCAGGATGGTAAATGAGGTAGTGAATGGTAGATGAGTCTTCAATATAACCATGGCATGAAAGTATATCACAACATGCTTCAAAAACCTTATAAGACCAAAGCGGCTTGACCCGAACATGTCTTGTACTTGACATATTAGATGTCTTAGCCTTGATGAATGTGACATCTTTTTGTTGAGACATTCACGTCTCAAATGTAACCACATCATGCTCTTTCAACAAATACCATTAATATTTCACTACGCCATTAGCTATTTCTTGAGATGGATTATCACGTGAGATATTGAGTGTGGTACAGGATTTGATGATTCATTAGTCTTCACACGCGCGATTCGAATGTGATTAGGTTGACGTAAGATCAAGTATCATTTCTTTGTGCGTTCATTACCTAATCAAATAAAACAGCTTGGTACCCAGATTCTCATGGGTCCGAGATGGTTAGTTGAAGACATCCATTGCATTCGTATGCATATGGTGAGGATGTCGCCAAGAAGTACAAGAATTCTTTAATAGTTTGTTTTGTTGTACAAACAATGGATTTCTTGACTTATATTTATTATAATCAGAGTAAATAGCCTTATATCTAAATTTCTCTACTAGGTTTTTCAATTTTGATTTGTTTTGATTTACTTGTTGAAAAATTATCCGAACTAAATCCTAAACCGGTTTTATCTTTGAATGGCTTTTGACAACTTAGTAGGTATTTAAGAGATTTGGAACTTTATTCAAATTTAGCTAATATTTTTGCTCTTTCATTTAATCTTTTAATTTCATGCTTATGTTCTTGACATGTTTTGCACTCTAGATTAATTTCAATATTACTTTCAAGTCTAGACATTTTATCTTCTAAAATTATTTCTTTTTCAAAATTACTTTCAAAAGTTTTTGATGATTTATGTTTAGAAATGGTTTTTAGATCTATGTTGCAAAAATGTTTAAACTCATTTTCTAATTTTGAAAATTCTAAAATGAATTGATCATAGCAAAAATGTTCGGTTTCGGATTGTACCTTATTTGGAGTTTTATCTAGTTTGGATTCTTCACATACCGGATAGTAATCTACTTCTTCGTCTATGTCACTCCATGATTTTGAATTAAGTTCACTTCGGAGTTGATCCATGTAGTCTTCGTCATTAATGCCTTCATTAACAACATTTGAACTAGTAGCACATGTATTTATTTTATCTAAGTGATTATCTATCAAATTTTCTAGGACAACTAATTCATGTACAAGATCAAATTCCTCGTCTTTGGCTTGACATTTTTCTTGATGAAAGTTTAAGAGATTTTTCCAAATATCATTTGCCGTTTGACAGAAGAATATTCTTTCATATTCAACTCTCGGCAAAGCTTTATAAATAATTATTTTAGCTTTATTATTTTTGTCATTCTTTGTCTTGAAATAATCATTTTGTCTTTCAAAATTCGTTTTTGCTTGACTTTCAAGATCTGTTTTTGTTTGACTTTCAAAATTCGTTTTTGTTTGACTTTCAAAATCCATTTTTGTTGGTTGAAAATCACCAATCGAAATGACATGCCAAAGATCTAGATCAATTGATTTCACATAATTTTCAAATTTATTTTTCCATTCAAGAAAAGTATAGTTTTCAAGAGGCGGTGGTTTTTGTATAGATTCCCCTTCTAAATATCTTTCGGATTTCATAGATCGATTCAAGTTTTAAAATACAGTATATTTTAAAGATCTTGATTGACGTGGCTTCTGATACCAATTGTGGAAAACTAGAAGGGGGGGTTGAATAGTTTTTCGTCTTTTCAAATTTATTAAGAAAAGTTTTATTACTTTTACAACCTTAGATTCAAGTTTATGTGAAAAATAATACTTGAACAATATTGTTAATTATACGTTTACCATTTTAGATTTGTTATAAAAGTTTTCCTTTTATGAATGGAGTTTTAAATTGATCTTTATGTGTAATCAACTTCTAACTAATGCTAACAATTATATATGCCTGTATGTATGAGAGTAATGACGATATAAATAAAGATATAAGTAAGAGATGGAAAGATCTAACCGAGACACAAGAGATTTATAGTGGTTCGGCTACAAGGACACCTTCCTTGCCCTACTCCACTCCCCGAGCACCAAGCTCGAGAGTTTTCTTCACAACTTCAACAAGCTCCCTTATGGCGGAGAAAACCTTACACAACATTTGCTTACACCGGCTTAACGACACAAAGCTAAATGTCGGGTTCTAATCGTAGCTAGAACTGATGAACTCAAATAAGTACATTTTATTACTATCATTTATCCTATTAATTTGACTTGTTTTATTATATTACGTATGAGAATTGACACTTAATCGTTTACTTTTGTAATTCTCAGATAAAAACAAACATTTGGTGAAACTAAGCGATTTTGGACTAAAAATGGAGCAAAACAAGCAAGATTGGAAAAGTCTACTGAATTGAAGAGATTAAGGACCATTGCCTGACTTTGAAGAATGCGCAGCATGGATTTATCCCATGCGCCGCATATGAAACCTTGGTCAACGAGAAGAACCAACTTGTTTTACTCCAGATGCGCCGCATGAAGCTCCTGATATGCGGCGTATCAATCTCAAGACTTCACCAGATTTCCAAGATATTGAAGAATATTCGCGAATATTATAATCTTGGACCCCACGCGAAGTTACCTTGATACGCCGCATCGGACCAATCCGATGCGCCGTATCGGCCATATACAATCCTTACCAAGAATTCAAGAAATCAAGTGAAGATTAGAAGCTTAATGAAGAAGTCAAGATTACAAGTCGACACTTGAAGATGCTTTCGTATTTTGGCCATAAAATCTTCATCCGGACTCCGTTTTAGGTGATTCAAGCGGCCACGGAAAGAGAAAAAGGAGATCTACCTGTATCTGAAGGAGATGCGGCGCATCTGGTCCTTAGATGCGCCGTATTGGGAGATGAGGCGCATCTGGTATTTAGATGCGCCGTATTGGGTCAGTTTCAGACTTGGAGGCTACGTTTACTTATAGATGCGGCGCATCTAACTCTATAGATGCGCCGTATCGACCCAGATTTCAGAATCTATAAATACCGAACTCATTAACGAATTTGGGCATCTTTGGGAACCCTTAGGGGCATTCCCAGACGATCAAAGCCTCTCCAAACAGTAGAAGATCAATATTGAAGACCTAATCATCCTTGAAGAACATCTCTAATCATTGTTATATTACTTAATCATTCGGTTAGCGTATCGTATTCATTATGTTTCATACTTTATTCGTTATGATTATGTTTATGTACTTTGTTACAGAGATTATGGGCTAACACCTTTAGGTGTTAGCCATGTTTATGAAGTTTTATTAGTTTTTATGATTTTGTCGATGTGTTTGCTTTGTTATTGGATTGGGTGCTTGTCGATAAAAACTCGTTTATTGCTTATAACTAGTAGAAGTCTATGTAACTAGGTTATGATCCTTATAACTTTAATTGATGTGACTTAACTACCTGTAATTGTGGTTGCTTTGGTTGAGTTATATGCGTGTTAACCCGATTCTCTATTAGGAATCATTGTTTGGCATAAACGGAACGTGTCTACAACCTAATAGGACTAGTAGCGTGTAATACCGAACTAGGTTAGATGGTTTAAAGCAATAAGTTAGTATTGATGCTAGACGAGTCACTATGATCTTTCGTCATATCCGCCCCGAGGGCTAGTTACTTAATTGTGACAGAATTTCGTAATTGATATGCCGATTAACAATTGAATGAATTAAAACAAGTAGACATAAGCATGTATAACTATAAAATGGATTAGACTTGGCTAACCCGTTCTTCCTATCTTTGGTGTCTTCATACTTGTATTGTTTGTTTATCTTAGTTTAGTTAGAATAAAACCAAACCCGTGCCAGTCTCTCAGGCTGAACCCCCCTTTACGTTAGTTTAGGAGAGTCGAATACCTCTAGAATTAGTATATTAGAAATCTCACTCCTAGTGAACGACCCTTGCTTACCTAGAAACTATCTACATTGACCGGGTACACTGCTCGTTAGTGTTTAGAGTCTATAGGTTAGTTCGGCAAAATATAAATTTAAAACTTGGTAGTTTATTATAGACCTAAAAAAAACACATCAAGAACCAATCTCACAACTTCACAACACAACTACTCCCTCCGTCCCATTTTAGTTGTCCACTTTTTCACTTTTTGTTGTCCCAAATTAGTTGTCCATTTTAAGCAATTTCCAGTTTTGCCCATAAAAGACAAAACACAATCAAAGATTTGAAATAATAACTTGAGGATATTATTGTCATTTTACAACATACAAACAAAGATTTCTTAATATGTGTGTTTTGTGGGCCCATGACATCTAAATTGGGACGGAGGGAGTACTTCACAACTTATTCACAATGGCTTCACGACTTCAACACTAGGACTTCACGACTTCTACACGACCGCTTCACAACTTCTATGCTATGACTTCACAACTTCTTTGCTACGGCTTCACAACTTCTAAACTATGGCTTCACATCTTCTATGCTACGGCTTCACAACTTCTTCACACCGCAACTACTTCACAACCTTACTATGCTTCTACACTACTTCTTTACACCACAACTACTTACACAACTTCTTCACCACTAATACACTACACTAACCTAATCACTTATGTTCTTACTTAATGTACACACCTTATATACACACTTTACACAAATAAATGAATAATTTACAAGGTATGCTTTGACAAACAACTTGAGTAACAAGATGCTACTAAGTTGTAATACTTCTAGTCTTGATTGATAGAAGTATTCTTCTTTTGCACTTGGATGGTGGAAGCTTGGATCACTTGGAAACCAATGCTTAAGAATGTATGATCAAAGGTTTTGGAAAGGATTTAGAGATGTAAGAAGAGATTTAGAACAGAAAGTTTAAGGTGCAAAAGGTGAGAAAAAGTCCAGGGGAAAACCAGTATTTATAGGCAAAAACTGGACAGCTGGAGGAGCGGGGCGGTCCCCTTAAATAGGGGGCCGCCTTTATAAATTAAGGGGGCCGCCCAAAGTGAACGTTGCCCAGTTTTGTCCTTTTGTGGGGAAGATTTTTCTGAAACATTTTTGCCATTTTTGGTTGAAAATTTGAATTCATATTTTTATAATAGATTAAACATATTTATTTAATACCAAAAATATTTTTCTAAAAGATATAAAATGTTTGTGACATTTTATAAAAAGTTTAGTGATTAAGAAAATGTTCCTTTGATCATATAAAGCATTAAGCATTATGTTTATTCATACCTTAAGTGATTAAGTTGTAGAAGTGAATATTTACAACTAAATACTTGTTTATTTGATAAGTTTATGTTTAATGATTTTAAATTTTGTGATCATTAAAACATAGAGATATGAATAAGTATTAATAATGTTTTTAGGCATTATTTATGTCAACAGTTAAAGGATCCAAATTAAGTAGGGCAGGAAAGAGTCTTACTTGCAAACTGTGTAAGCAAGTTGGTCACAACCAAAGAACTTGCAAGGGTCAAACTGCTGGTGGTTCACAAAATGTTGGTGGTTCACAAACTGTTGGTGATTCACAAACTGCTGGTGGTTCACAGAGTGCTGGTGGTTCAAAGAAAGCTAGTGGTGGTTCAACGAAAGCTAGTGGTGGTATAAAGAAAGCTAAAGGTGGTTCAAAGACTGGTATGGGTTCACAATCAACACATCAAACTACACAGAATGATGGTGTTGGTACACAACAATCACAGTCTACAAAGGTGAGACCACTCCCTTCACTCCTAGAAGCATCACCAACAAAGATGACAAAGACATCTGCAAGTAGACTCAATTGAATTATGTGATGCCTGTCTTTACTACTTAGGTCATTTTTTGTTTTGGTAGTTTGGCCTATTCTGTTATGGCCATTTCATGTTAACTAAGACTTGATGTTAAGACAATATGTATGGATTAAGTTGTTATGTATTTATAAATGGTTATGGTCTTATGGTGTTATGCTCTTTCGTTCTTTAGAAGTCAAAGTCAAAGTCAAACTTACAGTTTCTTATACCTAAATGCAGTAACTTGCCTGCACATATCAACCAAGCCTTTAATGGCATTTACTGTGATGCTCTTTACTTTAAATTAACATAATGACACACAACATTACACCATCGAAAACCTGTCAAACACTAAACCACATCCAGATTGCTCCATAATGACTTCCAAGCCAAATGTTATTGAAATATCCTCTGATTCATCTGAACTCATGTCTCCTAAACCTTATTGGAATTTAACCTACACCACTGGTACAAGCTTTGGTAAGAAAATGGCTAAGGGAAAGGTTGTTGAGTCAAGCTCTGATTTCAGCTCATTTAATGATAGCTTTTTTAATGATAGCTGGGTTTCTAGCTATCATTCATCTTCTAAAGATGAAGCTGTCTAAAAAAAAGCCACAATCTCCAAAAAACATGCTCCAGTTCACACACTGTCAATCCCAGGAAAAAGGGAACAAGTTCTAGGCCTAGCAAATCAGGAAACTTGGGAAGAAATCCAAGCAAAGAAGAGAAAAGGAAAAGGCCCAATTGAACTCACTAAAGGTAAAGGGAAAAGGACCATTGGGTAGCTATGTATGTCTTGATGTTATGATGGTACTCTAACAACTACTATGTAATCAAACTATGCATCTATGTATTCTCCTGCTATGTAATCAACTATGCATCTATGTATGTAGTATTTTGTAATGTAGTAACAGGTGGTTTTCAAGTTGAAGATGCTATTTTTCATTCATGTTAAACCCAAAATGCAACTTGAAAAAACTACTACAATGTCTTGCTAAACTACATCATTCTTCCTTTACCAAATACAACCTGCTTACATTCATAACCTACTGATTCAATACATCAACCATATCACTTTAAAACAAAATAAAGGAAAAAAAAATAACCAACTGATAAACACCAACTTCTTCATTCTTTTAGCTTCAACAGATTTTTCTTCTACTTCTCCTTGTAGGTGATTCATTGAATTTAATAAACCAGGAATGATTTGCACATCCCTATCACACATACGAGGATCATACCAATCTATTATCCCACAATTTGATACCTATTAAAATTGAGAAAAATTAATTAGGTTAAATTATCCCTAATTAGGGTTTTTTTAAAAACTACGAAATTGAAGACTTACTCTTTTACTACAACAATAAAATCATCTACCTAGGTTATGATGTGTCCATGAAGTTTTGATCATGGTTTGTGATCCGCAGTGCTTGTATCTCACCATCAGTGTGTGTTTGTGAGTGTGTTTTGATTTTGTATCAAAGCAGAAAATGAAAACATAACGTAAAAAACCTTTATGCATTCAGAGAATGACTAAACTACCCCCCCCCCATATTAGCCACGTCACGATTATTAGTGGTCAACTGACGGAAAACCCGGTCAAGGGACCAAACCCGTAAGAGGTGTAAACCACATGGACTGTGTTAGACCCGTATTCCAATTTTGAGTAGGCCCCACCCTAGATGAAATATGCTAAGGTTGGATGCGATTGGTTGGTCAACGAAGTTATGTGGAAAGTCAAACCCGGTAGTCAAACTAATAGTCAAAGTAGGACTAATATAGTAATATGGAAGATGATGAATAAACTAGAGGGACCTAGATTGCCAAGTGTAAATTATGTGATATAAGATAGTTGGGGTTGAAGTAGAATAAAAGAGACTAGAAGGACCATTCTTGCCATTATCCCAAAGTAGCACCTAACTAGTTATATCTAGTTATTTCTAGACATTTCCACAAATTATTGAGGTGTGAGTGATGAAGGCCGGTTTTTAGAAAGAAGAGAAATAGAGGGAAAAACTAGTTATTGATCAAAGATGAAGAAAATGAAGATCTTATGTCCATAGCTTTCCCTAGCAATGATCTTGTTCAAGTAAGTAGTTACTCTCTTGATGTTATGAGGTTGTAGATAATGATTAAAGTGGGTTTTCATCATATGATCAAGATATGATCATGTGATGATATGGTTTGTAAGATGAGTGTATTTGATGGGTGATGAACTCAAATAAGTACATTTTATTACTATCATTTATCCTATTTATTTGACTTGTTTTATTATATTATGTACGAGAATTGATACTTAATCGTTTACTTTTGTAATTCTCAGTTAAAAACAAGTATTATGTGAAACTTGGCGATTTTGGACTAATTATGGAGCAAAACTAGCATGAAGTTAAGAGTCTACTGAAATGTACAAGATCAAGACATTCTGCTCCAGATACGCCGCATCTTGCTTATTACATACGGCGCATCACTATCAAGATTTCACAAGATATTATCCAAGACGGCAAAGGACATGCGCCGCATCTAAGAATAGAGTTACGCCGCATCTTCTGGCGGTCTACGAATATTCCTGAATATATTAATCTTGGACCCCACGCGAAGTTAAGTCAATGCGCCGCATCTACTTATTAGATGCGCCGCATCTAACCCTCAGACAGAAACTATAAATACCCCAAAGACAGACGAATTGAAGAGTTGGACAGTTTTAGAAGACCGAAGACCACAGAAACCCTAGGCCGAATTCAGACGAAGTAGCAACACAAGACACACCTTGAACGAAGATACATGAGCTGTAAGAAGGTCCTGCATGTATTCAATTCATTAAGTAGTTTTGTTTTATTGTATTAGTACACTTTAATTCATCTGGATTGGTGGCTTGTGTAATGTGACAACGGAAAGGTTGCACTCCCTTAAAACTGCTTTCCCATTAATTAAAGTTTATATGTTGATGTCTTTGGTGACTTTTATTAGTGCATTGATAACCTCTGTGTCTAGCTGAGCGTTGATCGGGTCGCCATGCCTCTGCCCTCGCCTATTTATTAGATCGCCTATGCATTCTATCGTCTGTAGAAAAGTAGGAAGAAAGATAAATAGGATAGTCATAAGTAATCATTAAGGGTTTACTCGCCGATAAGATTAGAACCAACGAGAAAGGACTTAATCTCGGTGCGTTGCATCGAACTATACACTTCATATAAAACTAGCAATAAAACAAGTGACAAGCTACTTAACTATCAGGACAGGTCTTCTTATTGTCTCGAGTGTTTATCTGTGTACGTGTGTGCTACTCGCTGATTCGTGCCTATTAGTTTCGTTTATTATTTAATTGCAACCAAACTGTGCTAGTCTCTCAGGCTGAAACCCCCTTGCGTTAGATTAGGTTGTATAGCTAACTTAAGATATTAAAATACTGATTAGGATAACTAGATAATACGTTCCACTCTTAGTGATCGACACTCTACTTACCATTATATTCATACTGACCGGGTACACTGCTCGTTAAAGTGTGTGTGTGTTATTGATAAGTCGGCTAAATATAAATTTAAAACTTGAATACTGCTAAAACCACAACGACATACCGTGGGTATAAATTAGAGCATGCGCACACGCGCATCAAGTTTTTGGCGCCGCTGCCGGGGAGTGAATTGTTATTATCTGTTAATTTGATTAGTATTTTAATTAGGTTTTTCTTTTTAATTTTTAATCTAACTGCTAACTCTGTTGTATATTAGTTAAATTGCATTCATTGTATTATTTGCATATTTTCTGTTTTGTGTGTTATTTGTTTTCTTTTACTTTTTTTTTTTTTTTTTTTTTTTTTTTTGCTTTTCGTTTGTGATTATTTTTGTTTTTATTTTTCGTATTTTCAGTATTCTGCTATCGTTGTACTGAGCTTATTTAAACGATACGGCGCATCTATTTTCATAGATACGGCGTATTGCGTTTAATTAATTCAAATACGGCGCATCTTTCCCCAAGATACGGCGTATTCTGTTTTTAATAAGAAATTTTTCTAAGCGATAACGCTATACGACGCATCTGCTTTAGCAGATACGGCGTATTTATTATTTTAATTAAAAACAGTTTTCGAATTATTAAACAGATACGACGCATCGATTTTTATCGATACGGCGCATCTTCTGAATCAAAAATCTTGTATTTTGAAACGTAACGAAAATACGGCGCATTAACTTTTGTTAATACGACGCATTTAATTTTAATAAGTATATTGATTTTTGATTAATTAAACTGATACGGCGCATTCTAATTTCTAAGCGGCGTATCTATTTTCTGAATAAAGTCTGATTTAATTTTAACGAAATAAGATACGGCGTATCCATCTTTTTGGATACGGCGCATTGTCTGCAGATATCAGTAACTTTTATTTTTCGTATTCCGTTTTCGTTGTTGATTTTCTGATATATTACTTTCTTGAACATACCCTACTGATGCTTTTGTGATAGTTTCCGGAAGTGCATGACCAGGAGTTCTACGAAGAACTTGATTACACCTTTCGACGATCCTGAACGAGCCTTTCATTCGCTTAAAAGGCTTTTCAACACAAAAAGCTTTGATATTTCGAGTTCATTCGAGCTTGATTATTTTTTTGAAGAGAAAGAGGAAGAAGAAACAGAAGCAATGGGCGAAAACACAACTATGGAGGAATACATGAACAAAACCCGTGCTGATTACACTTCAGGAGTTGCTAGACCAAAGTTTGATGATAAGTCAAAGTTTGAATTGAAGGGTCAGTTTCTCAAGGAGCTAAGAGAAAATGCTTTCAGTGGATCGGAACATGAGGATGCTAATGTGCATGTTGAAAAGGTCCTCGAGATTGCGGATTTGTTTACTTCAGAAGGAGTCACTGACGATCAACTCATGCTAAGAATCTTTCCAATCTTGCTAAAAGGAGCTGCTAACAAGTGGCTAAGGAATGAACCTGCTAGTTCAATCACTACATGGGAAGATTTGAAGAGCAAATTCCTGAAGAGATATTGTCCACCTGCTAAGACTGCTAAAAAGATGGAGGCTATCAACAGTTTCAAGCAAGAGCCTGATGAAACTCTTTATCAAGCTTGGGAACGATTTAAAGATTTACTGGTAAAATGCCCTCAACACTATCTAACCCCTATGCAGGAGATAATATTGTTTTATCAAGGATTGGACGTGCCTACTAGACAAATCTTGGACGCTAAGGGAGCTGTGCCTCAAATGAGTGCAGCCAATGCTAGGAAAGCTATCCAAGAAGCTGCTGATCATTCTCAAAAATGGCACGATGGAACCTCTACTAGATCTAAGAGCAGCACTAATTTTGATGGGTTTGCTGCTATTCAAGCTCAATTGGATAAAATTAGTAGAGAGATGAAGAAGCGTGATGAGAAAGTGTATGCTGCCCAAGTTGGATGTGAAAAGTGCGAAGGACCTCACTACACTAAAGATTGCCCGAACAAGAATGAAAGTGAGACGTTTGAAGAAGCATACTACACATAATTTGGACAACCATTCCGACCTTCAGGAAGATTTAGGGAAGCTACTCCGGGATTCTATCAAAAGAACAACTTTAATCCCGCTTATCAAGAAAGGAGGCAGACTTTAGATGACACTTTAAAGCAAATTATGGCCGATGCTGCTAAAAGACATGAAGAGAATACTGCTATGATCAAAGAAATCCGAGCTTCAATGGACACTATTACAAGAAATCAAGGAGCTTCGATCAAAGCATTGGAACAACAAATTGGTCAAATGAGCAAAGTTCTTCAAGAAAGGGGATACGGAAGTCTACCGAGCTCAACTGAAACCAACCCAAGAGATCATGTCAAGGCCATAAGCACCACTGAAGAAGTCACTCCTAACATTCCTTTTCCTAGAAGACTGATGAATGGTAATGATGGTGCAAGACCCGAATTTTTCTTTAATTCTTCAATCAGTTTAAGGAGACTACTCAAAGAGAAGACAAAGATTGAAGAAGAGATCAAGGCTACAATGAAAGAAGAGAGCTCTGCAACCGACTTACATGCCTTGCCTCATAAAGAAAAGGACCCAGGAAGTTTTACTTTACCTTGTTCAATTAATGATATTGAATGGTTAAAATCAAGTCATTATTTTTCCAAGGAATACAGCGGAAGTTGTATTCCCGGGTCGTTATCCCCAACGAAGGTGTGAATGGAATTTGTGATCTCGACTTGTGAATACGTGTTTTGAATGGTTAAACAAATATGAGATTGGGTTTTTCTAAGCTAAAATAAGCGAACATAAATTAAAAACGACTGAAACGATAAGGAAAACGATAATCTAAAGTGCATGAAATTACAAACGTAAACGAAAGCTGAAAACGTAACTAAACCGGGGAATACCCGAGCATAAACGTGAGAACGATGAAATACTAAAACTACGGATTCCAAATTAATTTTCCTACATCCTAAATGACAAAAGAAAATTTATTGAAAAAGAATTACATTTTTCTAAATTACATTTAATTAAATATTAATTAAAAAAAAAACTAATTTAAAAGGAAAAATGCATAAAAATTACTAAACGACATGGGAAAAAATATGAAAAATTACAAAGCCAGCCTCAAATTTAAGCTACCAAACAAGTTTAAAATCCAAATTAAGTTCAAACTAATAAAAATCCTCCTACCAAGTATTTGTAAAACCACTTTGGCGAGCTGAAACCTATTTTAGCTGATTGAAACTTAAGTGTGAAAAATGGCCAAAGGAGCATTTAGGCTGACAGTTTAAATTTAGACCAAGTGATATCAGAAATTGAACCAATTTGTCAAAGACCTATGCTAATTCAATTCAGGCCATTGGTGGACCTAGAATGGCTTAAAAGGACGACTTATCAAGTCGCGCTTATAGAGAGCTTATAAGCTCAGCTGCTGGGCTGAATTTCAGACAGTCACAGCAAAACCTTCAAGACCTTCAAAACAATAACCTAGCTTCTAAAAAAAACTTACAGATATTAAGTTGAGCTTAAATAAACTTGACAGAATAGCAAATGAACAGTTAAACTTCCTTTTTACCCATTTTCACCATACACCAAACACTCTTTTATCCCTAGGTTGTTTTAAATTTGAACAAGTAAAACCTGATTTAAACTGAACTTAAAGAGCTAAGATGTTAAACTAACATTAGTGAGCACTAACCAGTGAAAATTAACTGAAATAAGACACTTAGATTAATCAATAAGCTAGGTTTGACCAACGTTGACTTTTAAAATAAAGACTTGAACTTAAGTTACAATACAGGGAAAGAAAATAAGCTAAAAACAAAGTACCTTAAATAAAAATGCTAAAATAAAACCTCTACTGCTTAACGAAAATTACAACTAAAAATAAAAACATACCGAATTTAAAGCTAAAATAAATCCTACAATTTCCTATTCTCAAATTAAAACTACAATAAACTAAATATTACACTACAAAAAAGAAATACATACCGAAAGAAAAGCTAATAAAAACCTGTCTAATCCTAAAACACTACTCATCTATTTATACAAAATGAAAAATAATAAGCTAGGGTTTTTCTCTTTCTTCTGTGCTTCTGCTTCTTTTCTTCACCATTGGATCATCTTGAGCTCTTCACTCTAAATCTTGGCCTTTGGATCTTATTTTAGCCTCGGATTGCTGAGGTGGAGGTGAAACCCGTGAGGTTATTTTGGACCGAAATGGAAGAGGTGATGGTGATGGAAGAGGGATTTGAAGAAAAGGAATTTGGCAGTTTTAGGGTTATGGGGAAGGAGAAAGGTGATGGTGATATTGAGTGAGGCGTTGACTGAGGAGTTAGGGAAAAGGGAAAAAGACCCGTGAGTTTCTTTTTAGCTAAAGCAACAAAAAAAACTGGAATGGGCTTAGATTCGGCTCACGGGGGATGGGTTTAGGTGGTGGGCTGAGGGAAGCTTGTGGGTTAAGGGTATTTTGATAGTTGGTCCGTGTTTTAACTTTAGGTAACTAGTTTCTAATCACAAGGAACAATTTTGTAATTTTTAGTAACCTCAAGGACCAAAACTGCCATTATTGCAAAGTTGCACCAAGGGTCACTTTTGCCAAGTGAGAAATAATCCAAGGCTATTTTGGTATTTTCCGAGCTCGAAATAAAATAACGTCCTTTCCGTCTTTGGTTTCCGGCTCTTTTCCAAATTGTGCACGGTTTTGTCCAAATTTGCCCTGTTTTCAATCCTTTTGTACCTGCAACACATAAAACACACTCCAAGGATATTTGTAACATTTTATGGTCCATTTGGGTGTTTTTGGTCATTTTCGTGTGGTATTTCGGGTATAAAATGATGAGTATTTACACACTCATCAGATATATCTTTCAATAATGTGTTAGCTAACTTAGGAGCTAGTGTTAGTGTAATGCCCCTTAAGACATTCACTACCTTAGGAATAGGAAAATTAGCACCAACTAAGTTACTTATTGAATTGGCTGATAAAACGGTAAAACGACCTGAAGGGATTGCTAATAATGTGCTAGTTAAAATTGAGAAGTTTGTTTTCCCTGTAGACTTTGTTATATTAGATATGCCCGAGGATGTTAAGATTCCTTTAATCCTTGGAAGACCTTTCTTGTCTACCGCCCGTGCTAAGATTGACGTGTTTAAAAGAAAAATCTCATTAAGGGTAGAGAATAATAAACTAGTCTATAAGTGTCAAGATCCTATTAAAAGCATAATTAGAGGCGTCTATGTGCTAGGATTAAGAGAACGTATGGACCTCGATCTTGAAGCTAGGCTCATGGGAGAAACATTGATTCAAAACAACTCAACTAATCCTAATCATGAGAACTCCGAGAAATTTATTGACCTTAATGTACCTACCGAACTTAGGCGCGATATTGTTATTGATTCTGATGATGAGTGGTATGATTGCGTAGTAATTAACAAACGTAGGAGAATAGTTGAGCATACGAATTTGAATAATGATGTGTTTATTGAACTACCACCTCACCTTGCATATTTGTGCCTATTTAATAATAAGAATTTCCCGTCTATCATTTTGTCATCTCTTCCCGAAAGGGACAGAACTTTATTTATACAGATATTAAAGAAGAATGGCATGGAAATTAAGGGCGAGCAAGGAGTGTTCAATATTACTGAATTGTCAATGAGGGAGCGCGATGCTTCCGACTCTATCAATGATCGGTATTAAAGAGTTGAACGTGAGTCTAACTTGAAGACTCTGGAATAAAGACAAGTGCTGACCGGGAGACAAACTGGAGAAAATTTTTGCTATTCTGTTCTGTGTCGAGTCAGTCAGGCCCGCAGAGGATACGGCGCATCTCCATCCTAAGATGCGACGCATCTCCTGCACTGGTCATATCTAACTTTATTTTTCTGCATTTTTATTTTTGACTTTAAAACTTTTTGTCAGTTTATTTTAATGCGGCGCATCCCTGGTTAAGGATGCGACGCATCTTCTATTCTGATTCGTATTTATTCCAGGCTCGATACGGCGTATCTTCTTCCATAAGATACGGCGCATCGACTGACCTGATGATTTTCATTTTAATTTTTAAAATTTATTTTTACTAACCACTATTGTATTATGCAAGCTTGAACCTTCTTAATTTAGGTGTGTTTAAAGTCTTGATGGTATTATAGATTCCTGCATTTCCTGTGGATACATCAATATGAAGCTTAAACGTTCTCATCCACAAGGAAGTTGATTTTTGCTCTTATACTAATGGAGGATCATACCGAGCAAATCTCAGGGGAGTTTTTCTGTTCTAATTCTTTTATTTTCCAGTTTTTAATCTTTGATACAAACAACGAGGACGTTGTTTAACTTAAGTGGGGGGATTGGAGAATTAGAACACTTACTTGTCCTAAACTTTTTCAAAATATGCTTAAAATGTGCTTAATATATCAAAATTTAAATTTTTTTTAGCATGTTTTTGTTTGAAGTCTAAGTTGCATAGCTGCACACATAACGTTATTTTCAAAAATTGTGATTTTTCAAAATTCACAAATCTATGAATGTGCCGGTGACTTGTAAACTTTAGAACTTGACTTGTATACTATTCGAGAACACCATAATAAGTATTATTTTTATAATTGGAATGACTTGTCTAAATTGGTAAATTTCTAGGATTACACCCAAATAGCCTTTATATGTTATGTGTTATTAGCTAACTACACTGGTTAGTTAACCCCCGTATAAACCCTTTTGTTACTCTCATTTTTAGAGTAAGATACCCCTAGAAAAACACTCAGAGCCATTCCTTTCGTTTCTTACACCTTTGTTATAATGTATCGTTACACCCTTACACCTTAGCCTACCCTGTAGATTAAAATCCGTGGTTGGTTAATTGCTTTAGGCAAAGTGTGTTTCCTTACATTACCTGTGTTCGCGTGCGTAATTCATTATCCATGGTTAGGTCGGGAAATTGCACAATGCAATTGGAGTGAAAGTAAATATTGTATATCTTTGAGTTTATTTTTCGTGTGTTTACTACTTTCACTATTAATTTCTGAAGTCATGAAAAGTATGGAAAAATTATCCAGAGTTATCATTATAGTGATGTGGTGAAATTTTACACATCTATGTTTATGTTTCAAGTTTCGAAAAAAAAAAAAAAAAAAAAAAATTTCGAAAAAATAGAAAAGAAAAAGAAAAAAAGAAGAGTTGGATGTTTGTTTTAACCAACTTATGTAAAGTTTTGTATTAAGTGGTCGATATCACCACTATTTGTTGTATATTATATTTATGGATTGAATGGGAGTTGAACGTTATGGGAACGCCAACTAAAGGTTATTCTTTGATTGAGATCTTGTTGAGTATAATTCGTGTCTACCTAAAGCGTTTGTTTCAAGTGTTAAAGCGTGAGTTATTCTATGATATGAGTCTTATTCATGGGATGGTTGGGATAGTGATTAACCACACTTAGGATTTTAATTTACTTGTTTTGTTTATTTTTCATTTTACACCAATTTGTATCCCAAATGTTATCCATACCCTATATTATTCTTTATCCAAACCTTTGATTTATTGAGATTAGGGATTTGAGCAATCTTAAGTATCGTAGTCGTGGATTCGGCTATGTATTTATGATTTTGTCGCCCTTTTTGATATAATATTATTGGTGAAGATTACTTGGTCTTATCTTTAGCCTATTCGAGTTAAGGATTTGAGCAATTGCAAGTATCGTGTTCGTGGATTCGATCATGTATTTGTGATTTTGTCGCCTTTTCAGGAATTTGAGATCGATAGGGATTAAGGAGAATGATTAACCCTTAAGCCTACAAACCCTTTTTACCGCTTTAGACTTGTTATTCCTTGGCTTTAGTGGAGGAGATGCGTATACTTGCCAAGCTTATGATAGAATATTCGTCACGACTGGACAGTTAAACGATTAGATTTGCTTTTATCGAATTATTTTATTTTACTTCTAATTAGTTAAGTGTTTGGTTGTGTGATTATGACAAAAATGAATACATGTTTAAATATAAAAATAAATCCTAACATCTTTTAGGATACATTTTCATACGATTAATTCTAAGTTTTACTTGGGCACAAGTAAAGTTCAAGTGGGGGGATATTTGATGAACTCAAATAAGTACATTTTATTACTATCATTTATACTATTTATTTGACTTGTTTTATTATATTATGTATTAGAATTGATACTTAATCGTTTACTTATGTAATTCTCAGTTAAAAACAAGTATTATGTGAAACTTGGCGATTTTGGACTAATTATGGAGCAAAACAAGCATGAAGTTAAGAGTCTACTGAAATGTATAAGATCAAGACATTCTGCTCCAGATACGCCGCATCTTGCTTATTACATACGGCGCATCACTATCAAGATTTCACAAGATATTATCCAAGACGGCAAAGGACATGCGCTGCATCTAAGAATGGAGTTACGCCTCATCTTCTGGCGGTGTACGAATATTCCTGAATATATTAATCTTGGACCCCACGCGAAGTTAAGTCAATGCGCCGCATCTACTTATTAGATGCGCCGCATCTAACCCTCAGACAGAAACTATAAATACCCCAAAGACAGACGAATTGAAGAGTTGGACAGTTTTAGAAGACCAAAGACCACAGAAACCCTAGGCCGAATTCAGACGAAGTAGCAACACAAGACACACCTTGAACGAAGATACAAGAACTGTAAGAAGGTCCTGCATGTATTCAATTCATTAAGTAGTTTTGTTTTATTGTATTAGTACACTTTAATTCATCAGGATTGGTGGCTTGTGTAATGTGACAACGGAAAGGTTGCACTCCCTTAAAACTGCTTTCCCATTAATTAAAGTTTATATGTTGATGTCTTTGGTGACTTTTATTAGTGCATTGATAACCTCTGTGTCTAGCTGAGCGTTGATCGGGAAGCCATGCCTCTGCCCTCGCCTATTTATTAGATCGCCTATGCATTCTATCGTCTGTAGAAAAGTAGGAAGAAAGATAAATAGGATAGTCATAAGTAATCATTAAGGGTTTACTCGCCGATAAGATTAGAACCAACGAGAAAGGACTTAATCTCGGTGCGTTGCATCGAACTATACACTTCATATAAAACTAGCAATAAAACAAGTGACAAGCTACTTAACTATCAGGACAGGTCTTCTTATTGTCTCGAGTATTTATCTGTATACGTGTGTGCTACTCGCTGATTCGTGCCTATTAGTTTAGTTTATTATTTAATTGCAACCAAACCGTGCCAGTCTCTCAGGCTGAAACCCCCTTGCGTTAGATTAGGTTGTATAGCTAACTTAAGATATTAAAATACTGATTAGGATAACTAGATAATACGTTCCACTCTTAGTGATCGACACTCTACTTACCATTATATTCATACTGACCGGGTACACTGCTCGTTAAAGTGTGTTTGTTATTGATAAGTCGGCTAAATATAAATTTAAAACTTGAATACTGCTAAAACCACAACGACATACCGTGGGTATAAATTAGAGCATACGCACACGCGCATCAATGGGTTTTGTTAACCCTTGATATATTATAAATTGTTATGTTATTAGGGTTTGATATGTTATAAAAGATTGATGATGATGATGATAGTGGTGATGATGATGACTTTGATGTTGTTAGCTTGGACTAAGGTAAGTAACTCTCCCTAAAACATATATTATGTATGTATTTATCATGTATGTATTGTGGTTGTGTAAGAGCATAGGAGTTGGGTTAGTATGGTTGTAAGCTAAGGATGGATGGCTAGTGACCTTGGATAAGAGTATGTTAGTTGTTGGCTTTGGACTAGTTAAGGTATGTTGTGATTATGGTTGTGATGAATGAATGTGATTACGTTATGAAGTTGAGTATGATATGAGTGGTATGTGGCAGTTTAGTGGTTTTATGTGATTATGATGCTTATGTGAAAGTATGTGTATGATATATGTTCTATGTTGGGTTACTCACTAAGCGTAAGCTTATTCTTTTAGTTGTTAATGTTTTTGTAGGTTTATGTGCGGCGAAATGGAAGGACTTGGATTGTAACTTAAGGATTTGGAAGCGGATTGGATGATAAATCGTAATTAGGAGTTTAGTATAGAACACTGAGCTCAAGTGACAAGGTTGTACCCCCGAGAGTCTTTTATTGATTTGTAAAGTGTAGTCGAGTGTCAATTTGTATGTTAGAAAGGTCATAACGATTTGGGAGTCTAACGATGGGTCAAAGTGTGTTTTAAGTGTTTTTGAGTAATGATAATGGGGTGTTTGGTTTAAGCGTGTTCGTACCCATTTTGGGTTGTAAACGGGTCAAGTGCCCTTGGAACATGTTGTTATGTTAATGTAATGCTTTTGGTAAAGTTTGGGGGGTTAACGGTGTGTCCAAGTGCGTTAAGTGGTTTATGGTCAATGTTTAAGGGGGGTGTTTGGCAAAAGGGTAAATGTACCCATTTTGATGCGTAAACGGGTCAAGTGTCGTTGGAACATGTTTAATATGTTAAATTATTGAAGTTGGTAAAGTTTGGTGCAAAACGGATGTGGTATGAGTAGTTTGATGTGTAAATGGGTCAAAATGGGTTATGGTGCATAACCCGTCAAATTTTAAAGTACTTTTTCGGGTTGATTGAGTATATAAACGATTTTGTATGTTATGTTAATGGCTTTGAGTGAGTTTGGTGTGGATATAGGGTAGCATGGGTCGGTTTAAGTGAAAAAGGGCCAAATTTCGGTTTGGTTATGCCAAATTTCGGTTTATACCGAAATTTGGTACAAAATCCCAAATTTCGGTTTCAAATTTCGGTTTCATTTGGGCATATTTTGGTAAACTTTGAAAAATCATATCTTTTAATCCGTAAGTCGTCACGGGTCGTACCACCTATCGTTTTAAAGGTAATTGAGTCTAGTTTCATTTAAAAATAGTCTCAAGGGCTGAATGTTTATGAATTTTTGTCAGTTCATAAAAGAGTGACAGCAGGTCAGTTTTGAAAGGTCGTTTCCGCGTAAAAAGCTTAAATTTTTGGTATAAGTGGTCAAGGGGTGTTACAGACTGGATCCGGGAAAAAAAAGTTCAGGGACCATTTTCGTTAAACCCGATAAACCACAGGGATGATTTATGACGTTTACTCTTAATGAAATCTTTCAATAATGTATAATCTACTTAAGTCGTCATTTTCTAAAAAAAGTGATTACCACATAAGATAATGATCACAAGTTTGTTTTCAAGAGTTCATCATCAGATAAATATATGCATAATTTAGAATTTGACGTGCATCAATATAATAACAAAGACGGATTTATGAAACAGTTTATTAAGTTTTCTAGGATCAAGCACTATCATGCGTACATTTTCGTTCCAGTTTTAATAGTTAAATTAACAATTTGGGGGACAAAATAAATTATTTACCGGTGATGTTTTTATTCATTAGTTTTTCTTCTTCTTCTTCTTCTTATAGGGAACAGATCAAAACAAAACATTGAGCCATTGGTTAACATGAGTGTGGCATGGGTTGAGCTTATAACTTAGGCAACTTAAATATTTGTAATATTTACTCGTCACCCAACTCCTGTAAGCTCATTGTCTGGGTGCTAGATCCTTTGATAAGTTCAGTCAACACCCAAAAAAGATGCACGGGTTAAGATTTCCCCTCGATTTAAACCGTTTGAGAATATATATACTCAACACCAAGAATGTATGGTTTTTGATCTTACTATTCTACTTCGATCCCACAGTCTTATTTCGATTCCATGTCATCCCCGGTTCTATTTCGGTCGAGCACATTTTTTGTGAAATCGTCAACATCTTTATCCTGATAACACTGTGTTAGCCCTAAAGTAATGACATATTCGGGAATTGCATATCTTTCTATGTACAGGGTCTAGTTTAGTCAATATTGCTAAGTTAGGCATGCATTCTTGTATAAATACCTTCCTTGTCTCAACAAGGAAGGTGGGAATGCCTCATTTATGACTTAGGGGTGTGTGTGTGTTTCTCCTCCTTCTCTCTAGAATACACACACACCTTCCCCATTCTTTAATCTAATATTACCATGTTTAACCTTTACTTTGAGCTTCCCTGACCCCCCGAACCATATAAATCAATAGTGTTTATCAGTCCTACAATTGGTATAATGAGCCACGTTGTGTTATTCATTGATTTTTGTGGTTCGAATATTGTTTTTAGGCTGTTTTATCACTTTTTTTAGTCATCGGAATTTTTTTTTCCGGTCATCGGAAATTTTTTTCCGTATCATTCTGGTAAACAGTCTTATTACAACCTTTATTGTATCCCAATTGTCAAAACAGTATCTCATTCACTTTTTGTCTGGTAAACAGTCCTTGTAATAGGTATGTATTCAAGTTTTTTTTTTGAGATTGTTTTGTACTTTTACCGTGAAAAGTGGTCGGAATATTGGTCTGGAAAAGAGTGGTCGGAACTTTTGGTCGGAAAAATCATCGGATTTTTTGGTCAAAAAGTCAAAACCCCTTTTTATCGAAATGGCTTGTAAAGCAATTCCGATAAACCCTCTTCTATCGAAATTCGATAAGCTATCGAAATTGGATTTTATCGCAATTCCTCAGGTCAAACGGTCAAACCTATCGAAATTGGATTTTATCGCAATTCCTCAGGTCAAACGGTCAAACCTAACGAATTTAGATTTTTTATCGCAATTCGACAATAGGTCAAGGTTATAGGAATTGGGTCTATTACCACTTATCGAATTTGCAAAAAGAAAAAGAATTGAGATGAAGCAGTAGACCAGACCACAACCAAAAATACCACAGACTCTTCTCGACCTCAGTCCTATTATACATCAACAGTCCACATTAACCGACAACAACATACCATAACCAAATCCTATTCTATACACAACCAAGACCCTCACTTCACTCCTCAACACTCATTATCTATTAATCAAGACTCAGACTAAAAATATAAACATCTAAAAATCTAAGATTCGTTCGTGGTACTTAATGAAACATCAAGACCTGGAGGTCCAACACACGAAATACAATCATCACAGATTTTATTAAAGCCAATACTTCATTCTTAATATCCGAAAAAGTAAAGAGATAATCATAACAATTATGTTATGCTCCTTCTTTATTTCGTTTAATTGAAACACAACAGATAAGACACCTACTCGTGACCTCTTTTAGAGATCTTGAAGCCTTGTGGACATGGTCTTCCAATATGTGCTTGGGTATGCCTAAAGATACCAAATTTATAATTGTGTTTCGATTCAACATGATAGGATGCGAGAGTTTGTTGTTGTACTAGGTTATGATTGGTGATGGTAACTGAGAGTGCGATAATTATTTGTGTTGAGATGAGAACTGTGTATGGGTTTGATTTGGAAGAGATTAGTTAGGTGAGAGAGAGATAAGTGGTAGGCGGATTTCTTATAAGAAGTGTGTTTAGGGTTAGGTCAAAGTGATTGACTTATATTACTTCTAACCGGGTATGGTTTTTGATGACTGGATCGGGTTAAATAGTTGGACTGGATCTGCTCATGTCTTTATTTGGGCCGTATGATACTTATGTTGGACTGGACTCATGATTGGGTTGAAATGAATTATTTATCCAATGTAGTTTTAATACATTGTAGTGTATTGAGTGGTATTTTGGATAACAAATTTTCACGGGGATACATATTTCACGGCTAAAGTTTTCAATGAATATCAATTGTGATTGCGGGGATAATTCGATATTATTTATTTGGGTTTGAAGTGATGATATCGCATCAAACACATCACAAGCTAAACCTCTCACGAAGAGAAGTCAACTCGCGACGGCTTAACGCGACAATCGATTGTAATATACCGGACAAGTAAAGACCCGGGTCGTAGTCCCAACGAGGCGTGAATCGAGGATATCGTATGAGGTTTGGTATTAAAATGCTTGAAATAACGAGGTTTACTTTGGTTTTTAATATCTAATAAAACAAAATTAAGAAACGCGAACGGTAAACTAATAACGAGCATAAACGTAACAATCTAAAAAAATTAACCCTATGGATACCAAAAATAATTTTCCTACGTCCTAAATGACAAAAGAAAATTTTAGAAAAAAGAATTGCATTTTTCTGATTATTATTTTATTTAATACGAATTAAAAACATAATTAAAAAGAAAAATGAATTAAAAATACTAAATGAAATGGAAAAATTATGAAAAATTTCAGAAAACTCCTAAATGATATTCTAATACTAGGAAAATTAAAATGACCAACTCAGCTTATTGGGATAAGCCCGAAATAAGCCACTGATGAAATCAGCTAAAAGAAATGCAAACTTGGTTAAATAAAACATTTAGCAAACCATAACCAGTTAAAGACCCTAGGGCAGTTGGTTGGGTTGTAGCTTAGTGAACAAGAGGTCCAGGGTTTGAATCCCTGGACTCTCTATTTGCTAAACATTTTTTTTTGGTTTTTCTTTTTGGAAACTAATTAAACAACTCAAGATAAGCCACTTTAAAACTGATGAACTTTTTTAAACTCTAAAATAAGCTCAGATAAGCTCTGGCTTATCTGATCAGACTTGAAAAGAGTAACTAAGTTCAAAAAAATGGCAAATGAGCTAATAAACATATAAATAAGTTACATTCTAACTAAGAACTAAAAACAAATTAACAATAAGCAGTAAATACCATAAATAAGCATTCAATAAGCTTTAAATGAGCAAAAAGCTCAGCAAGGTCTGCTGAGGTGGGCATGATGCAGGGGAAAAAGGGGCAATTTCAAGGCATCAAAAAGCATTCATACAAAATTCTAAAAATTTGAGAAAAATTACAAATCACTAGCTGAGCTGGGGAACTATGATCATGCAACAATTCAGCTTTTTACATCTAAGGATGAGAGAATTAAAAATACAACATGAGGCTGCAAAAAATGGAAAAACTGAAATTGAGGTCTGCTATTCTAGTATGGACTGAATTTAGGCAAAACTAACCAAGGCTTAAAGGAACTTAAAACATCTACTGAATATGAACTAATATGGCATAAAGAAAGCAAAGATAAGGGTTTATTCAAGCTTAAGCTTATGGGTAGCTTATTGGACAGTTTCCACCCTATGAATACTCTACCCACTAAAATGCTCAAAATTCCTCATAATCACTAAAATCCTTCTACAATATACTTATATAGACCAAATTAAACAAGTTTAATCCTAACCCACAGGCAAATGAACAGGTGGTCATGGCTTTGACCCGTTTTCACACTAAACCAAACAATCCTTTATCAAAGGAAGTTTTATATTTTTAACAAGTAAAACCAAATCAAGCTGAGCTAAAGTAACTGGAATCTTAAACTGACATGAGTGAGCACAAACTAGTGAAAATAAGCTCAAATGGAACACTGAAAATAAGCAATAAGCTAGAGTTGACTTTCGTTGACCAAGATAAAAAACAAGAAACTTAAATTTAAATCAACTGAAATTAAATTACATTGTTGGAAATAAAAGCTAAATAACAATAAGAAAAGGAAAAATACCTAAATTAAATCTAAATAAAACCTGCCCCTTAAGGCTTACAAATAAACTACTTATACTACTCTAAAACTAGGGTTACACTAAGATGCTGGGAATATCCTATTCTTTATCTCTGATCAATTCTTGGCCTTAGGATCATCTTGATTTAATCACAGCCCTCAATTCAGTTTTGGCGGGAAAAGTGGCCAAGTGGGTTTCCCACGTGGGGGTGGTATTCACGTGAAGCTTGTACTAGCTAAGAGCTAGAGGATGGGGGAGGCGTGTGTAAGAGAAAAGGGATGGGGGGACATGATTTTGTCTGGTCTGGGGAAAGGGTAAGTGGTTTTGGGCGGCAATGGTTTGGGGAGAAAGAGTTGACCATGGTTTTGACTCCGGTATTAGCTAATTGGGTTTTTGGATTGGGTTTTTATTTTAGGTTGGGCTTGGTGGGGTTTATAGGATTAGGATTTGTGTTTTATTTGTTTGGGTTTTATTAAAAGGGTTAAAGGGTAAAAGGTTTAGGTGTTTATTAGTAATAGGTTTTAAGTTTAGGGACCATTGTTGCCACTTTTTTGAATATCCAAGGACCATTCTTGTGACACTTTGATAATTTTGGGAGTTGACTTTTGATAACTTGAGCACTATCCCGGTCCAAACTCGTAAATTTCTTCCCCGTCCTCGACTTTTCACGATTTTCCAATCTTGTGCTCGGTTTTGTCTGTTTTTGCCCTGTTTTCAATCCTTTTGTACCTGAAACACATAAAACACAAACCAAGAATATTTGCAACAATATTTGATATATTTGGGTGTTTTTGGTCATTTTTGTGTCTTATACGGGTATAAAATAATGAGTATTTACACACTCATCAATCCCCCACACTAAACTATTGTTAGTCCCTAGCAATCTGATCGTATAAAGTAATGAAAGGATCAAAAGAATACCAAGTATACCCCGTGTCGATTTTTTTATCAAATGCGAGAAATTTAAACTAAAACAAAAATAGAAAACATGCTTGATTTACAAAAATGGTATCATGGAACGAGATTCACATAAAATGGGTGTCTCCAGGGAATTAAAATCGTCATCCTCTTTTTTATACTCCCAACTATGCTTAAACTCAATGTGCAAATGTTTTTATAAAATGCTAACACTCCTTATACAAATAATCTATGTAAGCCGAGACTTAACTTTTCACTCCCACAATTTATTCAAGTTAGGTGATTGTGCTAATTTTCAAAATTTTGACCGCAAAAATCGACATTTATTATGGTTGTCATTCGTTTAAGTCAAATACTAATTCACCGGGAACCTCGAAAATCTACGGATCGAAAAAGGCCTTTTCCATGTAGCGGCTTTTTCCTCGGCACATCCCAAACCAGTTGGTTTTAGGTGACTAGGCTTTTGACACCCCACAGAGAATAGTACCGGAATCAGCGGAATTTCGATTTCAAAGATTTTGGATATTCCCACTAAGTTAGTATTAACTATTTAAATAAATAACAACAAACGATCATTTAGAGATTAGAGACTCAAAGGTGAGATCACTCCATGTAACGGCTTTCTTCTCGGCACATCCCAAACCAGTTGGTTTTAGGTGACCAGGCTTTTGACACCTTACAGAGAATAGTACCGGAGCTTTCGGGGTCTTTGAAATCAACAATCTACTAAATTACCGTTTAACTTTTTTACAAAATTGACGAATCCAAGTTCAACTTCCGATTTAAATTTAAAAGAAAGCAATTTTCCTACATTTATTAACACATACATCTTTATTTTTGCAACATCAAAACTTATTGCATTGTGCAATATCATTCCATTTTTGCATTTTGCAATATCATTCCATTTTCTTATTTTTTTTCTTTTTCATTTTTTCATTTTTTTTTTTAATACATACATATATGCTTTCTCAAAAATAAAAATAAAAAGTTGAACTCGGGCTCTATATCAAAATTGTATAAAAATTTGTTTTGCATAACAACATGATTTTAACGTTCAAACGTTTGAAAACAGCACGTATATATGTCAGATTAAGAGCTCCTGGGAGGAAAAGCCATAGATTACTTGTATAAGCTCTAAAGAGAACCAACTACTCTACGCTTAGCATTTTCATTTGCACATATCGTAAAACCTTAGTCTAACCATTAAGGAAGCAATCAGATCAACACTCTGGCAGAGTCGGGATTCCCTTTGTTCTAACCAAATCAAGACTAAACATAACACAATTTCTTATTTAAAAGCGACAAAAAATTCAAAATTTTTGGTCAAAACGGGGGTACTAGGGCACTAGAAGGTACATATGTGACAAAATTCGCGAGAATTCCCCCCCACACTTAGACTTGAATATTGCCCTCAATATTCAAAGTACCGACTATTATGCCGACGCTTAGAACGTAAAAAGGTAATACTTATAGCCAAGTGTGGAAAAGAAATCTCTATTTTCACAAACAGGATTAAAAAAGATATCCCTAGATAAACGTTAGTAAAAAGATTGGATATTGGGCGGCTGGATTGAAAACAGGCGCATCAATCATCACGATCTAAGAGAAACCTGCAAACAAGAGCAAACAACACACAAAAACAAAGCACAGTAGAGGAATCCCCCCACACTTAGTGTTAGAAAATAGAAAGAAGTCAGAAACATGGGTTGTCACCTATGTGGTGCTAATGTTTTTGTTAACCGAGTTACTAGCTTGACTCGACCCCGAATTCATTTGTCCATGGGGGAGCAAGTGGAAGAGAAAATCTCCATCGGACTTTCATTCAAAATGTTTGGATAAACATTGAAGTACTTGAAAGTTCCACTCCGATGAGATACACCCGGCTCAAAAGAATGATAAATGTAGATGCCGGGGTCAAAAACTTTGTCTTCACTCCCGAACGAGTGAATAAAAGGACAATCTACCGTATAGGAGAAGAAAGGTAGAAAAATCGAACGACATATGTGAAATCAATATAATGGCGATCCTCAAAGGGCAATGTCACATATGTCGGAGAAAGAATGTCCGTATGAATCTCGGAATTAAGAGTTGAGGTCATATTATCAAGTTTATGAGTAAAAGAGTCACTGACCTCATCATTCTCTAACTCTTCATCAAAGAGAGGATTATTGTTAGAAAAGTACTCGTCATCAAATTCAAAAAGAGAATTTGAATAGACTTCGAGACTTTCATTTGAAACGTCCTCATTAGAAAGTGATTCGTCATCACTAGAGGAAAAATCATCATTTGAATTGAAAAGAGGGTTAGAGAAAATGCCGGAAGAATCCTCTGAAGTGTCAGGAGGATAATAATCACAAATAGACCAATCACTTTCACTGTCGGATGTATCATCGGACTCACTTGGGGTTGGGACAAGGTTCTCAGCACTAGACTTTATGAATTCGTCCGATTCCTTTTCAGGAATAGTGCTAAGATACTCATCCCCCATAATGAGAGAGTTCTCGGAGTCCATAATCGGTAAGATGGATGTGATTGCAATAGACTGAGGGAGTTGAGAAATGATATCGCTCAAAGGAATAACACTCTCCTCGTCGTCCACCTCATCATTATTGCTAGCATAAATGGCTTTTATACGTTCCATTTGCTCTTCTGCTAGCAATTCTGCAATACTCTTGTCTTCCTGCCTTTTCTGGACAGGTGTGATTGCAGTTGAAGAATTCTCATAATATTCCTTTATTTGAATAGTATCCTCATCATCTTCATCGAGAATGGCAGCCTTAAGAAATTTGGCACGCGTTTCCGCTGCTCGTTCTTCGGCTAGCAATTCTGCCATAGATTTTTCATGAGGATGAATGATGGAATACTGTGGGGGTTAGACATTGTCAAAACCGGGAGTATTAAACCAAGGATATGGTTCTTGATTCCACGGCTGACATTGATAATCGTCATGAGGACCCCCACAATTTGCACAAGGAATATTCTGAGCATTTTGCAACGATGTATCATTGAAATTATGATAGCAAGGTTCTTGCTCAAATGAATTCTGAGGAGGGTGGCTGAAATCATTTTGAAAATTTGAATAAGTGAAGGTATTTTCGATTTCAGAAGTGCAACATATACAAAGTCCGTGAGTAAACCCACATTCCTTGCAACAACATCGTTCACAAAGTGAATTATTTCCCAACGGATCTCCAAAATTAAAGCAAAAATTTTGCTGATTGATTGGAGATGGCTGGGATTGTGGAGGGTAGTCGGAAAAACTACAACGACGCTCATCATCCATTGGATTAAATAATGATTTGCACCAATTGCACAATCCGTTTCTATAATCACTTTCATACCGCTCACTCAAACACTTGTAACAACGATGTTCATCATCCACAAGACCTCCACAATGAAAACATCGATAGTCGGGTGACGACATAAGAATTAAACGGATAAGAGGAATGAGAAGATAATAGAATTAAACGGATAGAAAGTGAGAGATAAATAATTAAACGAATAAGAGGAATAAGAAGAATATTTTTGGATTTTTGGAAACATTTTGAAAGACACAAAAGAAAAAGGAAAAATAAATTTTGAAAAGAAAATCTTTTTGGGTATTTTATAAGAAAATATTTACGAAGAAAATGATAACTTCACGAGGAAGGGTCTTCAAGTCACTAATCGTCAAACTGTAACGATATTGTCGTAACACACCTCCCCGGCAGCGGCGCCATTTTGATATCGCATCAAACACATCACAAGCTAAACCTCTCACGAAGAAAAGTCAACTCGCGACGGCTTAACGCGACAATCAATTTTAATATACCGGATAAGTAAATACCCGGGTCGTAGTCCCAACGAGGCATGAATCGAGAATATCGTATGAGGTTTGGTATTAAAATGCTTGAAATAACGAGGTTTACTTTGGTTTTTAATATCTAATAAAACAAAATTAAGAAACGCGAACGGTAAACTAATAACGAGCATAAACGTAACAATCTATAAAAATTAACCCTACGGATACCAAAAATAATTTTCCTACGTCCTAAATGACAAAAGAAAATTTTAGAAAAAAGAATTGCATTTTTCTTATTATTATTTTATTTAATACGAATTAAAAAGAAAAATGAATTAAAAATACTAATTGAAATGGGAAAATTATGAAAAATTTCAGAAAACTCCTAAATGATATTCTAATACTAGGAAAATTAAAATGACCAACTCAGCTTATTGGGATAAGCCCGAAATAAGCCACTGATGAAATCAGCTAAAAGAAATGCAAACTTGGTTAAATAAAACATTTAGCAAACCATAACCAGTTAAAGACCCTAGGGCAGTTGGTTGGGTTGTGGCTTAGTGAACAAGAGGTCCAGGGTTCGAATCCCTGGACTCTCTTTTTGCTAAACATATTTTTTTTTTTGGTTTTTCTTTTTGGAAACTAATTAAACAACTCAAGATAAGCCACTTTAAAACTGATGAACTTTTTTAAACTCTAAAATAAGCTCAGATAAGCTCTGGCTTATCTGATCAGACTTGAAAAGAGGAACTAAGTTCAAAAAAATGGCAAATAAGCTAATAAACATATAAATAAGTTACATTCTAACTAAGAACTAAAAACAAATTAACAATAAGCAGTAAATACCAAATCAAATCAAGCTGAGCTAAAGTAACTGAATCTTAAACTGACATGAGTGAGCACAAACTAGTGAAAATAAGCTCAAATGGAACACTGAAAATAAGGAATAAGCTAAAGTTGACTTTCGTTGACCAAGATAAAAAACAAGAAACTTAAATTTAAATCAACTGAAATTAAATTACATTGTTGGAAATAAAAACAAAATAACAATAAGAAAAGGAAAAATACCTAAATTAAAGCTAAATAAAACCTGCCCCTTAAGGCTTACAAATAAACTACTTATACTACTCTAAAACTAGGGTTACACTAAGATTCTGGGAATATCCTATTCTTCATCTCTGATCAATTCTTGGTCTTAGGATCATCTTGATTTAATCACAGCCCTCAATTCAGTTTTGGCGGGAAAAGTGGCAAAGTGGGTTTCCCACGTGGGGGTGGTATTCACGTGAAGCTTGTACTAGCTAAGAGCTAGAGGAGGGGGGAGGCGTGTGTAAGAGAAAAGGGATGGGGGGACATGATTTTGTCTGGTCTGGGGAAAGGGTAAGTGGTTTTGGGCGGCAATGGTTTGGGGAGAAAGAGTTGACCATGGTTTTGACTCCGGTATTAGCTAATGGGGTTTTTGGATTGGGTTTTTATTTTAGGTTGGGCTTGGTGGGGTTTATAGGATTAGGATTTGGGTTTTATTTGTTTGGGTTTTATTAAAAGGGTTAAAGGGTAAAAGGTTTAGGTGTTTATTAGTAATAGGTTTTAAGTTTATGGACCATTGTTGCCACTTTTTTGAAAATCCAAGGACCATTCTTGTGACACTTTGATAATTTTGGGAGTTGACTTTTGATAACTTGAGCACTATCCCGGTCCAAACTCGTAAATTTCTTCCCCGTCCTCGACTTTTCACGATTTTCCAATCTTGTGCTCGGTTTTGTCTGTTTTTGCCCTGTTTTCAATCCTTTTGTACCTGAAACACATAAAACACAAACCAAGAATATTTGCAACAATATTTGATATATTTGGGTGTTTTTTGTCATTTTTGTGTCTTATACGGGTATAAAATGATGAGTATTTACACATTCATCAAGTGACGTTTTACGGATGCGTGTACTTATTTCATTTTCTTTCTTTCTTCCCTCCCGCGAAGATGACTTGTTTGGGCATATGTTAATGGTGACGAAGACTTGGATATCTAGTTACTTTTGTGATTCTTTCTCTCTATACTCACAAAGTAACTATCATTTTAAGGAGTTACGTTGTAGTGCTCAGTGCCTCACGTAGTTGAGGATATGTCAAGAGGTTTTGTACTAATACTTTTGTTGAGGGTATAAGGTACACCGTTCTTAGTCACAGGATAGTACAAGCTTAAGTCACAAATCTGGAGGATTTTACTTCATTCTCACGTTTGTCATATTGGATTATCTTCACATGTGGTTACTAAAGATAGCCGATGTTATTGATACAGGGGGTTGGTAAAGAGTTAGACATTTTAAATGGTATTGTTAGGAGATTGGGTTTATCTACATCTTCTCACGGGCTGATATGATTAATGATAAAGTGTTTCCAGTTAATGATTTACGTACACATCATTATGCTGATTCCGATAAATCGTAACCATCAGGGGAGAGAAATGTGTACATCGAGGACGCACAACAAGTTCACGTGATCGGGTTTAATGATTTATGAAACGATTTGTGTCGGAGATTGGTTGATTCTATTTCTTATCTTCTCATATTTTTCTACATACTTCTACCTTATCCACCTTCACCAATTTTGGGCAACAAAATCAACATGATCAGTAGTTCAAGTTGTTACTTTGGTGCTATCATTTCATGTGTACGTTACGGGCTGATTTTTCTTATGAAAGATAACTGAGATGCATTTGGTGAGATGAAGATGTTGATACTCTGTTCCCCCGAATGGACAATCTTGAAGAAGGTCGAGTCTACAGTCTGTTCTACATTTTTCGCTGCGTGTTAGAAGACTAAAGACGGAATGCATTTAATTATCAAAAGACTTCTTCAGATTCAAGGCATTCATTAGAAAGTTTGTCAGTTTGGGGGAGAGCACTAATTAGGGGAGAGTGAAAAGCCAGATTAATCCCTAATTAGATTTGCTCACATTGTTCTTCTGCAAGTAAAGAGATGGCAGCTGAGAAGATTCTGCAAGCTGAAAGAAGTAATAAAGTTTGAAGACCATTCTCGGAGCTGATGTGCTTATGTTTTGTATCTAATTTGACTTGTAGGGAACATTGTAAGCAATTCCCTTATGACATCATTTTGGGGAGAGATTGTTAGCCTTAAAGTAATGACATATTCGGGAATTGCATATCTTTCTATGTACAGGGTCTAGTTTAGTCAATATTGCTAAGTTAGGCGTGTATTCTTGTATAAATACCTTTCTTGTCTCAACAAGGAAGGTGGGAATGCCTCATTTGTAACTTAGGTGTGTGTGTGTTTCTCCTCCTTCTCTTTAGAATACACACACCTTCCCCATTCTTTAATATAATATTACCATGTTTAACTTTTACTTTGAGCTTCCCCGACCCCCGAACCACATAAATCAATAGTGTTTATCGGTCCTACACACTGCAATACCTAAAATGTTTGATAAAAACTAATGAGCCAAAATATGAGATGTAATTGACACAGCACCTTCACATTATAACTTGGCTCATCAGTGTTTGAAAGACCAATAAATATTTGCATGTATGGTTATGAAATCTTTCAATGATTGTTACGTAAATTAAAGATGGTGGACAAACATAAGATAAGATTAGCTTAATACTCAAGTAAAAACATGTTATCTGAGAATACCGTGTCATTAACTAAGATGCAACTTGTGCTATCCTTGTGAAGTTGTGATCATATACAACTGTGATTGACTTTTTCTTGGGCTACTCCTAATATATGTGTCTAATGAGTTTGGTATACCAAACACTTTGTAAACACAAAGTATCCGATCATTAGACTAACCTGATGGTCTTTCGGAAAACAATATGTAATTTTCTGTTTTCTATTTTACTCATTTATATACTTATGTGTCTAAATTAATCGATGGACACTAGCCTCGGTTAATATCTCACTATTACTCACAAGTCAAAAGAATGTGTCTGAATTAATCGATGGATAGTAGCATGTTTTTCGCGTGTTGCAGCGGCAAGTAGCAATGTAACCAAATTTTTTGGCGAGAAAATATCTTTCGTTGTACGTTTTTCATGATGATAACTCTATCAGCGATGTTGCTAAAAAATAATTAAGTACAACGAATGTGGGTGAATCACATGTCATCCCATAACCAGGTAAAAGCAAACCCACAAACTGTACTTCAAACCTAACCATAACAAATTCATGTTGCTATATATAAATATACAAATAAGACTTTGTATTTGTAATGTATTATATTTAAAGTGACATTTTAATTCCTATTTCAATAGTGTTATTTGTAAGGCAAAACGGATGCATAACCGATTTTAAGCCTTTTGATTATTGAGAAATATTAAGTAACCTCATGTAATTTTCTGTTTTCTAGTTTACTCATTTATACACTCATGGCTAAATTAAGTAACCTCGGTTAATATCTCACTATTACTCACAAGTCAAAAGAATGTGTATGGATTGATCGATGGATACTAGCCGGTTATCGACGCGTTGCGGCGGCGGATACCCATGTAACCAATTTTTTTGGCGAGCAAATGTCTTTCGTTTGTGCGTTTTTCATGATGATAACTTTATCATCGGTGTTGCTATATTTAAATATATAAAGAAGACTTTGTATTTGTAATTGTATTATATGTAAAGTGACATTTTAATTCCTATTTCAATAGTGTTATTTGTAATACAAAACGGATGCATAACCGATTTTAAGCTTTTTGATTATTGAGCAATATTGCATTGGTACTTGTTACATAAGCACGATTGATTTTCCAAGTATATTAAAATGATTGTTATAGCTTTAGTGAATTTCTGGATGGCTGTTATAAGTTTAAGAAGTGTATGCTAGAAGTTATATATATTTGATAGCAAGACTAACACAATTTCATAATAAGAAAGTGTCTAAACCGAAACTTTTAAGATATTTAAAGATAGAATGTCGTAAATGCATTATAAGAAGTAAAGATGTGCACAAATGATCCATGTGATTATTACCAATATTATCTTTACATGATGGTCTTTAGTCAAGGGCGGATTTATGGTAGTATCGGTGCTACACCCGTTTCAACCTCGTTACCATATTATATGGGAAATCTAATGTGAATTGTATTCTTCTTTCTCAACAAATTGCACACATGTTTTTTAGCATATAAAACTACAAAATAAATACATCTCTTCATAATCGTTCAGATATGGACGTTACTTCGACTATACATGTTAATTAAGTTGCCAAGATCTCAATAACTTTCGATTATAAGAAGATTTCACAAATGGTCAACTCGTATTTAAAAGTAGGACGTCATGGATTATGTAAGGGGAGTTATGTTTTTCTTTTAACGATAACCAAAACTTCGTTTTCAATTCGCTTTTGGTGGAAATACTGGACCATGAGCAGGGGAGGTGTTAGATTTGCATTCGAATGGCATGGAATGAATTAGAATGTTCATTTAATATATGGATTTAAAACCACACAAAATTGTGGATGTTTATGCTACTTTTTTCATGAAAGAAGTATACGTAATTGAGTATGTAGGCCATTAAGTGTTGACATTGTCCAACTAACGGGCTTACTTTATAAGGGTTAATAGACAAAGAAGTTACTAAAGTTTGGAAAAATGTTCGTCTAAGTTATTATAGTTTAAAACGTTACAAACAAGTAACTCAAGTTCACGGGTTTATCAACTGGGTTACTAAAGTTTCAAAAATGTTATATTAGGGTTACTCCCAAGGTGGGCAACCGGTTGATAGCCAGTATCCCAGCCTGAAACGTATTCCACCTCAAAGAAGTTACTAAAGTTTGATAAAAAGTTTGCCTAAGTTACTAAAGTTTCAAAACTGACATCTAAGTTACTCAAGTTCACGTGTTTTATTTTTGTAAAAGTCGGTTTTGCAATAACTATGATACAGAATAAAATAGGGTAAATCCATAGATGTACTAACTGAAATGATTCATTATACATAACCAACTAACGAAAATACCATTATAAATAAAGAAAATTTGCACGTTTGGTCCTTTTTGTTGCTGAATCTTGCAGTGTCTTCCCTTTTGGCCAACGGACGTTTGTAATTATTTTCAAAATTTTTGGTTAATATGTTTTCATCCGCTATTTATCCGTTTTATATGCTTGTGTACGTTTTATACGTTTTTGTACGTTTTCTACGTTTTTAGACGTTTGTGTACATTTTTATATGTTTTTATACGTTTGTGTATGTTTTTATACGTTTTTTTTCACGTTTTTATGCATTTTTTACATTTTTATACGTTTTGTGCGTTTTCTTACGTTTTTATGTGTTTTTTTACATATTATACGTTTTCATAAGTTTTTATCTGTTGTATCTATTTTTATCCGTTTGTACAAGGAACTGAAAGATAGTGCACCCGTCTCTTATCACAACAAACCCACTATCCCTCAAATTGATGGCATGAAGATCCTTGCCTATAAGGGAATATAATCCAGAATTAGACATTACTGAACAGGAATACAAACCCATTATCCGTTTTAACTATAGTAACTTAAGTGAACATTGCCCCAATTTTTAGTAACTTATGTGGACATTTTCTCAAACTTTAGTAACTTATTTGTCTATTAACCCATAACACATCAGTGCCACGTAGGAATTTAACTGGTAGTAAAGGGTTAAAACTAAGACATTAACTTATGTAACCGGTGAGAAAAAGTTGAGCAACTTGTTTGTAACGTTTTAAACTATAGTAACTTAGGCGAACATTTTTCCAAACTTTAGTAACTTATTTGTCTATTAACCCTTCTGAAAATTTCTAAAACTAACAGTCTTGCAACGTACAAAAAAATTAGGTTAATTGTATATACGTCGTTCATTAACCCGTGCTGAAGATAGATGAACATTTGAAGTTTATAGCGTTACCTCATGTTGAGCTAACCTAAGTTTCTTTATTTGATGTCCACAATAAAATTAGGTTAATTGTAAGACTTTCAAAGCTGGATCAGCCAAGCTTATAAGGCGTGCGAAAGATATAACTTGCATATTTTGAAGTTTTCTGGTATTACGGAACTCGCCATAAATGATTATCTTTTTATACCTGTAAATACTAGAAGAAAGGTAACACATATTTTACAGTGACTATAAAAAGAATGTCCAAACTAGCTTATGCAGTTATGCGTGTGAATAAAAGTCAATATTAATTACAATTAAAATGTACTCATTTGAAAATTTATAAGGTATGCCTAATTTCTGCCTCACTTTACAAATGTTAAAGTTTAGAAAAATTAGATGTTTCATAATGAAATCGAATTAATCATTAAAGTGAGACGAGATGTTGAGCTTTTTTCCATTTTAGTGTCACATCGAAAATGACCACCTACCACATGAAGGACCATATCAATTTTCGAGAGAAATTTGCGTACGGTAGTTAAGTGACCACGTCATGGCATGCAAAAGTTGCCACTTAACGGTCTCACATTTCGCACGTTTATTTTAAATTTTCCTTGACCATAACATACACATAAATATACATATTTGTCATTGGCGTCAAAAGCCGGTGAAGAATAGGTTTAGGTTTGGGTGTGATCGTTTGACGATACATGCATGGTGTGTGTATGCATGTATTATCATTTACTAGCAGTTAATAATTGTTAACAAGTTACTCCCTCCGTCCTATATTAAGTAGGGATTGGCAATTTCCGACACGACACGAAACTCGACCTGAGACCGACACGAAAATTAGCAGGTTAGGGTTGAGGCTAAATTAGTTTCGGGTCATTTTTTGGTCGACCTGATTGACCCGTTTATTAAACGGGTCAGATTCAGGTTGAGTATAATTAAATCGGGTTAACCTGATAACCCGTTTAACTTTTTAAAAAATATAAAAAAAAGTAAATACACGTTACTTATTAGCTTAGTTACAAGAAAAATAAAAAGTAATTGCATTGAAAGTTGATTTGATGTATTTGACTGAAAAGATGTATTGACTCAGATTCCATCTCTACTTTAACTCCATGTGATGTCTCCATACTTTAATTAGTTTAATACTCCATGTCTCGTTCAAGAGATTCTCTAATTCTCTTGTTTTTAAACCACTATAATCAACAAATTAACCCACATTTGATTACCGGAGATGGTACGTAACATGGTTACCGGAGCTGATACGCAACATATAAGCTTGCATATTCTAGATTTATATGGAAAGAAAGAATATAGCCCCGCTTAGATTAATTCATTATATTTGTTTGAATATTGCAGGAAATCAAAGAATATAGTACCCCAAACACTATTGCTGCTCTGCTACTACTCATTCCTCCTTCAAAACTTTCATCAAAAATCCAGTAACATTAATTAAACGGGTTATATGGGTCGGTTCAGGTTGACCCGAATCAGGTTAGGGTCGAGATTACTGACCCGTTTATATAATCAGGTCAGGTTTGGGTCGAAGGTTTTTGACCCACGAACCCGAACCCGCGAACCCGGACCCAACCCGAATTGCCACCCCTAATATTAAGTATCCACAATGAAATCTTAAGATGTTTCAGATTAAGTGTCCATATTGTATTTCAACCAATGAGATGAGACTTTAGTGGGTAAAAATGATATTTGATTGGTGGAGAGTGTAGTTAGTAGAATCCTTTAAAATTTTGTGCATTTTGAAAATGGACACTTAATATAGGACGGAAGGACTATCAGATTAACAAAGATAAAAGATGTAATGAAAATGGGGTTTGTCACCCACATGCACTGTCCACGATCATGCGTATGGAAAATTTCTTTAACTGCAACTTGATATTACGGAGTATTAGATTCGTTTTTATATTAAATGCATACGTAATAAACAAAGACCGAGTCAGCAAATATTCTTAGGAAAATATTGTTTAATCTGTACGTCACTTTAATTTCTTTTTCGGTTTTTGTTTGTAAAAAATAAAAAGTTTCCAAGTGACAAGTTATTATTTCATCATTTTCAGGCAGTTATTATGTAAGAATTCATAAATCTAGGCTTGATTTGTGGATACGTATACTCAGAGTCGTCTCATGTTTTTGTGACCATGTGCGATAACAATAAATAGGCTTCATTCTGCTTGTAAACATATATTGCATGTGTCACATATATTTAAATTTCTAATGCAAGTATGTATAAACCTAAGGAATATATATGGCCTTATGTTGGGAATTAAGTCAGGGCCGGCCTAGACATGGGACGAAGTGGGCGACCGACCGATGCTCGATTTTTTAGGAGGCCTGATTTTTAATTTTTTTTTAATGTATATATATAAAAATTGTATATGTAATTAACTAAGCCCATTACAAATCTTAACAATCATTTAAAAATTAAATCATATAACTTAACTCATATAGAAAAAACCACTTACATATCTTTTAGTACTGCTAGACCATTTAAGACTATTTACCCAAAATCAGCAGTTCAAGGTGCAAAAACAACTTACAAACATGCAACAACAACTGCTAAAAGGCCTTTTCAACCAAAAGCAGTGGTACAAAAACAAATTTGGATGCCAAAGGGTACTGGCGACATTAAATATACTGCTAGGTAAAAGAGGGCTAATGCTGTTAAGGCCTCAGCATGTTGGATTTGGAGACCTCTTAAATCCAATGGTGCATCAACTGTCCTCAAAAAATTTAACTACATTGATGCACGAGGCAAACTCAAGTCAGTAATGGCTTGGGTTTCCCAAGAAAACTAATTTTCTTATTTATGTGCAGGGACATTCACAAACAGATGATGAAGATCAAGGATATTCAGATAGTGTGTGTTCCAGACACATGACAGGCAACATGTCTTATTTTTCAGACTTTCAATCATTGGATGGAGGATATGTTACCTTTGGGGGAGGAATAGGAGGAAGAATTACTGGTAAAGGTACTATTAAAACCGGTAAATTGGATTTTGAAGATGTGTACTATGTGCAAGAGCTTAAGTATAACATGTTTAGTTTCTCACAAATGTGTGACAAAAAGAACAAAGTTTTTTTTACTGACACTGAATGTCTTGTGCTTTCTTCTGATTTTAAGCTACCTGATGAAAGTCAAGTATTGCTCAAAATTCCAAGAAAGGGCAACATGTACAGTATTGATATGAAGAAGATTGTTTCTAAAGAGGCCCTTACTTGTCTTGTTGCAAAGGCCACATTTGATGAATCTATGTTATGGCATAGGAGGCTTGGTCCCATTAATTTCAAAACCATAAATAAAATTGTCAAAGATGATTTGGTAAGAGGCTTGCCTCAGAAAAGATTTGAAAATGACCAAATTTGTGTTACTTGTCTCAAAGGCAAACAACATAAAGCTTCTTGTAAGCCCAAGCTTTTTAACTTTATTGATCAATCATTGTATATGCTTCATATGGACTTATTTGGACCTACTTCTGTGAGTAGTATTAAGCATAAGAGGTATTGTCTTGTTGTTACTAATGACTATAGCAGGTTTACATAGGTTTTCTTTTTAGGTTCTAAGGATGAGACACCTAGCATTCTTAAGACATTCATTACAGAGATAGAAAACCTAGTAGATAAGAAAGTAAAAGTCATTAGATGTGATAATGGGAAAGAGTTTAAGAATAGAGTTATGGATGATTTCTGCAAAAAAAAAGGTATTAGAAGAGAATTTAGTGTTGCTAGAACTCCTCAGCAGATTGGAGTTGCTGAGAGAAGAAATAGGACACTCATAGAAGCTGCTAGAATCATGTTAGCTGACTCTAAAGTTGCCTATCACTTTTTGGGCTGAAGCAGTTAATACTACTTGCTATGTCCAGAACAGGGCTTTAGTGGTTAAGTCTCACAATAAGACACCTTATGAGCTTTTTAGAGGTAGAACTCCTGCATTAGGATTTCCTAGACCTTTTGGGTGTCATGTGACAATTCTGAATACCTTAGACCATCTAGGAAAATTTGATGGTAAAGCAGATGAATGATTCTTAGTTGGATATTCTCTCAATAGCAAAGTATTTAGAGTATACAACTCAAGAACTAGGAAGGTTGAGGAAAACCTGCATGTTGAATTTCGAGAGATCAAATCTAATGTTGCAGGTGAAGGACCAAAATGGCTATTTGATCTTGAGACATTAACCCAATCCATGAACTATGTGCCAGTTGTTGCAGGAACTAATGATTTTTCAGGTTCAGAATCTAATGATGCAACAAATGAGGCAGAGATGGGAAAAGAGAAAGATCAAGATTATGTGTTGATGCCAATATGGTCAAGTGTGGATTCAACTTCAATGAATGGTGAACCTTCTTCTGATGAAGCTAAAGGAGGGATTGAAGATGAAATCAATGTAGAGGGGACTGAGGAACAAGAGAATCAAGTCAATAGTACTAATGATGATGCTACTGCTGAGCTCCAACTTCATACTGCTAGGCAAAATATTGATTCTGCTGAGCCCCAAGTTTCTACTGTTGAGCCAATTAATCCTACTGCTGGCCCATCAGACTCAAATGCAGCAGATTTCTCAGAAGATGAGGTGGATTTCAACAATCTCCCACCTGACTATCATGTTCCTACTACACCACACACAAGGATTCACAAAGTCCACTCCCTGGATAATGTGATTGGTGATGTGCAATCTGGAGTGAAGACAAGGAAGCAACTTATGTCTCCAGACCAACAAGGGTTACTTGATGCTCTTTATGCATCAAAGCAGCATGAAGATGCACACTCTTGTTTATTTGTATGTTTCCTCTCACAAGCAGAACCCAAAAATGTCCTAAAAGCATTAGATGATTCAAGCTGGGTAGAAGCTATGCAAGAGAAGCTTCTCTAATTTAAAATTCAGAAGGTTTGGGTGCTAGTGGATTTACGCATGGGTGTAAGGGTAATTGACACTAAATGGGTCTTCAGGAACAAAAGGGATGAAAGGGGCATTGTAATAATAAACAAGGCTAGACTTGTAGCCCAAGGGTACATACAAGAGGAAGGTATAGACTATGAAGAGATTTTTGCTCCAGTGGCAAGAATTGAAGCAATTAGACTATTCTTGGCCTATACTTCATTTATGGGCTTCACAGTTTATCAAATGGATGTCAAGAGTGCTTTCTTATATGGTACTATTGAAGAGGAGGTTTATGTCTCACAACCTCTAGGTTTTATTGATCCAGATGATCCAGATAAAGTATACAAAGTTGTGAAGGCTCTCTATGGTCTACATCAGGAACCAAGGGCTTGGTATGAAACATTGGCTTCCTATTTAATAGAGAATGGATTCCAAAGAGGCAAGATTGATCAGACACTATTCATCAAGAAGCACAAAAAGGATCTTTTGCTGGTTCAGGTGTATGTGGATGATATCATCTTTGGATCTACAAGGAAGGAGATGTGTGTAGAGTTTGAAAAACTTATGCATGATAAGTTTCAGATGAGTTCCATGGGGGAACTTACTTTCTTTTTGGGTCTGCAAGTTAAGCAATCAAGTGAAGGCATATTTATCAGCCAAGATAAATATGTAGCAGAGATTCTAAGGAAATTTCAATTTGTTGATGCTAAGGTGGCAAGCACACCAATGGATCCTGAGAAGCCTCTTCATAAAGATGTAGATGGAGAGAATGTAGATGTTCACATATACAGATCTATGATAGGCTCATTGATGTATCTTACATCATCAAGACCTGATATCATGTTCTCTGTTAATGCTTGTGTAAGATTTCAAGTAACGCCTAAGGTTTCTCACTTAACTGCAGTCAAAAGGATCTTTAGATATCTCAAGGATCAACCTAGGTTGGGTCTATGGTATTCTAGGGAATCATCTTTTGACCTGGTAGCATATTCAGACAGTGATTATGCTGGTGCAAGTTTGGATAGAAAGTCAACAACTGGAGGATGTCAATTCCTTGGATGTAGACTCATTTCATGGCAGTGTAAGAAGCAAACAATTGTAGCAACTTCAACAACTGAAGCTGAATATGTAGCTGCTGCTAGTTGCTGTGGTCAAGTGCTTTGGATTCAAAATCAACTTCTTGACTATGGGTACAATTTCATGAACACTGTCATATATATTAATAATAGCAGTACAATTTGTATAATTAAAAATCCAGTGCAACACTCCAAAACAAAACACATAGAAATTAGACATCATTTTATTAGAGACTACAATGAGAAAAAGTTGATTCAAGTTGTTAAAATTGATTCTGATCACAACTTTGCAGATCTTCTCACAAAAGATGTAGGAAGATTTCAATACTTGGTAGCAAGTATTGGAATGCTTAATCCTTAATGTTTTCAAAAGGTGTGGTTTTGTATATAAATTGGATTTGTACTACTAGGTTATCAATTAGTACTTGTATTGAAAAGTTTGTACTGTTAGTACAAATTTTGATTGTTTGGTTCATACTGTTAGTCATATGATTATACTGCTATGAGACAAGTGCTTTGTATTTTGTTTTCTTGGTTTTGGACTAACATTTTCAGGTATGGAAAATTGAGCACAAATGAAGTTACAGGTGTAATGTATGAGCAAACAAAAGCTGGTGATTCAAGTTGCAGATATAATAGGTTAATGATGGACAAGGTTTGAGAGTTCATTGACAAAGGTTTATACCTAAGTTAATAAATTCTTTAAAACTTCTCTCTTGAAACTTATTATGATGTTCCATATTGAATTAATGGCTTAGTTGATCAGATAGTAACTGACTCAACTCACTTTCTATCATTTTATTCTTTAATTGGTATAATCAGTTAGTCTAAGGACATCTGATAGGAAGAACAACGAGCAAATGTGAATCTAACACTTGTGTTAGAGGCAACAACTGCCACGAGCTGAAAACCCTGTCAAGAAATCCCTTTAAATGGGTTTATCTGTAAACAGGCAGTTATTTATAACTGAATACATTGGTTCTCACATAACCAGAGGTTAATTTAAACCAAAATCTTGATTAAGTGTCTGTTATTACACTTAGTCCCTTCAAAATGGTCGTTGGCAGTATGATTTTTCATTAAAATCAAGTTCATACTACTAAGTCAAAAGTTTCTTAAAACCTTTTGGATTCAAAATGGCTCAAAAATCCATCTTAGGATGGATTATGAGTCAATGCCCATGATTCACCTCTCACAGGAGTTCACACACCTGGAAGTGATGAGGGCAGCAGAATAACTCTTAAGGAATTGATGGCTACATGTACAAAATTTTCTGATAAGGTGTCCAAATTAGAAGATGAACTCAAAAGCAACAAGAAGAATTTTGCAGTTGTATACACAAAGATGGTGAATTCAACAACTACTTCTAGTTCATCTAAGGAGTCATTTGATCATATGATAGTGAAAGATCTTCCAAACAGGGGAGGAAGATTAACCAAACAGGGGAGGATGAAAGATTGTGGATGTATATGCTCAGAATCGTGGGAGGAAGATTGCCCAAATTGATCAAGACCCAGAAGTTTCTTTGGTTCAAGAAGTACATAAGTCTAGTAAAAGCATCATCATCTACTGTTAGCTTTTGAGAAGCCAACATGTCTTATTATTCAGCCAATAATAAGAAAAAGCTCCAGTTTCAGTTGATGGATGCTGGGAATAAGCTCTTTCATCTCTCTTCTTCGATTGTTGATATTCAAATGGAGAAAGTTCTATTCAGGGGAGGCAAGAAGATCAGTTTCATGATGATACTACTACCTTTGACTCTTTCAGTTTCAATTTCAGTTCACTACCTTTGTTCACCACTTGCATGGCTTGCTGAGAGATGACTTTGTATCTTGGATGCTTGGAGCCTGAGTAAGGTACTGCTAGTGTTAAAGACAAAGAAAATGGCTGAAGAGTTTCAAGTTAAAGAAAGAGCAAAGTACTCTCCAGAAGAACAAAATGATGTTATTGCTGAAAGTGATACACATATGGCAGATAAGTTAATCAGAAAGATAATTAATCTTGCAGAACAAATGAAAGCTCAGATCAAGAGTCTGTCTATGTAGTGTTTGGAAGATCCTCACAATCCTCATTTAATTCAGAAGAAACTTGATGATTTGGGATAAATCACAAGTTTAGGGGAGAATTGTTGAGAATTAAATGTTCTGAATATTAGTGTTGGGAATTAAATATATGCAAAGAAGGTACTGCTGATGCATAAAGGAAAATACTCTAAGTGACTCATTCTACTGCTTAATGGATAACAGTCGCGTATACTACTACTAAATGGATAAGTATGAAAAAGATATTTTGTGTATAAAAGTCAAATATATACGGTAGATAATATCTTTGATATGTGATCAGTCAACAAGTTGTAAACACAGAACAAGTTGTATCTTAGCTACTGACACACTCAACAAGCAAGTAGTTGACAAGACTTAACAATATTGTAAAGATCTCCTTTGGACTATAAAAGGGAGATCTTAGCTTAGATATTAAGTGTGCTTAGAAATTACATAAGTGAGCCAGCATAGAGAGTTGAATATTTTGAATACACATAGCAATCTGTCATAAGTCATAGAAACATACAGATTCAAGGTTTTGTAACCCTAGTGATAAAAAAGATCACTCGTATTATTTTTAATTGTATTGAATCGTTTGGTGATATACATTCTGTGTTCATTATACAATACAACAAACATAATTGTTCCATTACTCAAACCAATATCCTTCTAAGTGTGGTTAAGTAGATTCCGCATACTTAATCATATTCACTCAAAGTATCACATACACGTTATACAGGTTTAACATCCAACATCCTCACACCTTATAAAGTAAAGGACTTAATCAGCCGTGTGTATATAGATTTTGTGTTTTTGCAAAGTAAAGGACTTAATCAGCCGTGTGTATATAGATTTGGTGTTTTTGCTAATCAATTTCTTATGTTCTATAAAATATTATACAATATATATAAAGCCCGTGTCCTGTAGCTCATAGGCTTATAGGCATCCACTTCTTTTTTTTTTACCCATACCCGGCACAGTGGACCTTATTTGGATCTCCCACCTCACACTTTACTCTTCCTCCCTCTCCCAACTTAAGATCCGACACCGACAGTCCGACACCGATCCAACACCGGCGTTACCCCGATCCGGCGAACTTATAACTACAGTACATCTTCTGAGTGTTGCTACAGAACCAAACTACAGTGCATCTTCTGAGTATTGCTACAGAACCACCGAAACAATTTTTTAATGGACACTTGGCCCTTTTTACAATCACATGTTAGGTTTACCTTATCACCATTTTTCTGCTCATTTGCTTTTTTCATCTTTCCTGGAGGCTTACGGTTTCCTCGCTTTCATAATGTTGATTTTTTTTACCCTTTTTTTGTTCTTCTTCTTATTTTTGATTACATATTTTATGAATATGAATTGTTAATTTATTGATTTGCTTTATTTCATGTGCTGATAGTTTTTCTATTTATTGAGGGAAAATATATAATTTTTTTTTAAAATTTATTTAAGGTTTTAGGTTTAAATGTGCTGATTTGTGTATTTAATAAGAGCTTTCTTTTTTGCATTTAATGTGGTAGTTCCTTATATGTATATCTTTTTTTGGCACTAATTTATGTGGTTATCTGATTTTCGGAAACCATGTCTGCAGAAAAGGCTGTTTATATGGTTGGTTGATTTTGTGATGGAGAAGAAGCGGCTTCTTTGTCTTAGCCCAGTGAGTCAGTGTCGCATGAAAAAACACTCCTCTTCTTAAAAGGTTTTTTTTATATTTACTTTATGTTGAATTTGTAGATCTGTACTTCATTGAGGTTTGTATAAGGGGTGTTTGGGCTGCTCGAAACACTTCAATAAAATAAGAAATCCAAGTATAGACTCCTTTTAGTTTGAGTGTTTAGATTGCTTATTTTTTATGTTAACTGGTTGTATTTAAAATAAGAAATCCAAGTATAGGAAAAAAAAAAAAAAAAGGCGATTTTCAAGGGGATGTTTGTTTCAGCTGATGTTTTGATATGCTTAGTTCGCTAAAATGCCTCGGGGGATGTCTTATGTTTGGGAAGTAACAGCTAAATATTCATGTTCACCTTTGTAAACTTGCTTGGTAAATTTTTTTTAGTTGTTGCAACCAGGGTATCCATGTTCCTTACAAAATGAAACATGTGTTGCAGCTGTCTTCTATCTAAAGTTGGTATTTATTGTTTATAGTTGACCCTTTAGTAATTCGTCCAAATATGGATATGCGTTACAAACATCAACATTCTTTTCAAAATATGTTGCCAATTATTTTCATATTAAGTTCTAACGATTTCTTTTGGATTAAAACTGCTGCACAATATTGCTTCATAATATCACTATTGTTCTTAATATTTGAAATTCAAAGAATGCAATTTGCCATTTTCGTTTGCTCTGTTGTTGGTTACGCACTCACTTTTCTTGCTGTTTTCAACAATGCCACGAAAACCCCGGTGTCTTTCTAACAATTTTAATACTCAACCACCTGATAACGAAACATTAAACAAACTTCAAAGCCCATGGTTTCCTTTTACCTACGGTTCACACATTGATGGATATCAGAATTCATGTACCAATACGGATTCAGGTTAGTTTATTCTAATCTTACTGTCGTATTGTTAATAGCACATATCAATTGTCAAAATCAAATTCATGCTTATTTTCTACAGGCCAATCTTCTGTGTCAAATAACACTTCTCAAGATTCTTCACGAAAACGCCGGTGTCTTTCTAACAATTTTAATACTCAACCACCTGATAACGAAACATTAAACAAACTTCAAAGCCCATGGTTTCCTTTTACCTACGGTTCACACATTGATGGAGATCAGAATTCATGTACCAATATGGATTCAGGTTAGTTTATTCTAATCTTATTGTCGTATTGTTAATAGCACATATCAATTGTCAAAATGAGATTCATGCTTATTTTCTACAGGCCAATCTTCTGTGTCAAATAACACTTCTGAAAATTCTTCATTGCAATCAAAAAATAGTGGCCACAAAAGAAAGGCAGACGCTGTTGTGCACAATAGCACAGAAAACCATCAACATAATATACGAAATGTCAAATCCCATGTTCAGTTACCAGCTTCACAATCCATTTTACCAAACAATGGTTCGGCATCTATGAAATTGCCCACGGACTCTAAGGACAAGATGCATATTGAAAATAATTTTTGTCAATCAAAAAATATGCACCATAAAAGGAAGGCACCTGATCTGAGGGGCAGTGATATTGAGGAGAATCAAAGTGTAGCCCCGAATAATAAGCAATGTTTGCAATCGCGTGGTATTAGGCATGGTGAAGGTCAGTCTATTTGGTTTTTCACAGCTACTTTGTATAATTTAAATAGCCAAAAGCAAGAACCATGCTAATACGCTTATGTTTGTGTAGGTGATGCACATTGTGAGATGCATCTCAGTACCCAACAAGATATCACTATTTTAACAAACAATTTGCAAAATGGTAGGTAAACTTATTGGATACATTTTATGCCAATATGTTGGGTTACTGTGTATCAAATGCAAATTTTCTCATAATGAATTCGCCAAGTTTTTTTTTTTTTTTTTTTTTTTTTTTTTTTTTTTTTTTTTTTTTTTTAACGCATCCTTTCTAATTTTTTTGGTTTTCTCAATGTTTATGCAGAAACCCATGAACCAGATTCAGCGTCTGATGCTTCACATCACGAACGACTTTATGAAGATAGGTTTCCAAAAAGCTTGCATCAACAGAGTGGTCAAACTTTCGCATCACAGCCAAGAACTGGAAGTAGAACACATAATATACGACAACGTTTACAAGTAGAGAATTCGCTCAACACTTTCTCCTCTTCTCGAAAACCAGATGTTGAAGGACCAACTGTTCCGCCGAATCCAGGTGACCATTTATCTTCATTCATCGACATTCATAGTTTTGGCAAATACAGCTTTTTGTGTAACAATTATTGTAGCCAGCCACACTTTTTTATATCAAAAAAAAAAATGGTTTGTGCAGATACAACTCCTTCATATGAAGATTTAGGAGATTGTGATCAACGATGCCGGCACTGTGGTGCAGCTTTTTGGTATGAAGAGCGTGTTAAAAGAAGTTCTACGAACACAACAACAGAATACCATCTGTGTTGTGGCAATGGAAGGTTCATCATGGACCATCAACCAGATCCTCCTCAGTATATTAAACAGCTTCTTTCAAACAGAAATTTCATGGAGAATATCAGAGCCTATAATCAAATGTTTGCAATGACGTCATTCGGTGCAACAATTGATAAGTCAGTGAACAATGGGCGAGGGCCTTATGTGTTTAGAGTATCGGGTCAGATCTATCATTGGATTGGTTCACTATGTCCTGTTGACGACAATGATACACCAAGATTCTTGCAGCTGTATATTTACGACACCAAAAATGAAGTGCAGAATAGAATGAGCCATTTTGAACCTTCTGAACAAGCTACCTTGGATCCTAAAATTGTTCAGGGTTTGATAAACTTCTTGGATGCTCACAATAAGTTGGTCCAGACATTAAGAACTGCAAGAGATTTGTGCAATGAAACAAACATACCAGAATTTAAACTAAAGCTTTACAGTGCTGAAAGAGCACGCGGCTATGAATTACCAACATCTAACACTCTTGCAGCGATAGTTTTTGACAGTGGTCCTGAAAGTGAGTCAAACTACGATGTCATTATTCAATACAAGGGTGGTCAGCCGCAAAGAATCAACAAGCTACATCAATCTTATATGTCATTGCAATTTCCGCTGATTTTCATTTACGGTGAACCTGGCTATCACACAGGCTTAACATTAAGATCTGCAGACCCCACTCAAAGACGAAGGCGTGTCTCATTGAACGCATTTTATACATATCAGCTGCATCCAAGACCTCATTTGTATGGTCTACTATTCCGAACAGGGCGCCTTTTCCAGCAATATGTTGTAGGTGTATACTGTTGTATTGAGCAAAGTAGAATGGATTTTTACAGAAAGCATCAAAGTGATATTAGAGGTGACTACTTATCAGGATTATATGACGCTCTTTCAAGAGGGGATCGTGATGGTTCTGAAGCTGGCTCAAGAATAATTCTTCCTTCGTCTTTCACAGGTGGTCCGCGCTATATGTATAGCCATTATTTGGATGCATTAGCGATTTGCAGAGAACTTGGTAACCCACAGTTTTTCATAACATTCACATGCAACGTCAATTGGCCAGAGATACAGAGATATATGGCAGAGTATCCACAGTTGACAACTTCAGATAGAGCAGACGTGGTATGTCGAGTTTTCGAGCAAAAGATAAAATCGTTTATCAACTTTCTAAAAAATAAACGCCCATTTGGATACGTCACAGGAGGTACGTGATATATTTTTATACAATTTAACCTTATTCTTACTGTATTAAATACTTTCAGCTTACGTAACTTACTATCCATGCCTTCTTCCAAGTTGATTTTCAAAAGAAATATGAACATTCAGTTGTTCTAACTTTAACACATATTTTTTGCTTGAAATAGTTTTGTATACAATTGAATTTCAAAAACGTGGCCTGCCACATTGTCATACACTGGTCTGGATTAGCTCAGCCGACAAAATACAAGATGCACAAGATGTTGACCGATATATCTCCGCAGAGCTGCCAGACCCAGTAGTTGATCCTCAAGGATATAAAATAGTATCAGACATGATGATTCATGGACCATGTGGGTCGGCTAATTTGAATGCACCCTGTATGGAAGGCACAAATGCACAAAAAATTTCCCTAAAAAATACAATGCCCAAACCTTTTTTGACAGCTATGGTCAAGTTCACTATCAGAGAAGACAAACACAAGTATCCACAACTAAAAGGCAAATGAAGTTAGACAACACGTATGTTGTGCCATACAATCGGACTTTATGCCTAGCATTCGAAGCTCACATAAATGTTGAGTACTGTGGTTGGAGCATGCTTATAAAATATCTATTTAAATATATTTCAAAAGGCACGGATCGGATATTTGCAAAAGTTACTAGATCTATTGGTGAGGCGTCTACTTCTTCAACTGATCACCATTCACAGATAGATGAAATCCAGAATTTCCAAGATGGTCGTTTTATATGTCCTCATGAAGCAATGTGGAGGATTCTAAATTTTAAGATACATGTCCGAGAACCTGCAGTTCAGATACTTTCAGTGCATCTAGAAAATATGCAACACGTCACCTTTCGGGACAACGATAACTTAGAATCAGTTGTTAATCGTCGTGACCGTAAAGTTACTACACTTACAGAGTGGTTTGCTTACAACGCTAATAATGAAGATGGCCGCCATTTAACTTACTTAGAGTTTCCTTCAGAATTCGTTTGGTATCAAGACAGGAAAATTTGGCAACGTAGAAAAACGACACAATCATCTGTTGGCCGGCTGACATACATACATCCAAGTTCAGGTGAGCTCTTCTACTTTAGAATGCTTCTTTGCCATCAAAAAGGGTGCAGAGGATTTACAGAAGTCAGAATAGTTAACCAAGTGTTGTATCCCACATACCGAGCTGCATGTGAAGCGTTGGGGCTTCTTGGTGATGATAAAGAATGGGACACAGCGCTTGAAGAGGCATGCTTTTCTGCGTCGTCGTCAGAGTTGCGATCTGTGTTCGTTCATATTCTAACTTATTGTGAGGTCGTTAACCCTATCCAACTATGGAATAAATATTGGAAAGAGATGGGCCACGACATACCAAGAATCGTGTCGCAGAGTGTTGGGATTAGAAATTATTATGTGAATGACCCTGAATTAAAAGACTACATACTCTTTGAGCTTGAACTGCTTTTTACCAGTTTAGGCAAATCATTGAAAGAGTTTGGTTTGCCAACGCCTCCCAAAGAATTGCTTCGTAAGTTAGAAAACAAGCTTCTGATGGAAGAAAAAAACTACAACCGTGAAGAATTGAAACAAGAAAAAGAAGAGAACGTGCCAAAGTTGAATAATGACCAGCGACAAATATATGATCTTATTTTGAATGCTTTCACAGCAAAAAAACAAGAACTTATATTTGTCTATGGTCATGGCGGAACAGGTAAGACTTTTCTTTGGAAAACTATCATTAGCGCTTTACGTTCGGAGGGCAGCATAGTGTTAGCAGTCGCTTCTTCAGGCATTGCCTCTTTGCTTCTTCCAGCAGGTAGAACAGCCCACTCAAGATTCAAATTGCCACTTGAATTAACAGAAGAGACATTGTGTAAAGTTAAAAAAAACACTCAATTGGGAAAATTATTGGTAGAAACAGATCTCATTATCTGGGACGAAGCGCCTATGAATGATCGGAGATGTTTTGAGGCATTGGACAGAACTTTGAGAGATTTGCTTGACGAGCCAGAGGTGTTCTTTGGAGGTAAATCAATTATTTTAGGGGGGGATTTTAGGCAAACACTCCCTGTAAAGAAGGGTGCACCAAAAATGGAACTTATAACATCATCTATTGCAAATTCATACCTTTGGCCATCTTTTCATCTTCTCACACTTAAACAAAACATGAGGTTATTAAGGCCAGATCTGAGTGAAGAAGAAAAGAGCACAGCTAATTCATTTGCATCATGGCTTCTTGATGTTGGAAACGGTGCACTTGGAGACAGTGTTTCAGAAGACGAAGAAGATGCAGCATGGATTGATATTCCAGCAAGCTATTGCATTGAAGATAATGATGAAGGTTTGTTGAATCTTATACAATTCATTTATGATCAGCCCACACTACACACACCTTCAGCAACAACTCTTCAGCAAAAAGCCATTGTATGTCCAAAAAATGATATTGCAGACATTATAAACTCAAAGGTTCTTTCAATGGTTGAGCGTGACATGACAACCTACGCAAGCTATGATGTAGCAATACCATCTGGAAACAGTGGAGCTGAAACAGAAATGTTATACCCGACTGAGCATTTAAACACATTTAAACTCTCTGGGTTTCCTCCACATCAGCTTGAGCTAAAAGTAGGCGCGCCAATCATGCTATTAAGAAATGTGAATGTTGCAGCCGGTTTATGCAATGGTACACGAATGATAGTCACACATTTGATGTCAAAGCTTATTGAAGCACAGCTCATTACTGGTACAAAAGTTGGCGAAAAGGTTTTTATACACAGAATCACCTTAGTACATAAAGATCCTAACCTTCCTTTCATATTCAAAAGAACCCAATTTCCTATAAAGCTTTGTTACGCTATGACAATCAACAAAAGCCAAGGGCAATCCCTAAACAAAATTGGCATATATCTGCCAGAACCAATCTTTAGCCATGGCCAATTGTATGTGGCTCTGTCTAGAGCAACTTCCCCGCACGGTCTAAAAATTCTTATAAAACAGCAAGAAAATTTACCACCGAATGTCACAAAAAACATAGTTTACAAAGACTTTCTCAAAAAAATACACGCCAACCAACTTTAAATTTGCCTCCTTGCTTTACGTGTATAATAATATATTATATATGTGCATACTTTTTACTTTCGTTCTCTCTAGCTGCATACTTTTTTCCCTTCACTCTCTTTTTCTTTCATAAAAGTACCATCGCAGTAATTGGATATAGGTAAATTTACTATAGAAGATTCCTGTGTTGTCTCTCATATCATACTGTTATTACAATGATATATGTGTGTATCCTTAGTGCTTTTCACCTTCAGTTTCAAGCTCACTTTATATTTGTTTTTTTCTTTTTCCCTCTTGACAGTTAAATGGAGAACACTACATCTACTGAACAGCAATCAATAGCGAAATATTTGCAATTGAAGGCAAGAAAGAAAAAAAGCGACTCTCACAATAACAAAGACTGCTTTTTCAAGAAGAAACACACAATCCAAAAAAAACAAAAAGGTAAGTGTCACACCTTCACTTAACTGAAATTCTCAGTTTTATTTAATAAAATATCTTACAATCAACATACATTTGCCTCACATACACACTAGCCTTTATTGAAACAAATATCTTACAATCAGCTAGCATAAACGATAATAAGACTAAACACATATACATAATCTCCTCCGATTGTAGCCACACACTTATAAACGCATTAGACCCTGAAGTTTCATAACAAACACATCATTGTTGCACGCATTTACCAAGGAAAAAAAGAAGCTCATCAGATTCTCTTCTGAAAGGAAAAAAACAAACCACCCATATGTATAATTGGATGTTACTGTTTTGTACTTCTCCTCACACAACTAAGAAAGCAGATATTTCTCATAACGCTGTAATACTCATTCATTTTTAGGCTTTTGTAGGTGAGTACGCTGTCAGTTACAATAACACTCCTCACGCCAACCTTTTGATAGCATTAGCAGAAGCTGGATTTCTTATTGGCATTGAAAAGAACAGGTCAGTTGCTCTTCCAAAATTGCATCAGTTTGCAGAGTTTTACGTATATGCTTTTAAGTGAAAGTTAGTTTTTGTCAATGTATTAATAATATGGTCATGGTTTATTCAGTCGAGATCTTCCTATATTGTTCTATTAAATCCAGTTGTGAAGTCTTTTCACTGCAGTTCTTGCCTGTATGTTTCAAAAAATTTCTAACAATTATTCTTCGCAAACGCCAAAAAAAATGTCAATTACAAAAAGTATCCCTTTTTTGAACATAATTGTTCAGAAACATAATTTGCGAGCAGTTCTACTATAAAACATAAATGGCTGATTTTCCGTTGATGTCAAAACAGGTTTGAGAAGCAATTTGTGTCATTTTCATATTACAAGAAACCTGCAAAATATGGTTTGATGTGGTGCGATTTTTTGTGTTTCATTATTATTGTTTAGAAATTGTTAAGGATGTTTGGGAATGGTTTCTAGATTATTGTATGATGGCGTATTAATTTGTGGAGATAGGCGAAACGGTGCATTAGGTAGCTTATGCCAAAAGTTTATGTTTTTTGATAATTTTAGTTGTATGTTAAACTAAGGTCTTCAAAATAAGCTGCTCATTGAAGAGTATTATGATGGGAACAAACAAGATCAGAAGCCATCCCAAAGAGTTGCTGAAACTGATAAAAAGGCAATGTATCAGGTTTATTTTCATTTGAACATGTCTGATATCTTGCCATGTTCTGCATATAGGTTTAGAAATTTGTTCAAAGTTAGGTTATGTTATTAGTATGCAGGTGTAATATTTGATTTAGCAGATTTAGTATCTTTGTTCTTCAGCTGCTGGAGATTAGGAAATGGTTGACTGCATGTGAAAATTGATTTAATTTTATGACTCCAAGATGTATAGAATTGGCTAATATTCTTTTACTTTGAGTACCATAAGAAGTGTGCTCAAATACATTTTAGAAACCGTTGCATATGAATTGACTGATCGACCCGTGAAGAAATCTTTAACTGACTCAAACCTTTTGTCCACTATTAACACTTGATTTGATCGTTATTGCAGGTGGATAACTCCAAGAACTGGGAGCGTGTTCAAAAGCAGAAATAAAAGTGAACTTAAAATAATCATAGCAGCCACAAACGTCAACCTTTTGTTGTAGACTACATCCCTGTAAATACTAACACGAAGAACTGGTCTACCGAAAAGTCTTTTCCCGTTTTTTGGCGGAAAGCACCAGCTGTGTTTCTGTTATGTTTTATGCAATATTATATTCCTTTTGTAAAACATTTGCTGGTACAAACTAGGAAACAATTATTTTGCAAAACAAACATGTCTACAAACTCAAAGAAACATGCATATGCAAACCTCCCGCGGCAACGCGCGGGTTGCAAACCTCGTTTTGTTTAAATTCAAGAAATGATAACGTAGTTAAAAAGCAGCCGCACACTTTGATAGAGTCAAAAGTTAAAACCTGGAACCATCTTGTGACTTGTCGTACCTAATCTTTGATTAACATATGAAACATATGTTTTATAACAAGTTGATTATAACTCGGGCCCACGGTTTTTAAAGTATGTTTAAGATCTCCCTACTTAATCCCATATACTATTACGTATTCACTGCAGTAAAAACCACGTAGTTCATCAGCTTTGCAATGAGTTGACGTGAAAATGTAATGTGATGGTATTTTTAATTCGACGTGAAGACAAATATTTTCAGTGACAATTAGGTAAACTCTTTCTGAAAGAGACTAACCGGTCGGGAAAATATTTTCAGTCAATTGAATTTGTTCTAGAAGTAAAGTGACTAAAATAATTGGTTTTGTTAGTATAGCGATTTTAGTGAACATAAAACTATTACGTACAACGACTTAATGGAATATAAAAGTAGCATAATGACTAGATTGAACATAAACGCATAATCCATTAACTTGTAGTTGTAGTTATAATGTTTTTGGTGAAAATTAATTTCTTACATTGAGTTTAACTCTTTCTTTTACAAGGTTAAAAACTTCCATTGTCAATGTATTAATCATTTATATTTAATTTAGTCATTTTGCTATTTTTGAAAATGAAAACTTAAATAAATATTCAGGTAATAATTTATAATTTATATAAGTATATATTAAGGGAGACTCAAAACTACGTCGTTTTACCCCTCCGTTTTCCCGCCAAATTTCCGGCCCAATTGTTGGGCTGTTTTAAGCCCTATCATCGCCTTCTCCGGCCTATTTTTTTCCTCCGGCCTCTTTAGCCCGTTGTTTAGGGTATAACTAATACTCCTGAAGCTTCTACACTCCTCTGAAGATCTGTTGCCTATGGCTATACTTGCTGCCTTTCTTCTCAACCATAACGAGGTAATAGTTGATTTGATTTTTGATTAATCTTTTTATCTTTTTGTTATGTATTTTGATGTGGGTATGTGTTAATTTTGCTTTATGTGATATGCACGAATATCTTTTGGATCGATGTGTGTAACTATGGGGCTTTTGATTTATACAGGGTTTGCTGCCTCATTGGCTGCTGGCTCATGGTTCCGCTGGTAAGGATCCGCTTTTTGTTGAAGTCCTTTAGATCTTATTGGTTTTTGTTGATTCTTTTTTTTTTGTTTAATATACACTTCATGATCATAACTGGGAGTTTATAGTGGAAGGTTTGTCTATAGACTATGGTTACCAATGACAATGAAGCTTAGGTTTGTGGTTTACGGAGGAAGAGAAGCAAGATCTCAGATCCTCAAGATATGTGTAAGATATTGAAGTAAAATTGATTGCTTGATCAATAAATAAATCTGCAAAGGCTTTTTTTAAATACCCTAATATATTAATAGGACTAAATCTCATTAATGTGTTGATATAGGTGATATATCGAGGAGGTTGTCTTGCAAAATGCTTAACTCGATTATACCAGGTAAATTTTTTACGGTTTTGGGTTTAATTTTGTCGCATTTTTTATATTCTCAGTTATAATAATTTAAGCCTTTTTTAGCAACTTCGTATATTGCCGTAAAATAAATTTTTGTAATGCCTTTCAACATCTCTATTTGAATGGTACATAATACATATTCTTAACTTTTAATGTGTAACTATTTGGAAATTCAAGTATGAGCACGTGTGCGTCAAAATTCAATAAGAAACAGATAATGTGTTATTAGAAATGTAACTGTTGTTTGATGTTGATGATTCTCAAGTTATTTGAAGGTGAAGTAAAATCTTATTTTGGTGAATGTAAATGATGGAAAATTCTGAGATTGAACATAATTTGTCCGGTCTATGTGAACTACAGGTAAATTTCGGTTTACTACTTTTAATATTTGTTTAACTATTGTTAATGTGAACAAATATATGTAAATTGAAGTGTATGTGAGCATACTTTTGGTTGTTTGTTATTTATATGTCATGAAATCAATATGGCAAATGTGACATTTCGATGATCCTCGAAATAATCCATAATTAGGCCTTAGAACACAAATTTGGAAACGTAATATCTCACAACAGTACTAGCTGTTGTTGAGCTTGAAACACAATTTACAGAAATACTACATTCAAAATGGCAGCAACAAATATTATAGCGCAAAATAATTTTATCTATAGTTTACTGGTAAATGGAAATTTATGTATTTGGCCATTAGAGATTATTTGAAGTGGAATAGGTCTTTGTAATTCATAACTTTGTAAGCATAGTATTAGTGAGATGTTCCTGTATACTTTTTTACTGTCGGTTTTCTTCTTTTTTAGAAATATACAATAACTACTTGAAACTTTTGCTACCTACGCTTTTGTTCCATACATATATCCTGAACATTTTTATCTTATTATTGCAGGCGTACAGTGATGACCGAGGGTGGTTGATTTTACCAAAGGCTTTGCCTGCGATTCAGGTAACTTTTGTCACCCTCCTGGTATTACGTGTACCCATATTTTTCCGCCATTAAAAACAAGTTTCTTGAACAAAAAAAAAAAAAAAAAAAAAAAAAAAAAAAAAAAAAGGATTAAGGTTTTGTCGTTATTGCACTGAGATCATGGTAATAGTCAATTCAGGAAATGCTTCGGCCTCAGTCGTGCTTCATTTTGTTGTACTCTCAACTGTCATCCGCAAAAGTGGCTCAAAATCACAACAATTTTTATGCCAGAGGATTCAAGGGCAACATTTCCTACAATTCCAAAGGTACATTACAAAAATACTTTACCTATCAAATTAGACGATAGCCCAGGCCTTAAATATTGTGAAACTACTAGAACTAAATACAAACGAATGTGTCTTAACAAGTACCTGAAGAAAATAATAGTATAGAGTTGTATATAATTTAATGTGTATCTGTGTTGTGTCCTGTCATATACAGAGCTTATTAGTTTAATGCAGTAGGCTGTCAAAGTTCCTTTAGGCCTTAGTAGGTGCGCGAAATGATGAAAACAAGATTTGCTTTAACTGTCTATTATAAGCGGGAAAAATATCAAATAATATTCACTATTTGATACATTATATAGTTTTGATAGTTGGAGAGTAAATAGAAAAAAAAGAGGTGAACGGGTTACGTGAGGTCTCTATTTGAACAAATCTTCATATGACTTTCACCTCTTTTTTGTTGTGTCAATGACTCTGGGTTCATAATATTTTGCAGCCTTGCCTTTGTGTTGCAAGCCGAGAGTGGATAAAAGACGATCTGAAAACGACGTGATGCATTGATCTTCCTTTGGTCTTTTTCTCCGTTCTCTATTGGTCATTTGGCTTCGGGTTCGACTGTGACTCACAGCTGTCCAAGGCTAAAGAAAATTATACATGGTGTCTTTTGTTTGTTAACGTGGATCAAAGTGAGGTCTTGGATCTCGGCTCGGTTTAAGGCCAGCAACGCAAACTGGAGCTGCTGGATTCAGCAACCTGTTGGTATTTTATCATGTACATAGGTTCTTTTTTTTGGTGTTTAGAATTTAGCTTCTGTTTTGGTTGCCTTATGTGGCTCTCTCTTGCAGCTCTCATATGCCACAACATGGAGTTTGCGAACCAGAATACTGGCCATAATTGCTGAACAAGGAGATACCACAACCTGGAGATGGCAAATATATAAAAGTGCCATTCCAACTTCATGTATCGGTATCCAACTTTAGCTTGAATCGTTGCAGATAAGCTCACAACCTATAATGCAAGAAAATGAATAATTACTACTTTTGCAAATACAACGGGGAAAAACCCCGCCAGGCCGCAACGCGGCCGGCCGCCGCCATGCTTGTTTATTAAAATAATTCAGATTAACAAATGCTAAAAGTTTCCAAAAATAAATGAAGATGAAGATGGGTCAAACATATGTCCATTATAGAGACGATGTAAATATAGGATGTGTTTGGTAAAACTAGCAGCGAGTAGTAGCAGTGAGCTGTGAGCTGTGAATAGTAGCAGTGAGCTGTGAGATGTGAGCAGTAGCCACAGCTCACAGCTCACAGCTTCTTAAAGAAGCATTGGAAAAATGAACTTTCCTAAAAAATAGCAAAGCTCACCGCTCCTTTGCCAAACGAACAATAAAAATTAAAAAGCTCATTGCTCACCGCTCATCGCCCTAAAAAACTCCAAAAAGCTCCGCACTAAACATAGCCATAAACTTATCAGACAAACACTTTGACTCAGTATAAGCCAAACACCTTTTTGTTTTAATCTTATACGGAGCATTAGTTATAAAACCCGTGTACGCACAATATTTAAACATGTATCATTTTTAGTATGACGTACTCATATTTCACGAGAATATAGATTCGATAACACAATGTGTCTTTCACTCTACAATATTATCATCTGAAATGGACCAAACGTTTTACTAAAACCCAAGAAAAAAAAGAGAAAAAAAAAAAGGCAACCCATGTGGCCATGAACTTACACCCAAAACTATATATACCACATATCCACTTCCTATTCAAATATATCGATTTCTACACTGATCATAGTATCACACTCATTAGGATTTGGACATCACCCATCGACATGAATATTTACATTCCTGCCACATTTTGCAAACATGAAAAATTTACAAACTATCGACATGAATATTTACATTCCTGCCACATCTTGCCACATTTTGCAAACATGAAAAATATACATTCCTGCCACAAAACAAAATTGCAATCATTGGATATAAAACTGATACAGAAGTACATGATTCTATTTGAAACGAAGTATTCTAAAGCTTCACATAAAGTTTTATAACTTATATAACTTAAAGAACATAATGTATCTACGGATCTACAAAATTACTAATAGAACCTACAACGACCATGACATCCATTAGTGATATTATTTTTAGACGTATGGACACTTTATGTATGCATGCATGCACACGTACGTAAAAGCAAGTAAATTTAAAGTCTTGCCCACATCCCCGTTAAACGTATTGTACACTTTATATATGCATACATTTGTTAATTAATGATATCAACCCACATCACCATTTGAAGTCTCATTCACAATATACATCAAAGGCTAAAGAGCCACCGCCAAAACATATGTAACAACGTTTTTGATCATTTGTTACACAACCTGGGTCTGACCAAATTCACACCCTCAAGCACCGGGATATCAATAGTATCTAGGTCTGACCAAAACATATGTAACAACGTTTTTGATCATTTGTCTATGAATTCTCCAAAAAGTGTTGCATTTGTTTCATAATGAAATCGAATTAATTAATCATTAAAGTGAGACGAGATGTTGGGTTTTATTCCATTTTTGGACGCCGTTAAAAATCCCCACTGCGCCAGCGTAGACCCGGTTCAGACAACATAGTATGGGTATGTGGTGGATGAGGGTCTGCCAAGGTGGCAGGAGCGACTCTAATCCAAAAAATGAAAGTCACAGTCTAAAAAAAAACATCGAAAATGGCCACCTACTACATGAAGGACCGTATCAATTTTCGAGATAAATTTGCCTACGGTAGTTAAGCGACGAGGTCCATTTTATAGTCTTATTTAATGGCATGCAAGTTGCCAATTAACTAGTCATGGTATCACATTTCCCACGTTTATTTTAGAGTAAATTACACGGATCGTCCCTGTGGTTTGTCCAAAATTATTGGTTTAGTCCTTCAAGTTTCAAAGTTGCGTGTATGGTCCCTCTGACAGCAAAAGAATAACACCTATGGTCCCAATCGCTAACTGACGTTATATATTCCGTTAGCAAGTTTCAACGTTAGTCCATTAACCAAACAAGCGTTTGCAACGTTAGTCCTTTTCCTTAACGACCGTTTGCAACGTTTGCAACGTTAGTCCTTTTTTGAAAAATATTCGAAAAATTTATAAAAATTCGAAAAAACTTATAAAAATTCGAAAAATTTATAAAAATTCAAAAAATTTTAAAAATTCAAAAAATTTATAAAAATTCGAAAAAATTTATAAAAATTCGAAAAATTTATAAAAATTCGAAAATTTTTTAAAAATTCGAAATTTTTTTAAAAATTCGAAAAATTTCTAAAAATTCAAAAAAATTTTAAAATTCGAAAAAATTTATAAAAATCCGAAAAAATTTAAAAAATTCGAAAAAACTTATAAAAATTCAAAAAATTTCTAAAAATTCAAAAAATTTTAAAAATTCGAAAAAATTTATAAAAATCCGAAAAATTTTAAAAATTCCAAAAATTTATAAAAATTCGAAAAAATTTATAAAAATTCAAAAAATTTATAAAAATTCAAAAATTTTTTAAAAATTCGAAAAAACTTATAAAAATTCGAAAAATTTATAAAAATTCGAAAAAATTTATAAAAATCCGAAAATTTTTTAAAAATTCGAAAAACTTTTAAAAATTCAAAAAATTTATAAAAATTCAAAAAAATTTTAAAAATTCCAAAAATTTATAAAAATTCAAAAAATTTAGAAAAATCTTATACATTCACACGTCTCCTAACGGTATTTCCATAGGCCAAAAGCGGTCCACGGTTGCTTTAATTTCTTTGGACTCGAAAACAAATATGACCACTTTTGTCAAAACGTATTGAGTAAAAAAGAAGGTCGCGTTTTTCTTATTTTAGGTAGGAGATAGGAACGTATCTTTCAAGGGAATAATGATATACACATGGGTTGGGATAGGGTTTTATTTGGTTAGAAAATGTAAAAGTGTTAAATAAATTATTATATGATCCATTGAAACAGGCGTATGAAATTAAAATGAAATATCGTATATCTTGGTTTAGGAATTAGAGATATTCATATCTTTTCCAAAAGTGTTGAATCTAACACGCCTGCTAGATCTTTGAGCCTATGTGCTTGTTGGGAATTTCGGAAATAAGATATTTCTTGTTGCTGCCGATAGTGAAAGTTGGTTCCTGCCGATAGCTGTGGTTTACAAGGCCGATTAATCGCCGATTAGGTGCTACAAGGCCACCGACCTTGCCGATTTATGTAACTGGGTCAAACAAATAGGCCAACCATGGTCAACGGCGATCAACGGCGGTCAATGGTGGTCAAACTTGCCAGAAACCTATAAATCTTGCCGGAAGTACAAAAAACTCACTGTAAACTTATTTTGATCACATATAGTAACTATTTAAGTCTATTACAAGTTGTTTTTTAGAAAATTCCTTGCCGGAAATACCTAAAACTCACCGGAAATACACAAAATTTGCCGGAAATAAATAAAATTTGTCAGTAATGCCAATCCGATTAATCACTGATTAATCTCGCCTAGACCGATTACAAGCTACAAGGTGGTCGACCGCCCGACTACCGATTCGCGATTTTTGCAACCTTGGCTGATAGTTTTTATTACTGCGGGTTTTAGTAAATGTTATCCCGTATGTTTAGAGTTTGTTAGAGTTATTTTAGGGAAAGATAGTGATTATCTCTTGACATGGTTTTGTTAGCCAAGCTGTATTAAGGTTTCTTGTGTATATAAGAAACTGACAGCCATTGATATTGTAACTCTTCGATATACAGAAAAACAACTTCATTAGTGAAATAATAGATCCATAGAGGATCAAGCATTATTAGTTATTCAACTTCTTCTTCTTAAGTGGTATCAGAGCCTCGTGAGGATCTCTGATCAAAAAGTAAAAGTTCTCAAAACAATCTCTCTAAACCCTTTCACAATGGGCGACGAAAACCCTGAATTCGCTGCCATTAACAATGAAGAACTTGAACCCACAAAAGTTCAACAACAAATTGTTACAACCACTGTGTCCAACAGTAATGCTAAGTTCCCATATCTTAAGAAGGAAGAGTATGAAGTCTAGGCTATGAAGATGGAGTACTGGATCTCCAACAGTGATCACCATCTTTGGAATGTTATCCTCACTGGGAATAGCAAGAAGAGAATTGGGAGAGATAAGAAGGGGGGTATCATGATTCTACCTCCTACATCAGCTGAGGAGCAGCTGGCTGTGCAAAGGGAAACTAAAGCAAGAACTCTCTTGCTTCAGGACTCTCCTAGAGGATCACATGGGTGATTTTCATCACCTGGATGATGCTAGAGAAATCTGGCTTGCTGTAAAAGCTAGATTCGGTGGGAATGAGGAGTCCAAAAAGATGAGGAAATCAATGCTTAAGCAGGAATTTCAGGAGTTTAAGATCTCTGAGGAAGAAGGTATTCACAAAAGGTATGATCGATTTCACAAGATCCTCTGCCAACTTAATCAGTTGCAGGCTCGACCAGACAATGAAGACTGCAACACAAAGTTTCTGAGGGCTTTACCTTCATCTTGACGGGGTGTTTCTTTTATAATGACAAGGAACCCTAACCCGTCCTACAAGATATCTCAAACTCATAGACGGGTGTTCCTTTTATAATGACAAGGAACCCTAACCCTAACCCGTCCTACAAGAAAACGTGTGAAGAGATAAACATGATCTCTTCTAAAAATAAACCTAACAAACATTCTAAACATACGGGATAACAACTAACAATACCCGCAGTAACAACTACTATCAGCAGAAACAAGATATAACTATCGGCAGCAATGAGCTTCAGCAGGAACCAAAGCTATCGGCAGGAACCAACTTTCACTATCGGCAGCAACAAGAAATATCTTATTTCCGAAATTCCCAACAAAAAGGGAGGAAACGTGTGAGGTAAACGTGTGAGGTAATCGTGTGAGGTTTTATAAATTTTTCGAATTTTTATAAATTCTTTTGAATTTTTATAAATTTTTTGAATTTTTAAAATTTTTTGAATTTTTATAAATTTTTCGAATTTTTATAAGTTTTTTCGAATTTTTATAAATTTTTTGAATTTTTATAAATTTTTTCGAATTTTTAGAAATTTTTCGAATTTTTATAAGTTTTTTCGAATTTTAAATTTTTTTTCGAATTATATAAATTTTTTCGAGTTTTTATAAATTTTTTGAATTTTTAAATTTTTTTGAATTTTTATAAATTTTTTGAATTTTTATAAGTTTTTTCGAATTTTATAAATTTTTTGAATTTTTATAAATTTTTGGAATTTTTATAAATTTTTGGAATTTTTATAATTTTTTGAATTTTATAAATTTTTTTCGAATTTTTAAAAAATTTTCGGATTTTTATAAATTTTTTGAATTTTTATAAGTTTTTTCGAATTTTTAGAAATTTTTCTAATTTTTATAAATTTTTTGAATTTTTATAAATTTTTTCGAATTTTTATAAATTTTTGGAATTTTTAAAATTATTTGAATTTTTATAAATTTTTCGAATTTTTATAAGTTTTTTCGAATTTTTAAAAAATTTTCGGATTTTTATAAATTTTTTCGAATTTTTAAAATTTTTTGAATTTTTAGAAATTTTTGGAATTTTTATAAGTTTTTTCGAATTTTTAGAAATTTTTCGAATTTTTATAAGTTTTTTTCGAATTTTTAAAATTTTTTCGAATTTTTATAAATTTTTCGAATTTTTATAAATTTTTTCGAATTTTTATAAATTTTTTGAATTTTTATAAATTTTTGAATTTTTATAAATTTTTCGAATTTTTATAAGTTTTTTCGAATTTTTATAAATTTTTCGAATATTTTTCAAAAAAGGACTAACGTTGCAAACGTTGCAAACGGCCGTTAAGGAAAAGGACTAATGTTGCAAACGCTTGTTTGGTTAATGGACTAACTTTGAAACTTGCTAACGGAATATATAACGTCAGTTAGCGATAGGGACCATAGGTGTTATTCTTTTGCTGTCAGAGGGACCATACACGCAACTTTGAAACTCGAGAGACTAAACCAGTGATTTTGGATAAACCACAGGGACGATCCGTGTAATTTACTCTTTATTTTAATCTTCTTCCTTGACCATAACATACATACACAAAAGTATTTTAACGGCAAATTTTATATTCTTATACGACATATCTCACACATAAATATATATAGTTATTGACGAGTCGTACGCCGGTGAAGAATAGTTTTCGGTTTAAGTATTTCTGTTTTTGGTGTGGGTTGTATGTGTATACGTACCATCACATATATACATACACATAAATATAGAATCAAAGTCAAAGATTCATGCATGTGTGTATGTATGATCGTTTAGTGTTTAGACGTTTACTACCAGTTGATATTGACATCTTTACAACAACTATACCCTGATAAATGTTAAACAAGTTATCGGATTGAAAAAGAGAAAAGATATAATGAAAGGGGTGTACTAACCGAACCCTTCTTACACATTGGACTTGTCTACTTTTGATGAAATGTACAATCTGAAAAAGCAGACAGTATAAGCAGTGACAGCGGTAAAGTCATCACACCCTCCAATATATCTTCACCCATTATGAAAATGGGGTTAGTCACCCACATGCACTGTCCACGATCATGCGTATGGAAAATTAATTAACTTGAACTGCAACTTGGTATTAGATTCGGTTTTATATTAAATGCATACATTCTTCTCTAAAAAGATCATATATATATATATATATATATATATATATATATATATAAAATCCGGATCGATTGAGAAGGTTTTTATTTTGAGAAGATTGAGAAGGTTTTCAAAAACGATAGATTTTTAACTTTGTATCATGTTTTTCAAGCGTAAAACTCATTTTAATGTGATTAAAATTCAAAATGTGTAAAAAAAAATTTGAATCAATGTTAAAAATCTCTCGATTTTGCGATATATGTAGAATACTGAATCATCTGTACAAATTTAATGAATCATCATCATAACTCGATTTTAACAATGATTTGTGAATCAAATTTGTAATTTATAGATTCGATTCACCATAAAATGATGTTTTACTTGTGAATCAAATAAAAAACATGTATCAATTTGTTCAAACCAAGATTTCTCAATCTTCTCAAAATAAAAACCTTCTCAATGGAACCGGATCCTATATATATATATATATATATATATATATATATATAAAGATTAGCCCCCAAAAATCATTGGGGAGTATTAATGACATTAGAGCATTAATGTCACAAGCTAAAATATGTAGTTTAAGCTAATGAATTTCCTACATGTGAAGCTTATTTTGAAGCCTATTAAAAGCTTTTAAGGATATATAAATATACAAGGCTAATAATAATATCAACATCTTTTCAAGTCTCCTTCATATAATCTTTTGCTCCTTTCATTTGCTTTCAAATAAATGCACAAACCCTTCGACAACCATCATTGTATACTATAAATAACACCATTTGAAGAGAAAAAGTTTGTTGCCACTTAGTGTGACGCAATAAGAATTTGATCACATCATCATTATTAGTTTTCTTATACTATAACATTATCGTTAGTTTCTCCTTCTCCCTTTTGGTTTTCTTTTTTTCTTTAGCTAACATTATAGGTGTGTTGATGATGACGTTTATGGAAGACAAATGGATCTATTGTTGCCTGAGAAGGAACTGAGGGTTAAGTTAGATCTGCTAACCTATTTTAAATTTTGGGTTGATTAATAGTTTATTAATGTTATTCTTGCAGGTATTGATAAGTGGTTGGTGACGCTAACGGGGTATATCAAGATGCTGATAACAAAACAAAGATGAAGATGGAGACAGAGTGGGTAATATGTTTCTTTTTTGTTCTTTCTCGATTATATAGTAATTATATTTGCGTTATTACAGTAAGTATGGTTACGGTTAAATATTTTACATGCAAGAATTGATTTTATTGGTGATCAACTACCTAGGGTTTCGAATTGGATGATCAGGAATTTTGATTGTATGGGCAGTTGGAAAGTCAGGAGCTGTTGCGTCTCTAGCTATTTCGCCAAAGTCGAGCTCCTTCATGTTTATCGATACTAACTCTTTCTCAAAAGTATATACCTTTTAAAATTTTTTTAGTTATTTGTAATCATTTTGAGATTTCTTTTAAGTTGGGTTATTATTGGAGTGTTGTTTAAAGGTAGTAAACTGTTATCGAGGAAAAAATTCTTCTAAAACCAATGTGATGGAGTAACAGCATAGTCTTAACTGGTGCATCTACAACTTTTTTCAGGGGGTAACAAGGTGAAATATATTAGATCATAAAGTGTTTACAAAGAAACATTGTTAACCTTTAAGGATACGCCCTTAAGAAGGAAGGCAAAGGCTAACAAATTAGCAACTTTGCAACCGGACATTCCACAAATTGAATAACATGTTGTCATTTAATTTCTTTACTTTGAAACTTCTGTATCACGTACTTTTACCATTGATTTTTTGGGTTTGTTTACTCTGGCCTCTGATATTGGAGTTATTTTGCAAGCGGGTTTAAGAGCTGGGCTGGGAATAGAGAGCCTCCTTAGATGCTTGGCATATTTCTTAGTCAGATAAATCAAGAACACTTATGCTTCAACACACAATTGAAGAAGGTTTCCCCTTTATGTATAACTAACATGGATTGGTATTAGTTGACTCACATATTATCTTCATAATCTTATACATATGGACAAAATAGCTAAAAATAATGAATCGAATGCCATCATTCACATGCTGTTAAATGTGCGTGTCTTTGAATGGAAAACAAGCTTTTATATTGGCTACACAGTTGATATTAAAGTTGATATTCACGCTATATGTTGCGTTTATGGAAATTCATTGTGATTTTCGTATTATAAAGTGTTCATAGCAGCAACACTCTTCAGTCATTAAAATGTGTCTTTTTTTAATATTTTATTTTTCAATTAAGTTTATAATATTTGTATGGCGAGTTGCTATAACAGTACTAAAATCCAGATTCAATAACCAAAGAACATGCCAGCAGTACTAACGATATATACCAGTTCCAACAAGCAGTACTAACTGCTATAACAAGCAGTACAAACATGAAATCCATGAACTGGCAGTACTAATTTTCATTGGCGGCAGTATTAACTAATATGGACAGTAGAAACTTACAACTTGCAGCTTTTAAAATTTCGATGGCAGTAGAAACATTGGTGAATGATTACATGTGAAGTTTACAATTTTACACGTCATTTGTTGTGTCTCTTGGTTGGGTAAACGTTTGTTTGCCAAACTGCCGTGTGAAATGGTTAACAAGTTTTATATAAATGGTAGATATTTATCAAGAAAAGGTTTGTCAACACCCTACGTATAAACTTTTAAGTTATTACATTGTGTGTATTATTACGAGTATAGTTCGAATTTGAATGATAATCATGAAAAATGTATTGAACTTCACTTTGAAAACTAAACGTTCATGGAGAAAAAAGTAGTCACAACTCCAAAACAAAGTATTAAGTATCTAATTTGGATATATTTTTGAACTATTATTTGTAATTTCAATTTTTTAAATGAATGCAAATAAATCACGTATGAACATTTGACATAATAGTTAATAAAATATTAAATCTTTCACAAACACATAAAAGAAATATGATAGAGGCATTATACATGAATACTTCATTTTATCTAGAATGAAATCTCTCAATATACATATGGGGCTTTATGGTAGACGTGCTTGCCATTAAAGTTGAGTTTAATTTATGGGAAATATATAACTAATAAATGAAATAATAACGATCAATAATGAGTTCCATGTTTGAATGAGAACATTAATGCAGCTATACAAATAAATGAACTCAATTATGATAACTCTGAAATGCTTTGATGACACTAAATAATCACCAAACCCTTTCAAGTTACCATGTCTCTTCATGTCTTTAAGATAGTTACATACATTGCTATTATAAATAAAACTCAACTATGAGTAGTGTAAAGTATTGTTTTCCGAAAGAACATGTTTTACAATATGAAAGTTATCCACATGATTTGATCTCTATACTTAATGTGACAAACAAAGAGACATACTCGAAATTTAATGGTCTAATTAAATTTGGAAGTATACAATTATCTATCTTATGTATTAAAAAGTACATTTAAAAGTTGTATTTTTTTTATAACATGATACAAATGTTTTGTACTTTTTGTTTTTATACTTTATGTTGGGAATTAAATGTTTTGAAGATTAGTACTGCTAAGGGAAATACACTAACAGTACTAACTGCTAGTGTATAGTTGAAGTCTGCTCAAGTTATAACTAATAGTACTAACTGCTAAGTTAGTACTGCTAGTGCAAAGAAGGAACTGCTTAATGGATAACAGTCATGTTTGACTTTGTAGAGGATAAGTATTAAAAAGATTCCGCATACTTAATCATATTCACTCAAATTCCGCGTACTTGATCATATTAACTCAACTTATCAAGAAGAGCCTGCAGAGGAAGAAGCAGAAAAAGAAAAGGAAACATTGACTGATGAACATGTTCATAGCATGATTGTGGTAGTTCCTGAATATCTCAACATTAAACCACTCCAAGCCAAGCATCCAATTATAGATTGGAAAGTATTCTCAGATGGGAGAATGAAGGGGTGGAAGATCATCAGGGTTGGAGGAAAGACTGAGGAGCACAAATTCTTTGAAGATATGCTGAGATCTTTTGACAGAGATGACTTAGACAAGTTATGGAGTTTAGTGCAGGAAAGGTTTAGAACCTCATATCCATCTGATGACAAAGATAAAGAGCTATGGGTACAATTGAAGAGAATATATGAACCTGATGGAGGAGAAGCTATTTGGAGGTTTCAAGCTCCAATTAAAGAGATTACATGGAGATTGTTTGATTCTTGTGGTGTACACAGGATCTCTACCAAGGATGGATTAGAAATTTATATGTTGGTAGAAAAAGACTATCCTCTCAGAGCAGCAGTTTTATTGACTTTAGTATGTTCAACACTTCAAGTTGAAAGTGATTCAGAAATGGCAGATGAGTTAGTCAGAAAGATATTCAATCTTGCACAACAAAGGAGAGCTCAGATCAAGAGACTGACTATGTAGTGTTTAGAAGATCCTCACAATCCTCATTTAATTCAGAAGAAACTTGTTGATTTGGAGTAAATCACAAGTTTAGAGGAGGATTGTTGGGAATTAAATGTTCTGAAGATTAGTACTGCTAAGGGAAATACACTAACAGTACTAACTGCTAGTGTATAGTTGAAGTCTGCTCAAGTTATAACTAACAGTACTAACTGCTAAGTTAGTACTGCTAGTGCAAAGAAGGAACTGCTTAATGGATAACAGTCCTGTTTGACTTTGTAGAGGATAAGTATTAAAAAGATCTTTTGTGTATAATAAGTCAAATATATACGATAGATACTTATCTTGTAAAGAACTCTTTTGGTCTATAAAAAGGAGATCTTAGCTTAGATATTATAAAAAAAAACAGAACACACAAGTTATGTGCATGTGATAAGTAAGATACTGACACACACAACAAGCAAGTGACAAAAGTGGTAAAAACACATCAGTCATAGTTTTTCTTTTGTAATAGAGATTCAAGCTTTTGTAACCCTAGTGATAGAAAAGATCACTCGTATTATTCTCAATATTATTGAATCGTTTGGTGTTAACATTGAGTGTTCATAATCAAATACAAAGCATTACTGTTCCAATACACAAACCAATATTCTTCTAAGTGTGGTTAAGTAGATTCCGCATACTTAATCATATTCACTCAAAGTATCATATACACATTACAAAGGAGTACATCCTAAGAGTGTAATACATCCTCACAAGTGGCATCAGAGCCAGGCTGATACTTTTGATTTAGAAGAAGAAATGGACATGGAGTCTACTCAAACAAATGTGGCTGCTAAGTTGCCAATGCTCAAGCATAATGAGTTTGATATGTGGAGGTTAAGGATAGAACAGTACTTCTAGGTGCAAGACTATGCACTTTGGGAAATTATTGAAGAAGGAAACACTTTCAAGCCTTCAACTTCTACATCAACAGTTGATGGTAAGGTAGTGACAACTGTGCAGACCAATCCAGCGACTGCAGAAGAAAGATTTCAAAAGAAGAATGACCTCAAGGCCAGAATTATGCTGATGATGACCATTCCAAATGATCAACTTTTGAATTTTAGCAAGTTCAAAGATGCTAAGACTTTGTTTGAGGCCATTGTTGCTGGATATGGTGGGAATGAAGCCACCAAGAAGACCCAGAAGACATTTCTCAAGCAGAACTTTGAAAACTTCTCTTCAACCAGCAATGAATCATTAGATCACATGTTTAACAGGCTTCAGAAGATTGTGAGCCAACTTGTTGTTCTTGGTGTGGATATACCTCAAGAAGATTTGAACTCAAAATTTCTTAGAAGTTTACCTGAAGAGTGGGCTATGCATGTTGTTGTCTGGAAGAACAAGCCAGACATTGACACTATGAACTTAAATGATTTGTATAGCAACTTCAAGATTGCGGAACAAGATGTGAAGAAGTCTGGAGGATCTAGTTCAAGCACTGGGAACATGGCTGAGAGGGTGATCGATACACTGGTAAGGTGGTTAAACCTTTGTTGCTTTGTGTATGTGATAAGTTGAGTTAATATGATCAAGTACGCGGAATTTACTTAATCACACTTAGAAGGTTATTTGTGTTATGGAAATGGAATAGTTGTGCTTGTGTATATAGAACAAAGAACATGCAATGTTATCACCAAACGATTCAATATTATTCAAGATAATACGAGTGATCTTCACTATCACTAGGGTTACAAAACCTTGAATCTTATGTTTCTATGACTTGTGATATATGTGATTGTTCTATGTTTTTGAGAGTTATTTTCTAAGCACTTAATAATTCACACTTAGTCGTACACATATCTAGTCTAAGATCTTTCTTTTATAACACAAGAAAGATCTTTATAATATTGTCAAGTCTAATTGAACACTTGCTTTGAGAGAGTCAGTCATTAAGATACAACATGTATCTATGTTTACAACTTGTTCTGAGAATATAACATAATGACTGATCACATGGGGTAAGATATTATCTACCGTGTATTGTTGACTTTAATACACATAATATCTTTGAATACTTATCTACTCAGCAGCAGAATCTTTCAATAGTTATCCACTTAGCAGTAGAAAGTTCTTCACCAGCAGCAGAATCATTCAGCAGTAGAATGTTAAGCCTAGTAGCAGAATCAAATGCTCTAGCAGTAGAATGATACTTAGAGTATTTCTTTGAGCAGAAACCGATATTAAACTTCTTGAATATTTAATTCCCAACAATCCTCCCCTAAACATGTGAATCCATTTCAACATGTTTCTGAATTAAATTTTGGATTGTGAAGATCTTTCAAACACTTCTGTTCTTCAAGATTAAATATCTTTCTCAGTAACTCATCTGCTATTTTCTTTTGACTTTGACAATATTAGAACCTATCTTCAAGCTTTAAACAAAGCCTAAAAGATGGTGCAATTTCCTTGGATGGAGGAATTATAAGAGGCAATGATGCAGTGTATCTTGGATGCTTGTTTCAACAAGTGAAATCATCTATCAGCATGCCTTTGCAAGTGATGAACAAACGTGGTGAACTGAAATTGAAACTTTTCTTCGTTTGACCTAGATAGAACTTTCTCCTTTGGAATGCTTCATCCCTTCTGAATATATATAATACTCCAGAATAAGATCTGTTCTTGTCATTTTCAACCTCCATGTCATCATCTTGTATGCTCTTGTCTTTTCCTCCCTTTCATTGGTTAATCTTCCTTCTTTGGGCTTTATTTCCTCTCCTGAGATATTTCCTCCCCTGAGATGCAAATAACATTTTATCCTCCCCTGTTTGGAAGATCTCTCACTATGTACCAAAATATTTCTCTCCATCATCTGAGCTATGCATCAGAACTTGTTATCAGACAATGTTGTACATGTAGCCATCAATTCCTTAAGAGTTTAATTTGCTGCCCTCATCACTTCTAGGTGTGTTAACTCCTATGAGAGGTGATTCATGGGGCATTTGACTCATGGTCCATCATTTGATGGTGTTTGTGAGTCTCTTTTAAAATCCTTTTTAAGAAACTTTTGCTATTAGCAGTATGTACATGATTTTATTATGAAAAATCATACTGCTTTCAACTATTTTGAAGGGATTAAGTGTATAACAAACACTTAATCAAAATTTCGGTTTAAAGAAACCTCTGGTTGTGTGAGTACCAATGTTTTTCAGTTATAAATAATTGCCTGTGTAAAGATAAACCTATTCAAAAGGCTTTCTTGACAGGGTTTCCAGCTCATAGCAATTATTGCCTCTAACACAAGTGTTAGATTCACTTTTACTAGCTGTTCTTTCTATCAGATGTCCTTAGACTTGCTCATTATACTTAAAAGTATAAAATGATAGAAAGTGAGTTGTATCAGTTACTTTCTGATCAACTAAGTCATCAATTCAATGTGAAACATCATAATCAAGCTTCAAGAAAGAAGTTTTAAGGAGGTTTGAAATTCCCAAACTCTTTCTACCATAAACCTATTATGTCAGCAATTAGTATTATCATTCTGCTGCTCACGTATTTCACTTGAAACTTCCTTTGTGTTCACATGTTCATACATGAAATTGTTAGTCTAAGACCAAAAGAACAATGTACAAAGTACTTGTCTTGTATTAGAATAATCATAGGACTAACTGTATGAATAACACAATTTAAATTTGTACTAGCAGCACAAACTTTTTACTAACAGTAGTATCTTATAAAGCCAGCAGCACAAACAAAAATTTATTTACAAAAACACAAAGATTGAAAATTTCAAAGATTAGGCATTCCAATACTTGCTACCAAGTACTGAAACCTTCCAACATCAAAAGCTTTTGTTAGCAGATCTGCAAAGTTGTATTCTGAAGCAATTTAAAGAACTTGAATTAATCTTTTCTCATTGCAGTCTCTTATAAAGTGATGTCTAATTTCAATGTGTTTTGTTTTAGAATGTTGCACTGGATTTTTAATTATGCAAATTGTACTACTATTATCAATATGAATAACAGTGTTCATGAAATTGTACCCATAGTCAAGAAGTTGGTTTTGAAGCCATAAGACTTGAGCACAGCAACTTGCAGCAGCTACATATTCAGCTTCAGTTGTTGAAGTAGCCACAGTTGTTTGCTTCTTACACTGCCATGAGATAAGTCTACACCCAAGGAATTGACATCCTCTAGTTGTTGACTTTCTGTCCAAGCTAGCACCAGCATAATCACTATCCGAAAATGCTACCAAGTCAAAAGGTGACTCTCTAGAATACCATAGTCCCAACCTAGGTTGACCCTTGAGATATCTAAAAATTCTCTTGACTGCTGTTAAATGAGAAACCTTTGGAGTTACTTGAAATCTTGCACAAGCACAAACAGAGAACATGATGTCAGGTCTTGATGATGTAAGATACATCAAAGATCCTATCATAGATATGTAAGTGTGTACATCTACATTTTCTCCATCCAAGTCTTTAGGAAGTGGCTTCTCAGAGTCCATTGGTGTGCTTGCCATTTTTGAATCAGCAAATTTGAACTTCCTTAGTATCTCAGCAACATATTTATGTTGACTAATAAATATGCCTTCATATGACTGTTTAACTTGTAAACCCAAAAAGAATGTAAGTTCCCCCATGGAACTCATCTGAAACTTATCATGCATAAGCTTCTCAAACTCCAAACACATCTCCTTCCTTGTAGACCCAAAGATAATGTCATCCACATACACCTGCACTAACAGAAGATCCTTCTTGTGTTGTTTGATGAAAAGTGTCTGATCAATCTTTCCTCTTTGAAATCCATTTTCTTTTAAATAGGAAGCCAGTGTTTCATACCATGCTCTAGGTGCCTGATGAAGGCCATAAAGAGCCTTAACAACTCTGTACAATTTTTCTGGATGATCAGGATCAATGAACCCTGGAGGTTGTGAGACATACACCTCTTCTTCAATAGTACCATATAAAAATGCACTCTTGACATCCATTTGATAAACTGTGAAGCCTAAAAATGAAGCATAAGCTAAGAAAAGCCTAATTGCCTCAAGTCTTGCTACTGGAGCAAAAACCTCATCATAGTCTATACCTTCTTGTTGTGTGTACTCTTGGGCTACTAATCTAGCCTTATTCCTAATCACTATTCCCCTTTCATCCCTTTTATTCTTGAAAACCCATCTAGTGCCAATTACCTTTGCATCCTTAGGTAAATCAACTAGCACCCTTACCTTCTGAATCTTGAACTAAAGAAGCTCCTCTTGTATAGCTTCTACCCAGCTTGAATCATCTAAGGTTTTCAGAATATTCTTTGGTTCATCTTGTGATAGATAACATACAAACAAGCAAGAATTTGAAAACTCATGTTGTTTTGAAGCATAAAGGGCATCAAGAAGCCCTTGTTGGTCTGAAGACATCAGTTGTTATCTTGTCTTCACACCTGATTGTACATCTCCAATCACATTGTCTAGGGAGTGGACTTTGTGAATCCTTGTGTGTGGAGATGAAGGAACTTGATAGTTAGGTGTGATATTGCTCTAATCCACCTCATTATCTGAGAAATCTGCTTCATTTGAGTCTCAAGGGCCAGCAGTAGAATCATTTGGCCTAGCAGCAGAAAAATTAAGCCTAGCAGTAGAATGCTCTGTCTCAGCAGCACTATCATCAGCAGAAACATTTTGTTGTTCCTTTGTTCCATCTTCCTTGTATTCACTTTCAACATCTTCTTTAGCTTTACCAGAAGAAGATTCATCATTTGTTGAAGTTGAAGCCACACTGGTACTTATTGGCATCCAAACTTGATCTTGATTTGTCTCCTTGTCTAACCCTGCCTCATTTGTTGTTTATGAATCTGAAAAATTACTAGTTTCTGCAACAACAGGCACATAATTCATAGAATGGGTTAATGACACTAGATCAAATAGCCAATTTGGACCTTCACCTACTACATTGGATTTATGCTCTAAAAATTCCACATGTAGATTTTCCTCTACTTTCTTAGTTCTTAAGTTGTATACTCTAAAAGCTTTGCTATTGAGAGAATATCCAACTAAGAAACCTTCATCTGCTTTGCCATCAAATTTTCCAAGATGGTCTAAGGTATTGAGAATTGTCACATGACATCCAAAAGGTCTAAGAAATCCTATTGCATGAGTTCTACCTCTAAAAAGTTCATATGATGTCTTATTGTGAGGCTTAACAACTAAAACTCTATTCTAGACATAGCAAGCAGTGTTGACTGCTTCAGCCCAAAAAGTTATAGGTAGCTTAGAGTCAGCTAACATAGTTCTAGCAGCTTCTATTAGTGTTCTATTTCTCCTTTCAGCAACTCCATTTTGCTGAGGAGTTCTAGCTACACTAAACTCTCTCCTAATACCTTTCTCTTTGCAGAAGTCATCCATAACTAAGGATGAGTTCGGTATGGTACCGGTACCGAACCGTACCAAAACCGATGAATACCGAAACCGAAAATACCCAAAATCAAATCCCGATACCGTACCGAATTCAATAAACCGGTACCGGTTCGGTACCGAGATTCTCGGTTCTATACCTTATTGATACCGAATTTCACAGCTAGAGTAATTCATTTGTGCATCAGATTTCATGCATCGTGTACTGTATTGACAAAATGATATATTCGATTCACAATATTACTTAAGGCTAAGAAATTATTCAGTTAGTGCATCACTGGGGGATTCTTCAAACAGTAATTATGTGGTTCCAACAATTACTAGATTTCTTAGGGGAAATAAGATCATCAAGCTTGCTCTTCATTCACCAATCTTAGAGTAGTACCAGACCAGCCATGTCACAATGAGAAGTGATATGGCTTATGACATATTATTAAATTAAAGAAACATCATAGGTTACTGCATTTGCAAGCAAAACACGATTTATAAATGAAAACTTGTATTCCATATAAAATATGTGATCATATCATAAAATGCAATGACAACATATAAAAAAGAAACTTACTTGAGATGTATAAATGTTTTATGATGAAGATGAAGCCATGATGATACTAGAGATGATTTATATGAAGCTTCCTATTTATTTTTAATGTTTTTGTGTTTGGGATTTAGATGATTGCCAGCAGTAGACTAGATGAAAAGGAGGGAATATGTTTGAGTATTTGTGATGTTTTTGTGTTTGAGATTTTAGGGTTGGAAAACTGATCGAAACTTTGATATGGGAAGAAAGGAAATACCAGTATTTTAAAACTTGACCTTTCATATTCTATTATGCATGACTGCTACTGCCAACTAAAAAAAATCCCTAATAATTCCGGTACAAATTCGGTTTTCCCGGTACCAAAACCGAAATCTTCAAATATTCAATACCGATACCGATACCGATTACCATCGGTACCGGTGTATTCACCGGTACCGGCTCGTTGCCGGTTCGGTTTCGGTATTTCAGGATTTTTGCTCATGCCTATCCATAACTCTATTTTTGAACTCTGTCCCATTATCACATCTAATGACTTTTACTCTTTTGTCTACTAGGTTTTCTATCTCAGTAATGAAAGTTTTAAGGATGCTAGGTGTCTCATCCTTAGTAGCTAAAAAAAAAACCCATGTAAATCTACTATAGTCATCAGTAATAACTAGACAATATCTCTTATGTTGCATACTTCTAACATTTGTAGGACCAAACAAGTCCATATGAAGCATAAACAATGATTGATTTATAGAGTTAAAAATCTTGGGCTTACAAGTGGCCTTGTGTTGTTTGCCTTTAAGACAAGCAATGCATGTTTGATCATTTTCAAATCGTTTTTTAGGTAAACCTCTTACCAAACCATTCTTAACAATCTGATTTATGGTTTTGAAATTAATATGACCAAGCCTCCTATGCCATAACATTGATTCATCTAATGTGGCCTTTGCAACAAGACAAGTTAAAGCCTTTTTAGGAACAATGTTCTTCATGTCTACACTGTACATATTGCCTTTTCTAGGAATTTTAAGAAGCACTTGACTTTCATCAGGCATCTTAAAATCAGGAGAAAGTACAAGACATTCAGTCTCATAGAAAAGAACATTGTTCTTTTTGTTCACACATTTGTGAGACACTAAAAAGATTATAATTTAGCTCTTTTACATAGAACACATCTTCAAAATCTAAATTTCCAGTTTTAATGGTACCTTTACCAGAAATTTTGCCACCAACACCTCCTCCAAAGGAAACATAGCCTCCATCTATTGATTGAAAATCTGAGAGACAAGACTTGTTGCCTGTCATGTGCCTTGAACATCCACTATTTGAGTATCCTTTATCCTCTTGTTTATCAATTGAATGTTCCTGCACAGAAATGAGATGTATTAGTTTCCTTTGGGGACCCAAGCCATTACTGACTTGGATCTGCCTCTTGCATCAATGAAATTTAATCTCTTAAGAACAGTTAATGCAACATTGGATTTAAGAATCCAACATGCTGAGGCCTTAACAGCATTTGCCCTATTTTCCCTAGCAGCAGAATGAATTACATGCTTAGCAGCAGAAACTGCTAGCTTTGTAATTGTTCCCTTAATTTTCCAAACTTGTTTTTGGACCACTGCTCTTGTTTTAATGGGCCTTTGAACAGTCTTTGATGCATTTGTATAAAAAGATTTTGCATATTTAACTGTTGGTCTTGGGTTAACAGTCATGAATGGTCTAGCAGCAGAAACTGCTTTTGTAACTGCTCTGGGTTTTGTTCTCTTAGACTTAGAGTGAAAGTGAGTTTGAGAAGTTTGCCTTTTAAATTTTACCCTATTGTTTTCATACCCAGATACCCAATTGTTACAGAAAGCTGCAAGATGATCAAAACTACCACATGAGTAACAAGCTTTATTATAAAAGAAAAAGTCATCACCTAATTGGTTAGACTTGAGGCCATTCCAATTTCTTTGGTTACCTCTGGGCTTGCTAGTGGATCTATATTGTTCACAATATTTAACTGGTTGCCTAACATGTTTAATGTTTGATCTAGGCTTAACAGTGTCCTTTTTGATCACATTAGAAACCCTTGTTCCTGCTTTCTTAACTACTTCAGGTTTAAACATAACTTGTTCATCTTCATCATCATCAGATATCCAGTCTTCAATGACTACTCTATCTGATTTTCTATCAGAGGACACCTTGTCCTCAGAAAGTAAAGTTTTACTTAAACTTTCACTTACTTTCTTAGGTTCATCAACAACTAGCTTTGTTTTTGGCTGTACACCATATTGTAGCTCAGGTTGTTGAAATTCAGGGACACCTGAATTTTCTAGGTCAATCCCTGGGGGTTTAGGGATACCTCTGTATGGAGGTGAGACACTCTTATATCCTACTCCTGACTTAGCTCTATTTATCACTTGACATTCTATCATGTTGGTCACACCTCTTGAAGCATGTTCTAGTGTTTGTGTAGTTAAGTGAATATTTCCATTTTCCTTTTTGACCCTGTCAAAAGCCTCTCTTAAAAGCTTAATTTCAGCATCTTTAAAGAATATGTCTTGTTTTAGAAGAGCTTTGTCATCAGAAAAAGCAAGTTCATTTTCTTTGTAGTATAAGATCTGCTTTTCTGTTGATTCTAAACCACACTTATAATTAATGTAGTTTTGATGAGTTTTGCTTAGCTCTTTCTTTTGTTCATCATAATGTTTGATTAAAGTTTGTAATTCTTTAAGAGCAGTACAAGCATTTGAACAAGCTTTATGAGATTGTACCTCAGCAGTAGAAAAAGCCATGAGTGCCATCTGTGAAGAATCTTCTTCTTCAATAGCCATGAAACTCCAATCAAAGCCTAGCCCATAAATAGCTATCATTAGCTTTTGAGTTTGGCTCAGAAACCTCCCTTGTTTTGGATGTGCTTCCAAAACCTTTGTTCTTGCTATCTTACCGCCTTGGCCTTCTACAATCTCTTGAGAAGTGCCCCATCATGTGGCAGTTATAGCACTCTATCTTTGACTTGTCAAAACCAGCAGTATCAGTATTGCTGATTAAGAGCTTCTTCCCCGTTCTTTAATAGAACTTCTTGGCTCTCATGCTAAGAAGAGAAATTTGCCATTTTAGGTCCATTTCCTCCAGATCATCATCATTGATCTCTTGGAGGTCTTCATAGGTGAGCATGGACCCATTATTTTGACTTGTAAGAAATGCACAACAAGTCTTTTCATCCAAAATACCCATGGTACTGCTTGATGAACTAGCAGCACCAACACCATCAACAACTTTCACCTCTTCACTTGATTTTGAGGTACTAGGAGTTGACATAAATGCCATGTTCCCAGTATTAGAACTAGTACCTCCATTCTTCTTCAAATCTTGCTCCACAATTTTAAAGTTGCTATTCAAATCTATCAGCTCCATTGTATCAAGGTCTGGCTTGTTCTTCCAGACAACAACATGCATAGCCCACTCTTCTGGTAAGCTTCTCAGAAATTTTGAGTTCAAATCTTCTTGAGGTATTTCAACCCCAAGAATAGCAAGTTGGCTCACAATATTCTGAAGCCTATTAAACATATGGTCAAGAGATTCATTGTATGTAGAGGAGAAGTTTTCAAACTGCTGCTTGAGCAGTGTCTTGTGAGTTTTCTTGGTGGCTTTATTTCCACCATATCTGGCAATAATAGCTTCAAATAATGACATGGCATCTTTGAACTTGCTGAAGTTTAGAAGTTGATCATTGTGAATGGTCATCATCAGCATGCTTCTTGCCTTTAAGTCATTTTTCTTCTTTATTCTATCTTCTGCAGATGTTGGCTTTGTCTGCAGAGATGTCACCACTTTGCCATCCACTGTTGATGAAATGGTTGTAGGCTGGTAGGAGTTTCCATCTTCAATGATTTCCCAAAGTGCATAGTCTTGCACTTTGAAATATTGCTCTATCCTCAGCCTCCACATCTCAAACTCATTCTGTTTAAGCATGGGTAGTTTTGCAGCAACATTGGTCTGAATAGATTCAACGTCCATTTCTTCTTCTTCTTCTTCTTCTAAATCAACTATATCAGCCTGGTTCTCTGATACCAATTGAGAGGGTGATCGATACACTGGTAAGGTGGTTAAACTTTTGTTGCTTTGTGTATGTGATAAGTTGAGTTAATATGATCAAGTACGCGGAATTTACTTAATCACACTTAGAAGGTTATTTGTGTTATGGAAATGGAACAGTTATGCTTGTGTATATAGAACAAAGAACATGCAATGTTATCACCAAACGATTCAATATTATTCAAGATAATACGAGTGATCTTCACTATCACTAGGGTTACAAAACCTTGAATCTTATGTTTCTATGACTTGTGATATATGTGATTGTTCTATGTTCTTGAGAGTTATTTTCTAAGCACTTAATAATTCACACTTAGTCGTACACATATCTAGTCTAAGATCTTTCTTTTATAACACTAGAAAGATCTTTATAATATTGTCAAGTCTAATCGAACGCTTGCTTTGAGAGAGTCAATCATTAAGATACAACATGTATCTATGTTTACAACTTGTTCTGAGAATATAACATAATGACTGATCACATGGGGTAAGATATTATCTACCGTGTATTGTTGACTTTAATACACATAATATCTTTGAATACTTATCTACTCAGCAGCAGAATCTTTCAATAGTTATCCACTTAGCAGTAGAAAGTTCTTCACCAGCAGCAAAATCATTCAGCAGTAGAATATTAAGCCTAGCAGCAGAATCAAATGCTCTAGCAGTAGAATGATACTTAGAGTATTTCTTTGAGCAGAAACCGATATTAAACTTCTTGAATATTTAATTCCCAACAATGGCCTTTGTGTCATCTCCTATTAACTCAAATCCAGTTGAAGATGTGAAGATTGATGTGGTAGTTAATACTGCTAACTCAAATAATGGTACTGCTAGTTCATCAAGCAGTACTATTGGTATTATGGATGAGAAAACATGTTGTGCCTTCCTAACAAGCCAGAATGATGGGTCTATACTTACTCATGAAGACCTCCAGGAGATCAATGATGTTGATTAGCAGGAGATGGATCTCAAATGGTAAATTTCTCTTCTTAGCATGAGGGCTAAGAAATTCTATCTAAGAACAGGAAAGAAGATCACAATTAGCAGCAATGATACTGCTGGTTTTGACAAATCAAAGATAGAATGCTACAATTGTCACAAGATGGGGCACTTCTCAAGGGAATGCAGAAGACCTAGGCAGCAGGATAGCAAGAGCGGAGGTTATGGAAGCAAGTCCAAGGCTGTGGAGACCACTGAGCCAGATTCAAAAGCTATGGTAGCTATTAATAGATTAGGGTTTGATTAGAGTTTCATGGCCACAGAAGAGGAAGTTTCTACTGAGATGGCACTCATGGCCTTCACTGATTCTATGGTGCAATATGATAATGTTTGTTCTAAATCTTGCACTGCTCTTAAAGAACTAGAAATTTTAAGAAAACATTATGATGATCAAAGGATAGAACTAAATAAAACTCATTATAACTTGTCAAATTAAAAGAGAGGTTTAGTTGTCCTAGAGGAGCAGATAATACACTATAAGAACAATGAATATAGTTTTGCTGATGACATAGGAGTTCTTAAAAGGGATTTAACTTTTAAAAATGTTGAAATTAGTCTTTTGAGAACTGAGTTTGATAGAATTAAAAAGGTTAATGATAACATTCAATTAAGTGTATAAAAATTAGAATATGCCTCTAAGGGTATAAAGAAAATAATTGAATGTCAATTAATCAATAAGGCTAAGTCTGGGTTAGGATATAATAATGTTCCACCTCCTCACAGAGGAATCCCTGCACCCCGAGGGATTGACCTAGAACATACAAGCTTGCCTGAATTTTAACAACCAATGTTAGAATATGGTGTTAAGTGATGCGTGGTTTTGCAACCTTACAACAGGTTTTACCTCTCGAGGGATCTCAAGAGGAGGGATCTCAAGAGGCTTACAACCCCACCAGGCAGTGTACCTGACCGATGTAGTATAGTGTAGTGGTAAGTACGGGGGATTGATCGTTCTCCACAGGGAATAGTGTCGTTAGGATTGAAAAACTACTCTAATAGGTCTAAGGGTGAGGGAAGATTCTTTTTGTATTTTTATATTTTTTATAAAAGCAAGTAAAATCTCGGTTTTTGAAAGAGTGGGCGGAATTAGTTGCTAGTCAACTAACCCAAATAACTACAAATGCAAATAAAATAAATAACTGAAAATGAAAAGAGTTGTGAAACTTATGTGGAGAGAAATGTGTTTACTTAGATTTCCTTACTCCCTAACTATCTTTTACCGGTTGATTAGTGTGTATTAATTGCGTGGATGACGGGTGTATTCCTTAATACCAATCATGGGGTGGCGTACGTACTTCCCCAACTCTACAAGCTCCTACTTCACTCCTATGTCGAGCCGGCTAAGAAGCTCCTAACATGGGATCACTAGAATTCGCTCATGCATTAAATACAACCATAAAAACCTAGTACGCATTGGTTCATGTTTCTTAAGACGTTCAAGCAAGTTACCGTATAGGAAGTTAGCCAGTTTTCTTAAGCCTAACATCGATAAACAATCATCCAATACAATAAATAACACACTAATAACCAATAATCAATAGTTAGGTTTCATTAGATCTAAGCAAACACAAGATAAATCTAGCCTAGCATGTTAATTAAAAGACAAGAACAAGATATAATCAAACAACACATAGACATATTGATTGATTAAATGATAACTTATCTTCAATTAAACATGGGAGATCCAAGGGTATGAAAACCCTTAAAAATGGCAGAAATTCGTCTTAGGGTTTCTCCTCACAAAGTTGCACACTAATGATAAAAAATTGCAAAACTATATATATAACTTAGTGGCTGACGGCGTCACGTTGTAGATCTTGACGCCGTCACCTCGCCGTGTCTAGGGTTCCCGGATGGCCTTCTTGACGCCGTCCCTCTTTAGTGCTCCAAAATCCGCTCTGGCTTATCAAGGCTTGACGCCGTCAGAAATGAGCTTGACGCCGTCTCTCTTTAGCTTAAACCGTGATGGCCTTGATCACCTTAAAGGGTGACGCCGTCAGAATTCCTTTGTAAAATTCTCTGGCTTATCATGTGTATTTTTCATATCCACCTCTTTTGACAAGCCATGACGCCGTCAAGAGCAATCCTTGACGCCGTCAAAGGTACTTTTCCAGCCGATTTTGAGACTTTGTCGTTTTCTTCACTTTTATGCTCCAAAAATGTCCAAAATGCTTCCTTTTCCAGATTTCTTCTCCAAAGTACCTACAATGACAAAAGGAACGATTTAGGGTATTATTTGATCAAATAAATACGATTTAGGGCTTAAATGACCCCCTAAAAGCGGTACACTTTTCGCTTTATCAAATACCCTTACACTTGAGATTTGCTTGTCCTCAAGCAAATGTGCTTTTATTCTAATCAAAATACAAGTTAGGGGTCATTTAATGCTAATATAAAAGTAATTACAACAAATAGTCGTTCCACTTTAATCATAATAAGCACGGAGATTACAAACTAGCACCTCACAAGTAGTGTTTAGATACTCACATCTCTCAGGTGTCATCAAATTAAATCTCATAAATGAAAACGGATAATATCTCTCACTACCTGTCATAGCAAATAGATTACCATAGGCTTGGGAAAGGATCGAAAACCTCCTCCACTAGGCGTAAGCACCTAAGATAAACTATCAAAGAGGGCTTTTACATGGGTTATAACATGAGGTGTAGGGATATGATAAACACGGTTTTGTTGGATAAGGGATATTTTACTGGTGGCGAGTTAAAGATCTTGATTAATTACATGCACAATATGGCGTTGCTAAGCCAAGACTAGACTCGACTTAAGCTAAAAACAAAATAACAAAAAGATAAAATAAACATAAAATGAAACGGGATGGTAGTCCGTATGTTTTTTTCTACTTTTCTTTTTCTCATTTTTTTTGTATTTTTCTTGATTTTTTTGATTTTTTTTTCATACACTCTTGCCCTACCATCCAAAATAATACATCATAGGGGCCTCGGTTCTCCCCTTACACTTGAACTTTTGCATAACTTTACAAATACTATTCTAATGACTCGAATTAAGATAATCGAAACACTTGGAGTACTTTTAAAATATTTAGCACATATGGGGGTAATAATGTTGTTCTTCCCCATTACTCCATTACACTAGTACTTTACCCATGAGTCCCAGTCGTCCCAAAATAATATGTACAAGGATATGACTCGACTTAGCAACCATGTAATCAATTAGATAATTAACTAAGGGTTTAAACATATGTTGTCATAATAATGCACTAAAAATGAGTGCATACAAGGTAGGCTAAGGCGATTTGGGTGTACATTTAAGTGGGGTGTAAACAAATTCTTCCTTTAAGTAAAATGCTTAAAGTTCGAAACGAAAAGATAGGCTCTGAGGGGTGTACTAGGGGTATCGTGTACCAAAAATGGGTACAACGCAAAGGGTGTGGGAGAATTACTTGACCAATGTAGCCAAAGTAATTATAACAAAAACACAGGTGTAAAACAATGGGTTAATCCTAATGCCTCTTATCATGTAGTAAATCTAACTACACGAATGTAGTCTCACTTGTGGCCTCGGAATGGTCCTAACGCAAGTTCTAGAATCTAAGTGCTACCGGTACACACATCATAGCATAAATGCTTTTCCTACCAATTCTAGGGGCGAACCTCACATATTTGGGGGTGGAAATTTTTTTTTAGTGGTACGGTTTTTGTGCTAGTCATATAACTCCTATCCATGAGACGCTCATTAAGATCAAAGTTTCACTCCTATATGTTGTAAAAAATTTTAAATTTGGCACTAAAATTGCCCTAACAGGTATTTATCTCAGTTTTATTACACATCTACCATTAAACAAACAAAAATCAAGCGTAATTGTATTCTTTGAAGTATCTTACTTTACCCCCCCCCCCTTACACTTAAGATGAACATTGTCCCCAATGTTCAAATAACAAGATGTAAAAGTAAAAAGGTAAAAGAATGAAATCAAATACTCCCCTGATTCGTTTGGTAGATAAAGAAGTAACATGGTTAGATCTTCTTCCAAGAGAATGTAGAAGCTCCAAGACTAATGTATCGCCAAAAGCTTGATTCCACATAGATCTCCTTGTCCAAAATAACCTGTTAAACCTGAGAAAACAAACACGAAAAACCTGCATAACATCGGCGGGATAAATTCTATATAAGGATATAATGCTTGTGGAATGATAATTTTGCAGATTCCTGGAGATTATAAGTTAGAGATTTAATAAAAACTTTTTATGAAAATAAAACTTTCAAAAATTTCAGAAAATTAAAACCTGACGCCGTCAGGTTGTAAGTCCTGACGCCGTCAGAAATGATCTAACAGACTTCTCATGTTAAGTTTTCGGAAAATTTCTGGAAAAACCTATACCTTACTTCCTGGAAATCCTGCAAAATATCATTATGACTCGATACAAGCATTTGACTCAAACAAATACTAATATGTATGTTAATTTATTATTGTTACGATTCATGTTCATTTGTTCTTGTAAACCGATTTGGATTTCCCTTACACTTATTTTTTGCAAAATACCTTTATATGTGGTTAAGACGAAGTTAAAAACAAGATAAAGCATTTTCACAAATTTAGTTTTGAACATGAATCAATAATAATAAAAATTAAACATACATACGGAAACAAATAAAATCAAACAAACAACTAAATAAACACACAAAGCAAATAAAGCTTGGGTTGCCTCCCAAGAAGCGCTTGTTTTTGTTCGAGTCACGAGCCTGACTCTACCCTTATTTAACGGATAAAGGAGAGGTTTTCCTTACACTTAGGGTTAAGTGCGGGTGATAGTAGCAATACACACCGACTCGGTATGAGTATGCCACGTGAGGAAAGAGTGGTGGATGAATTATATGCTCAAAGATGTGGGATCCAATCATCATAACCTTACTTAGTTCAATTGGGTCAATGGGTGAATTGAAGTTTTCTCCTAGAAAGGGATCATCTTCTATCAACTTCGAGAGACTCCTAGTTGGGAATCCATCTTGACCTAATAAACCCGGTTTAAACCCATAGTATTTCTTGTGATTAATCATGAATGGGTGATGTAAGTATGAAAGGTTATGGTTCACTCCTATGTCAGCTTCCTCTCTACAAGGCTAAGAGTCTACTACCTTCAACATAAAACTACCCGGACTATATGGTTTGATGGGTGGGTCGGGACCTAATTCAATTCCTAAGTTCACATCTAAGGATGGAAGATTAGGTAACGGTTTTGGTTTAGGCTCCGGTTCATCAAAACTAGGAACTTCCATAGAACTAAGAGTAAGTGCTGGGAATTATGATGCGTATCAAGAGCAGACAACTTAGGTCTGGTAGTTTACTAAGTTAGGTCTGTTTGTGTTATTAGGTCTGGTAATGTAAAGTTAAGTCTGGTAGCACATTTAAGTCTGGTTGACTTATAAAGTTAAGTCTGGTCGTGAAGTTAGGAAAGTTTGTTAGAGTTATGTTAGGAAAAGATACAATGCGTGTATGTATCTTTATAGAAGATTTGTGTATATCTTCTGTGTCAGCTAGGGTTTCCTTGTGTTATAAAAGGATCTCTAAAGATTGTTAGTTTGTGTGTGAGTTGTACGAATTCATGATAGTGAATATCAATATACGAAGTTAGTGATATCCCTGCTTGTGTTCTTAATTGTTCTTGTTAAGATTCCGCATTAACATTAACAATCACTTAGGGTTTCTCACTTAGATTGGTTCGGATTTATCCTAACCATCTACTAGGTATTCAAGACTACTTAGTGATCCATATACGATTTGTGGACCAACAAGTGGTATCAGAGCAAGGAGAGAGACTCTGAATTCGAAGAACACCAAATCCCTAAAACCTAATTCTCACTCAAATCACCCTTCACAATGTCTGAACTCGATAAGCCTGAAACTTTCTCAATCCATAACAGTGAGGATGAGCAATCAAACCATGAAGATGAAGGAAAAACCGAAAGCAGTAACTCCCAAACACAACAACAACCCATCCCTTCCACAACCACAATCTCAAACATAAAACTTCCACTACTGAAGAGAGAAGAGTATGATATATGGGCCATGGAGATGGAACATTATCTGGAATACATTGATAGTGATGTATGGAAGGTGATTCAAAAGGGAAATTCTAAGAAGAGAATTTCACAAGGGAATGATGGGCAGCTCAGAATAATGCCACCAATATCTGCTGAGGAGATTAGGGCTGTGGAGAAGGAAAAGAAGGCCAGAACCTTGCTTCTTATGGCTATTCCTAAGGAGCATCTACAAAGGTTTCATGGCATTCTTGATGCTAAGGAGATGTGGGAAGCTATCAAGAAACGACTTGGAGGTAATGCTAACTCCAAAAAGATGCAAAAGGCTGTTCTTAAACAGCAATTTGAAACATTCAGTGTTTCAAAGACTGAAGGTTTGGAGAAGGGCTATGACAGATTTCAACATCTGTTAACACAACTGGAAGTTCATGGTGCAGCAGTCTCAAATGAGGATGCAAATCACAAATTCCTCAGATCTTTACCATCAGAATGGGGCAATGTATCTGTGGCGATGAGGATTAAGGAGGAAGTAGATTCTATGACACCTGATGACCTATACAATAATCTTAGGATGTTTGAAAGGGACATCAGTAACACCTCTCAGGCTTCAACCAGTCCATCAAATGTTGCTTTTGTGTCTCAAAACAAAAGCAGTACTTACAAGGTTAGATCTGGTGGTGTTAGGTCTGGTAACTATGAAACTCCTTCAAGTGAAAGGTCTGCTTCAAGTTTTACTGATGAAGTGATACATTCTTTCTTTGCCAATCAAACGGAAGATGAGAGCTTTATTAGTGAAGACCTTGAACAGATTAATGATGCTGAAGTTGAAGAGATGGATATAAAATGGCACATTGCCATGGTTGCTTTAAGGGTCAAACGATTTCAGAAGCAATATGGTAGGACTATCAACTTCAACAACAAATCACCAGTGGGATACACAAAGAGGACTGTTGAATGCTACAACTGTCACAAGCATGGACATTTTTCAAGAGATTGTCCAGAGAAGAAGTCTGCTGATGAGAAAAGAATTGAAGATGGGAAGATGGAAAAGAATCAGATGAGCCTGCTGACAATGGAAGCTGGAGGAGTCAATTGGGGTGAGCATCCAAGAGTAAATGAGGAGTCTGATCATGCTCTCATGGCCATTGGTAATGAGGTATCATTATGCTCTAAATTATGTACTGACTCATATAATCATGTTAAGGCTTTATGTGATGAGCAGCAAGAACAAATAGGTGATCTAGAAGTAAATTTATTAGCACATAAAAATGCTGTAAAAACTTTAGAGGCACAAAAGGTCACCCTTCAAAACCAACATGCTGCTTTAAATGAAAAACTATACTTTCAAGCTAATAAGATATATGAACAAGATGAGAAGCTTAAAAGGTATAGACAATTAGGGCTTAAAATTCAGAAGGAAAGGGATGAGCTGAGAAAAAGGGTAGATCAATGGAACAGTTCAAATAATAACCTATTTAAGTGTTGGGATTCTCAAATTAAGTCAAATAAAAAATGTGGCTTAGGATATGAGGAAAATGAGAATAGGGCTATATTTAAGAATAGAGAAGAGGACTATGCTGATAAGCCTTTGTACAATAGGTTTGTTAAGACTGGTGACTTTAAGGGAGTACCACCACCTTTGAGTGATGACTATACTCCTCTTGAAAAAGAAGAGTTGGATGATTCACTCTTTGTGTATGGTAAGAAAGGTCCTCAAGTGCCTGAACCTACTACCTCAGAGGACAAATCCAGTAGATATTCTTCTTGTCAATCCAATGACTCTGAAGGATCTATTGATGGTTCCTCTGATCACTCTAAGTCTGAGTCAAACAGTGAGGAAAAAGAGAATCCTGAACCTAAGGTTGTTAAGAAGTGTGAACCTGTTGTTACTAAACCTTTAGTGACTGAACAAAAGGCTGAGACAGTTAAACCTAGTTGTGTCAATCACATAAAAACTCCTAGGGAATCTGTTAAATTGAATGAGTCACCTAGAAGCAATAGTGTTCACAGAGAAAGTAGGAGTAGTTATACTTATGCTCCTAAAAGATGCTTTGTGTGTGGAAGTTTGAGTCATTTAATAAGAGATTGTGACTTCCATGAAAAAAGAATGAAAAGAGAGGCTGAGCAAAAGAGAATGAATGTTAATAAGGTTCATGGTTCAAATAAACCAGTTTGGAATAATACTAGTAGAGTTAATCATGCTAACCAGTTTGTCCCCAGACCTGTTCAACTAAATAACACTACCAGACCTAACTCTTTTGTTAATTCTGGTAGACCAAATTTTGGGTCTGGCTACAGAAACTTTAATGTGAATAGGCAAAATGTTAACTTTATGAGGCCTAAAGTGAATACTGGTTATGTTAACTCTGTGAGACCTAATGTGAACACTGGTTTTGTGAGACCCAAACAACCTTTTCAAAAACCTCAGGTGAATGCAAATTTTCAAAGAAATAATTTTTATAAGGCTCATTCACCTGTAAGGAGACAAACAGATTCAAGTAGGGGTTCTGCTGATAATTTCTCTGAGTGCTGGGCTTGGAATCCATTTAAAAATGAATTTACCTATAAGTCCAAACATGGTTTCACTGGAGCAAGTTCATACAAGACCTATAAGTATGTTGCTCCACAGGAAGGACTCAAGCCCACTCAGGCCTGGGTTGTTAAGAAAAACTGATCTTCTTTCTTAACTTTGTATAGTTTGTATATTTGTTCTTCATCTTGCTATTCTTATTTTCAGTAGTTAATTTGTTTTCTGCTTTCTATAGTATGTGTGTTTGGTATTTTGTGCTTAACTTTGTTTTGCAGTTGATTAGCTCTTTTCTATTTGCAAGTAATTCATATGTGGAAAATTAAAACATCAGAACCAAAGAGCTTTTTATTTATTAACAAGAAATTGCATTCTAGGATGCAAGTTACAATGCTTCATAAGACAAAAGATTTAACCCAAACCAGCTAAACATCACCACCTACACTTTCTGCTTCCCTTTACCCATGAAGTCAGGAATGGTCTTCTTGGCTCCTCTGCCACCAAACTGATTCCATGCTTTTGGGCATGGAAGTGCAAGAATCACACTGCTTGGTGGGGGACGTGGCACAGAACCACTTCTCAGGGAAGGCACAATCTTCGAAGGAAAGGTCTCTTCATCATTCTTGGAGGGGTCTTCTTCTTTGGCACTTTTATCATCTACATTAGAAGGAGGAGTTGGTCTTGAAGTTTTTGGTGCTTCATTGTCTGGTTCCTTTTCAGACAGGTCATAAGCAGCTAGCCATTGTTTCAGAGTTGCTTCTCTCAATGTCTTGTTTCTTGTGATTGATGAATACCCTGGTGGAAAGTATCCACCCCATCCTCCTGATGATGTATCAGAAGATGAGTCATTTGGATCCCAGGAATCGGATGAAATCTCTATGGTTTTTAAGTTGGATGGATCCATTATGCTTATAAGGTTTTATTCTGGTTTGTGATGGTATTTGTGATAAAACTATGGGTGGTTTTATAGGGAAAATCAAGGTTTAATGTCTTTTAATGCTTGGTTGGTGTATGAGTTAATACTTGCAGGGAAAGAATTATTAATTGTGTTTTTGGAAAGTTGACCTTCGTCTTTATTCTGGTTAAGTATTTATTAGTGATTAAAAAAAAAAAAAAAAAAAAAAAAAAAAAAAAAAAAAAAAAAGAAGGGGGATTTACACTTAAGGGGAGGTAATGTACATTTAAAGGGAGGCAAATGTACAAGTTTTAAATGTTTTTAAATCGGGTAACCTTAAGTGTTAAATCTGGTAGCTCATATGTCTTGCAAAAATTGGTTGTTGTCTCCTCTTTCTTGTTGTTTCAACTAATTCTTGCAGAAAAGAATGGAATGAGGTGTTGCAAAGCTTTGCATTCGCTATAGTAAGTGTGTAAGTCCACTCTCTTGGTTAGGTCTGGTAAGTTTATGATTCGGCCTGGTTGACTTTTTAGGTCGGGTAGTGTTAATTTTATGACCGTTAGATCTGGTCAGAGTAAATAAAGATTTTACTAATATATTACCGTTGCACTATTTTCGGTAAAACAAGATATTTATGAAGTATATAAGCTTAAAATTTGATATTATTTATCTTCTTTTATTCTTTATTTGCTTCCAAATTTAAATCATCTTTATTTCTCACGACTCTGTTTCTACTCAAATATTTTTCAAAACCCTACCTTTCTTGTCAACCAGACCTAAATCATTAACTCATCCATGGCTAATCTCAAGTTTGTGGACAAGCATAATCAAGTTGGTTTCTTGAAGAAGCCACATCAAAGTGCAGGTTTCGAGCAGATTGTGGATTTTCTAAAAGGTTCTTACATTTGTTATTCATTAACTCATAATCCTACTATTTATCAGTCCCTTGTCAAGCAGTTCTGGAGGTCGGTTACCTCTGAGACTCTTGATGATGGGACACCATGTTTAAAGGCAATCATAGATAAAAATGGTTTTACCATTACTGAAGCATCGATTAGGGAAAGTCTCCAATTAGATGATGCTTTAGGAGAATTTGATTTGTCTAGTGATGATATTTTGGAGGGTTTGAATAGCATTGGGTACCCCACAGATGGAAGTTTTACCTTTTGGAAAAGTCATTTTTCACCTCAGTTGAGGTTTTTAGTACATCATTTACTTCAGAGCTTAAGTCCCAAGAGTGGTGGATGGGATCAATTTGGAAGCAGAATTGCTTCTGCATTGGTCTGTTTATCATTTGGAAGGAAATTTAACTTTTCAAAATTAATTTTTGAAGGAATGGTGAAAAATGCTAAGAACCCAAAATTTTTAATGTATCCAAGATTTTTGCAAATGATCTTGAAATTTGAAACTAAGGATAAAGTGCCTTACATCAGTGTGGCCTTTACTTCCAAACTCTTTGCAAATCTAAAAAGGAGTTTTCAAGGGACAGACAAACCTTTGCTTGCTGCTATGCGTGGTACTAACAATGCAGGTAATTCTGGAGCTGCACAAGTGGACCCTGATGAAACACAAGACCAAGCATCATCTAAGTCTGCTACACCTAGGTCTTCTCCAATTCCATCACCTCAACCAGGTCCCTCACCATCTGTTGAAAGAACATCTACACCTATCCAACAGTCTTCACCTCCACAACCAAATGTTCCAAGTCCTGAAAGGGAGGAGGAACATGATCCCATAACTGTGGAAAATCTTCTTATCATTGTTCCTCAACTACAAAAGAAGATTGGTATTTTGGAAAAGTCTAATGAGGCACTCAGAAAAGCTTATGTGACTTTGGTGAAGAAGGTAAAAAGAATGGGAGTAGCAATGAAGAAAAAGGGTGTTTCTTTTGATGATGAGGAAGGTGAAGCTGAAAATTCTTCCAAACAGGGGAGGAATTTGGAGCAAGAACAGGAAAATATTCTTCAAACACCAGTTCAAGAACCACTTGTTCAAGATAATGTCACCTCAATTAGTCCTGAGACACTAGAAGTTGCAGAGACTTTGGCTCAATCAATGGGCAAAATCAAACAGGATAGGAAAAGAAGAAGGTTAATTTTGTCTGTTGAGGAAGAGGTTGAAAAGTTTGGGACTATATCTGATGAAAAGTCTGGTGAAGAAAAGTCTGGTAATGAACTTAGTTCTGGTAATAAAGAACAACAATCTGCTCTAAGAAAGGGAAAGCAGGTTGTGGAGGAAACTTCATTGCCAAAGAAGTCTAAGAAAACAAGAGAAGAACTTGCATCTGAGGCTGAAATTGAAAGGATTATGGCACAAGATATTGCTGATGAAGAAAGACAAAAGATGCTAGATGCAGTCTATGCAAGACAATTGGCTGAAGAATCTGATGATTTTACAAAACTGCTAAATGTTGATGATGAAGTGAGAGCAAAGTATGAAGAGCTGCTAACTATTGAAGGTTTAACTGCTAATGAACGAGCCAAACAGTTAGCTGACTTCATTAATGCAAGAAGTAATGATGATACATTGGGTGGATTCTTGGAAAAGTTCAAGCTTCAGAAGAAATCAAAGATTCCCAAGAAGATGTCTATGGCAGAAAAGAAGTATGATATGAAGATGTATCTTAAGAATCAAATGCATCTTTCTTTGGAACAGATGAAAAAGAAGTCATATGAAGAAATACAAGTAGCATATCTCAAGGCATTTGAGAGAGATCAAGGTTACAAAGCTACTGATTATGATGATGTGCAGAAATATTGCTCTCAAGGTAGAAAGGCTAAAGAGACTGAACTAGTCATTGAACCTGATAAAGTGATTGATATACAACCTGAAGCTGGTAAGTCAACAAAAGAAGTGCAAGATGAAGTAATTAAGCCTATTGTGTTTCAAAGAAGAAAAGGTTTGGAAAGGAAGAGTAAATCCAAGAAAGTAGTTGTTGAAGAGGAATTAGATGAAGAACCTTCATCTGAAGGAGCCACTATGGGGACTATTGAAAGCACTAAGGAACCTACTAGGGTTGTCAAGTATCAACTTATCATGACTGGTGGAAGGGCTGCATATCAAATAATAAGGGAAGATAATTCTGACATTGTCTATATGAATTTTGCTGGAATTTTAATTGATGTGAATAGGGAGGATCTTCAAGAACTTTATCAGTTGGTGAACATTAAATATGGAGATCATCCACCTGAAGATGAATTTGAAAGAGTCTTTTGGGGAAATTTGAAGGTGATGTTTGAGCCACCAACTGAGTCTGATATAGTGTGGAAACTTCCTGAAGAGCATAACATTGTCAGCTGGAGATATTTTCATACCTGCAAGGTACATTGTGTTTCATTAAAGAATGTTGATATTTATATGCTTGCAGAGGTGGAATATCCTTTATCATCAAGTGTTTGCAAGGAAATGATGAGCAAAAAGTTGTATGCTAGTAAAAAGGATGAAGGATATGAGATGTTATTGGATTTAATTAAGAGGCAGTCTTTGAAGGATGTAGCCTAAGGGTGTTTGAAAGAATTTTCACAAGTTGTTGAGTGAGACTATTGGAACTTCTCACTTAGTGGAGGTGCTTTGCACTAACACATCAAAAGGTTATCAGTCCACCTTGTCTCATCAACATAAGGACTGGCTAATCCTGAGCAAACGGCTAACAGGTAAAGATTGCTCAAATCCGTTTATGGCTGACAATTTGCCAAAAATTGTATGGTATTCAACTCACCATATCTAAGATAAGTGAAGAGTTGGCTAGCCCACAAGGTTATGGCTTGTGGTAAAGGCTGTGGAAAACCATAAATGGTAATCAATTCACCATAATGAGGTGCTTTTCCATCAAAGAATTGACTAGTCCAGAAGCAAACGGCTTTTGGTAAAGACTTAACAAATCCGTTGATAAGCTGATGATTTGCTTAAAATCATATGGTTATCAGTGTACCATGGTCTTATACACCAAAACATTTGGCTACTCCAGTAGTGATGGCTATTGGTAAAGAGACATCAAATCCATTAAATTTCAATGATTCACCTATCACAGGAGTTAACACACCTGGAAGTGATGAGAATAGATATGAAACTTAATATGAATTGATGTACATATAGTCAATGTTGCTGCAAAGACCATATCAGAAGAGCTTATCAAGATTCAAGCTGCTAGAAAGGAACAAGACCTAAATACAGTTCAAAATGTTCAAGATTCAATCCTCAGAAGGCTTAATCAGAAGAACTTGAAGTTCATGAAGCATGAAGATCAAGTTAGGGGAGAATTGTTGGGAATTATGATGCGTATCAAGAGCAGACAACTTAGGTCTGGTAGTTTACTAAGTTAGGTCTGTTTGTGTTATTAGGTCTGGTAATGTAAAGTTAAGTCTGGTAGCACATTTAAGTCTGGTTGACTTATAAAGTTAAGTGTGGTCGTGAAGTTAGGAAAGTTTGTTAGAGTTATGTTAGGAAAAGATACAATGCGTGTATGTATCTTTATAGAAGATTTGTATATATCTTCTGTGTCAGCTAGGGTTTCCTTGTGTTATAAAAGGATCCCTAAAGATTGTTAGTTTGTATGTGAGTTGTACGAATTCATGATAGTGAATATCAATATACGAAGTTAGTGATATCCCTGCTTGTGTTCTTAATTGTTCTTGTTAAGATTCCGCATTAACATTAACAATCACTTAGGGTTTCTCACTTAGATTGGTTCGGATTTATCCTAACCATCTACTAGGTATTCAAGACTACTTAGTGATCCATATACGATTTGTGGACCAACAGTAAGGTCGTGATCACTAAAAGCATTCAAACCTATTTCTTCTAGTTGTGTTTGGTCCAAGGGCTCTACCTCTATTGGGGTTCCTATAGTCTCCTCTACTTCTTCCGTGTAAGTCACGGGTGGTGTGTGTGCCTCAAATGATGGTAGGACTTGTGGGGTATTTTGTGGTCTTGCATTTCTAACCTCATTCTCCATAGTATCTAAATCACCTATATGTTCATCATGTGTTTTGGTAGGATCTAACCCAAACACATTCCTAAGTATCTCAAATCCTTCTCTAGCCATTTGAAATTCTAAGTCCGATTCATAGTAATATTCAACTTGATTACTATGTTCCAATTGCCTAAAGGATTCCTCATGCGTGTCATTTGTTTTGGTGAAATCTATCCCACTCATGCAACTAGGTAGTTCAACACTAACCATCTCACAATCTTGGTCCAATTCAAGGTCCATGTTCTTAAAAACTAGGTCTTCTTGCTCATGGTACCTATAGTCGGATAAATCCTCCTCATTTGTTTCTTCAAGTTGTGATGTATATAAACCCATCAATTCATTCAACTTATGGTTCACGGTTAGGAAGCTTTCCTCAAATTTTTTCCAGAGGGTTTCACTAAAAGGAGTTGATCCTAACAATGATTGTTTAATAGAAGCCGCACATGCACATAATTCATCAAACCTATCAAACTTTACACCCATCTCCTCTTGTATATATCTAAGATCACTTAAAAATTCATTGGAACAACAAGAAGCAAATCTATCCGTGTAAAGTAATTGTTCCTCTATTGTTAATGATCTAAATGGAATTTCATCCGCCATGGTGACAAATGAAAATGGTTTTACAAACAAAGGGCACAAAGAAAAAGATAGACTAAAGAAAACCTAGAAAAATAAAATAAAAATCTCACTAGAAAGGAATCTAGTGAGTAGACCTAATAAAATTAAAATTCAACCTAAACAATAACTATTCCTCGGCAACGGCGCCAAAAACTTGATGCGTGGTTTTGCGACCTTACAACAGGTTTTACCTCTCGAGGGATCTCAAGAGGCTTACAACCCCACCAGGCAGTGTACCTGACCGATGTAGTATAGTGTAGTGGTAAGTACGGGGGATTGATCATTCTCCACAGGGAATAGTGTCGTTAGGATTGAAAAACTACTCTAATAGGTCTAAGGGTGAGGGAAGATTCTTTTTGTATTTTTATATTTTTTATAAAAGCAAGTAAAATCTCGGTTTTGAAAGAGTGGGCGGAATTAGTTGCTAGTCAACTAACCCAAATAACTACAAATGCAAATAAAATAAATAACTGAAAATGAAAAGAGTTGTGAAACTTATGTGGAGAGAAATGTGTTTACTTAGATTTCCTTACTCCCTAACTATCTTTTACCGGTTGATTAGTGTGTATTAATTGCGTGGATGACGGGTGTATTCCTTAATACCAATCATGGGGTGGCGTACATACTTCCCCAACTCTACAAGCTCCTACTTCACTCCTATGTCGAGCCGGCTAAGAAGCTCCTAACATGGGATCACTAGAATTCGCTCATGCATTAAATACAACCATAAAAACCTAGTACGCATTGGTTCATGTTTCTTAAGACGTTCAAGCAAGTTACCGTATAGGAAGTTAGCCAGTTTTCTTAAGCCTAACATCGATAAACAATCATCCAATACAATAAATAACACACTAATAACCAATAATCAATAGTTAGGTTTCATTAGATCTAAGCAAACACAAGATAAATCTAGCCTAGCATGTTAATTAAAAGACAAGAACAAGATATAATCAAACAACACATAGACATATTGATTGATTAAATGATAACTTATCTTCAATTAAACATGGGAGATCCAAGGGTATGAAAACCCTTAAAAATGGCAGAAATTCATCTTAGGGTTTCTCCTCACAAAGTTGCACACTAATGACAAAAAATTGCAAAACTATATATAGAACTTAGTGGCTGACGGCGTCACGTTGTAGATCTTGACGCCGTCACCTCGCCGTGTCTAGGGTTCCCGGATGGCCTTCTTGACGCCGTCCCTCTTTAGTGCTCCAAAATCCGCTCTGGCTTATCAAGGCTTGACGTCGTCAGAAATGAGCTTGACGCCGTCTCTCTTTAGCTTAAACCGTGATGGCCTTGATCACCTTAAAGGGTGACGCCGTCAGAATTCCTTTGTAAAATTCTCTGGCTTATCATGTGTATTTTTCATATCCACCTCTTTTGCCAAGCCATGACACCGTCAAGAGCAATCCTTGACGCCGTCAAAGGTACTTTTCCAGCCGATTTTGAGACTTTGTCGTTTTCTTCACTTTTATGCTCCAAAAACGTCCAAAATGCTTCCTTTTCCAGATTTCTTCTCCAAAGTACCTAAAATGACAAAAGGAACGATTTAGGGCAATATTTGATCAAATAAATACGATTTAGGGCTTAAATGACCCCCTAAAAGCGGTACACTTTTCGCTTCATCATTAAGCCAAAAGAAAATGTAGTTGTTGATAAGCCTATAAAAGTAAGTGAACCCTTTAAGAGTGCAAGTGATACTTCACTCCATGAGGACAAGGTGTCCACTGTTAGGAAATCAGGTGGTCTAATCATTGAAAACTGGACATCTGATGATGATGAGGAAGATCAGTTTGTTGCAAAACCTGATGTTGTTAAGATAAAAGGAACAAGTGTTCCTAAGGTGGTCAAGAATCATACTGTTAGGCCTAAAACTAATGTCAAATATGTTAGGCAACCAGTAAGATATTATGAACAGTATAGAACCACAGACAAGCCCAGAGGTAACCAAAGGAATTGGAACAACCTCAAGTCTCACCAACTAGGTGATGACTTTGTCCTATATAAGAAAGCTTGTTTCACTTGTGGAAACTTTGACCATCTTGCAGCTTTTTACAATCAAAGGATAAATGGGTATTCAAATCATAGGGTGAACTTAGAAAGGCCTCAAATTCACTCTAATATTGCTAGAATGTCACCCAGAACAGTTTTATTAAAGTCTGGCCCAAAACAAGTTCATACTGCTCGAATAGCTGTTAGTACTGCTAGACCATTTAAGACTGTTTACCCAAAATCTGCAGTTCAAAGTGCAAAAACTACTTTCAAATATGCACTAACAACTGCTAAAAGGCCTTTTCAATCAAAAGCAGTGGTACAAAAACAAACCGGAAACCAAAGGGTACAACTGCAAAGCTAGCAGTCAATACTGCTAGCCAAACAGTTAGTACTGGCAACCTTAAAAACACTGCTAGGGAAAAGAGGGCTAATGCTGTTAAGGCCTCAGCATGTTGGATTTGGAAACCTCTTCAATCTAATGGTGCATCAACTGTTCTAAAAAGATTTAACTATATTGATGCACGAGGCAAACCCAAGTCAGTGATGGCTTGGGTACCCTAAGGAAACTAATTTCCTTATTTCATGTGCAGTAAGGATGAGTTCGGTATGGTACCGGTACCGAACCGTACCGAAACCGAAAATACCCAAAATCAAATCCCGATACCGTACCGAATTCAATAAACCGGTACCAGTTCAGTACCGAGATTCTCGGTTCTATACCTTATTGATACCGAATTTCACAGCTAGAGTAATTCATTTGTGCATCAGATTTCATGCATCGTGTACTGTATTGACAAAATGATATATTCGATTCACAATATTACTTAAGGCTAAGAAATTATTCAGTCAGTGCATCACTGGGGGATTCTTCCAACAGTAATTATGTGGTTCCAACAATTACTAGATTTCTTAGGGGAAATAAGATCATCAAGCACCAGACCAGACACGTCACAATGAGATGTGATATGGCTTATGACATATTATTAAATTAAAGAAACATCATAGGTTACTGCATTTGCAAGCAAAACACGATTTATAAATGAAAACTTGTATTCCATATAAAATATGTGATCATATCATAAAATGCAATGACAACATATAAAAAAGAAACTTACTTGAGATGTACAAATGTTTTATGATGAAGATGAAGCCATGATGATACTAGAGATGATTTATATGAAGCTTCCTATTTATTTTTAATGTTTTTGTGTTTGGGATTTAGATGATTGCCAGCAGTAGACTAGATGAAAAGGAGGGAATATGTTTGAGTATTTGTGATGTTTTTGCGTTTGAGATTTTAGGGTAGGAAAACTGATCGACACTTTGATATGGGAAGAAAGGAAATACCAGTATTTTGAAACTTGACCTTTCATATTCTATTATGCATGACTGCTACTGCCAACTAAAAAAAATCCCGAATAATTCCGGTACAAATTCGGTTTTCCCGGTACCGAACTGGTTGGTACCGAAACCGAAATCTTCAAATATTCAATACCGATACCGATACCGAATACCATCAGTACCAGTATTCGGTACCGGTACCGGTTCGGTTTCGGTATTTCGGGATTTTTGCTCATGCCTAATGTGCAGGGTCATTCACAAGCAGATGATGAAGATCAAGGATATTCAGATAGTGGGTGTTCCAGGCATATGACATGCAACATGTCCTATCTTTCAAACTTTCAACCATTGGATGGATGATATGTTACCTTTGGGGAAGGAATAGGAGGAAGAATTACTGGTAAAGGTACTATAAAAACCGGTAAATTAGATTTTGAAGATGTGTACTATGTGCAAGAGCTTAAGTATAACCTGTTTAGTGTCTCACAAATGTGTGACAAAAAGAACAAAGTTCTTTTTACTGACACTGAATGTCTTGTGCTTTCTCCTGATTTTAAGCTACCTGATGAAAGTCAGGTATTGCTCAAAATTTCTAGAATGGGCAACATGTACAGTGTCGATATAAAGAAGATTGTTCCTAAAAAGGCCCTTACTTGTCTTGTTGCAAAGGCCTCATTGGATGAATTTATGTTATGGCATAGGATACTTGGTCACATTAATTTTAAAACCATAAATAAAATTGTAAAAGATGGTTTGGTAAGAGGCTTGTGATGCGCGTGATGTGTCGTTGCGGTTTAGCAGTATTAATGCCTACTCAAGTTTTAAATTTATATTCAGCCGACTTATCAATAACACACACACTTAACGAGCAGTGTACCCGGTCAGTGTGAATATAATAGTAAGCAGTGTGTCGATCACTAAGAGTGGAACGTATTATCTAGTTATTCTAATCAGTATTTTAATATCCTAAGTTAGTTATACAACCTAATCTAACGCAAGGGGGTTCAGCCTGAGAGACTGGCACAATTTGGTTATAATTAAATAGAAAACTAAACTAATGAGCACGAATCAGCGATTAGCACACACGTACACAGATAGATACTCGAGACAATAAGAAGACTTGTCCTGATAATTAAATAGCTTGTCACTTATTTTATTGCTAGTTTTATATGAAGTGTATATAATTAAACCTTTCTCGTTGGCTCTAATCTTATCGGCGAGTAAACCCTTAATGATTACTTATGTCTATCCTACTTTTCTAGAGACGCTAGAATAAATAGGCGAGGAAGGGGCATGGCGACCCAAGCAAGACTCAGCTAGACACAGAGGTTATCAATGCACTAATAAAAGTCACCAAAGACATCAACATATAAACTTTAATTAATGGGAAAGCAATATTAAGGGGATTGCATGATCTTCCGTAGTCACATGACACAAGCCCATCAATCCTGATGAATTAAAGCGTACTAAAACAATAAAACAAAACTACTTAATGAATTGAATACATGCGGGACCTTCTTACAGCTCTTGTATCTTTGTTTGAGTTGTGTCTTGTGCTGCTTGGTCGTCTGAATTCGGCTCTAGGGTTATATATATGGTCTCTTAAATTCGTCTGACCTTGGGGTATTTATAGTTTCTGTCTGAGGGATCGATGCGGCGCATTGAGTTGATAGATGCGGCGCATTGACTTAACTTCGCGTGGGGTCCAAGATTAATATATTCTGGAATATTCGTACACCGTCTTCAGATGCGGCGTAACTTGATCTTTGTATGCGGCGCATGTACTTTAGCTGTCTTGGATTGTAACTGGTGAAATCTTGATAGTGATACACCGTATGTTAGAAGTATATTGCGGCGTATCTGGAGTAGAACGAGCTTGATCTTATTCTTTGACCAAAGTTTCATATGCGGCGCATGACAGAATTGCATGCGGCGCATTCTTCAAAGTCAGGCAATGGTCTTCGAATTCATCCAAGTATGATATTGCGTCGTATCTGTTGAGTGAGATACGGCGCATCTTCTGGATTTCAGTAGAATTTTGACATCTCGCTTGTTTTGCTCCATGATTAGTCCAAAATCGCTAAGTTTCACATAATGCTTGTTTTTACCTGAGAATTACTAAAGTAAACATTAATGTATCGATTCTCATATATAATATAATAAAACAAGTCAAATAAATAGGATAAATGATGATAATAAAATGTACTTATTTGAGTTCATCAAATATCCCCCCACTTGAATTTTACTTGTCCCCAAGTAAACCTTAGAATTTATCATATGAAAATGTATCCTAAAAGATATTAGGATTTATTTTTATGTTTAAGCACGTATTCGTTTTGTCATAATCACACAACCAAACACTTAACGAAGTAGAAACCAAAATAATTTTTAATGTAAAACAATTCTAAATCGTTTAGTTGCTTAGTCGTGACGAATATTCTATCATAGGCTTGGCAAGTATATGCATCTCCCCCACTAAAGCCAAGGAATAACAAGTCTAAAGCGGTAAAAAGGGTTTGTTGGTTAAGGGTTGATCATCCTTTTTAATCTCTATCGATCTCATATTCCAGAAAAGGCGACAAAATTACAAATACGTGATCGAATCCACGACCACGATACTTGCAATTGCTCAATTCCTTAACTCGAATGGGCTAAAGATAGGACCAAGTAATCTTCACCAATAATATTATATCAAAAAGGGCGACAAAATCATAAATACATAGCCGAATCCACGACTACGATACTTAAGATTGCTCAAATCCCTAATCTCAATAAATCAAATGTTTGGATGAAGAATGATATAGGGTATGGATAATATTTGGGATAGGATACAAATTGGTGTAAAATGAAAAATAAACAAAACAGATAAATTAAAATCCTAAGTGTGGTTAATCACTTTCCCAACCATCCCATGAATAAGACTCATATCATTGAATAACTCACGCTTTAACACTTGAAACACACGCTTTAGGTAGACACGAATTATACTCAACAAAATCTTAGTCAAAGAATAACCTTAGTTGGCGTTCCCATAACGGTCAACTCCCATTCAATCCAAAAATATAATATACAACAACAAATAGTGGTGATATCTCCCACTTGATACAAAACTTTACATTAGTTGGTTAAAACATACTTCCAACTTTTTTTTTTTTTTTTTTTTTTTTTTGACATCAACATATATGTGTAAAATTTCACAACTTTTCTATCACTATTTTTCCGGATAATTTTTCCATACTCTTCATACTTTCAGAAATAACTGTAATAGTAAAAGTAGCAAACACACGAAAAATAAACTAAAAGTTATACAATATTTACTTTCATACCAATTGCATTGTGCAATTTCCCGACCTAACCAAAGATAATGAATTACGCACGCGAACACAGGTAATGTAAGGAAACACACTTTGCCTAAAGCAATTAACCACGGATTTTAATCTACATGGTAGGCTAAGGTGTAAGGGTGTATCAAAAAATTATAACAAAGGTGTAAGAAACGAAAGGAATGGCTCTGAGGGTTTTTCTAGGGGTATCTTACTCTAAAATTGAGAGTAAACAAAGGGTTTATACGGGGGTTAACTAACCTGTGTAGTTAGTTAATATCACATAACATATAAAGGCTATTTGGGTGTAATCCTAGAAATTTACCAATTTAGACAAGTCACTCCAATTATATAGATAATACTCATTATGGTGGTCTCGAATAGTATACAAGCCAAGTTCTAAAGTTTATAAGTCACCGGCACACTAAAGTTTTAATATTTTTGAAAGAATAGAGTTATGTGTGTGGTTATGTAATTTAGACTTTAAACAAAAACATGCTAAAAAAATTTTAAATTTTGATCTATTAAGCGCATTTTAAGCATATTTTGAAAAAATTTAGGACAAGTAAGTGTTCTAATTCTCCATCCCCCCACTTAAGTTAAACAACGTCCTCGTTGTTTGTGTCAAAGGTTAAAAACTGGAAAATAAAAGAATTAGAACAGAAAAACTCCCCTGAGATTTGCTCGGTATGATCCTCCATTATTCGTATAAGAGCAAAATCAACTTTCTTGTGGATGAGAACGTTTAAGCTTCATAAATGATGTATCCACAAAAATGCAGGAATCTATAATACCATTTAGACTTTAACACACCTGAGTTAAGAAGGTTCAAACTTGCATAATACATTAGTAGTTAGTAAAAATAAAACCTAAAAAATTAAACTGTAAATCATCAGGTCAGTCGATACGCCGTATCTTATGGAAGAAGATACGCCGTATCGAGCCTGGAATAAATACGAATCTGAATAAAAGATGCGTCGCATCCTTAACCAGGGATGCGCCGCATTAAATAAACTGACAGAAAGTTTTAAAGTCAAAAATAAAAATGCAGAAAATGAAATAAGATATGACCAGTGCAGGTGATGCGTCGCATCTTATGATGGAGATGCGCCGCATCTTCTGCAGGTCTGACAGACTTCGACACAGAACAAAAAAGTAAAAAATTTTTCCTTCGGGTTGTCTCCCGGTCAGCACTTGTCTTTATTCCAGAGTCTTCAAGTTAGACTCACGTTCAGCTCCTTAATTCGTTCTATTGATCCCCACATGTCCGTGCACGATGTAGTTGCGAATTACTTCGTCACGAACATATTCCGGCCCCAATTCAAGTACACCTTTGTAGAATCCTTTCATCTTTTGGTACGGATACTCGATCCCTTCCTCAGCGTCATTTTCATCTACAAAAAGAAATGGTGTAAATTTGTAACAAAATTTGTTAGGGTCATGTTTAAACCTTGGGTGAGCATGAGGCATCATGTAAGTGATAACGTTGCTTCCACTTTGAAAGGTGATCTTTCCTTCAAATCTTTTAGCGTTAATTTCAACCTTCTTACAAAATGGTTTCCCAACGATCACGTCACCCATCTCAACATCACGATAAGTATCCATGTTTTCCACTACGGTGAAATCTGTAACAATAGTTAAATTCCCGAAAAAAATAGGTACATTCATGAATATTCCAACTACGTTTTTCCCTCTATGCTCAATTTTGTTTTTCATTATAGAATTATAGAAATCTTTTGACATTACATTAATTGGTAAAATAGGGAAAAAGTTGGCACTAACCTGTTTAAATCCTATCATGCAAAGAAACTGTAAATTATAAGCACAATCTACATGGATCTTTCTACCATAATCACAGAAACTAGGATATCCTTCAAATTCATCATAATTCTTAGTGTTGATCATATTGATTCTAGGTACATCCATAATTTCTCCTTCTTCAATTTCGGGTTCAAAATCCTCCATAAATTGATCATTGATTCCTATTGGTAAACTAAGATCATTTAATTCAATGTAGTCTCCACTATAGGTCTCAAGTGATTCATTATTTACCAAGGTTTCTCCCATAAACCTAGCTTCTAGATCGAGGTCCATACGTTCTATTAATCCTAGCACATAGACGCCTCTAATTATGCTCTTAGCAGGATTTTGGCACTTATAGACTTGTTTATTGTTCCCTACATTTAATGAGATTTTTCTTTTAGACACAATAATCTTAGCATGGGCGGTAGACAAGAAAGGTCTTCCAAGGATTAAAGGAATCTTAACATCCTCGGGCATATCTAATATAACAAAGTCTACGGGGAAAACAAACTTCTCAATCTTAACTAGCACATTTTCAGCAACCCCTTCAGGTCGTTTTACCGTTTTATCAGCCAATTCAATAAGCAGCTTAGTTGGTGCTAATTTTCCTAGTCCTAGGGTAGTGAATGTCTTAAGGGGCATAACACTAACGCTAGCTCCTAAGTCAGCTAATGCATTATTGAAAGATATGTCATTAATTGAACAAGGTAAAGTAAAACTTCCTGGGTCCTTTTCTTTATGAGGCAAGGCATGTAAGTCGGCTGCAGAGCTCTCTTCTTTCATTGTAGCCTTGATCTCCTCTTCAATCTTTGCCTTCTCGTTGAGTAACCTCCTTAAACTGATTGAAGAATTAAAGAAAAATTCGGGCTTTGCAGCATCATTACCATTCATCAATCTTTTAGGAAAAGGTATGTTAGGCGTGACTTCTTCAGTAGTGCATATGGCCTTGACATGATCTCTTGGGTTAATTTCAGTTGAGCTAGGTAAACTTCCGTATCCCCTTTCTTTAAGAACCTTGCTCATTTGTCCGATTTGTTGTTCCAATGCTTTGATCGAAGCTCCTTGATTTCTTGTTATAGTATCCGTTGAGGCTCGGATTTCTTTAATCATAGCGGTGTTCTCTTCATGTCTTTTAGCAGCATCGGCCATAATTTGCTTTAGAGTGTCATCCAAAGTCTGCCTCCTTTCTTGATAAGTGGGATTATAGTTGTTCTTTTGATAGTATCCCGAAGCAGCTTCCCTAAATCTTCCTGAAGGTTGGAATGGTTGTCCAAATTGTGTGTAGTATGCTTCTTCAAAAGTCTCACTTTTATTCTTTTTAGGGCAATCTTTAGTGTAGTGAAGTCCTTCGCATTTTTCACATCCAACTTGGGCAGCATAAACTTTCTCATCACGCTTCTTCATCTCTCTACTAATTTTATCCAATTGAGCTTGAATTGCAGCAAACCCGTCAAAATTAGTGCTGCTCTTAGATCTGGTAGAGGTTCCGTCGTGCCATTTTTGAGAGTGATCAGCAGCTTCTTGGATAGCTTTTCTAGCATCGGCTGCACTCATTTGAGGCACAGCTCCCTTAGCATCCAAGATTTGTCTAGTAGGCACGTCCAATCCTTGATAGAACAATATTATCTCCTGCATTGGATTTAGATAATGTTGAGGGCATTTCATCAATAAGTCTTTAAATCGTTCCCAAGCTTGATAAAGAGTTTCATCAGGCTCTTGCTTGAAATTGTTGATATCCTCCATCTTTTTAGCAGTTTTAGCAGGTGGACAATATCTTTTCAGGAATTTACTCTTCAAATCTTCCCATGTTGTGATTGAACTAGCAGGTTCATTCCTTAGCCACTTCTTAGCAGCTCCTTTAAGCGAAATTGGAAAGATTCTTAGCATAAGTTGATCGTCAGAGATTCCTTCTGTAGTAAACAAATCTGCAATCTCGAGGACTTTTTCAACATGTTCATTAGCATCTTCATGTTCTGTTCCACTGAAAGCATTTTCTCTTAGCTCCTTGAGAAACTGACCCTTCAACTCAAACTTTGACTTTTCATCAAACTTCGGTCTAGCAACTCCTGAACTATAATCAGCACGGGTTTTGTTCATGTATTCCTCCATAGTAGTGTTTTTCGTCATTGTTTCTGTTTCTTCTTTCTCCTTCTCTTCAGAAAAGTAATCAAGCTCGAACGAACTTGAAATTTCAAAGCTTTTTGTGTTGAAAAGCCTTTTAAGCGAATGTAAGGCTCGTTCAGGATCTTCGAAAGGTTTAATCAAGTTCTTAGTTGAATTCCTGGTCATGCACTTCCTGAAATCATCACAAAAGCATCAGTAGGGTATGTTCAAGAAAGTATGATATCAAAAAATTAACAACGAAAACGGAATACGAAAAATAAAATTAGCTGATATCTCCAAACGATGCGCCGTATCCAGAAAGTTGGATACGCCGTATCTTATTACGTTAAAATTTAATCAGACTTTTATTCAGAAAACAGATACACCGCTTATGAATTAGAATGCGCCGTATCAACTTTAAATTATCAAAAATCGATTATATTTATTAAAATTAAATGCGTCGTATTAACAAAAGCTAATGCGCCGTATTTTCGTTACGTTTCAAAATACAAGATTTTTGATTTAGTAGATGCGCCGTATCGATAAAGATCAATGCGTCGCTTCTGTTTAATAATTCGAAAAACTGTTTTTAATTTAAATAGAAAATACGCCGTATCTGTTAAAACAGATGCGTCGTATGGCGTTAGCGTTTAGAAAAATTTCTTATTAAAAACAGAATACGCCGTATCTTGGGGAAAGATGCGTCGTACTCGAATTTATTAAACGCGTTGTATTTTATAAAAATTAAACGCAATACGCCGTATCTGTGAAAACAGATCCGCCGTATCGTTTGTATCAGCACAATACAACGACAGCAGAATGCAGAAAAATAGAAAAAAGAAAAACAAAAATAAAAACAAACAAAAACACACAAAAACAGTAAATATGCAAATTATACAATGAATGCAATCTATCTAATATACAACAGGGTTAGTGGTTAGAATCTAAAAAAAAACTAAAAAGAAAAACCTAATTAAAATACTTAATCAAATTAACAGATAATAACAATTCACTCCCCGGCAACGGCGCCAAAAACTTGATGCGCGTGATGTGTCGTTGCGGTTTAGCAGTATTAATGCCTACTCAAGTTTTAAATTTATATTTAGCCGACTTATCAATAACACACACACTTAACGAGCAGTGTCCCCGGTCAGTATGAATATAATGGTAAGCAGAGTGTCGATCACTAAGAGTGGAACGTATTATCTAGTTATTCTAATCAGTATTTTAATATCCTAAGTTAGTTATACAACCTAATCTAACGCAAGGGGTTTCAGCCTGAGAGACTGGCACAGTTTGGTTATAATTAAATAGAAAACTAAACTAATGAGCACGAATCAGCGATTAGCACACACGTACACAGATAGATACTCGAGACAATAAGAAGACATGTCCTGATAATTAAATAGCTTGTCACTTGTTTTATTGCTAGTTTTATATGAAGTGTATATAATTAAACTTTTCTCGTTGGCTCTAATCTTATCGGCGAGTAAACCCTTAATGATTACTTATGTCTATCCTACTTTTCTAGAGACGCTAGAATAAATAGGCGAGGAAGGGGCATGGCGACCCAAGCAAGACTCAGCTAGACACAAAGGTTATCAATGCACTAATAAAAGTCACCAAAGACATCAACATATAAACTTTAATTAATGGGAAAGCAATATTAAGGGGAGTGCATGATCTTCCGTAGTCACATGACACAAGCCCATCAATCCTGATGAATTAAAGCGTACTAAAACAATAAAACAAAACTACTTAATGAATTGAATACATGCAGGACCTTCTTACAGCTCTTGTATCTTTGTTTGAGGTGTGTCTTGTGCTGCTTGGTCGTCTGAATTCGGCTCTAGGGTTATATATATGGTCTCTTAAATTCGTCTGACCTTGGGGTATTTATAGTTTCTGTCAGAGGGATCGATGCGGCGCATTGAGTTGATAGATGCGGCGCATTGACTTAACTTCGCGTGGGGTCCAAGATTAATATATTCTGGAATATTCGTACACCGTCTTCAGATGCGGCGTAACTTGATCTTTGTATGCGGCGCATGTACTTTAGCTGTCTTGGATTGTAACTGGTGAAATCTTGATAGTGATACGCCGTATGTTAGAAGTATATTGCGGCGTATCTGGAGTCGAACGAGCTTGATCTTCTTCTTTGACCAAAGTTTCATATGTGGCGCATGACAGAATTGCATGCGGCGCATTCTTCAAAGTCAGGCAATGGTCTTCGAATTCATCCAAGTATGATATTGCGTCGTATCTGTTGAGTGAGATACGACGCATCTTCTGGATTTCAGTAGACTTTTGACATCTCGCTTGTTTTGCTCCATGATTAGTCCAAAATCGCCAAGTTTCACATAATGCTTGTTTTTACCTGAGAATTACTAAAGTAAACATTAATGTATCGATTCTCATATATAATATAATAAAACAAGTTAAATAAATAGGATAAATGATGATAATAAAATGTACTTATTTGAATTCATTAGCTTGCCTCAGAAAAGATTTGAAAATGACCAAACTTGTGTTGCTTGTCTCAAAGGCAAACAACACAAGGCTTCTTGTAAGCCCAAGATTTTTAACTCTATTAATCAACCATTGTTTATGCTTCATATGGACTTATTTGGACCTACTTCTGTGAGTAGTATTAAGCATAAGAGGTATTATCTTGTTGTTACTGATGACTATAGCAGGTTTACATGGGTTTTCTTTTTAGGTTCTAAGGATGAGACACCTAGCATTCTTAAGACATTCATTACAAAGATAGAAAACTTAGTGGATAAAAAGGTAAAAGTCATTAGATGTGATAATGGGACAGAGTTTAAGAATAGAGTTATGGATGATTTCTGCAAAGAAAAGGGTATTAGAAGGGAATTTAGTGTTGCTAGAACTCCTCAGCAAAATGGATTTGCTGAGAGAAGAAATAGGACACTCATAGAAGCTGCTAGAACCATGTTAGCTGACTCTAAGTTGCCTATCACTTTTTGGGCTAAAGCAGTTAATACTACTTGTTATGTCCAGAACAGGGCTTTAGTAGTTAAGTCTCACAATAAGACTCCTTATGAGCTTTTTAGAGGTAGAACTCCTGCATTAGGATTTTTTAAACCTTTTGGATGTCATGTGACAATTCTGAATACCTTGGACCATCTAGGCAAATTTGTTGGTAAAGCAGATGAAGGATTCTTGGTTGGATATTCTCTCAATAGTAAAGCATTTAGAGTATACAACTCAAGAACTAGGAAGGTTGAGGAAAATCTGCATGTTGAATTCTTAGAGAAAAATCTAATGTTGCAGGTGAAGGTCCCAAATGGTTGTTTGATCTTGAGTTTCTAGCCCAATCAATGAACTATGTGCCAGTTGTTGCAGGAAATAATGATTTTGCAGGTACAGAATCTGATGATGATACAAATGAAGCAGGCTTGGGTAAGGAAAAAGATCAAGATCATGTGTTGATGCCAATATGGACAAGTGTGGATTCAACTTCAATTGATGGAAAACCCTCTTCTGATGAAGCTAAGAAAGGGATTGAAGGTGAAAACAATGTAGATGAGACTGAGGAAAAAGAAAATCAAGTTAACAGTACTAATAATGATAGTATTGCTGAGCTCCAACTTGATACTGCTGAGCCCCAACTTGATACTGCTAGGCCAAATATTGATACTGCTAGTTCAAGTGTTCTTACTGCTGGCTCATCAGATTCTTATGCAGTAGATTTCTCAGAAGATGAGGTGGACTTCAACAATCTACCATCGTCTTATCAAGTTTCTACTACACCACACACAAGGATTCACAAAGTCCACTCCCTAGATAATGTGATTGGTGATGTTCAATCAGGTGTGAAGACAAGGAAGCAAATTCTGTCTTCAGACCAACAAGGGCTTCTTGATGCTCTTTATGCATCAAAGAAACCCTGTCAAGAAAGCCCTTTGAATGGGTTTATCTGTACACAGGCAGTTATTTATAACTGAATACATTGGTTCTCATACAAACAGAGGTTAATTTAAACCGAAATCTTGATTAAGTGTCTGTCATTCCACTTAATCCCTTCAAAATGGTTGTTAGCAGTATGATTTTTCATTAAAATCAAGTTCATACTGCTAATTCAAAAGTTTATTAAAAAGTTTGTACTGCCAGGCTTAAAGTTAGTACTGGTAGGCTAAAATGGTACTGCTGGATAGACGTTAGTACTGTGCGAAATAACCGCTTTTTGAAACTAGCCGTTGAAAGTCAATTGGGATTTTTACTGACAATTTCCTTGTTTTAAGGGTTTGCTTTTTGGATATTTTTACCTTTAATATATTTTATTAACCTTATCTTCAATTAAAAGTTATATTTTAATCCAAGTCGGTCCAATCAGAAACCCTAACAAGCAAATCATCATACTTTATCTCATTTCACTTTCTTCTTCTACTTTCTACCCTAATTTTTCACTATTCACAGCAGTCAAATCACCTTTTTACTGAAATTAACATGTCTTCTTTATCCTTTGTTGAAAGACACAATCAAGTTGCTTATTTAGAAAAAGCAGAGGATGAACCAACTTTTCATGAGATAGTGGATTTTCTGAACAACACTTACATAAGGTATTCTTTACTATTAAATCCCACTATCTATGTCACTCACATCAAGCAGTTTTGGCACACTGCTAGTGTAAAAACCTTTGAAAATAGTGACAAAGAAATCAAAGCTAAAGTGGATGGCTATTCAATCACAATTACTGAATCCTCACTCAGGAGGCATCTCCATCTGAGTGATGAAGATGGTATTAGTGTGTTAGTGCAAGCAGTCTCATTGGGGAGATTGCTAGCGCAAGCAATCTCGTTTGTTTTGATTGATGACAAACATGTAACTTGATACATAGCGTAAAATGTACAAGTTACTTGTAATCATATCTTGTCTCAACATACATTCAACACCTCTCAAGTCCTCGTATGATACAACACAGGTTCATACATGTTTGTTATGTAGCATTATGATCAAACCCTTAACAAACCATTTAGAATGTTTAAAATACGGTTAGGTAATTAAGTATTTTAAAAAGGATAATCATTCTACTTAGAACCTTATTTTACATGATCACTAGGATACATGTTACATACATATATACATTTACATATTTTAATATTAACACATGACATCATGGCATACCTAATTAGAAAATCTTATAAAGATATGAAATATATTTTGGAAAGATTTGGTAGATTTTATAAGATTTGATTTTGGAAGATTTAGTAAGATTTGATAATATTTTGTATAGATCTTTAAGCTACTAGATTTGCACATGGTTTTAGTTGTACACATGGTTTTAGTCTTACACATGGTTTTAGTTGTACACATGGTTTTAGTTTTACACATGGTTTTACACATGGTTTTGCACATGGTTTTGTACATGGTTTTACACATAGTTTTACTATAAATAGTAGCCATGGTTTTACACATTGATCATCCAACTAGAACATACATTCCCTCACTCATTACACACACTTAGATCAGTAGCAAACCATGTAGATTCATACATTAATCACCCATTACATAATGATCATAATGTTACTAACTTTCATTATGTTGTAAGCATACACTTGTTATGATCCTGTGAAGCAAAGCTCAAGATCACAAGTCATCATCCATAGGATACTTACTAATCCACCATGAAGATGCATATATGAAGATCCATCACAACAAGTTTAGGGAGCTTGTGATCTTCATACATTGAAGGCTTCCGATCAATGGAAGTTCATATAGTGTAGGCATTCATATCCATGATATACTTATGTCATGGATCATTGTTGTAACCATCATTGTATCATTTAGATCAGTAAGTGTGGTTAGTGCTTTAGTCCTCAAAGCACAAAGAGAGTAGGGAGTGGTTGTACCCGTGTAAAGAACTCGACATCTAGCTTAGTGTCGGAAATTGTATAAGCGACGATGGGAGTGGTTGTACCCTTGTAAAGAACCCGGTGTTTAGCTTAGTACCGGAAAAGGAAGTAAGCGACGTGTAAAGGTTTTCTCCGCCTAAGAAAGGGAGCTTGTTGATCTAGTGAAGTAACTCTCGAGTTGGGTACTCGGGGAGTGGAGTAGGGCGGAGAGGAGCTCCGTGACCGAACCACTATAAATCATCGTGTTCGGTTTGCGCTTTCTTTTACTTATCTCTTTACTTTTATATTTGCATTATGTGATTGCTTGTGTTGTGATTATGTGATAATACTTGTGTGACAAATTGGTAGACATAAACTACAACAGACAGTGTTCATATTAGAACTAGCCAAAGTGGAAATTTGATACAACAAGTTTTAAGTTTTAAAACGGTAAACGTATTCACCCCCCTCTACGTTTTCACAATTGGTATCAAAGCGGGTTGGCTCTCATTTTCAAAACAAATGGTTTTTAAAATAGAGTAAGATCCATGTATCAAATTACCTCTGAAGCAGAACATAATATGAAAAATGTTTAGCTAAGTATACTTTGAAATTTTGTTGTTAAATATCACTTTGTATACAAGCTTGAAGGTGTTCTTGAAAAATAAAAGAAAAATGTTTCTCAAAAAGAATTTGTAAGTGTCAAATTATGTGCTCAGAACTAATTTACGAAAAATACCGTTTTGAAGGGAGTGTTTGGAATAATCATTAAGTTAGTTGAAAAATCACCTCCGTAATATTTAGATAAGTCACATAGGTAGAAATGTTGTTAATATTTGTAATATATGCCTAAGATTAAGTGTAGCAAGTCCCACACACTTTCGCTATGTCAAAATATGAGTTTAGGATAATCTGTCACAGGTCTCGGCGGATCCAAATCACATAAAGGGCGGATCCTTCTAAAAGGATCCGTCAGATCCGTCGGTGCAGTACTCAGTTTTTGTCAAATTTCAAAAATTCATAACTAATTAACCGTAAGTCCGTAGGAGTCGCGCCACCTATCATTTTGAAGGGAATTAAGTCTATTTTCATTTAAAAATAGGCTCATGTACTAGATCTAAATTGAAGTAGGTAAAAACAAATCAAATACTATAACCTGTTCAAAATGTTAAGTTTTATTTTGACACAGTAAGTTAAACTTTTGAGTCGAGCAATGTAAATTGGTATCCTTTGCTCATAAATATGATTTCTTTTGAAACTAAAAAATTTGGTAATATAAAGGAAACAAATTAAGCTTGGCATACATCGTCATATTTAAACGCAAAGTGACGAAAAGTATATTTTCATCTATGCTATGCTATGTGGCTAACTGTTCTATATTATTTGCATATATGTGATATGCTTGTTGATAAGTATGATTGTAATTGTTTATTTGTAATACATAAGTGTCTTGCCATGATACTTACTTGCTTGTTTATCAATTGCTTGTTTTATGCATAATAGAACATTTGCTAGATATTGTGTAATACATTGATAAACTATGTCTGTTCTACTTTTAAACTTAGATATTATTGACTGATTATATTATGTGAAAACCTTGCATAACTTACTTAGAAATATGTACTAAGTGAAATGTCTTGAAAAGTATTGACTTGCACAAACTCTCACTTAATTGCTCAAGTATTATAATGAGTAAACATGTAGTATCTTTGAAAAAGAGTGTTTGGTACAAACAATTTGAAATAATGATGTGTTGAGTTGTTATGCGTTTATGATATTATCTTGTTGTTAAACCTTCATGTGAACTAACCATATCATGCAGGACGATAACACTTTGATGTTATCAAGTTTTCGGGTTTAAGCCACTGTTTGGCTTAACTCTCATTTAAGGTAAGTTAATATGATCAGATTAAACTATGCGTGTATGTGTGTTAGAATAAACATCATTAGTAGTTTTGCATTACATATTTGCTAATAGATATGTTCCAGGAGAATTTTCGGGTCTTGGTCGAAAAACGCGAATTTTGCATATCTCTCTGTTTGTTTTTAGTAGTTTTGTTCAACGGATCCGACGGATCCCTCATTTTGGATCCGCCAAGAGTTATCGTTGGATCCGCCAGTCCAGAACCCACGGATTCCACGGCTCCCAAACTTTGGCTCCGCTTTTGTTGTCGATTGGATCCGTGGGTGTCAAAAGTAACTTTTCAAAATTCCCAGACTAATCCCAATCCTTAGATTATAGATTCTAGTTTTTGTTTAGGTTTATTCTACTGATCATTAAGTGTATTTGGATGATTGAGAATTACGTAGAACCATAAGATTGATCAAAACTCATTCACATCAAATCCAATATCCTCCCTGTCTATAAATTAGAAAGATCAGGATCCTCACTCAAGATCACTCATGCTCATCACTAAGATTATTTTCACTGATGATTTACTCATATTAGGATTAGAACATTTCACTTGCACCTATAGGAAAATCATCTCTAACCATAACTTCAAACTTCACAAAAAGGATCCAAGAGACCTTTCTCCATAAAGGAAGGAATCCGGAAACTTGTTTCTTGAGGTCCATGGACCACTGATCATTTGTGATCATAACACATATTCCCTGCATTCACTTGTCCTTTACTTATCCATTAGCTTGATTTGTAAATTGACAACTTCCAAACTAATCCAGACTCACTGTTTGCAAAAATATCACATATTACAAACCCAGCTCATGTATGTATTCACGTATGTTACCTCACTTGGTTAACATGTCATCCTTCAAGACGATTTACATCAAGTCATAACTCACACTTAGGTTATAGATGTAATTATCAAGTCTTGTTATTCTTTTCTCAAAGTAGGATTGACAACTTAAAGTATTTCATCCGAAATATTCAAGTAAATTTGACTTACGATTGTAGTCATTAAAAGTCATATCCAAAACAATCAACTCCCAAGTATTTTAACAACGTATGTTAAAACACTTATCCTATCGCCTAAGTACACTTGTACTTTCACTATTATCCCATCACACTCACTTCTGTGATATGTCTTATACCCTAAGCCTTAGATCACATCACACACTAGTTATACCAACCAATAGATCATAAGAGTCGGTCTTCATCCTCGTTATCCATAAGAATTAGTCTTCATCACATTCAGCCCCTAAGTTTCACAAACATAACCAAACACTTCATCCGTTAGTGAAACACAAGAATTAGTATCCATTCTTGTAATCTTCAACATTCATGAAACCCAAAAGTTCAACAAACTCCTTCATCACCATAATTCACGCCATTGAGTGCATTGCTCAAAAAGCCCTTAGTCCAACACTCATACCAAATCAAATGCAAGTTGAATCAACTCATCAATACCTTGCCACCTATAGAATTAGAACTTCACCATCAAATGAGCATAATGCTCACATTCATTAAATAGTACCACAAGTCATCAAAGTATTGGTAATACTTTGTTTCATTAAATCTTGAATCAACATTGTAACAACTTATGTTATAATGAAATCTCAAAGCCAATCTCATACATCCCAAATAACAATCTTGAGGAGTATACAAAAGAAACTCAAGTAAGTTTATCTTGTCTAGTTATCATATTATTGAAACCTAGTTTATTTAGGATAAGTCTATCCAATTCAAATACTTTGTGTTCATATCTTCATTTAGGAAAACATGATGTTTCGGAAAAACATTATGTGTTTATTTTTCATCTTGTTAAAAAGGATAATGTATATCCTATGCATCATTATTTTCTTGCAACATGAGCGGTTATGTTACAAGAGATTTCATTACACCACATTGGGCAAATAATCTTAAAACAAACATCCACTAGTTCTATGAACTATCTTCCTTATTGAGCACTAGTTAAATCTTACTTGTTGAAAGATACCATACGTATCTATTTCCTTTTAAGCGTACATTAAACCTTGGTCAAACCTTGTGCATATTCACATCTCTGGAGCATACACAAGACCTATTAAAGTTAGTAACTTTATTTAGATTCTTGTTCCAAAGAACTTTCTTCAGAACTTTCATGACATATCCGTTACCACACACAAACACATGTCTTGATCTTAGATCACTTGCATAACTCATACTTAAACTCAACTTAAAGGATGTCACCCTTTAGATCATTCAATCTTAGATTCCAAACACAATGATTAAAATCCATCGACACATATTTGTCAAATTTACGTGTATAACATGACATCTACATCACACTAGTTTTTATAGAAATAGTTGAGTCTCATTAAGTCATGTATTGGTGAATTATCTTGTCTTAGGAATAATTAATCAAACAAGAAGTAGATGTGATTTTTCTTTAGTTTATTAAAAAGAAAATCACTTGCATTACATATACGTGTATTGATTACATGATATTTGTTTGATATCTTGATGTTATCATTGTCAAATGTGTAAACCTTAGAAAGGTTTTGTCTGCATGCTTATATGTTGTATGATTTGTATGATATGTTCATTCTTTTGTTATATGCTATTTCGCAAGATTAACGTATTACTTGTTAACTCACACTTACTATATGGTGTTAGATAGTCTTTGTCTTTAGTTGACAATCATTGAGCTTTTTCGTAGGATAGTCTAAATGGTACATGCTCCTAAATGTTATAATGGTTTGCATGAATCTTAGTCTCACTTCTTTGTCACACTATTTGTTTGCCATATGTGCACTTTGTCTAAGTGGTCTTGGTATGATGAACATTTAGAAGTCATTTTATTTTATACATAGATCATTGTGTTAATTAATGGGTAAGTATGCTTAAGTGACTAAGCCTAACTTAAAAACAATTTCACAATGTAGTATCTAAAACAATGCTATCTTGCAATATGATTATTTGTCTTTATGCTATGTGGTATCTTTATGTCTATTAGTAGATTATTTATTTTTATAAGATGTTGTCATATGATATTCACATCTTTTGTCATTAAGACTTTTTGTCTTGTAGGCTGATAACAAACTATTAGTTATTTCTCTTTGTTATGCTTATTTTGCATAATTGTTATCTCATTATTGCTACTTAGATTAGTAATATGTTTATGGGATCCATTTTCTTGCATATAGCTTTAAAAGCTAATAGGATTAAGTTTTAGAGGTTTGAAATTTGTGTTTGGATATCTTTCAATATACCTCTCTCCAAATCATATTCTTGCTTCCGCTCACCTAACAATATCTCCATCATCTTTTAGTTAAAACAATATATCTCCCATAAGGAAAACCACATGCCTCATCGTGCGATCATCTCGCATTGATAGAGAAGAGCTACGTAACTTCACGGATGAAGTTCTTTGTATGCTAACCAATATCCACTAAAACATTGCTAAGCTCATCGCTTTCATTAATCTGCAACATCCTAAACACTTTACCTTCATTCTTCATTTAATGCATCATAGATTATGTTGAATGACCACCAATTAAGGAGGAGAGAAATTCATTCACATAATTGTCTTTTCATTAAATAACATGTACTCATGTTTCTTACATTCCCAAATACCGACAAGTAGGTTCAAATCACTTAGTTAAATCAGTTCACAAAATCACAAAGTGTTTCTAACCTTATTAGCTCAACATCACAGCTCTGCACCAATATCTCATTAAAAGAAAAACACATCATGTGTTTGACAAACCTCTTAAATGAGATACATTAAGTCTCCTTAGAATTTGACTAGGATTAGTGAAACCAAATTAGTAGTTATAAGTGAATAGACCATAGCATGAACCTTCGTTTGATCAAAAACGACAAAACATGACCTAATCGATTTTGGTCCCACGGAACCCTTCGATAAGAAGGACGGAACCAAAATTTTGGTTTCGCCAAATCCGTGGGTACCTGATCAGCTTTTAACCATTCAGAAACCAAACAACTTTAGGTAATCAACGAATCTAGGATTTTCATCTTAATCTCACAACTTAATTGTCTAGAACATCTTTAGTGTCTAGAACACCATTATAGGATCTCATCCTTTTTCATTCTTGTTACATATCAAGCATGTCATTGTCAGTGCAAACAGAACCATCATTCTCAACATGTTTGTCCAACCAACACTCTCATCATATGATGTCATTCTCATCCATATATAGGTATCTAGTATTTCCAATTGTTACATATGGAATCTCTATTCCTAAGTGATCATTGTCTTCACTTCCTCTCATTCTCATTCAAACATTTACTATGGCACGATTCATCTTTGGTAGATGATAATATCATAACCGTAACCATCTTCAAATACTCTTATAGCATTTGCTATACATTATAGTTTCTGAATTCATTGCATTCATTATAATCACCACCATCCATCACTTCTTTCACTAATCATCAATCCCATGGATTAACGAAAAACCTACTTACATCAACCTTTAGTCATCCATTAAGTTATCATTCACTTGTAAACCAACATCATATTAACACCACTCACTTTAAGCTTTTTAACTTCACTTCATATCCTCCTCATAGGCATTGTTTTGTAGGATTTTATCATATGATATTGCTGCATCATATTTTTATTTGATTAGACAATCACAATTGGTATGTTGCTTGTGATTAGATTATTGATATGTTGCATAATATTTTTCTTTGAGATAAAATATATTGCACTAACCATTTCATTGTAGGTTCATCATCATATACGCTCGATCGTATATAGCTTACTCATCATAGGATAAAGTTTGCTTCGATTACTATTCCTTTTTTTATAGGTGCTTCTTGACAATCTCAAACCAGGAGGATTATCAGTCTAGCACTCATATTGCATCGTCTATACACATTGGTCGTATATGACTTAAGACATAGCTTCTAGTGCATTGATCTTTTGTTTTGTAGGTTCATCTTGACGCGCTAGAGCAAGGGGGAGCTTTCGTCAAGTAGTTTTTAGGATGCATCATATACACACATTGGTGTATATCATATACTTGTCCAAGGACAAATATTGTTTTATACTAACCTTTATTTTGTAGGATCATACATCTTAACATTGTCACTCCAATTAGGGGGAGTATTATCCAAGGGGGAGCCTTAAAGTTCTCATTATCATTGCA